>WOXC01001454.1:0-600000 GCA_011680675.1 Gymnobelideus leadbeateri | reverse complement strand
CCTGCACCCGCAATCCCATTCCTTCCCATCTTTTCTAACAGAATGTCCCCTCTGTTATCCCCACTCTATCACTTTCAATCTCTCCCTTTTTACTCCTTCTTTATTGCCTACACACACACCCAAGTCTCTCTCATCCTGAAAAATTCTCACTTGATCCTTTCATCCTTGTTAACTATCATGCTATATCTTTTCTGTCCCTTGTGGCACCTTTCCAGTTTTTTTTTTCCTGACGTGTACTATCTGATCTATTGACACCAGTCTCCTTGTTGTTCCACAAAAAAAGACACTCCATCTCTGGGTTTGGGGCATTTTCTCTGGTCATCCCCTATGCTCCTATCACTGTTCTCCCTCCTCATCTCTGCCTTCTGCCTCCCCAGCTTTCTTTAAGTCCCAACTAAAATCCTAACTTCAATGGGAAACCATTCCCAACACCTTTTAATTCTAGTGCTTTCCCTCTTCTAATTATGCCCTCCATATCTTGTACACAGCTTGTTCGTACATATTTGTTTGCTTGTTGTCTAGGATTGTGAGCTCCTTGAGGACAAGGACTGTCCTTTGCCTCTTTTTGTGTCCCCAGTGCTTAGCATAGTGCCTAGCATATAGTAGGTGCTTAATAAATGCTGACAGATTGACTTGAATTTAGATCTTACTGGCTCTGAAGTCAGTTCTCCATGAACTCTGCCAGGGTGCCTCCCTAAGATTTTTTTTACAGAAAAATATTTTCACATAGAGTAATAACAATACAGTTAATTATCATGATCAGTAAGAGAAAGGCCAGTATCACAAGTTCCATAGTACAGTACTTTCAGACAGGTTTTGACATTACCTCTTCCATGAATTATTTAGTTTTACCTTACTATGATGCTTGACTTTCTTTCTGCTCCACACTGCTGCAACTGCTGCTGTTAATTGGACCCCAAGCTGAATTCCCAGAGGGTTCAAGAAATCTAAAATTTTTTGTCTTATGGTCTAGAAAATTTAAAAAAAGTTATTATATAGTAAATCATGATAAACATTATCTTGTGAAAATCTTTAAAAATTCTCTACCATTGTAGGGTCTCAACTCTAAGAGACTGTTGAGAAATCCGGTTCAGTCTCCTCTCTACTTCTCAAATCAGAGCCTTGAAGATAATGCCGGAAATTGAAAATGGACTATCTGTCCGGTGGTTATAGGAACTTTTGTTTACTAACCTGGAAGCCCAGCATAGGGGCAACTATGAAAGAAAAAAGATCGCTTCCTTTTTCTTTTTCTCTTTCATCCCAACAGGTATACTTTCAACTTACAAGACACAGCCCAGACAGGAAAACTCAGAACAAAGGATGACTAAGCCCATTTAAGACAGCTCTACGTGAGACCCACACCCAACCCAGCCTGCCTGGTCCCAGTTCTGTTCTGACTGGGGAGTTCTGTTGTCCTCCCCCTGCATACCCCTTGGCAGAGCCCCCTCAAGCCCCATCATGAAGCCGTTTCTGTCCTTCACCATGCTGGCTGTACTTCTGTATTTTTTGGCAGAAGGCCCCAGCCCAGCCCAGGCTTCCTCAAGTGTGGCCGAGAGATTCCAAAGAATCCCGGAGAAGATGAAGGAGTTTGCAGACAATGTGGCTCACAGTGCCAAGAATTTCTTCACCAAAATTAGTAACTGGTTCAAGCAGAATTTCCAGAAAACAAGAGAAAAACACTAGGGGGCGGCATCCCTCTGCTGGGCTGTGCTCTCCCAGAAGCCAATATCCTTCCCACCTGAAGAAAGATCCTCTGAATGTTCCCCCTTCCTTCTGTCTGCTCCCTCCGACCCATGCCCCTCTGCTTACTGACTCTAACATAATAAAGGTTTTACAGCAAAAAAAAAAAAAAAAAAGACAGATCTACGTGAACATGATTATATTTAGAGTTGGTAGGGCTGGTTTAGGTGTGAAAGAATGAGACCTTCTCTGTAACCACTGGGAGCTTTATTGATGCAAAAGCAGTATGGGTTTCCTAACAAGAAAGCTAAATGAGACTCCAATATTTGGGGGAATTATTCTTATATACAGGTTTCAGAATGATGATATAGTATTAGAAGTTTCTATGGTGGTTAAAAGATTAGGGACAGGATAATGAAGATGGAAGCCACAAGATAAGGGAGACGGGAAATTTTATGACTCAGGATGGGGGGAGACAAGTATAAGAGGGAAGTTTTATTGTATTTCAAAATAAGGGGAAGAGACTTGAGGATGCCTTCAGGTTGGAGAATAAACTAGGGGAAAGCAACTCTTAACCCTTAGGGCACTGTTTGTATTCTCAAGGTACCCAATACCTTGATTCCAATTTTTCTGAAGATTTTCTATAGGACCATACATTACAGAACTGAATCATTATATTTTTTTTGATAATTCAACTTTAGTCACATTCACATTTCAAACTTAATAATACGCAGCATTATAGCAACTGCAGATGGTTCTCTGACTTCCTGTTACGTGGAATGATGATAATTTGGTCTATGCACCAGGAAGGTTTAGAGTCCTGTGGACTATAATATATTGACACAGTCATGATAGAATACAATAAAAGAAATGCTAACATTTGTTTCAACAGACTCATTCAAATGTAACTCAACATCTTATGTTGAAGAACTCAGAATGAATGCTACAACTACATAAAATTAATGGAGACTGCACACTAAATATCTTTTAGACAAAATATTTTCTCTTTATGGTTTCTTGCTTAAGGGAATTAGTCCTTGAAAACCCAATAGAAGAAAATGACTTATAGTGAAATGGTAAAATAACTATAGAAATATACTGAGTCAGGTGATTCCTGAATGAAGTGATTAAGTCCCTTGGGTAAATTAGAAAGTGAAAAATGAGATAGAACAATTAAGGGACCTGCTCCCATGAATGGGGGGAGGGGGAGAAGGTGGAAGGCACATTTTTTTTTTTTAAAGAATTTATTTATTTTTTTTTTTCTTTTTGGAGGGCAATTGGGGTTAAGTAACTTGCCCAAGGTCACATGGCTAGGTTTTTGTTTTGTGTGCGCCTTAAGTGTCTGATATCGGATCTGAACTCAGGTCCTTCTGACTCCAGGGCCAATGCTCTACTCACTGCGCCACCTAGATGCCCCGGAAAGGCACATTTAAAAGTCAGTTCAGGCAGAAGTCAGAGTTGACAGGATCCATAGAGGTATAGAAAGGGAAGGAGAGAAAGAAATAACCTAGCAATGTTTGGCCAGACCACTAATGATTCAAAGCAAAAAAAAGTTAGAGGGAATTAGATAGCTGGATACAAATTCCCAGGGCAAAGGAGGATTTATACCAGGAAATCCAGCTAGGGAAAGAATCAACAGTGGCAGAGTGGGGTGGAGTGGTGAGCAAGATTGTCTAACCAGTCCTATTATCCCTAAGCTTATTACTCACTTCTCTGGGAATGATTGCTTCCCAACTGCCTCCTCCCAAGTCCATTTGTAATTAAGTACATCCAGAAAGCTAGGTGGCTTAGTAGATAGAGCGCCTGGAATCAGGAAGACTCATCTTCCTAGATTCAAATCTAGCCTCAGACACTTACTAGTTGTGTGACCCTGGGCAAGTCACTTAACCCTGTTTGCCTCAGTTTCTTCAGCTGTAAAATGAACTGGAGAAGGAAATGGCAAACTACTCCATGAAGAGTTGGACATGACTGAATAGCATCAACATCTGGACTGGAAAAGGCCTGTGTTTAACAGTGTTTATAAAAAACAAAGTAAATGTTTAAAAGAAAGCTATGCGGACATTTCTGTAGCCAGAAAGAAAGGCTTCAGACTTTCCACACAGAAGCTCCAGAGGATCAAAGGGCTACAGGATGCCATGCTGTAGTCTGTAGGCCAGGGTTTGGTTTCAGCAACTCTACAATACTCCTTGGGTCTAATGGTCCCTATGGTATCACTTTCATAGATCTGGCCCCTTCCACTTTCCCAATTCCACATGATTTCTCAAAGCATGAATGAGGTCAGAAGCTGATTCCTATTTAGCCATGATTTCAGCCTGGATTAAGTTTTTTTTTTTTTAAAGCAATTGGGGTTAAGTAACTTGCTCAAGGTTACACGGCCAGTCATTATTTATGTGTGGGTGCTCATTTTCTGAGGCTGGATTTGATCTCGGGTCATCCCAACTCCAAGGCCGGCGCTCTTACTCACTGCGCCACCTAGCCGCCCCTGGATTAAGTTTTAAAGATAGGAATGGAGGGGTAGGGTGGGGTGGAAGGACAGGTAGTGTGGCCCATTGTTGGCTGTTGTATCAAATTGATCCTTCTACTGGTCTAATAGAAGATTCACCACACAAACTTAGAGGGGAAGGGAACTAGTCTTGGTCACTGGCTCAATTCTAATCCAGGGCTTTTAATTTTTTTTAAAGGAAGAGAATAAAGTAATAAAGCAAGAGAGGGAAGAAAGAAGAAGACCAACATTTGGAAATGTTTCTTACTTTTGTGGCTTTGAAGTAAATTAAAGACGATCCTTTTGAAGATCCAAAGAAATCAGCTTGTCTTTTTTGGGTTTCTTCTTTCCTAATTATACTCCACAGAAGGGACATAGTATTAACAATTCGAGGCAATTCTTCCAAAATGGCATTCTTGGCATTTCTCAAGTTGATAGGATCACTTAGAGAAGTTGACTAAAGAAACAAAAATCATGTAAATATATATATATATATATATATATATATATATATACATATATATATGTATATGTAAAATAAAGTATCACCATTACACCCTCACCCAGAGCCCCTTCCTAACCAGTGAGAAGAATTGATGTTTCACACCCTACCCCCTCCATCTTTTTGCTTGCTGTGGCACAGTTAAAATTAAGATTCCTAGCTCCCTCTCCCCCCCTTCTTATCATTCCAATGGCCCACAACATTGCCTCAGCCCTTCAGAACCTGTTAGTACTGATGGGGTGCTTGGACCAATTCCAAGATCACATTTCCCCCTTGCCTCAAAACACTATCCCTGGCAATTTCCCCCCAGCCTAAGGACACTATTTCTAGCAATTACTCATGCGTGGGCCCCAGAAAAAACACTTCTCTCTCTCCCTGGTATAGTAACAAACTTCATCATAGGAATTATTAGTTTGTACTGGCTCATAAAGATATTCAGTACCCACTGGACTATCTATGCCAACTCCTTATCTCATTATATGCATCCTGGACTCCTCATTATGTGTATCCTAGACTTAAGACAGATGTATACTCCCTACAACTTGTCTAACAAAACACTGATTGGTGGCAGAATGGCAATCCTCAGTTGGCCCTGACCACTAGTTAACTTAATGATGTAGCAGACCTAAAAATCACATCTCCCTGTGCTCCCCCTACCCCCCTTGGGCCTTTCCTAGTGAACTCTGAGTAAGATACCTGCACAGTAGATACAAAAAGTGCATGTTCCTTTAAGAATTGACCATTCCTTAGCCACTCCCTAATCCCATCCCATATCATCTAGTTAGCATATTTGGCACAAGTTTTACTATAGTTTATCCTATATAAACTTTAACTGTGCCCCTCTAAGGTCACAGGTTCCTTACAAACTTTTGCCTGCTGAAAATCATAAAAATAAATCTTTGCCAACTTGTCTTAAAAGAATGCTTGGGTCCAGACGACTCTGTTCTGCACCCCAGTCCTTGAGAGGTTCCTGAACTCCCCTTAAACTGCATCAATACCATATCAGCTCTGTCTCAAGCTTCAGCACTGAGTAGCACTGACTTTGTGCACATCCCACTCCATGTCTGACCCACCACCTGTGTGCTTCCCATGGAACAGGGGGAAGAGCAAGGGTCACAGACCCTGTTGATATCTGTTCTCCTCATCTCCTCAAGAGAGTTACCTTCTATTTTACATAAATATTTGTTGAATTAAACATGAATTTGTAACATTCACAAGTTCCCTTTTCTCTGAAAATAACTGACCTGTATTTCCATATGATAGCAATACCATAACTTTATTGGAAATGATATAATTTATTCACTTTTAAAAAGTCATTTAAAAATGTCATAAAAAAGTCATTTTTATTTTGGTATAAAAACATGTGCAATCGTTTCTTTTCCTCTCCATTCCCTGAGATAGAGGATTTTCTTTTTCTCAATTGGGGGGCTGCATGATGAAATGAAGAAGGCAGTGGATTTGGAGTCACAGTATGGGGGTCCAAAGACTTGACCTGCTACTTTCTATGTGCATGAGCCTGGGTCAGTCACTTAACCTCTCTGAGATTCAGTTTCCTTATCAATAAAACAAAGGGATTAAAGAGGATATTTAAGACCCTTTCCAGTCCTAAATCCATGATCCTTACTGGGAGCAGGTATCAGAAGAGAAGAAAAATATACAAGATAGGGACCAGATCTGTGATTTCATCGGTACATGGAACCCCCAGACGAGGGCACTTCTTTTATCAATGTAGGTCAGCAATTTCTCTGCAATTTTTTTTCTGCAATATTTATCATCAGCTGCTCTGTTTGGTTTCAGCTCCACAACATCATGCCTCCCCCAGGATAAACTCATCATCGAGAATCTGATCGTCTTGGAAACTGATTCAACTCATACTCAAGGCCTTCTCAGCACACTCAGTTATCTCTCTCTTGTCTGAGTGCTAGAGAGAGGAGTAATGAACCATTCCCAATATCTCCCTTTACAGAGGCTCAGACTTTTCTCCTAACTTTATTGACCATTACCTTAACCCTGTTTGCCTCAGTCTCCTCATCTGTGAAATGAGATGGAGAAGGAAATGGCAATATGTGCCAAGAAAACTCCAAATGGGTTCACTAAGAGTCGGACACAACTGAATGACGACTGAACTGAAACTCTACTTGGTTCAAGCTCCTAAGTGGGGGCACCTCCTGGTGCCTCACCCCCAGCTTCCTTCTGTCTATTGTTTTCTCCCATTAGATTGTAAGCTCCTCGAGAGCAGAGATTGTCTTTTCCTTTCCTTTTTTGTATTCCCAGCACTTAGCACAGCGCCTGGCACAAAGTAGTCATTTAGTAAATGTCTGCTGACTATTGGCTATGATAGTCTGAGGGAGTTGCCTAGATGTAAAGGCGTCAAACATGGTGCTGGCCAATACTACTGAGTGCAACCAAAACACATTAAAATGTAACTGGAAATATTGAACAACATAAAAACATAATAAAACACAGACGACATTACATTTCAAATCTAAGTCTATCTGTGGCCTGCAGGGATCCTTATGGAAGGATTAGTGACCCCCGTTTCTATTTGAGTTTGACATCAGTGGCCTAGAACAGCGAATGGGTAAGTGACTAGTTCAGGGTCTTCCTGGCTTCAAAGACTGTTCTCTTTCCACTCTATGACACTGTCTCTCATTGATGAATAAACATTTTAAAATTAGTCACAGTTGGGGGGGCGGAGCCAAGATGGCGGAGTAGAAACAGCTCTTCCAAGCCTCTCTGCCCCCAGATTCCCCACAAACTATGTAAAAAAGAACTGTGAACAACTTCTGGAGCCCCAGCACCCACAGAACGACACAGAGAAGCTAACCTCCCGCTGAGGACAGCCCAGCAGCCCTGCAGGAAGGACCAGCGCAGCGGTCTGGGAGCCGGCAGCGCACAGAGCGCAGAGCTCAGGAGCCGAGCCGAGCCGAGCCCAGGTCCGCGTGAGCCGAGGTTTTAGCTCCAGGGCGGCAGGGCCAGCAGCCGGCTGGAGGAACCCCAGAACACCAGGAGTTGTGGCGACTCCAGAATTATCAACATAGACATGCCTAGGACAAAGTAAGAGGTTAGTGTCCTATGGACTTTGGGACCTGTATTTGGGGAATACGTCAGCTCCCTCCCCTGGGGGCTAGAAGCCGCTGAGGAGACACGCCATTTTGTAGATTTCAGAGGCATTTCCGGCTCCCAGCCTACAAATCGTGGGGAGATCCAGCGATCAGTCTTGGGGGGTAATGGCTCTTGCTTTAACCTCCCTGGATCTGGATTGTGATCTAGGGTGGAAGTTGTGGGTGGGTTTACAGCTTGCCAGAAACGGAAGTTGCCCCCCACACGTTCGGGACGAAAATTCCTCTAGCTGTCCTTAAAGCCATAGTGTGGCAACAAGCCCAAAAGTCAAGCAATTAAGTGGCAACATGCCAAGGCAAAGGAAACAGAAACATGCAACCCTAGACTCCTATTTTGGGGGCATAGAGCGGGAAAAGGACTGTGAGGTCAGAAGTCCTGCTCCAAAAGCCCCAGGGGAAAACATGAGCAGGTTGCAGGCCATAGAGGACCTTAAGAAGGACTTTAAAAATCAAATAAGAGAAGTGGAGGAAAAATTGGAAAGAGAAATAGAAGGATGCAGGAAAAGTATGAAATGAGGGTCAACAGCCTGACTGAGGAAAACAACACCTTAAAAAATAGACTAACTCAAATGGCAAAGGAGGCCCAAAAGGGCAATGAGGAGAAGAATGCCTTAAAAAGTCGAATTTGCCAGATGGAAAAAGAATCTCAAAGTTCACTGAGGAGATTCATTCCTTCAGAGTTAGACTGGAGCAAATGGAAGCTAATGACTTTATGAGAAATCAAGATGCTGTTAAGCAGATCCAAACAAACGAAGATTAGAAGGCAATGTGAAATATCTCATGGGAAAAACCACTGACCTGGAAAATAGATCAGGAGAGACAATTTAAAAATTATTGGACTACCTGAAAGCCATGATCAAAGAAAGAACCTAGAAATCACCCTTCAAGAAATTCTCAAGGAAAACTGCCCTGATGTTTTAGATCAGAGGGCAAAATAGAGGTTGAAAGAATCCACAGATCACCTCCTGAAAAGATCCCAAAAAGAAAACTCCCAGGAATATTATAGCCAGGTTCCAGAATCCCCAGATCAAGGAGAAAATACTACAAGCAGCCAGGAAGAAACAATTTCAATATTGTGGAAACACAATCAGAATAGCCAGGACCTGGCAGCTTCTACACTGAGGGATCGAAGGGCATGGAATACGATATTCCAGAGGGCAAAAGAACTGGGAATGAACCCAAGGGTCACCTATCCAGCAAAACTGAGTATTTTGTTTCAGGGGAAAATATGGTCATTCAGTGGAATAGAGGACTTTCAAGCATTCTTGAGGAAAAACCAGAGTTGAATAGAAAATTTGACATCCAGACGCAAGAAGTAAGAGATGCCTGAGAAGGTAATCAGGGAAAAGAAATCAAAAGGAACTTATCAAAGTTGAACTATTTAATTTCCTATATGGAAAAGCAATAATAGTGACTGATGATATCTTTCTCACTATGAAAATAATGGAAGAAGGGGGTGTGGTCATATGAATACATATGTGAATGTGTGTGTATATGGCTACAGTTATATGGATAGAGGGCATAGGTTGAATTTGTTGGGAAGGGAGAATACTCAAGGGATGAAATTATGAGGTGAGAGAGGAAAGTGGCAAGAGGAGATGGGGAGAGACAGGGTAGGGTAAACTATCCCATGTAGAAGAAGCAAGGGGATGTGGTTGCAAAGGAGGGGGAGAATAAGGAAGGCTAAAAAGACAAAACCACATTCCCATTGAATTTGGTTCAGGGAGAAAATGACATACATACTAAATGGGATATCTCAGCCTGCAGCAGGATAGGGGGAAGGGGGATGAGAGGAGGGATGATGGATGGGAGGGCATCCTTGGGGGAGGGGAGGTTGGAAGTACCCACTATAGAAGAGGGACAGGATCATGTAGGGAATGGACCAGGTGGGGGGTGGGATGAGTGGGAGGGAATTATAATCAGCCTTGTACAATATATCTACTATGATAATGTTTTGCATAGCTAGACATGTACAACATATACTGAATTACTTATCTCCCAAGAGGGAATGGGTGACAAGGGAGGAAGGAAATGGATCTGAAATTCGAGGTCTTAACATTAAATGTTTCAAATATATATAAATACTATTATTAATACTCTTTCGCTTGTAATAGGGAGATAAGATGTGCAGGCATTGGACACAAAGATTCACCTTCCTCTAATGGAAAAGTGATGGGGGTATGGGAGAAGGTATGGGAGAGAGCAGATTGGAGGAAGGATATCTTGTGGGATATTTCTGGGAGGTTGGGTAGGGGAATAATGGGGGGAAAATGATTGTAACTCAAAATCTGGCGGAAATGAATGATGTAAAACAGAAGTTAATAAAGCATTTGTTTAAAAAAAAAAAAAATTAGTCACAGTTAAGCATAGGGTTTTTTATTCTTTTGTTTTTTTTTTCTTTTTGGAGGGCAACTGGGGTTAAGTGACTTGCCCAAGGTCACACAGCTAGTTTTTGTGTTAAGTGTCTGAGGCTGGATTTGAACTCAGGTTCTCCTGATTCCAGAGCTCTATTCACCGAACCATCTAGCTGCCCCATTCTTTTTTTTTTTTAATTTTTTTTTTTTGGAGGGGGAAAGGGAAGCAATTGGCATTAAGTGACTTGCCCAAGGTCTCACAGCTAGCTAAGTGTCAAGTGTTTGAGGCCAAATTTGAACTCAGGTCCTTCTGACTCCGGGGCTGGTGCTCTAGTCACATAATTTTTTATTCTTAATTTCATATTATTTGCAAAATTGGATGTTAGACAAGAGCATAGATAGAAACACAGAATCTTGAAGCTAAAAAACTCTTTAGACATTATCTAATCTAACCCTTTAGCTGATGAAGGAATCACACATCTTTAGGACAGAGAGGCAAAATGCCATAGTGGTGGTCCAGGTACTAAATTTGGCTGTTAGGGTTTACTATGGGGAAAAGTCACATGACTTTGTTGATCTTCAGTTCCCTTTTTTTGTAAAACGAGAACAACGGAGCAGTTAGTTGGCATAGTGGATAGAACACCAGTCCTGGAGCCAGGAGGACCTGAGTTCAAATGTGACCTCAGATCCTTACTAACTGCAACCCTGGCAAGTCACTTAACCCCGACTACCTCAAAAAAACCCCAAACAAAACCAAATAATAATAACATACAGATTACCTTACCTGATAGGGCTGTTGTGAGGCTCAAATAAAGTAATCAGTATAATATCATTACTAGCTATGTATAAAATAGCTTCTGCTTAGTCACCTCCAATGATAAGAAGATGATGAGATACAGTCAATAATCAATCATCTATTAAGTGCCTACAGCATCAAAGTAAAAACGTAAATCACAATCTAAACCACAAAATGTAAATACTACCAATTTTCTGAAACACAGACATAACCCAATGCAAAAAAGACAAAGTATCGCAAACTGCCTCTTGAACTCAGAGAAAATAGTTACCATTTTTGTTTGGTTGGATTGTTGTTCCAGGAGGCAAAAGTGACTAATAGTGGTTAGACCTTCCAATAGAGTGAGTGGATAATCTGGAGAAATGTTCTCCCTCTTACAGGATATGCTTTGGAGAAAAAGTGATAAATATTTTTAAGAATTATGAAATTTCCCAATTTCACCAAAGATTCATTTATATGTTATGTTTTGAATTGATTTTTTAAAGTATATGTTGAAAACAATATGTAGACAAAATTACATTACGAAGAATATTAAATGGTTCTTGACATTTAACTCAAGGTCTTGATATTCTTAGAAGATGGTGGGACACTATTAATTTTATCACTCTGCTATTTCATCTCTCTTTGTCCTGCCCCTCCCTACCCTTTCACCTCAACCTCCCTTCCTCTGACTCTGAAAGAGTTTGGGACTGTGAACCATTTTTGAGCCCCCCATCACCTGAGAAAAACCTGGATTAGTCAATCAGGAGAAAGACATTTTGAGCCTACTCTGGGCTTAACCTACCATAATGCTTTGTGTGCTCTGGCATAACAGACATGCTTTGCTTTGCTCTCTGAGTTACCCCAAAAAGGCCCTTTCCTGTGTCAGCAATTACAAGACCAGATGAAGCTGACCAGGAACATTCTTCTGTTTATGACTACCAAGGACAAGGTGCCTAAAACTGGACACTATCTTGAATAATGGGACTTTTCTTATGTTATATTATGTCACATTAATGATAAAAGAAACACATACATCCTAGATCTGGAATTTCAATTGGACACCTTGACATTCTCTTATCTTATTGTATTTACTACCTATCCCATTAAGAAATTCCTTTCTCACATTATGTTTAAACACATGGAGACTATAATTTTGGGTTGACACAGGCATCCTGAGTTGGAATTGCTCTAAGACTATAAAGAGTCTTTTTCAGTTTGTTTACCTCTGAGTTCAGAATTATTTTCTGACTCTATCATGCATGATTCTCTGGCTTAATGAGAATAAATACGCATGTTATAGTACATGTACAGCCTGATTCTGTTTGTTCCTTTTTCAAACCTTTGGCTAAGGGGGAAATCCATTCTGTTTGTTCTAGGACAAACCTTTGTTTAAGGGGGAAACTGATTCTGTTTGTTTCTTTGGACCAGACCTTTGGTAAATGGGTGACAGGATTGAGAGGTGGTAGTTATGGTAGCAAATTTGCTTGGTCTTCTTGAAAAGTCCTGGGGCTCAGGCCACTTAACTCTATATAAACATTTCTGATAGGCAGCATTGGCAGAATGGAGAGATTTGGAGTCAAGAAACATCATCAGAAATGTCTGGTCTTCTCTGAACATTTACTGTGAGATTATAAGCAAGTCACTTTGCCCTTCAGAGACTAAATTTCCTCATTTATAAAATCAGGATACATAATATCTGTAATATCCACCTCAAAGGACTGTAGTGGTCCCAGTGCCTCAAAGAGTTATACAAATAGGAATTATTATTATTTAAAATGTGTTTTATGTCATTTAAAATTATTTTCCTTTTCACAATGATTCTACTGGAGACATTTTAATTTTTATTCTTATCCTACTGATAAATAATCCATGGTGATTGATTTGCCATCAGTCACAGCATAACTAAGAAGATTAGAATTCAAATTCTGGATATTCTACTTTAACAATAATAAATAATCCATTATGTATATTAAACAATGCTCCAACTACGATCTATTTCAAATTGGCCATTCTATACTATAGTGTACAATGGAAAAAAAAATTATGTATGCTGACACATCTTACCTGACTGAAGACTTCACAAACTCATTTTCATATTGCCTGACCAGCTCATCCAGATTCTTGCAAATCTGTACAACAAAAGGAGTAACAGTCCAACCTAATGATTTCCCAAAGTACGGTAAAGAAGATGTGACCAGACTAACCCAGGCTGAGTGCATCCCATAACCACACTCCGGCTGTAAACCTCTCACCACAGCAGAGATGAAAAGTCCCTGGGAAGTAATTGGGTGAGGCTGTACATACTGCATGGCACTGATAGACTCCTGAAATTTGAGGGTCTTCTGCCACTCCTTGGACAGATCGGACTGGTTTTCCAGTTCTTCTTGGACCTTTCCCAGATGGTGTTCCAGGATAATCAGGACCTGCAGGAGTTTTAGCAGCTCAATCTGCAGGGGGTTCCAGATCTTATCCTGACCGAAGCTAATCAGGCCTTCTTCAAAGAGCATCTCCTCTCGAGGGGGCTTGGTTTTATCCGAGGCAAGAAGTTCATACTGCTTCTGATTACTAAACATGGAAACGGATAGAGACAGGAGGACAAACTCTTGAACTTTACACCTCTCTAGTAAATTCTGTATGAAGTCCACATTCTTTCCCTTAAACGATTTGGCAATATTGGTCAACTGACTCATTATTCGAATCAAGACCTCCACACTCTTGATTTGTACAGCTTGGTTGCCAAGTATGTCTTGGTGGGAGACCTGTACATAGCATGGAAAGTACGAACGTAGGAAGCTCAGGCAGAGGTAAATAAGTAACTCAATTAAAAGGGAATGAGGGCATGTGGTGGGTGACTGAGTCTGAAGCTTTCCATAGAAACTTTGCCCAACCAAGGCTTCTTGGTGGCGTGCTAAGAGGTTATAGATGAGGTTCAGATGAGAAGTAGAGTTGGAATCCATGGTAGTCCTGCAAACTGCATCAATGAATTCTTTGGGGTTGGATTTGAGTATTGTCTCTAGCACAGAAAAGGCATATAGGACTCGTTTGGAGTCGTAGGGTTGTAGGTACAACAGAATGTGTTTAAATAAAGCCTCGGTCATTGCCTGTTTTTCCTTCTGCTGCTTTAGTAACTTGGACATTGTGAGAGTCTGATCCACGTCAACCTCCTCATCACTAGAGAGTGACTCTGAAGCTTGGGTCTTGTCTGAGTCTATTCGCACCAGGTTCCGTCTGACAACCGCTTTAGAAACCTGAGATTGGAAAGCACATATCGAGGTGGAATGCTTAGGGGGCACTCTATCATGCACGGGGGTGCAACAGTTTTCTTCACTGCTCAACTCATGAGGATCAAGGGAGGGTGTTGAGAAGGAAGAAGTATTTTCACTGTCAGTGTGTCCTAAGCTCGTATCTGCTGACTCTGTGTGCTCACTGGTGTCCTGAAGCTCACCTTCTGACCTGTCAGGGATGTCTGTGCAACAAGGGAGATCATCATCATCATCTGGGCCATTTCTCAGTTGAACCTTTTCTGGGTCTTTCTCCACTTCAGCCCAAATGGCTTCCCGGTCAACAGTAGCAAACTGATTCAAGGGCAGGTTTTCGTGAGAGCTGCCTTCATGACGATCAGGCACCCCATACATTTCTTTGAAACAAGCTTTTTTCTTGCTAAACCAATGATGTAAATCTGCTGGAAGGGAAGAGATAAACAACTTTTTAGAAGAACTGAAATGGCAGATAAATTGATTCTCTCAGAAGAGAGACTCACAGAACTAAAAGAAGTAGTTTATTTAGCGGTCTGAAAAACTGTAGAGTTGTTAAATTATTAATCATGGGTAGGCGAAATTACTGGGAATGTATTTTTAAAAAATGCTTTACATATGTTATTTTGTTTAATCCTCACAACAACCCTGGGAAGTAGGTGCTTTTATTATCCTCATTTTTACCAATGAGAAAACTGAAGCACAGAGATGTTAAATGACTGGACCAGGGTCACACAGCAAGTGTGTGAATGCCTTTGCTCTCATGAACATGCAAAGAGATGACTGAACAATCTGTTCAGCCAGTCCCTGTCCTACTGTGCACAGAATGCCCTCAGGAATTAGCAGGACCTAATTATTTTTTTCCCTTTTTGGAGGGCAATGGGGTTAAGTAACTTGCCCAAGGTCACATGGCTAGGTTTTTTTTGTTTGTGTGTGCGTTAAGTGTCTGAGGCTGGATCTGAACTCAGGTCCCTCTGACTCCAGGGCCAACGCTCTACTCACTGCGCTACCTAGCCGCCCCTGGACCTAATTCTTCTATGGATCTTGGCCTCAGTGTTAGCATGATATTAATGCTCTGGGTGGCCATTGCAATGATCTTGCCTAATGGGACCTTTTAATCTGAGAGGATCCATCATAGCTGGAAAACCAAACAGTCCACAAGATGGACAAAACCCACCAGCTCCTCCTGTGGATGAGATTTTGCTTGACAGAAAATGAAAACAGCCAGCAGCTTGCACAACCAAACAAAAGAAAATGAACAGAGTAGTCTTAACCTAATTAGTACTATTTTTCCCTTTTCATTTAGAGCACAGGATGTGTTCATGAACTATTAGAAATTCTACCGTCATCTAATTTTTGTTTTCCTAACCCTAGTTAGAATACATTTGAGTAAATAATTTGATTCAGATCTTCCTAATTCCAAATTCGGTATTCTATGTACTGTCTCACCTAGCTGCCCCACCTCCTATATATTTTTGACTAGATCTTTGACTTCACTGCTGTAGAGAACACCTGATGAAGAGCAGATCAGCATCTACAAAGAAACTCATTCTCTAAGAGTTGCTTAAGGCATTAACTTGCTCAGGGTCACAGAGCAGGACTGAAACCTTGATTTTCCTGACTCTGGGTCAGTTCTCTATCCACTATGTCATAGACCCTCTTTCGAAAGGGTTTGTTACTTTCTCATACATAATAATTATAGATAGAATTTTAAAGATGGAAGAACTTATTTCACAAAAGAGGAGACAGATGTTAATTATTTATAGAAGCTATTTTAATATAGAACCTTTATTTTTAATAGAAATTTATACACTTATATAATACATTAAGATTTAAAAGAAGATTCCTCACAAAAGTCCTGTGAGGTATAAAAATAAAGTCTAATTATTGGACTGTATGCTAATTTATAATCTCTCAGTTATGCATACCTGGCAAAACCTAGTGACTGGCCAACTCAAATCACAATTCCACACACTTCATGATGTTTTCCTCAAGTATTAAGTATGGTAACTAAGAGGGAAATTATTTCATAAGCATTAGCCTTGACAAACTCAAACTTCAAAGCAGCAAAGAGTAGTGAATGGGGGTTGGATTCAGGGTCAGATGACCTGGGTGTAAATTCTGATTCTTCCTTTTGACATCCATATGCATACCTCTGGACATTAGTCTCATAACATCACAGAATCAATGATTTAGAGCTGAAAGAGATCTTGGGGTGAAAAAACCCATCCTGTCCAAACTCCTCATTTTATAGATAAAGAAACTGAGTCCCACAAAAATAAGTGACCTGACAGATTCACAAATCAGTAAGCATTAGAATTGGCAGATGAGACCTCCAAGCTGGTGACCCTTCCACTATGCCATGTTGCTTTTCAACTAGAAAATGAGATAGTAGGCTAGGTGACTGCCAAGATCTGTGTTAGTCAGGAATCTATAACCATTTGGTTATGCCAGACTGGCTGGTTTGATCTGTCTAATGGTGTAAGCTCTTGCTGTGTGGTTAGAAGTTCCTTCCTTCCTTCCTTGCTTGCTTTTTGGAGGGCAATTGGGGTTAAGTGACTTGCCCAAGGTCACACAGCTATTTTTTGTGTTAAGTGTCTGAGGCTGGATCTGAACCAAGGTCCTCCTAACTCTAGGGTCAATGATCTATTCACTGAGCCACCTAGCTAAGCTGCCCCTAGAAGTTCCACTATTGTTGGCCTTTTCCCCTGCATCACTTTTGCCATTTGTACCAGAGAAGGAGAAAGCTATTATTTTATCTTATAGAAGTATAACCCTATCTGCTCAAGTTTTTTTTTTTAATCTATCAGCAGAGATTTTTCAAGAATAACAGGAAAACAAGGAACAAAAACATGTCTTAGTATTGACAAATGCTGGTCTCTTTTGATAAAAAAACAACAACAACCAAAAAACAAAAAAACCCCAACACATCACCACTACACTACCATTATGATATTCCCCTAAGTTATTATGGCATGGTTCTTTTTCATAGGTTAGTCCTTGCCCTTGTCTGCCCATTCCAGTGTAGTTACCTGCTGAGTTTTTCCGTTTGATGCAGTGAATGGATATTCTCTGTGTCTTTGGGTGAAGTAGAAACAAAAGAACAGGTTCCAGGATTCGGGACACATCATTGAGGGAAAGGGCTCGAACCAGCCAGCCTTGTGCTGCTGCACCAATGGCCTCATCGGAACAAGTCAAGCTATCCAGCACTACAAACAAAGACCTGCAAACAAATTCTAGGAATTCATGTGTTGTGACAAAAAAACAGAAATACGATTGCCTCATACTTGTTAGAACACCCCAAAATAAAATACCTCATGCTTTAAAATTTAAGACATTTCCACCCTATAAGTATTTTTCCTAATGTTGATCCTGCCCCCAAATCACAAAAAGTAACTACTTTTCCCCCACCACTGAAGTATTCCCCTTTGTAACAGAGGAAAAACTTATTTCTGAAATCATGTTACTTTCTGTAACTCTAGTCCCTCACCTCTCTGAGGAGGAAGGAATGTTGTATTATCCGACTATTTCTGAAAAGTTATGTACAGAGAAATATCAAATGGCCAATGAAATTTTAAAGCTACCAACTTACCTATCAAAGGAACGATTGTGGGATGTCACTCTGTTGCTTTGGATCTCTCTTGTTAGGTGCCAAATAATGGAAAACCTAAATATTGCTTCCAACCTTGTTCCCTTGAATGTAAGATAAAAAGAAGTGAACAGTTTGGTTCAGCAGAAGAATGCAGTATTTTTCATGACTTGAGTGCTAAATAATAAACAAACAAGGGCAAGAAAACTGCCTTTCTCTATCAGAAGAAAATAAAATACTCATTATCTTTCTTCTTTTCTTGCTCATTAAAATAGACTGGCTACATGTGAAATGTGTATTTAGCATACAAAAGATTGACTATAATTGAAATTAATGTTCAGACTTATATCGGGGTAGTCATAGTTTCCCACACCCCCTGACCCGAAGGCAATCTGTGAATTCTTTCAATTGAATTATTTTCTATGTTCAGAAGATGTAAGCAGTTCCAGGGGCAGTGTGAAGATAGTGGAATAGAGGAAACAGCTGATCTTTCCCCACTTTGCCCTTCAAATAACTTTAAAATAATTCCTCCAATTGAAGTCTGGAATGATAGAGCCAACAAAAGGTCAAAGAGATATTTTTCCAGCCTAAGACAACTTAAGAGATTGGAATGAGAAGTCTGTGACACTAGGGCAAGAGCTGGCCTAGAGTGCATGTGGCAGCACCACTAGTAATGGGCACTGGAAGTGACCACAACAGTAGTAGTTTCGGGAGCTCTCAAGCCAAAGTAAGGGGATCTGGCAACTGGTCAGTAAGAGAATACAAAGGATCCCTGTGCTATCACTAGGTGCAGGACCAGGCACTGTTTGACATCTCCATTGCCTATACCCACATCTGGGTCACAGGTGTAGGGCAGATAGGAAGTGCTTGCAGTCACAAGGGAGCAGGGGCCCTGAGGACCAGTATTATTTGTGGCTTCAAGGGATCAGGGGCCCTTCTTGGGTAAGGATAAGAGCACAGACTGGGAGAGCAATGACCACAGGTCTCACTGGATCACATCACTTAGGCAACACCCAA
The DNA here is from genome assembly GCA_011680675.1 of Gymnobelideus leadbeateri. Lineage (NCBI taxonomy): Eukaryota > Metazoa > Chordata > Mammalia > Diprotodontia > Petauridae > Gymnobelideus > Gymnobelideus leadbeateri. Next base: position 581,222 of record WOXC01001454.1, on the reverse strand, counting down.
AATTTCCAAACACCCAGAACTAACTCTGAAAACAGCAGTGCAAAAAAACCTAAAGCTTGGATGATTTCCCTTCCACCTCCACCCCAGTAACAGAGTCAATCTTCAACAGAAAGTTCAAAGTAAAGAAACAGACTGAAAAATGAGCAAATGATTGGAAAAAAGTAAGAGGGAAAGGGAATAAGAGAAAGGAGGGGTGGTGCAAAGGAAAGGCAGATTAAGGGAGGCAGTAGTCAGAAGCAAAAAAGACTTTTGGGCAGGGACAGGGTAAGAGAGAGAAAAAGATAAGCAGAAGAATATAGGACCGAAGGAAATGCACAATAAGTAGTCATAATTGTGAATGTTAATGGGAAGAATACACCTATAAAATGGAAGCAAATGGCAGAAATCAGAATCCAATAATATATTGCTTAGAAGAAACACATTTGAGAGAGAGAGAGAAACATATACACAGAACCCTAGAGAATCAACTAAAAACTAGCTGAAATAATGAACAACTTTAGCAAAGTGGCAGGAAATAAAATAAACCCATATAAATCATCATCATTTTACTATATATTACCAATAAAACCTAGCAGGAAGAGATAGGAGAAATTCCATTTAAAATAACTGCAGACATTATAAAATACTTGTAAATCTACTTGCCAAGACAAACCCAGAGATATACGAATACAATTATAAAACACTTTTCACACAAACAAAGATAGATCTAAACAACTGGAGAAATATTAATTGCTCGTGGGTAGGCTGAGCTAATATGATAAAATGACAATTCCACCTAAATTAATTTACTTATTCAGTGCCATACCATTTAAACTGCCAAAGAATTATTTTAAGAGTTAGAAAAAAAATTCATCTGAAAGAACAAAAGATCAAGAATATTGGGTGTGAGGGGTGGCTAGGTGGTACAGTGAGTAGAGCGTTGGCCCTGGAGTAAGAAGGACCTGAGTTTGGATCCAACCTCAGACACTTACTGCACACACAAACAAAAACCTAGCCGTGTGACCTTGGGCAAGTTACTTAACCCCAATAGCCCTCCAAAAACCAAAAAAAAAAAAAAAAGAATATTGGGTTGGGGGGGGGGCGGCTAGGTGGTGCAATGAATAGAGCACCAGCCCTGGAGTCAGGAGGACCTGAGCTCAAATCTGGCCTTGGACACTTAACACTTACTAGCCATGTGACTTTGGTTAAGTCACTTAACCCCAATTGCCCTGCCTTCCCCCCTCCAAAAAGAATATCAAGAAAATCAATAAAAAAAAATGGGAAAGAAGATGGGGTTAGTGGCTTCATATTTCAAACTTTATTACCAAGCAGCATTCATCAAAACAATCTGGTGCTGCTTAAAAGAATAGTGAATCAATGAAATAGATTAGGTGTACAATACACCCAATAAACAATACACCTAGTAAGGGGAAGCTAGTTGGGCAATGGATAGAGTGCTAGGTCTGGAGTCTGGAAGACTCATCTTCCTGAGTTCAAATCTGGCCTCAGACACTTACTAGCTGTTGGACCCTGAACAAGCCACTTAACAATGTTTGCCTCAGTTTTCTCGTCTGTAAAATGAGCTGGAGAAGGAAATGGCAAACCATTCCAGTATCTTTGCCAAGAAACCCCCAAATGGCATCATGAAGAGTTGGACATGACTGAAATAAATGATTAACAAAAAAACCCAAACAGTAATAAATGATCATAGTAATCTAATCTTCTGTGTTCAAAACCTTGAGATAATAAAAATTCACATTCACTTTAAGTTTATAAAATATTTTACTCATAGCAATCCTGGGATGCATATAGTGAAAAAATTATCACTACTTCATAGATAAGGCCACAGTGACTCAAGGAGTCAAATGACCTCACCAGAGTCACATAGCTAGTAAGTGTCAGCTAGTAATTGAACTAAGATATTATTCTATTTTGCCATGACTCTTCCTTCTTTCTCACTCTTCAGTTTAGTTACTAAGTCCTTTTAATTATGTATCTTCCATATTTGTCCCATCCATGGCCATCCTAGTTATCTCAACTAACTTCCTAATCAGTCTTCCCACAATTACTTTCTCCCTACTTCCTCCTGTCCCCACCCTATCTACTTTTTTTTACATACTTCAGAGTAATTCCTAAAGTTTGCTCAAAAAATGTTCAGTGGCTTCCCATTTCTTCCTAAGAAAAGTTCAAACTCCTCTGCTTTTCCTTCAAAGGGAAAGGTAGGTAGAGGTAGCATGTTAGCAGAAAAAGCAATGAACCTGGAGTCCAGACAAACATGGGTTAAAATCTTGATTCCTACACTTTTTGGTCCTTTGATTATAAACAAGAAGCCCCAGTTTCTGAGCCTCAGATTTCCTTACCTGTAAAACAGAGAAAACAGGCCACTATTTCAGTGGGTTGTTTTGAGTAAAGAGTTTGTATACCCTCAAAAAAAAAAATAATGGGCAGGATGGTTTCAGAAAAACCTAGGAAATATCATATGAACTGAAGTAAAGTGAAGTGAGTAGAACCAGAAGAACATTTTACACAGTAACAGCAATATTGTAATAATAAACAACTGTGGAAGACATGCGTACTTTGATCAATACAAAGATCCAAGAAAATCCCAAAGAACTCATGATAAAAATTATTATCCATTACCAGAAGAGAACTGATGAACTCTGAGTTCAGAGTGAAACATAACTTTGAAAATTTTCTTTGTTTTTATTTTATTTGTAACATTAATAATATCAAAATGTTTTGCATGATATCATAATGTATAATTAATAATTAATGCTTTACTTCTCTGTGGGTGGAGGAAGGGTGGGAAGGAAGGAGAGAATTTGCAACTCAAAATTAAGAAAAAAAGTGTTAAAAATAAACATTAAAAAAAAAAAGATCTGAGTTGTTCTTTTTTGTCGTCATATTCTTCTGGAAGATCCATGATCCTTAGGTTGTTTTTATACTTCCTTGTCTTTGAGATTTATGTTTTGCTTATTTAGTAATCATATTTTCTTTTTTGTTTTTTTGTTTTTTTTTTAAAGCAATTGGGGTTAAGTAACTTGCTCAAGGTTACATGGCTAGTCATTATTTATGCGTGGGTGCTCATTTTCTGAGGCCGGTTTTGATCTCGGGTCATCCCAACTCCGAGGCCGGCGCTCTTACTCACTGTGCCACCTAGCCGCCCCAATCATATTTTCTTTTAATATTCTTTTTTTACTTCTTTTAGGTTTTCTTTCACTTCTGTGCATTGCCATTCTCAATCTATTTTTCCATCTTTTGTTGGTGAGAACTCTCTTCTAGGCTTATATAACAACTCTGACAGCCTACAAAAATGTTGTGGAAACTGAGGCACACCTAAGCACATAAAAAGAAATAAGGCTCTACCTAAACTCATTAGAGAACCTAGTAAACGGAATTAAAAACAGTAATGAAGGTTAGGGAGAAGTTAGCAAGTAATAGAGACTTACTTTGTCAGGTTCCAATAATGAATGGCAGATAATATCTTCACAGATGTTAGCTGATGGTGCCAGGCAATGTAGCTTGTAGAAGAGTTCCACACAAGCAATGTGATGCTCTTGTGTGTCTTTGTTTAGCTGATTCCAAAGTACCTGTGCCACTCTCTGTGACAAAAGAAAAATTATTGAAATTTTAATTATCTCTTTTTTAAAAATAAAAGATTTAAAGAGAAAAATGTTAGCTTTTACCCAAAGTTTTCATGAAGGAGAAGACACCCATGTAACACTGCAAGAGAAACGCTATGATAAGCAGGTGCTGACACCACAACTTTTAAGCATAAAGTTGAAGATTTTGGGGTGTCTATAATCATACTAAATCATATTCAAATCTCTATGCTTCCCCATGTAAGACAGTTTTGTTTCATTCTGAGGCCATAAACTGCATCCCAGTAAAAGTTAGGCCCTGAGTTGAAATTAGATAAGTGTGTGTGTGCATTTGCACGAATCAGCACAGATATATCACTATTATCTGCAAAGTATATCCAAATATGCATGCTTCCTGATATTGTAGGTGAACAGCATCATTTTCACACGAGGACATGTTTAATGCTTTTAAAAGTCAAAAACAGTCTTGTTTAAGGTTTGTGTAATATAAATATGAATGAAGCAAAACCCAAGCTGTAAAGAATAAGATAAAACAATATAGAATTTCAGCTAAAAGTAAAGCAAAATGAAAGAATAATTTTTAAATGAATGTTTAGATGCTTTCCCCTAAAATGGTTTTTGCTTGTGATATTTTTTTAAAAAGTAATACAATATGATGTTTGTTTCAACAGTATTTTTCCATCGAAAATGTCCATATGTACCTTGAGTCTTAACAATTCAATTCTATCCTAAAAGATTCTTATCCAATCCTAAAATTTATATGCAAGAAGCAGAGTAAAAGAAATTAAGCAGGAAACTTATGGTCAGAAAAAGGTGGGTGGGAAAATAGATGGAGGGATCAGATGGCACGATAAGACTTTTTAAGATCTTTCAAGGCCATATAATCCATATCTTCTCCACTCCACCTCACTTTGGCTTTAGGAAGAATCATTTGTCTTTACTTTGTTAAAAAGTAAACTGTCCTCTGTTAAAAAGAAAACTTTAAAAGGAGGGATCTCATAATCTTGATGATTCATTCCTGTGTTTAAAAAATTCACTTCTTAAATTATTTTTTAGGTCAAACTCAAAGTCTTTAATGGTGTAGCTTGAAGTTTATTTCTCTTATTAGTTCCTCAGGTTAAAAAAAGAGAACAAAGGAATAGAAAATTGTTTTTTGTATAACAAACTTTAAGTATACCTAATAAGTATACTTTCAAGCTAAGTAATTTCAGTTCTTTTAACCTTTTTTCAAAGTCACACATTATTTTATCATTATTTTAAACGAAGTTTCATGGATTCCTTTTGTTTTTCTATTACAGTAATTTCTGGATATAACTCCTCCAAAAAACAAATAAGCCCTCTCTTGCAAAAAAATAAAAATAAAAACATTTAAAAACACATGAACAGTGACTCTGTCTGATAATTTTTTGTGTTACTTAGTACCCATGGCCTCACCTTTCCAGTAAAATCTCAGTCTTCAGTTGCAAAATTCTGATTGCAGTTTGAACTCACTTCATGCAAACTACTATTTTCACAACAATAACAACAAACTTTTTTGAATGAACAGGCTGGAAAAAGGCTTTATCCACATTCCAAGGTACGCCCAAATTGAAATGTACCTGATAGAAGTCTGTTTTCCTTGCAATGACTTTTAATACTCCTGGAATAATGGGAGGAACTGTTACCATCTGTAACTTTCCAAAAAATGGGTTATGTTCAGAGATTTTACTCCGTTTCATCCTGTCTTCACACATAAGTGCCAGCGACTGAGAATGGTTCATCATCTCAAGCAGGGTGAAGATTGACACATTCTGAATATGGCAGTCATTTACACAGCAGCAGACAGTCATGAGAGATTTAAGCCACAAGGGGAAACTAGAATCACATTCTCCACAAAAGGAAGATAACATAAAGAAGACAAAAACAAAAACAAAATATTAAATTTTTTGGATTTCATAGCAGTTTAAAACTAACCCTCAGCCAAACATTCAAAGTCTGCAGAGAGCTGAGATGCTACCCTCAAAGTTTATTTGGTCAGTAGATCTGATACCTCTAGAGGGATAACAATCTGCACTCTATACTCTGTTTTTGTTTTTTTGTAGGGCGATTGGGGTTAAGTGACTTGCCCAAGGTCACAGGCTATTTTTTTGTGTTAAGTGTCTGAGGCCAGATTTGACCTCAGGTCCTCCTGACTCCAGGGCTGATGCTCTATTCACTGCGCCACCTAGCCGCCCCTATATACTCTGGATTCAAAGACATATAGATGTATTACACATAAATATCTTCCTGTGCAGCATGGCATAGTGGGTAGAAAGTTGGCCTTGAAGAATCAAGACATCTTAAGTCTAATTTGGATACCTAATGACTACGTAATTGTGGTCAAAATTGGAAGTTAGAGAATGACCATAGAACTGCACTTATAGAGGGAATTTCTATACTAGGTGTTCCCTGTAGCAGTGAAATCACATAGAATATATGTGTGTGTATGTATGTATGTATGTGTGTATTTATATATACATACACACACACAACATAAAGATATACACACACATATCCTCACCCCCAAAACAAAAACAAAATCCCATACATACAAAAATCTACAAAACTCAGAAAACTCTGTGACTCACTAGGATTATAAAAAGCAACCTGGTGTATCTGAAAAAGTCCTGAACTTGTAGTCCAAAGTCATGACTTTTAGTCTTAGTCCCAACATACTTAATACATTCTTATTCTAATTAGATCTTTGAGGGTGAGTGACCTCTCTGAGCTTTAATTTCCTCATGTAGATAATGGGGAAAACAATATTTGTACTACTTACTTCAGAGAACTATTGTGAGGTAAGTATTGTAAATCATAAAGACTACATGAATATGGACTATTATTACTTGGTCCTGCAATTACATTTCATTGCCTTTTCCATACTTATCACAGCTACTGAGGAAAAAAAATGAGAAAACCTAATACTAAATGCAATTCTTTACAATTAGATTCCCATTTGTTATTTTTTGGCTACTGAGGGTCAGGAGTAGCACTGGAATTGGCTCAAATCCACCTTACATTGGGCAAATCACTTAATCTCTCTGGGTTTTGGTACTTTATCTGTAAAATAAAAAAGTTGGACTAGATAGATGTCTTCTAAGGTTTCTTCCAGTTTTCATCATTACAAAATCATTCAAAACCTTCTTTTTTTTCCCTGCAGAAGTCACAAGAAAAAAAAGTGACAGCAGAATAAAGTATCAACTCCCCTTAAGGGATAGAGTGCTGAACTTGGAAGTCAGGAAGGCCTTGATTCAAATCCTGTTTAAGACATTTATTATTACCACCCACACACCCCTTCCATTGTGTCCTCTGGAAGGCCTCGTCCACAGGCAACAAGCTACCCTTTATCTTAAATCTTTTCTTCTTTCTTTCCATCTTATAGTTATCAATGAACTATTACTCCCCACTGGATGACACAGCCTCCCTGGACACCATTTGCAGTACTAGCTAAATCTTCATTCATTCCCCCTCAGTTCACTGGTTAAGGGGAGGAGTTGGAATATTCTTTGTTCCCCATTGCCACTGTCAGATTCTCCCCCTAGCTCCATCATTCAGGACCCCTCCCCCTTCAAGGTTCATACTATTCATCTCTATCATTCAATAAAAATCTTGACAGTAGTTTTATAGTTTTGATAGTAGTTTTCTAGGACTCCAGGTAACTTCTTTCACTTCCTCACCAAGTTCAGGACCTGGTCACCATTTTCTTCCCTCCTTAATGCCCAGGTCTTCTCACCTGCCACTCTCCTTTCTTTTCTCCATCTTGACTTCTGGGTGAGCCAACTCAATTCTATACTGTTCTCTTCAGTCCCTCACCCCCTTATCCCTTCTCTAATTGTGCCCCACCAACTCTCAGCTTTGAATCATGATCACAATCTGCCACCCTCACTCCTACACATGAACAAAGGTTGAGAAAAATCACGCAACCGTTCTGACTGGGTCTACTCCAAATTTATGTTACACAATCCCAATGGGTTCCTCACAGTTGCTAGGCAATGCTTCTCTCATCAACTTATTAACCCACAGATACTTTGCTGGGGCGTCCTCTAGATCCCATTCTGGGTGTTTCAGGGTTCATCACTGGACCTTCTCTTCTTCCTCTATATTATTTTGCTTGATCTCATCAGATTCCATTAATTTAATTATAGTCTCTATCCTAATGATTCTCAAATCTACTCATCCTGTCCTCACCTCTCTGCTGACCTCTAATCTTGCATCTCCAATTGCCTTTCAGACATCTTAAATTGTAGGTCCAGTAGACATCTGAAAGTCAACATGTCCAAAATTAAACTCATTATCTTTCCCCCTAAAGCCTCTCCCTGCTCCTACCTCCCCTACTGATGTCAAGGGCAACACCATCCTCCTGATCTAGGTGCCGAACTCAACTCTTCAATATCTCTCACTATCACTTCCACATTGAATCAGTTTCCAAAGCCTCTCAATTTCACCTTTGCAATGTCTCTGGAATATACACGCCCCTTTCTCTCCTCTGACACTGCCACCATTCTTTGGCAGGCACTCATTACATCATACCTGGACTATGGCAATAGCTTGCTCATGGTTTTCCTGCCCCAAATCTTTTTCTACTCCAATCTATTCTTTATTCTTCGCTCAGTCAACAAAAAGACTTTCCTAAAGCTCAGATCCGACCATGTCACTCCCCCTACACAAACTCTGGTGACTCCCTCTTACCTCCAGGATCAAATACAAAATGCTCTGCTTGGCATTCAAAGCCCTTTACAATCTAGACCCTTCCTAACTTCTTATATTTTGCTCCCTGCCTCCCTCCCTGGCCTCTTTGCTGTTTCAAGAACAAGACACTTCATCTCTTGGCTCTGAACATTTTCTCTAGGTGTTCCCCATGTCTGGAATGCTCTCCCTCCTCATCTCTACCTTCTGGTTTTATTTTCCTTAAAGCTCCAACTAAAACCTCACCTTCTACAGGAAACCTTTCCCAACTCCTCTTAAGCTCCTCATCTATAAAGTAAAAGCTGACAACAGAACCTGCCTCACAGAATTGTTGTGAGGATCACATGAAATAATATATGTAAAACATTTTCAAACTTTAAAATTCTAAAAAAAAAATTAGTTATTCAATAGTGAACTTATTTCTATAAATTATTTCACAAATTATATCTTTCTTACCAGGTGCCTGGAAAAGAGATGTATAGAGTTGGTCTGTTTCTTCCTGAGAAAGGTAGACAGGGAAGGTGGAACAGTCCAGCAGAAAATGACAAGTAGCAGCAAAGGCTTCCCGGCAATCCTTGCTCAAATCTCCTAAGTCAATGATCACCTTGTACATGTACCATTCCTCTTCCTCTTTTTCCTTTTTCTTGCCAATGCTATGGGTGGAAGAAAAGGAAGACCTTGAAGTTTTTTGCTTAGTTGGAGACCCTCGAACTGTAAACAGATCCGAGAGCATCTGTTTAAACTGGGGCACGGTGATTGTCTTGGTTTCCCGTGAGCTTCTTTTCTTGCCTGAGTTTTCAACAATTGTGCCACTTGTTTCCTCCTTGTCTCTTGTGTTCACATTTACCGTTGATTGATTTTCCTCTCCATGTTCTGGTAGCTGCACCCCAAAAATGTGCTTGTTGGTAAAGGTAGTAACCAGTTCCTGAATGGAGTGCAAGGTTTTCTGCATGCTCCCATTTTTTTTCCAGACATCATCCTTTTCTGGAGAAATCCTAGGGATGTCTAAGTGCAGAGAAAGTTCTGGGGATGAAGCACTTAAGCCAATACCACTGTCTTCAGATTTAAGTGGAGGAAATAAAGCATCATCTTCATCAGGCACCACAGACTTTGCTTCTAAAGTTGTTTCATCATTTTTATCTATTATAGGATTCTGTCATGAAATAAAAGAAAAATTCATTTTTTATTGAAGATTCAAAATGGATTCAGATTTAATTAATTTCTAGGCAATATTTAAAAAGTATACATAAATCAGAAACATCTCCTTCCTTTCAGAATTATAATTCTAGTCCAGGATTAAAATATTTTTTAAAAAATGCATTCATTAAATCAACAAATATCTGTTAAGCACCTGCTGCTTTCAGAGCCCCTGGAAGAAAAATATTAAGATAAGGCAGAATCTCTTCCTTCCTCAAGCTTATATTCTAGGAGGAAAGTATATAAATATATTTTATATAACATTGCATAAGTGTATGAAAAGTCCATTGTCTTCAGTTAGAATAAAATGTCAACAGTATGAAGAGGGAAAAAGCATTATAGTAATCTCCTTACTCAATAGGGCTTTTTTAGAGTCAACTATTCTTCCTTACACAACCTATTGTTCAGCTGCTCTTCCTCAAAGTGTGAAGCATTCAGCTTCTGGAAACAATTAAATAACTGATTTTTTTCTGTTTTCATATAGGAAGTTTTAGTTTTCAATAAGGCTGATATTTTTTATCAAGTTTCCATGGTTATTTGACATAAAGTGTGGGGAAAATTGGGAAGCAGATGGCAAAAACCGTTAGATCCATTATCTTACATTATGTACCCCACGAGAGGGTTCCTAGTGGATACTCAAAGACATTCAGAAATGGATAAAGGTATTGTTCATATCTTTAGCTAACAAGAGAAACATTAACTAAACAAGGAACAGAAACCATAAAAGATAACTTCAATTACATGAAATTGAACAGTTTTTGCACAAACAAAATCAATTCATCTGGGGAAAAAAGGGTAATTGTTGACTGGGAAAATAATTTTTATAAGAAATATCTCTGAAAAGGGTTTTACATCCAAGATATCAAAGGATCACTAAGTTAGAGCCGAAAGGAACTTTAGATGTAATCAAATGTAACATCCATTTCACAGAAGAGTAAACTGAAGCTTAGAGAGATTAAGTTACTTATTTATGGCCACAGAGCTAGTAAATGTCAGAGACCAGGTTTGAATTCAGGTCTTCCTGACTCCAAGTTCAGCCTGTTATCCACAATGACTTATTACCCAAGGGACGATGATGATGCCAGTAGTAACAGTAATAATAGCTAGTTACTATGTGCCAGATGCTGTGTTAAAACACATTTCAAATATCTCATTTGAATTTCTGGGTCAGGTGAGCAACAAGATGTCAGACTAGACATTTCCCATGATTCTCACAACCTCTTGAAAACAAATTATTGCCAGAGATAAAGCAATTTTAGCTATTTCCATGGTCCAAGACACTCTAGTACAAAAGAATCTCAATAAAACAAAAAAACAGAAACCCGGGACTGATGCTTATGGATCCTGAGCTCACTTAGCACCCTTATGCCACCTCCCATACCATCAGTGGTGAGGCTGCACTAACAGATTCTAAGACACAACACAAACTTACACCAAAATTCATTCCTGCACCTCATTTTCCCTTCCCTCTCTCTAGTGCTATAACTGCAGTTTATAAAATAAATCCTCAAAAAACCAAAAGCATTTCTATTTAATAATAAAACATATGTAACAATAGTAAAAAGGAAATTTTAACCTACTAAATAACTACAAAATGCATAAAATATCTGGGGATTAACCTCCCAAAGCACACAAAAGACTTGTATAGATTCAATTACAAAGTGTTCCTTAAAGAAATAAAGAAAAAACTGACTTGCTGGAGGAATATTCAGTGTTCATGGTGAGGTTATACCAATATAATAAAAATAACAATATACCAACATTAATCTACACTTTTAATGTTATGCCAGTCAAATTACTAAGGGGATACTTTACAGACCTTGATTAAATAATAACAAAACTCATTTAAAAAAAGAAAGCTCTAGAATATCAAGGGAAGTGATGAAAAGGACAAAAGTGAAATAGCATTTATGGATAGGTTAACAATTTATGAATAAACAAGAGACAGAGAGCATTGTGAGGTGTAAGGCAGATGATTTCAATTACATTAAATTTAAAAGGTTTTATACAAATAAAACCAACATAGGCAAAATCAGAAGGAAAGCAAAACACTGGGAAAAAATTTTATAGATAGTTTCTCAGATAAAGGTCTCATCTCTCAAATATGTTGATAACTTTGTCAAATTTATAAGCCTATGAGTCATTCCCCAATTGAAAATGGTTAAAGGATATGAACAGGCAGTTTTCAGAGAAAGAAATCAAAGCCATCTATAGTTATACGAAAAAATGCTTTAAATCACTGCTGATCAGAGAAATGCAAATTAAACAACTTCGTGATATCAGACTGGCTAAAACCATTGATGGGGAAAGAGATAAATGTTGAAGGGGATGTGGAAAAATTGGGACATTAATTCACTGTTGGTGGAACTGGAAAATGTTCATTCATTTTGGAGAACAATCTGGAATTATGCCCAAAGAGTTATTAAACTGCCTAAACCCTTTGACCCAGTAATACCACTATTAGGTCTATTTCCCAAGATGATTAGGGGAAAAGCAAAAGAACCTATATGTTCTAAAATATTTATAGCAGCTCTCTTTGTGATGGCAATGAAGTAGAAACTGGAGGAATGCCTGTTACCTGGGGAATGGATAAAAAAGTTATGGTATATGTTCATGATGGAATACTACTGTGTTATAAGAAATGATGACCTCAATGATCTTAGAAAAACATGGAAAGACATAAAATAAAGTGAAATGAGCAGAACCAAGAGAACATTGCATACAGTAGCTTCTTTAAGAATAACTTTGGGGGCAGCTAGGTGGCGCAGTGAGTAGAGTGCTGGCCCTGGAGTCAGAAGGACCTGAGTTCGGATCCAACCTCAGACACTTAACACACAAACAAAAAAACCTAGCCGTGTGACCTTGGGCAAGTTACTTAACCCCAATTGCCCTTCAAAAAAAAAAAGAAAGAAGAATAACTTTGAGTGACTAAGTAATTTTTACAATTATAAATACCTAAACTAACTAAAAGTGGGACAGGGTAAAATAGAGAAGGATAACAGAATAAGATAGAGGGAAAGTCACAACAAACTTAACTATAATATGAATATAAAGAAACTCATAGAATGGATAACAGAATGGATTAGGAACCACAATACAACAATATATTATTTACAAGGACACGTTGTTTACAAGAAACACATACCTGAAACAGAAAGATACACATACATTTAAAATAAAGAATTAGAGCCCCGGCGGCTAGGTGGCGCAGTGAATAGAGCGCCGGCCTTGGAGTTGGGATGACCCGAGATCAGATCCGGCCTCAGAAAATGAGCACCCACGCATAAATAACGACTAGCCGTGTAACCTTGAGCAAGTTACTTAACCCCAATTGCTTTAAAAAAAAAAAAAAAGAATTAGAGCCAAAATCTAATATGCTTTAATTGAAGTAAAAAAAAAAGGCAGAGGTAGCAATCATCCTTTCAAAACAAAAGCAAAAATAGACCTATTTTAAAAAGATAAAAAGCGAAACTATATTTTGTTAAAAGGGACTGTAGACAATAAGTGAATATCAGTACTGAACATTTATGTACCAAATGGCATAACGTCTAAATTCATAGAGGAAAAGTTAAATGAGTAATTGGAAGAAACAAACAGTATTTATGGATGGGGGAAAATTCATAACCAAACAAGAGACAGGTTCACAGGACGTAAAACTGATAATTTTGACTGATTACATATTTAAATTTTTTTTTTTTTTGCTTTTTGGAGGGCAATTGGGGTTAAGTAACTTGCCCAAGGTCACATGGCTAGGTTTTTGTTTGTGTGTGTTAAGTGTCTTAGGCCGCATCTGAACTCAGGTCCTTCTGACGCCAGGGCCGACGCTCTACTCACTGTGCCACCTAGCCGCCCCCATATTTAAACATTTTTGTACAAAGAAAACAAAAGCAGGTAAAACTAGAAGAAAAGCAAAAAGCTGGGTGTAGAATCTTCATAGCAAGTTTCTCTGATCAAGGCCTTACTTCTCAAATATATAGAGAGCTGAATCAAATTTATCAGATGGGTTATTCATCAAATGATGAGTGCTTAAACAATACGAACAGGCAGTTTTCAGAAGAAATCAAAATTATTTATAGTGAAAAAATGCTCTGAAATTACTGATCAGTGAAATGAAAATTAAAAATAATTCTGAGTCAGCACTTCCTACCTATTAGACTGGCTAATGTAACAGAGAAGAAAAATGACAAATGCTGAAGAGGATGTGGGAAAATTTGGACGCTAATGCACTATTGGTGGAGTTGTAAATTGATCTAACCATTCTGGAGAACAATTTGGAACTATGCCCAAAGGGCTATAAAAAACTGTGCCCCCTTTGATACAGCAATACCATTACTATGTTTGTTTTCCAAAGAGATTTTTTTTTAAAAGAGAGAGAAAAAACAAAAGCACACAAATATTTAGGGTAGCTCTTTTAGTGATGGCAAAGAATTGGAAATTGGGAAGAAGTCCTAAAATAATTACCTAAAATTTATGGAATTCAGATTCAGTACACAAAGCAGTAAATAACTCAGTTGCCTATAAAAGAATTAACCAAGCCTTTAGAGGGTAGTACTTAATCTCATTTGTTTCATGGGTTTGTGAAGTCTGATGATACCTAATGACCCCTTCTCAAAATAAAGTTTCTTAATAATTGGAGAAAATGCTAAATTTCGGTGAGAGGTTGATGAAAATAAAGATTTAACTTTTTCCCACCTAAGTTCATAGATTCTTACAGGAGGTTAAGGTTAATAATCCCTGCTTCTCCATTGTACACAGTAAAAGTCATAGGGTGTGATGACTGATTTTGATAGACTTAGCCCTTCTCAGTAACGCAAGGACCTAAAACAAATGCAAAGGACTCATGATGGAAAATGCTATCCACATCCAGAGAAAGAATTATGGAGCTGGAATGCAGAGCGAAGCAGACTATTTTCTCTTTTGTTTTTTTGTTTTCTTTCTCATGGTTTCTCCCACTCGTTATAATTCTTCTATGCAATACAACTAATGTGAAAATGTGTTTAATAGGAATGTATGTGTAGAGCCTATATCAGATTGCATGCCACCTTGGGGAGAAAAGGGGGAGAAGAAAATTTAAAACTTATGGAAGTGAATGTTGAAAACTAAAAATAAATAAACTAATATAAAAAGCAAATAAAAATCCCTGCTTTTCCTTCTAAAAATATTTAGCTTGCAGTTAGTTTGTTTCCATCCCTGAATACTCCTTAACCTTTTCCTATTCACATTCCCTAACAAAATAGAACTTGCTGTAATCATCAGACATACCCTCCACATCACAATCCTAGGAAAAGTAGGGGCTGAGGCCAAGATAATCCCTTTTCTTTTCCCATGACCATCTGTCCTCTCAGCAAGCTATGAGCCCAGAGTCAATCTCATCAGCTCCTGTTGGTTCTATTAAATGTATTAAGCTAGGTAAAGATAATGAATCAATGATAGGGGGGAAAAAACCAAAAACAATCTAACAACTATATTTGTAAATGTATATATAGCAGCAAGGATATGCAGGTATAACCCTCCTAAAATGGGAACATACCCAGGTCAGGAACAACAGCAACCCACTTTAGAATAAATGGTTTGTTAAATCAGAAGAGTTCCGTCCCTCCTTGATATCACTTTATATAAGATATTCTAAAGTGTGGGTCTTCATGCATTTAGCCTAGCTCTGTCCTGGGTCTCCATGACTAAGGGCTATATATACACACCATTTAAATTAATGACATAACTTTGGCATTAATTCCTATTTATATGGACTAATTTCTCTTTATAAGGTCTGCTTTCTCTGTCTCTGGGATGAGGAAGGGCACAGGCAATTTCCCTTCCCCCAAGCCCTGTGTCCATCCTACCAATCTCAGGGGGTGAGGAGCTGCTGGCCCATGTCGGCCCTTAGGGGACAAAATTAAGGCAGAAATGAATAGCACATTGAAATTCTGGTAAGGCACTCCAGATGGACAATAAATTAGGTCCAGAATTTGATAGAAGAAACAGTTGGGCTAAATAGCATTTGGAAAATTGTGCACTGATTTGAATGATTCTAAGCTGCTCCTTGATACAAGAACTCATTTTATTAAAATCAATATTCTTCTAATGATGCTGTGAATAAAAAAATACCCACCACTCTCTTTGATCAAAATTGTATAAGATTTAAAAAGCAATGAAGAAGCAGATCTTGAGAGTAACTAGATTGCAACATATTACCAATGATGACTTGCATGTAAGAATGGGCATGGGGGCGCGGCTAGGTGTGGTGCAGTGAGTAGAGCGTTGGCCTCAGAGTCAGAAGGACCTGAGTTCGGATCAGGCCTCAGACACTTAATGCACAGACAAACAAAAACCTAGCCGTGTGACCTTGAGCAAGTTACTTAACCCCAATTGCCCTCCAAAAAGCAAAAAAAAAAAAAAAAAGGAATGGGCATAAAAAGTTTCATCTAGAAAATGTATGAGCAGAAAAGAAGATTGACCAGTCATGTAGCTAGAGTCAAAAATTACAAATGGATAGTCCAAGTGCTACATTGTTGTTTTTTTGGTTTAATTTGTTTATTTTTAGCTTTCAACATCCATTTCCACAAGATTTTGAGTTATAAATTTTCTCCCCGTCTTTCCCCTACTTCCTACTCCAAAATAGAGATTTTACTGAATATTTCTTCCCCCAACCTACTCTCTTATATTCTCCCCCATCTCCCCTCTGACTTTCTAGTAGGGCAAGATGGATTTCTATACCCCAGTGCCCATATATTTTATTTCCCAGTTGCACGTAAATATATATATATATAAAACATTTGATTTTAAAACTTTGATTTCCAGATTCTTTCCCTTCTTCCCTTGTCACCCACCCCTACTGGGAGGAAAAGCAATTCAATGTAGGTTATACGTGTGTAGTTACACAAAACATTTCCATAGTAGACATACTGTGATTCTTTTTTTTTTTTTTAATTTTTTTAATTTTGCTTTTTGGAAGGCAATTTGGGGTTAAGTAACTTGCCCAAGGTCACATGGCTAGGTTTTTGTTTTGTGTGTGCATTAAGTGTCTGAGGCCAGATCCGAACTCAGGTCCTTCTGACTCCAGGGCCAGCACTCTACTCACTGCGCCACCTAGCCACTCCCAGTAGACTTACTGTGAAAGAATGACTATATTTTCCTCCATCCTATCCCGCCCCCTCCACTTATTTTATTTTCTACTTTGTCCCTGTCCATTTTCAAAAATGTGTATTTCTAACTACCCTCTCCCCCAATCTGCCCTCTCTTCTATCATCCCCCCTCTTATCCCCCTCCCTCCCTACTTTCCTGTAGGGTAAGGCACCCAATTTAGTGTGTAAGTTATTCCCTCCTTAAGCCAAATTCAATGAGAGTAAGGTTGACCCATTCCCTTTCACCTTCCTGTTCTTTCCCTCCATTGTAACAGTTTTCTCTTGCCTCTTTTATATGAGGTAATTTACCCTATTCTATCTCTCCCTTTCTCTTCTCATTATATTCCTTTCTCACTTCTTAATTTTATTTTTTAGATATCATCCCTTCCTATTCAACTGATCCTGTGCCCTCTGTCTATGTATACATGTACACATATATACACACACTCACATATGTATTTATACGCACATATACCCTCCTATATAAACATATATACGTATGTATACATACATACACACACATATATATTCCCTTCAACTACCCTGATACTGAGAAAAGTCTCATGGGTTACAATTATTGTTCTACCATGTAGGAATGTAAATAGTTCAACTTTGATAAGTTCCTTATGATTTCTTTTCCCTGTTTACCTTCTCATGCTTCTCTTCCTTCTTGTATTTGAAAGTCAAATTTTCTACTCAACTCTCGTTTTTTCATCAAGAATGCTTGAAAATGCTTTATTTCATGGAATGAGCATATTTTCCCCTGAAACAGGATACTCAGTTTTGCTGGGTAGGTGATTCTTGGTTTTAATCCCAGCTTCTTTGACCTCTGGAATATCAAGCCCTTTGATTGCTTAATGTAGAAGCTGCTAGATCTTGTCTTGTTATGATTGTGCTTTCACAATACTTAAATAGATTCTTCCTGACTGCTTGTAATATTTTCTCCTTGACCTTGGAACTCTGGAATTTGGCTATAATATTCCTAGGCGTTTTCTTTTTGGGCTCTTTTTTCAAGAGGTGATTGGTGAATTCTTTCAATTTCTATTTTGCCCTCTGGTTCTAAAATATCAGGGCAACTTTCCTTGAGAATTTCTTGAAAGATGGTGTCTAGGCTCTTTTTTTGATCATGACTTTCAGGTAATCTAATAATTTTTAAATTTCTCTCCTGGTTCTATTTTCCAGGTCAGTGTTTTTTCCAATGAGATATTTCACACTGCCTTCTATTTTTTCATTTGTTTGGATCTGTTTTATAGTACCTTGATTTCTTATAAAGTCATTAGTTTCCATTTGCTCCAATCTAATTTTGAAGGAATTACTCTCTTCAGTGAGTTTTTGAAATTCCTTTTCCATCTGACAAATTCAGCTTTTTAAGGCATTCTTCTCCTCATTGGCTTTTTGAGCCTCTTTTGCCATTTGAGTTAGTCTATTTTTTAAGGTATTATTTTCTTCAGTCAGGTTGTTGACTCTCTTTTCATGATTTTCTTGCATCATTCTCATTTCTCTTGCCAGCTTTTCTTCCACTTCTCTTATGTGATTTTTAAAACCCTTCTTGAGCTCCAAGGCCTGTAACCAGTTCATATTTTTCTTGGAAGCTTTTGATGCAGGAATTTTGACTTTCTTGTCTTCCTCCTGTTAGATCCATTTCATCCCCCAAAAAGGATTCTATGGTCTGTTTGTGCTTCCTTTGCTTGATCATATTGCCAGTCAATTACTTGACTTTTGAGCTCTTTGCCACAGTAGAACTCTGCTTCCAGAGAGGGGAGCTTTGTCCCAAATCACTAGGGTTTTCGCAAATGTTGTCAGAGGTCTGAAGAGGGCACCCTCTCTACAGACACCACACTGGGAAACTGGCATTTCTCACTCCAGGTCCACCACCCAAGAAAGTGACCCAGATCCAAGCAGGTTAAAGCAAGAGCAATTACCCTTGGAATGGTTGCTTGGCCCCCCTACGATCTGTAGGCCAGGAGCTCCTGAGGCAGCCATGTGGCAGACACTGCAGCCACCCTGTCTCCACTACCTTTTGCCCTGGGAGCAGGTGCTGGAACATGCCCTTCCTTTCCCATAGAGTTCTGGACTGACCTTTTACTTTCTTTTTGGCATTTATGGGTTGAAAAATCTGGAAACATCCATAGCTGCTGGTGATTCACTCTCCTTAAATCTAGTCTGGCCACGGCTGCCTCACTGTGTGGCTCACGCACTCAGCTCCCAGTTTGCTGTGATGAACCCTTCCTGTCAGCCTTCCAGGATTCCTTCAGCAGGAGATTCATTTCTCTCTGTCACTGTGGGTTCTGTAGCTCTAAAATTTGTTTAGTCATATTTTATAGGTATTTGAGGTGGTTGTTGGGGGAGGTCACGGAATTTCCTGCTTCTACCCTTCCATCTTGACTTTGTTCCCCCAAGTG
Organism: Gymnobelideus leadbeateri; assembly: GCA_011680675.1. Taxonomy (NCBI): domain Eukaryota; kingdom Metazoa; phylum Chordata; class Mammalia; order Diprotodontia; family Petauridae; genus Gymnobelideus; species Gymnobelideus leadbeateri. The sequence goes on along the minus strand of WOXC01001454.1, from coordinate 562,217 downwards.
CTACATTGTTAAACACATAATGATGAATGAATGAAGAGGATGATAATGAAAAGACAAATAAGCTATACTGAACCTGGAATATCATTATAGATAAAACTATTGCTTAGAATGACCTGGATATACTATTAATCTGTAAAGATTTATGACCTGTGTTTTTAATAGATGTTGCCATACTAAAAATTCAACCTCCAAACTACATGAAAAGAAAAACTTAAAAAATATAGACCAGAGGGTAGTTAGAAACAAACACTTTTGAAAAGGGACAGGGTCAAAGGAGAAAATAGAATAAGTGGGGGGGGGGGCGGGATAGGATGGAGGGAAATATAATTATCTTTCACAATATACCTACGATGGAAATGTTTTACGTAACTACCCATGTGCAACCTATATTGAATTGCTTGTCTTCCCAGTGGGGCTGGATGAGGAGGAAAGAAGGGAAAGAATCTGGAAATCAAAGTTTTAAAAACAAATGTTAAAAAAATTAATTTTCACATGCAATTGGAAAATAAGATATACAGGCACTGGGGTATAGACATCCATTTGCCCTACTACAAAGTCAAAGGGGGAATGGGGGAAGGAGTATTTGGTAGGCTTGCTATCTTGGGTGGGGTTCAGGGGAAAGACAGGGAGAAAATCTGTAACTCAAAATCTCATGGAAATGAATGTTGTAAACTAAAAATAAATAAATAAATAGGGAAAAAATAGAGACCAAGGGGAAAACATTCAATATAGGAATTTGATAAGGTACATGTTTTTGTCATTCCATCTTCTACAGTTAAAAATTATTTTAGAAGGGGCAGCTAGGTGGTGCAATGAGTAGAGCACCAGGCCTGGAGTCAGGAGGACCTGAATTCAAGTCTGGCCTCAGACACTTGACACACTTGCTAGCTGTGTGAACTTGGGCAAGTCACTTAACCCCAATTGCCCTGCCTTCCCCCCCTCCAAAAAGACACTCCAAAAACCCAAAAAATAAAATGATTTTACTGAGTCTACCGAAAATAAGTTTATATCTCAGTATACTTATCAAATTATAAAGAGCATTTATTTTATCCATTTATGAATAGTCTACATAATATTAGGTATAGAGGAATAATAGGGAAATAATGATTTTTCCTTATATGGTTTCTAATCAATTTCATTAAAAAGATGAAAAAAATGAGATAATATATATAGATGATAATAAATATAATGATGATACTGACAATAGATATATGTTACTGGATTGAGCAAATGTACTATAACACCAATGCAATATTTACAGTGCTTATGGTGACTATAAATATGCTGGTGTAGTTGTGAACCACAAAACATAACAGGCTCTCCACATGGAGGAGAGAGCTAAAGCACTTATTTAAATACCAGAAAACTGAGTCCCTAAACCAGAAAGTCAAAGTCATTACAGTAACCACAAAGTTGGTACACATAGTTAATGCAGTGAACACTCACATTCCCAAGCCTTCACAACAAAACAGTTCCCTCAAGCAAGGATCCTCCTCTCCTTACTCACTCCCTTAAACAAGGATCTTCCTCTTCTCACTCATGGGGCTGGCTCTCAGAAGTTCAGAGCAGAAGTTCTAGCTGGCTCTCAGAAGAAGTTCTGCCACAACAAGTTCTGTTCTCCAAATCTCTTTTCCCTCCAGTCTGGGCCTCTTCTTATATATGGTATTAGCTCCTCCCTGCCCCACCCCTTCCTGTTACCTCAGCAAGTCCATCCCACTGTGGGATTCACAAGTTCTGGATCTTAATACTTGACACAATTATGAACTTGAAACTAAGTGCTAAGTACCTGTTAGCCTGCCAATACAAGGGGCATGGAAGATCTTAAAATCCCATTACCATTACACATACCTCAAAGTGGGAGTTTATGAAATGGCTAAAATCCAAGAGGGGAATCAAAAGGCCCTATAAGGGCAACATCAACATGGACTCAACTAACAATATGCTGGCAAAGAAGTACTGAACAAATAGCTGACCCATGGTTTTGTTTACAGAGACAAAGACGTTTATGATAACTATTCATGAAGAGGCCTCTGACACTAGAAATTATAGAACTGTTGCCAATATATCACAGACTTAGAACTGGAAGAAAATTTAATGGTCATCTAGGCCAACAATTTCATTTTACAGATGAAAAAACTGAGGTCCAGAGAGGTTAAATAACTTGCCCAAGGTCATACAGATAACAAGGGACAAAGGAGGGATTCAAACTCGATCTTAACTCCAATACCTAAAAAGACATGATCAGGTGGCCAGGATAACATACCAGAATTATAGATCTTTCATAACCTACTATCTTTCATAAGCAACAAATAGCCATACTAGAAATATAGCTCCCCAGAATGAGAATTCAACAAAAAACTGTACTAGAACTGGAACATTATCACAGACAGAACTGAAAATCAGCATGGTGTACTGGAGAGGGCATGACATTTGGAGAAAAAAAGCCCTGGGCTCAAATCCCAATTTTGCTATGTAGAACGCTGGCCAAGTCACAGTCTCTCTTGGCCCAAATCAAATCACCTGAAGAAAACTCTTCTTTTCTGTAACGTACATATTTCTCTTGTTTGTTTTAATCAGTGCAGTGGAGAGAGCACTGGATCCGAAGTCAAGAAGACAGAGTTCAAATCCTACTTGTAATAACTGTTCATAATGATAGAACTCCAACATGTACTCACTTAGATGAAATGTCCCTAATGCCCATATAGAGGCATTTGGCAAAACAGACCATTTGTACTTTTCCACTGTTAACTTTGTGTCAGGCAGATATGGTTTGTAGCTTTTTGCATGGATGGATCTTGGCCTGTTGCAGGGGCCTTGAGTCATTCTCCTTCTGCTGCCTTAGTTAACATTAGATCCTCCCACCAGTTCATGTTTCTGATAAAGTAATTCCCTCTACCCAAGCTTCACCCAAGCCTGGTATCAGCAAAAGTCCCTGTGAACTTTTCTACTTCATCTGGGTCTGATTAGAAATGCCCCTTCCTACATCTGGAACCTGTTCTCAACCCCACCCATTCTTGGGTATAGAATCTTGCTACCTGAACTCCAACTTTGAGTATGTTTTCTCCATGATAAGTCTCTCTCTCACTCACACTGGGTGTTTCTTGCATCCCTGGGAATAAACCTCTTTGTTTATATTGTCATACGGTTTTTGACTGCTTGCTGTGCCACATAATAAAGCTCATGATTGTATCATTTTTCTGAGTACCAGTTTTCTAGAAATTCCGGAACCCAGGTATTTGTTTTAACCTGAGTCATGTATTCTCACATAACATAATGTAGTTCCACAAAAGAAGCATTCATCTGTAGGTGGCTGTGAAGATTAAACATTTGTTATTGTTGTTGGTCAGTCATTTCAGTCGTCTCTGACTCTCCATGACCTCATTTGGGGTTTTCTTGGCAAAGATACTTGAGTGATTTGCCAATTCCTTCTCCAGGTCATTTTATAGATGAGGAACTGAAGCAAACAGGGATAAATGACTTACCCTGGGTCACACAGTAAGTTTCTGAGGCCAGATTTGAATTCAGGAAGATGAGTCTTCCTGATTCCAAGCTCAGTGCTCTATACACTGGGCCACCTAGCAGCCCATAAGATCAAATGAGGTATTTATAAAGTGCTTAGCACAATGCAGATGCATAGGAACTTAATAAATGCATGTTTCCTTCTTTTCTTTGATTCTTTTCCTTCCTTTTCCCTTGCAAACCTCAATCGTCCCCCCAACTCTTGCTAAGCTTCAGCCACCTCCTTATTCCTTCCCTTACTGCCTTTGAAGAAACGTTTCTCCTCTTTGGGCTTTTCCTCCTATGTATCTAACCCATCTAACCCATCATTAATATCACACCCCTTAGTTGCGGGTATTCCCAAAGGCTCTGTCCTAGACCCCCTAAATTTCTCTTTAGTTACACTCTCAGTGACCTCATCTACTCACACGGGTTTCATTTTCACCTCATTTCCAATGAAGTACAGATCTATATATCAGTGTTGGGCTCTTCCTCAAGCTTCATTCATGCATCACTAATTGCTTATTGGATGCTCCAGAGACATCCCAAACTTAGCACATCCAAAATTGAACTCGTTCTATTTTCCCCCAAACAAATTCTTCTTTACTTTGTAACTTTGGCATGACTCTTGACTTTTTACTCTGTCTCATCCAACATCAGTGGCCAAATCCTGTCATTTCTACCTTTACGACATTTTCTACATCTGACCCCTTTTTGCTACTCACCTATTTACCACCTTCCTTCATTACCACTCACTTAGATAATTGTAACAGTCACCTAAGTGATTCCTCTAATCTCTCCTCATTCTATATAATCCACATTGTCATCAAAGTGATTTCCCTCATGTACATAATCTGAATATGTCACTCTCCCATCCATTCAATAAACTTTCCTATTGTCTCTAAGGTCAAATATAAATCTTTCTATTTAGCTTTTAAAGCTTCTTATAGACTGATAGGTGGCACAGTTAATAGAGGCTGAACTTAAGAGTCAGAAAGACATGCGTTCACATCCCACCGAAGATGCTCATTAGCTGTGTGATCCTGGACAAGTCATAAAAGCTCTGGTTTTCTCCATTTCCTCAGTTATAAAATGGGGATAATAATAGTGCCCACTTCCTAGGGTTACTGTAAGGATCAAATGAAATGACACCTTTCAAGGGCTTTGTAAACCTCAGAGTGCTACACAAACGCTAGCTTTTATTATTAAAATAATTGTGCCAACCAATCTTTCCAGGCTCATTTGATACTGCTCCCACTCCTGAACTCTGTGATTCAGGCAAATTCACATTATTTCTCTTCCTCAAATATGACCCCCTATCTCCTATCTTTGTGTCTTTGAACTGGCTGCCTCTCATGCCTGGAATGTTTTCCTCCCTGCCTCACAGAATCCCACTCTAACTGCTGGTGCTCTCCCTCTCGGGGTTATCCTCTATTGAAGCTACCCTCTATTGAACTAATTGGAATTTTTTCTGTTTTGATTTATTTCGTGCATTCTTATATACATCTTTGGTGTTTTACCTATCAGACTGTAAGTTCCTTATGAGTAGGGATTAATTCACTCATTGTATTTGTATTTCTAGTACCTAGTACAATGCCCATAAATAGTATTTAATAAATATTTGATTGATGGTATCAGCAATTAACATTGTTAGTCCATATAGAATTATTTCATTACTTGTTTCCTTTTCTTATTTCCAACTTCTCTATTATTGTCAAGGACATCACTATCCTCACAGTTATCTATGTTCATGACCTACATATCATGCTTGCCTCTTTTACTTTTTCTCACTTCCTATTTCAAGTGTTGTAAATTCCACTGTTGTAACATCCCTCATGTACACTTTCTTCCCTTATGTGACAAGACAATCACCTGGGTACAAGCCCTTCGGATTACTGTAGCAGCCCTACTGGTTGGTCTCCCTGCCTTAAGAGTCTCCCCATTCTGATTCATCTGCCAATGAGCTGTCAAACTGATCTTCATAAATGGATCTACATCACTGTCCATCCCTCTAACCCTCACCACCATCCAATAAACTCCAGGGGCTCCTTCCTGTCTCCAGGATCAAAAATAAAATCTGTTTGGTTTTTGGAGCCCTTCAAAATCTTTCCCTTTCATTCCTTTCTAGTCTTCTAATACTTTCCTTACCTTCCATGTACACTGCAATCTAGGGACACAGGCCTCCTTGATGTTTTTCACACCAAACATCCTATCTCCCATTTCTGAGCATTTTCACTGGTTGTCCTTCATGCCTGGAATCCTATCCCTTCTATCACTACTCAGCTTCCTTCAAATCTCAGCCAAAGTCCCACCTTCTTTAAATTATTTATTTTTAGTTTTCAACATTCACTTCCATAAGTTTTAAATTTTCTCCCTTTCCCTCCCCATACCTTCCCCAAGATGCTTGCACTCTGATATGGGCTCTACACATATGGGTTCTAAACACACAAAAAGTTCTACTTTCTGCACCAAGTTTTTCCAAGCCCTCTTTAATCTTAAAGCCTTCCCTCTGAGACCATCGTTCTCATTTATCCTGTACATATTTGTATGTACATAGTTGTTATCATGTTGGCCCATCTGTTTGATTGTGGGGATATTCTAATTATAGTTGAAGGGATTCCCTGATAATTTCCGATTATCCTGCCATCATACTAACAACAGCTGGGATGGGGTGTGACTCAAATAGTCATCACTACAAAGTGACTTAGAATACAGTTAAAACAGAGCCCATTTTAGAACATTCAGGAAAGAGTCCTGATATCTTGGGTTTTAAAGACCAAAGCTGAGAATTCAATTTTAAGTTTTCTCACAAATTGTTCACTTAGAAGGTCTAAATGTACTAACTAAACTAATAATTTGGAGTTGCAGCCCTCTTCTGCATAAGAATTACAAGATTGTTTATTACATGATTCTACTTGACAGGAATAATATAAAATAGAAAGCATTTGCCCTTTAAACACTCTACAGGCTTTCTGAAGGGGGGAGGTATAAAATTACCCACATGGTAAATAGGTATAATTTAATATAGAAGTTGGCTTTAACAATAAAAAGCCTGGTTCTTACTACTTTGTATATAAAAACAACCCTTTAGGAAGTCTAACAATGCAAGAAAAAATACACATTTGGTTAGCTGATGAGGTACAAGATTAATCTTACTGTGGGAACCATGATTCATGTTTGAAGTACCTGGATTGGTTTCTAACATCATTACTACTCTCAAATAGCTTTGAATATCTTACTCTTTGTATTTGATTCAGCTTTCAAAGGAAAAGATGATTTAAATTCAAATGACCAATTCTAGCAATTAGATGATCAATCCCATAAGATTATAGAAAATTAACCCAAACTGATGTACATTATAGGTGATCAATAAATAAATTAAATAAAACCTGGTAATCTGATTTGAAGAATTCTTTTTCCACATGCTTACATGTTGTCCACATTATTTCTTTTATCTCCCTTTTCTCCCATTTATTGATATTCCTGTTTCTTATCTGATTCTTTTAATGATTGACTAGTCCAAGACTATCAACCATTTACCAGCTGCTCACTGTGTGTTTAAATTTTATTTCATCCAATAAAATTGGTGAGGTGGCATGACCTAGGGAAAACAGTATTATACTAAGAGTCCTGGCTGCTAGCTCTAGCTCTACCACTACAAAGCACTTTGTTGGCTAAGTCACAGGATGGAACCAGAGGATCTCTTAAAGCCCCTTCCAAATTACAATCTATGAATCTGTGAAAAAAAAAATTAGACAATTTTTCAAAGTCTAAATGCAATACTTGGCCTCCCTTTTGATAACTGTACTTGAATGATTATAAAATATGACTATAATACTAATCCAATTCAAAAATATTCAATAAGCATGTATTATGGGTAAGACAGTGTTTTGGATCTTGAAGATATGAAGGTGAAATAAAAAACAGCTCCTGCCCTCAGTCATTTCAGTTTTAGAACTAGAAGGTGACTTAAAGGTTATCGAAGTCCAACTCCCTCATTTTAGAGAAAAAGAAAGTGAGACTCAGAGAGATTAAACAGTTTATCTCAGGATACACAGCTAGGAAATGCCAGAACAGATATTCTAACTCCAATTCAGAGAGGTTCATCCTTAGACTAACCCCGAATGATAATTTGACTTTAGTACTAGCAACTCATGAATTCTGTTTGATAGATTTTTGAAAGTTATCTGATGCTACTTTTATTTATTTAGTTTTTGGAGGGGGGAAGGCAGGGCAATTGGGGTTAAGTGACTTGCCAAGGTCACTTAAGTGTTAAAGTGTCTGAGGTCAAATTTGAACTCAGGTCCTCCTGACTCCAGGGCCAGTGCTCTATTCATTGTGCCACCTAACTGCCCCTGATTTTTGAAGTATCTAAGACTATATTAAACCAAATTATGAGAAGGGATTATATTTCATAATAGCTCATAATAGCATGACATAATGAAAAGCAAGTCACAAAATGAGCAGGTTCTGGATTCAAGTCCTGACTCTAACCTATAGTGGCCATGTATGACCCTGACCATGTCACTAGGTCCTTAAATGCCTCAGGAATCTCTAAGACCATAAGTTGTTAAATAGTTGTCATTCTGCATTGGTCGAGGGAGTTTCCTTATAGGGACAATAAAATCATGGTCTAGACTCTGTTTTCCTCTAAGACCCTTCAAAACACACATACAGGGCTGCTAGGTAGTGCAGTGAAGAGAGCACCGGCCCTGGAGTCAGGAGGACCTGAGTTCAAATATGACCTCAGACACTTGACACACTTACTTGCTGTGTGACTTTGGGCAAGTCTCTTAACCCCAATTGCCCTCCAAAAAGCATAAAACAAAACAAGACAAAAAACAAAAGACACATACATAAATATCATAGACATACATACACACATGAAGTTAAAGTGATGAAAATTTATGGAATTCAGGGCGGCTAGGTGGTACAGTGAGTAGAGCATCGGCCCTGGAGTCAGAAGGACCTGAGTTCGGATCTGGCCTCAGACACAACGCACATACAAACAAAAACCTAGCCGTGTGACCTTGGGCAAGTTACTTAACCCCAATTGCCCTCCAAAAAGCAAAAAAAAAAAATTATGGAATTCAATTAGTGCATTCAGGATCAGGATAATTCAAAATTTTAAGGTACCCTTCCCTAAAAAGCAGGTTCTTGGAAGGAATTATCTGGATAGTTGGTCCAACTCCCAACCTCACTTTGTTCACACTCATTTGCACACACTCTGTTTATCTGATGGTATTTCTTCCTTTTGCATGACTCTTTTTTCTTAAAAAATAAATCTCCAAAATACTACAAGCAGCCAGAAAGAAACGATTTCAATATTGTGGAAACACAATCAGAATAGCCCAGGACCTGGCAGCTTCTACACTGAGGGATCGAAGGGCGTGGAATATGATATTCCAGAGGGCAAAAGAACTGGGAATGAACCCAAGGGTCACCTACGCAGCAAAACTGAGTATTTTGTTTCAGGGGAAAATATGGTCATTCAGTGGAATAGAGGACTTTCAAGCATTCTTGAGGAAAAAACCAGAATTGAATAGAAAATTTGACATCCAGACACAAGAAGCAAGAGATGCCTGAGAAGGTAATCAGGGAAAAGAAATCAAAAGGAACTTATCAAGGTTGAACTATTTACATTCCTATATGGAAAAGCAATATCTGTGACTGATGATATCTTTCTCACTATGAAAATAATGGAAGAAGGGGGTGTGGTCATATGAATACATATGTGAATGTGTGTGTATATGGTTACAGTTATATATGGATAGAGGGCATAGGTTGAATTTGTTGGGAAGGGAGAATACTCAACGGATGAAATTATGAGGGGAGAGAGGAAAGTGGCAGGGTAGGGTAAACTATCTCATGTAGAAGAAGCAAGGGGAAGTGGTTGCAAGGGAAGGGGAGAATAGGAAGGGAAAAAAAAGGCAAATCCACATTCTCATTGAATTTGGTTCAGGGAGAGAATGACATACATACTAAAAATAAATCTCCAAATAAGACACAAATTATTATTGTCTGAATTATCAATAGAAAGATATTCCAATCATGTACTCCAAAATAAAACTTATCAAAATTCACCATTCTTATATCTCAGAGGACAACAAAGATAATTCTGTATCTATCTTATTAAAAGTATGACAAAGCTTGGGTACAACTGTTGTCTTTTTTTTTTCCGGTCTTGACGCGGTTATACAAATTGTCTTGATGCTTAAAACAAAATCCAAGCTCAAAGTATGGTACATTTTGGTATGAAAAAACTGTGTTTTGACCAACTTGACTGAATGTGAAAGGTCATGTGTAAGGAAGGTGCTCTGAACTTTTCTTGAAAAAAATTGCGTTTAAAAAACAAGCGTGTATCATTCTCTAAAAAGATGAAGTGAAAGATTTAACAAATTTTCAAGTTTTTTTGTATTAATTAACTGAAACTAGAGAATGATATGATATTCTGATTCCATGCCCCCTACCACACCATTTGAATGGAAAATTATAAATCTAGAAATAAATTGCCAAGTGGTTATTAATTTTTTTTCTTTCCTAGTCTAGGAACGTAAAAGTATCACAACCTTCTCAGCTGTCAGTTCAAATGAAAGGACAGACCCTACCTATTCTCTTTTAATAATCTTTCTCCCTAGATATCATGATTTATCCACAGTTATAGGTGTGTGCATATGTGTGTGTATATATGTACATATGTATGCACATATATACATATGTGTACATATACACACAACATAATACATACATACTATTTATATGCCTACATATATAGATATGTGTACACACACACACACACACACACAAATACATAAAGGAGTTGTTGTTTGTCCTTCATTCTCAAGGAGGACAATGACAGCAGAGACGTGATGCCATTACATGCAAGTGAATTGGATTTAAGTGAGGGAGGACTGTGCAAAGACACCAGTCTCACTTTCTCCTCTGGAGCCATCTGGGTCCAGGGATCAGATATAGATCAAGAGGACTGGAGATGGCCCAAGGTGCAGTGGGTGAGGACTTAGGTCTTTTCAAGCTAAGGTCTTTAACGGGTCTCCTAATTGAGGCAACCTATTCAGTGATTAAGGTTTAAGAATTGAGGCAAAGAATTGTCTCTCTACCTAGGCAAAAATTAAAAATAAATAAATAAATATTCAGTCTGGGAGGGAAAGACCTTTAGGGTTTCTGGCCAAAACAGAAACAAATCCTATTTACATTCATTCTGAATCAATCAGGGCTCAAACAATGACCAAGTAGGGCACTAGGTATCACAGAGTTTAGAGACCTTTATAAACCATTTAGTTTAATTTGATTTTACAGAGGAGAAACTGAGGTCTGGAGGAGTTAGGTAACATGCCCACAATCACAGAGATAACACCTGTCAGAGTCATTGTTTGGACCTAAGTCTTTTAATTTCAAATTCAACTCCCACTGTGCCAGACTGCTTATCTGGAAGAAATTGGATTCTTTAACCACTTACTAGCTGTGTGAGCCTGCTGGAGAGAAGATTCTTGGACATATAGGAATTGGATGGCCACTGAAGACTCTTCCAACTTTTAGATTCTGTGAAGTCACGACTTAGCTTCAGTTTTCTTATGAAGTGGAGATAATAATGATTATACCTTTTCCCATTAAGCTAAAGGTTCTTAGACTAGAATTTGTGAACTTAAAAATATTTTGATAACTATTTCAATATAATCAGCTTCCTCTGTAACCTTTTATACTTTATTTTGTGCATTTAAAAGAATTATTCTGAGAAAAGGTCTGTGGGTTTTACTAGATTGCCAAGATGTCCACAATACAAAGAGGCTAAAAAAGCACATCCATTTAAGGACATACATTTTTTTTTTGCTTTTTTGGAGGGCAATTGGGATTAAGTAACTTGCCCAAGGTCACACAGCTAGGTTTTTCTTTGTGTGTGTTAAATGTCTGAGGTTGGATCCGGAACCAAGGTCCTTCTGACTCCAGGGCCGGTGCTCCACTCACTGCGCCACCTAGCCGCCCCAGACATACATATTTTTTAAAAAGTACTACACACACACACACACACACACACACACACACACACAAGAAATTTTTAGAATTCTTAGATATGAAGTCAATAAACCTGCTATAATTTTGGAAGCCTAAATTTAACAAAAATAAAATGTTTCTTAGAAAACTATTCAATAACCCCAATGATAATATAATCAACAAAAAAGGCTGAAAAAGGAAAAAATTTGAGTGTAATACCAAGGAAAAAGTATTATCAATTTTCCTTTCTTATTCCTTTTACTACTCCAAGTCTAGACGTTATAAAAGTTAAAGGGAAACATTAAAGGAACAATGCATTTTAAGTAAGAAGGGATTATAATCTACATGTATATATATATATATATATATATGTACACACCCAGACACACACACAACAATAGTGAATGTCTTAAACATTTCTAGTTGATGCCAAAACTAATGTCATTAGTACAGTATAATTTTTCACAAATTATACTTTGCTTCCCTGAAAAAATGTAGACCCCAGGGAAATAGTTCTTTGTTTCTAGCAGAAACTTTAGTTATTTGTTACATATGTAAAGCAGAAAACACTTTTAATATGGAACAATCCATTAAACGTTTTTCATCAATAACAGTACATACTAGGGAGACTAAGTGGGGCAGTGAATAGAGAGAGCACTGGCCCTGGAGTCAGGAGGACCTAAGTTCAAACCTGGCCTCAGACACTTAATATTTATGAGCCATGTGACCTTGGGCAAGTCATTTAACCCCACTTGTCCTGCCTTCCCCCATCCAAAAAGCAAAAAATAAAAATAAAAAATAACAGTACATACCATATTTTCACTCTGTTTCTCAATATCCAAGTAGGATGGAGGCATCTGAACTTTGTTAAGCACTTTGAAGCATGTTTTCAGGGTATGGGTAAGTTCGGGTAAGGTTAAAAATTCCAATTCTTCATAAAGACACTGTACCATGTAACTGAGCATCTGTGGGAGATACTGAGTTTGTACCTCAGAATAAAGTTCCTATTTTTAAAAGAGAAGAGGGATATACTTCAAAATGTCATTTCATATAAATATATTTTACTAATCTGAATAAGCTTCATATTAATTACAAATTAAGTAAACAGAACAAAAGGTAAATTTATTTCTTTTCTTTTTTTGAGTAACTCAACTGATGTTTTACTTGATCACTTTTACTTAATCACTCTTCTTTCTCTTTCCCAAGAAAGAGAGTGATGGGGTGCTTGGGATCTATGTTTATAACATCAGTCTGTAATATCAGTTTGTAAAATCAATTTGTAAAACCAGTCTGTAAAATCACATTTCCCCCTCCCCAGTCTCAGAGCATTAACTCTGCCCCTTCCCCCTGCCTGCACTCTACCCAGCAACAACTCATGAACTCTTTATCTCTGCTTGGAACAGTAACAAGCTACATCTATGAATCCTTCACTAAACCATCTATAAACATTTTAGCTTAGGCAAATGTTATCTCCCCTAGTAGAGTGGCCAGCTGTATCATGAATCCTTCAATGCCCTATCTATAGGTTAACTCGTTAGCCAATTATACCCATACTGTGTATCTGTTAGCCTTGGTTCCCATCATCCATCTTGTCAAACATATCACTGATGGGTGGCAGACTGGGCACTTCTCAGTCAGCCCTGACCTCTGGCTGACTTAGTGATGTTTCAGGCTTAAAACCACACCTCCAGGTAGCCCTGCGTTGGGCTATTTCCCAGTGAATTATGGGCAATACGCCTGCGTAGTTGACATTAAAAGAACATGTTCCTTTAAGCACTGACCACTCCTTAACTCCTCCCTGATCCCACCCTTAGTCACCTAGTTAGCATAATTGACACCTGATTTACTGTCTTGACTCCTTAAAACTAAACCTGTGACTTCTGTAAGTTTGCAGGTTCCCTAAGAATTCTTGGCCACTGTACAGCATAACAATAAACTTGCAGGTTCCCTAAGAACCCCTGCCCGCTGTAAAGCGTGACAATAAACTTTTACAATCTCGACTCCAAGTTTGCTTGAGCCTACTGAATTCCTTCCAGACTCAGGGAGTGGAACCTATTGCCCTTCTGCCCCATCAAGAGGAACAAGTAAAAACTTCCATTTGTGAAAAATTACACAATTATACTATTTTAATTAGGAAATATGCCTATTTTGTTCTCTTTACTCACAAAGCAGGACTTTGCAGATACTGTATTACTGGGATGATGTTCAATTTGGTTTAATTTCATGAAAGCACATTTAAAAATGGCTGAGAAGTTATGACCCATTTATGAAATAGATTTATACAGCAAGTTATCTACATCTACTTTTCACACATAAGGAAAAAGATGATGAGTCCATGAACTTATATATTGCACATGATTCTTTTCAAATAAGCCAGTCTATCAATCTAAAGAGAAGTGAAAAGACAACAGCAAGCCCTGAATAATCTTTTTAAAAGTTTGTCTCTTGGGGGGTCTAGGTGGCGCAGTGAGTAGAGCGCCAGCCTTGGAGTCAGAAGGACCTGAGTTCGGATCTGGCCTCAGACACTTAACACACACAAAACAAAAACCAAGCCTTGTGACCTTGGGCAAGTTACTTAACCCCAATTGCCCTCTAAAAAAAAAAAGTTTGTCTCTCTTACCAATGGAATTACATCAAGGAGGAACACAAGCAATATGCAAAGTTCTGAAACTGTGGGAGAAGTGCTGTTTTTGGTAAAAGGATGGCTTACTTCCATGGATCTGCTTCTGCCACAAAAAAAGGGAAAACATTATTTTTTTTTTTCAGGTATGATCTTTAGTATCTTCAAACTTTAAAACACTTAATTCTCCTTGCATTAGCTTCAAGTGTAGTAATAACTTCTGTGGTTCTAACAACATAGATCCTAAAGAATGGCTAATAATTCATTAGAACCTAAAACTAAGGAGTTTAGGAGGAACAGGATGAGCTTTGGCAAAAAAAGCAAGCCAAGCAGAACTTCAACTTGACAAATTCAGATCCTAGTGATGTGGATACAGAGGTGCTCTGAGGGTTAACATAATATTAAGGGTTGCTTTCTCAGTACTTTGGGAGGCCCTCCTGAGCCCGAGTGTCCTAAAGTAAACTTTCCCCTTGTCCTAGACTATAAATTTCCTTGTCATCCCCCCATTCTGGGTCATAAAATTTCCTGTCTCCCTTATCTTGTGTCTTCCATCTTCCTCATCCTGTGCCTACATCTCCAACCCCCACTAGAAACCCTAAAATTACATCATCCTCCTACAGCTGTATACCTTTCTGTGTATACAAGTCTGGTCCTTGTCCTATATTAATAAAGCTTTTTTTTTCCCCCAAGGGGGAAGGCAGGGCAATTGGGGTTAAGTGACTTGCCCAAGGTCATATGGCTAGTATCTGGGGCCAGATTTGAACTCAGGTCCTCCTGACTCCAGGGCTGGTGCTCTATTCACTGAGCTACCTAGCTGCCCTCCCCCATTGAAGTAGTAAGCCTTGACATTTCACTGGCTTAAGAGGGGCCCATCTTTGTATCTTGAATTCCTGAATCCTCCCCATCTCAGCTTGAGTGTTGAACAGCCTGCTTTATCTAGTGTGCCCTAGCACCTGCATGATATCTTGCCTGACTGAAGTAGTAAGCCCTGACATTTCACCCCTTACGAGGGTCCCATCTTTGTATCCTGAATTCCTGGAACTCAAGAATCCTCCCCTCAGCTTGATCAGTGAACAGCCTGCCCCAGCCCACATCCTGCACCTGCATGATATCTGCCTGACCAGTCTGCCCCATCATTGTTACTCCTGATATGATGGTGGTTTTTGACTATTTAAACTGTGTGTCTACTGGGGTTCAGGGCAGCTCCTGGGACTTTATCCCTAGGTCTGCCGCCGGCTGGCTAATAAACGCTTCCTGAATTCGATTACTGATGGTCTTGGCCTGTTGATTCTGTCCAAGTGTCCATTTCACCATATCAATGCCTTTGTTTAGCTCTTTGCTAAGTCTCAGACCTATATGCTTTTGCATTAATAAAGCTTCCTTTGGCTAAAGAGAAAGTCTGACTGAATTCTTTCAAAAATCTGAACCAACTCTCACAACTCTGACTTTTGCACTAGAAACACTCTTTCAAATCTTAGATGCAAGAGATGATCAACATTTTCATTTTAACTCTGTAAATTACTTGTTACTTGGAATCCTACAGTTTTAATAAAAAAGCTTGATTAAGATAGGCATAATCCATCTTTCACAGAGTTGTACCTTTCCTACAATGACATTCAAAATTTTTCTTAAAACAATACTCTTGAAGGGCTCACAGAATAGACTCATAAAGAGGTTAGAGGCAGAAGGAACCTTTTAACCCAATCCTCTCAATTTTGCGGAGGAGAAAACAGAGGCCCAGAGTGAACTGACTTACTTCAAGCTACATAGGTTAGAACTATGACTGAAACTTGGGTCTTTTGATTCCCAAAATCAGTGTTCCTTTCAGGTTCAATGAATCACTAGGCATATCTGATTTGTCCTAGAACCAGATGCAAATTTAGTAATTTCCCTACTATCAAATATCCTGGAATATACAGTGCCACTTATGAATTCATCTTTGAAAGATGACTGCAATTTTGACACAGAAATAAAACAAAGAAGTATCCTAACCTGAAAATGAGACTATTAAAAACTTGATTCTGATGAATCTGGGTACAGAATACCTTGTATGCCAACAATCTGGTGACCTTGTACCTCTTCAATTAGATGTATATCTATTTTAGATCAATATATTCTTTTTAAACAGAACACTTTAAACAAGTTAAAAATCCTTTTTTTACATATTTAATACTTTGTTTTGAATTCAGTTTTCTTCTCTTTTCCACTCTCCATTAATCCTTGTATTTTAGCCAATTCAGTTGTTCTGTAGCCTTTTAAAATTTTCACTTTGTTGATTTAAATTTTTGGGTTTTCTTTTCTTTTTTTTTTTTGCTTCCTTGTATGGTTTTTTGTTTTTTTGCTTTTTGGAGGGCAATTGGGGTTAAGTAACTTGCCCAAGGTCACACGGCTAGGTTTTTGTTTGTGTGTGTTAAGTGTCTGAGGCCGGATCCGAACTCAATCCTTCTGACTCCAGGGCCAAGGCTCTACTCACTGCACCACCTAGCCGCCCCTCTTGTATGGTTTTTTAATCATTTCTTTTTTTAAAAAAAATGTGTTGCTTTGGTGGGGAGGGGAGGGTAGATATCGGTGAGTAGCTTTGCTTTCTTTGATCTTATCACTCTGCTAGCTTGGTTCAGTTTCATGATTTAAAATTTAAAAAGTCGTATTCTATTCTTAAGCTAAAGATTTATCTTCTCTAAGAAGATAAAGTCCCAAACAGCACTGTCAACATTGAAATTGAGCAGAGTAATATATCTAGAAAATGCACAGCATATTTTCTATAAGTTACACTCTTAGGATATAAAGCAAATTCTAACATCACAAAGTAAAGAAAGACTATCCCCCAAACAGGGAGATTTAAAAATTTTAATTAATATCTTTGAATCTGAAGATCAAATGCTGCTGTTTTTTGCACAAAATACTTGATATTTAAGTACCTTATTTTCTCCAACTTCACTCCTTGTATAGCAAATATTAACATTTTATTTCCTCCTGTAGTAGTTAGGTTATGAAAATTTAATGTAAGTCACAGTCAGAGCCGTAACCATTTATAATCTAATCACTCTAAATACCCAAGAAAATTCTTATATGGTTCTTTCTCTTAAATATCATTTTATACTAAACTACATAATTACCTAAAGCAGTCTTCAAAACATCGGGTCATATAATCCCAGATGAAATCTGTACTTAAGGAAGTAATTAGAAAATTCACAGTTTTAACAATCTCAGAGGCATATCTGTTTTCTTTTATTGCACTGTGAAGAAAAAAAAAGGAATATATCTGTGAAAAAAGTTAATTTACTGTCATTTAGAAATATTATTTGTTATGTTGAATGCCTCTCTGGAAGGGCTTGTGGAGAGAGAGGGATTACTGGGAGAAATTTTTTGACATAAAAAAATAAAAGATATCAATATTTATTTTTAATAAGAAGTAGTTTAAATTGAGAACATCTTAGATCTGAAATTGTGTTTCTACAATTTCTACAAATCCCTTTAGTTTATTATTTTTTAATTCTTTATTCCTTAAAGACCCAAAAAGGTGATTTCTGATGAAGGTAAATTTACCAAAGTCCTCATGTAGAAAATTTTCAAAAGGGGAATTTTTTTCAATACTTATGTTACATATGAAGGCTTTCTTCCACAACCTCTAAGAATTAGCATGAAAGTCATCCTAAGTATTACTTTAGTGACTGAAGAGCACTTATTAACAAAGTAAAAGTTCCCAACATATTCATAACAAGTTAGAAGGTCTAGAATTGAAGAGAAATAATATAATTTAACTCAAATGTCAACTCTCATTGAAGGAAAAGGATATTAAGGTAGAACTTGTTTTACCTAAAAAAAAAAAAAACAGAAATTTTATTTTTGCTTTTCTTTTTTTGGAGGGCAATTGGGGTTAAGTGACTTGCCCAAGGTCACATGGCTAGTAAGTGTGTCAAGTGTCTGAGGCCAGATTTGAACTCAGGTGCTCCTGACTCCAGGGCCAGTGCTCTATTCACTGCACCACCTAGCCATACCTGTTTAGAAATTTTTAAACACTATACATAACTAAGCAAATTTATTACTCATTTCTTGAAAATAACTTATTTTCTATCTTCAAGTCTATTATCACACAAATCATTCCCTAAAAACTTGATATTTAAGTACCTTATTTTATCCAACTTCACTCCTTGTGTGACAAACACTAACATTTTATATGTAAATGTCTGAGGACAGATTTGAACTCAGGTCTTCCTGACTCCAGGCCAACTGTTCCATCCACGGAATTACCTTGCTTCCCTAGAGAGAAACTTCACATTTCTTTCAAAATTTCATTTGACTCACTTCTCACAGTGCCTTTCACATAGTAGGGACTTAATAAATACTTATTTAATTAAAAAAAAAATTATCAACTTCCTTTTAAAATTATCAGCACCTAAGCTCTATTTATCAGGACCTTGGATAAGTCCCTTAACATCTTGTTCCTAGGTCTCCTAAGCACCTAGGTAAGATGGGAATAATAATAACACATATTTCCCACTGTGGTTATTGTGAGGATAAAATGAGATAAAGGCACTTTGCAAACCTTAACGATAAATACTAGCTATTCCTCAACTAAGCAAAGTGTCTAGTTTTTACAAGGCTTGATACCAGACCTTGGGGAATCAGAGATTAAAAATGAAAAAATATCTGTCCTTACACCAGCTCACAGTCTGTTGAGGAGAAACGACATGTACAAAAAGAATTAAATACAAGATTATTTCATGAGGGGGATAGCACCACAAAGCTGGGTAGAGATGGCAGCACGAGATCTGGAAAGGTTTTGCATAGAATGGAGCTCTCCTCTGTTGGGCCTTAAAGGAAGGCTGCAGATTCTAAGAGAGATGTTTTACAAGAGTTCTAAGCAAAGGCACAGAGATGGGAGATACTCAGAGAAGAGCTAGAAGAGTAGTTTGGCTAAAATATAGAGTATATAAAGGCGGGTAATATGAAATAAGACTGGGAAATTAGGTAGGAGACATATTTTGGAGGGCTTTAAATTAATAAGGACTCATTAAGCTTTAAATGCCAAGCTAGGGAGTTTTATTGCCCAGAGGCAGTAGTTCTCCCCTACAGATTTTTGGGTAGTGGTGTGATACTCAGACTTGTGCCTTAATGTATTAATTAGCCAGCTGGAATCTCTTTTTCTTTCCCAACTCTCCTCACTCCTGCTCTCTCTCTTTCATATGTATATATGTGTGTGTGTGTGTTTATATTTGTGTGTATGTGTGTATGCATATGTGTGTGTGCACATATCCTCACTTCCTAGAGTGCTATATGACCACCTTGAGTTTCTATATTTGGTTCATAAACAATATTTGTCCTACAATCTGAGTCAATTATCAGTAGATCCTCTACATCCTCTCTAATTCCCTGTAAGATTTTCCTACAGTGAGTATCCAAATATGTAGACCTTTAGAATAACTTAACATATTCTATCTGAGCAAATGAGATTTTTATAGAAAATAGAGAGAAAAGTTTTGTTATTTTGTCATTTGGTCACATCTGACTCTTTGTGACCCTGTGGACCACAGCATGCCAATATTGTCCATGAGGTTTTCTTGGAAAAGATTCTAGAGGCGTTTGCCATTTCCTTTTCTAGTGGATTGAGGCAAACAGAGGTTAAGTGACTCGCCCAAGGTCACATGGCTAGTATCTGAGGACAGATTTGAACTCAGGTCTTCCTGACTCCTGGCTCTATCCACTGGACTACCTAGGTGCCCTAGAGAGAAAATTTGTTGTTGTTTGTTCATTTTTCAGTCATGTCTGACTCTTCATGACCCCATTTAGGGTTTTCTTGGCAAAGATACTGGAATAGTTTACTGCTTCCCTCCTTAGCTCATTTTACAGATGAGGAAACTGAGGCAAATAGGGTTAAGTGACTTGTCCAGGGTCACAGCGTCTGAGGACATATTTGAACTCAGGTCTTCCTGATGCCAGGCCCAGCACTCTATGGATTGTGTTACCTAGCTACCCTGAAAATATTGTAATATAAAGGGGAAAAGGCTTTCACCAAGGAGGAAGCAGTCAAAAGCGTATCGTGCTTTGGAATCAGAAGACTGGTGTTCACATCTTAGTGTAACCTTAGGCAAATCATTGTACTTCTTTATCCTGTCCTGTGGAATGAAGGGGTTAGAACAGAAAGCTTCTAAGGCTCTCTTCAGCTTCAAATAGAACTGTGAAAAGAACCATGAAAGGAAAACTCCTCACTGTTATACCTTGTAAGTAAATTTCCACTTTGAGTATAGTTAAGCTTAAGCTCAATCCCAAGAGCATCTCTGCAGTAAGAGTATAAGGCTCTGATCACTTCGAGAAATAAATCCCCAACAACCTGAGGCCCTGAAATTGAAGAAAAAAAAAGGTCAATCCACAAGCTAACAAAAGTTAGTCTGCTTCCTTACTCATAAGTTAAGCATTCACAAACAGTACACTGTTATCTCTATGAAGAGAATAATTCCATGAAATGCAAATTCTGTACACATTTCTCTTTAAAAAACTGTTAGATGTTGGGGGGAAATTGGCTTAGAAAGGAGAGAACATGAATTGTTGATATATTCTTTTTTTTTTGTTGTTGATATATTCTTAAATTGCTTAATTGCCAGCATTACTTCACATGAACATTTATTTTTTAATTCATTCATTTCTTTTTAGTTTTCAACATTCATTTCCACAAAATATTGAGTTTCAAATTTTCTCCCCATCTCTCTCCTCCCCCCACCCCTAAAAGGCATGCATTCTTCCCCGCCCAGTCTGCCCTCCTTTCTATCAACTCTCCCCACCCCCCTTATCCCTTTCCTCCTTACTTTCTTATAGGGCAAGATAGATTTCTATACCCCATTGCCTGTATATCTTACTTCCCAGTTTCTTGTAAGAACAATTTTTAACATTTGTTTTTAAAACTTTGAGTTCTAAATTCTCTCCCTTCTTCCCTCCCCATCCACCCTTATTGAGAAGGCAAGCAATTCAATATAGGTCATACATGTGTAGTTATGCAAAATGCTTCCATAATGGTCATGTTGTGAAAGATTTTATTTCCCTCCATCCTATGCTGCCCCCCATTTATTCTATTTTCTCCTTTAACCCTATCCCCTTTCAAAAGTATTTGCTTCTGACTACACCCCCCACCTTGCCCCTGCCAATCTGCCCTCCCTTCTATTATCCCTGCCTGTTATTTCCTTCCAAGAACATATATTTATAAGGCACTTTCTTGTTCTGGATGATCTTGATCAAACTGTAACCTACATAAAACTGCCCCTCATGATGACAACTCCAATAATATAACTGAGACAGCATGAAAGACATACTCATTAGCAGAATTATTTCTCAACTTCCAAGCCATCAGACATATACCTACACATACAATCTAAAAAAATGGCCAGCACACAGGATGAAAATGAAAATTCTCAAAGAGGTGAACACATACATAAAAGATACCTACAAAAATGATCAAAACAAACAGATTTAAAAAAAAAAAGGTCTCATCCTTTTTGTTTTCTCTACAGAAAGACAGATACTTCCTTCCACATGAAAAAATAATATTTTAGTTACATGCGAAGTTGTGGAATACTTCCACTAAGTTTTCCAATGTTTTTATATTTCTCAAAGACTTATACCATACTTTCTCCAATACTTATGCTTATACCTCAGCATCACATACAGAGAACAGTTTATAATTATCTTTAATTCAACAAGTTGTCCCAAGTTGAGATGGTCTAGAAAGTGATAAACCATACAAGGTTTATCAATGAATAAAATATATGATTGTGTGTAATCAGGAACATTCATTCATTTTCTTCATATGTACACTCCTTTGTTAGACTAAAGCATGATTATTCACCAGGGTTATAGGCAACATGAAGCAAAAGGAAAACCTGCTTTAGCTATCAGACATCAACAATGTGAGTGGGGGAAAAAATTTCACTGTGTACAGTTCAGAATACAATCACTACTAAGGAGCAGTGAAACAGGGCTTTGAAGACCAGATGCTTTATTTACATCATCCTTTTGGCTAACACTGAATTTGTATATAGCTTGACATCTTCAAATATTTGCAAATATCTAATCTCAGCTAGGCTTATTTAAGGTTTACTGCTGAGTTCTGGAAAACTGGTAAATAAGAGAAAAACCTTTTTTAAAAAAGCAAACAAAAAACCCCAGATGTCAAGGGAATTTTCATATTCATGAAATGATACTTAGATCTCAATTTTAGGAGTCTTATATTATATTTGAATTAGGGAATTAATTCCTCAAACTGAGAATTCAGATTTTCTTCTGTTTTTCGGATTCAGTGACTATTAGTAGTTTACTAATGACTGTTGAAAAACATTGGGAATACTTGACAAGAAAATGTCAATAAGCAAGAGATTCTGCCAGAGAAGAAAGGAAGCTTAAGCGTTACCAAAGATTTCATGATGCTTAAGTAAATATATATTATCTTAGTGAATATTCTAGCAAAATATGTAAATATGCTAAGGTCTTTCCTATCATCTTTTCCCTCTTTAAGGAAAATATTAAGAAATAAATATTATTTCTGTCTGAAGTCTTTTTTGGAGCCATCTGAATGAAATAAACCTTATCAGTACTGAATCAAATTCCAAGGGAGACTGTTTCCTAATCTGAGATCCATAACATCCTTATCAAAGACCTAATTTCTAAAGGGAAATAAAGTCAAAGTTCAGGGAGGACCTCTGATCTCTATGGAGACAGATTTAGAGTGATGACTGGTGAGAATACTGAGAGGATTAGGACAATAAGTGGTTAATTGTGGGAACTAAGTGAACCACACTGACTCAATACTGTGACCAAATTCTGGAGCCAGCTCAGTTCCCTTTCTATCCAATTATGGGTCTAGTCCAGCTTCAGTCTTGTGAAAAAATTTTGTTCAATTGTGGAAATTATGAGAGGACTTTACTGCATTGTTTGAACTTAGCCCTGAATGTCTGGGAAGCTGAATCCTCTCTACCTGTTGCTTAGAGACCCTTAACTAAGGACCTATAGTATGCTGACTAGAAACCTATTCAGATACAAAGATCTATGCAAGGGGCTTTCTGACAAGTGTACATCTCAAGCCACTCATGTCTTTTCTGAAAACTGGTCCCATACTGATCAAACAGTTGTTATTTCCAGTTGCTTTGACTGAATACACTTTATCATGCAGTATGACAGACTTGGAAATAAAGTTATTCAGTCAATCAGTTATTGTTTCCATGTCCCTTTGATTAAATACACTTTGGGTGAGGGAGATAGGACACTTATTTTTTTGCACCCGTTTGCTTTCCCCCTCCCACCTTGAAAAGTTAATTGGTCTTTTTGATGAATTAGTTTTTTTTTTTTTTTTTTTTTAATCAATGCATCTTTATTTGAGGGGTGGGGAGCTAATCCATTCCAGGCTGAGGTCTGGCCTCTGCAGAGGGGAGAGGCAGGGCAGGCCTCTGATCCCACTGGGTTTCCAGGGCCTAAGGTTCAGGGAAAAATCAGTTTCCTGCTGCTTTTCTGGTCATCTGAAAGTAATCTAAGCTGTGAGGAGGGAAAATCTGAAGAAAGCAGGGAGAATCCAAGGCCATTCACTAGTTCCACCCTGCATATACATGGGACTGATGTCTACCAGTCCCTCACACTGGATAGGGGTTGTCTAGGACAGCTACTCCAGCAGCTACCCCACCATCTGCATATTTCGTGGATTTGGTACGGAGAAGGTGACCCACATGCTTGTTCACCAGCATCGTCTTCCCTTGCCTGACATAAACACCAAAGATGACCAGCTCTGAAATGCACTGGGTCATCTGTGCAGGGACCCCGGCTTGCAAGAGACAGTTCCCAAAGGGCTCAGGCTCAATCTTCTCCATGAGAATGTAGGAAGCTCTCTTCTCACTGGCTTTCAGCTGCTCCAGGGTTTGTGCTATCTCCTCCCCATACAGGTTGTTTCCTCCACCCTCCCTTTGGGGCTTCAGGACAAATTGGTCTGGGGCAGCAATGGCCTCCATGATAGCACGGTCACCTTCTTCACCCATATCCAAGGAGTAGAGGCCTGCGAATGTGGCCCGGAGGCGGGCCACAGCTTCTGGTTGGTCTGGTATCAAGGTCTCTAGCACCCCTGGGCGGCTCAGTTCCTGCTGGACCTTCTTGGTCCCAACCAACTGAGTGGCTATATCTGGGCACTTAACAGCACACGATCTTTCCAGGAGTAAGCTTGCTTCCCAATTCTGGGGGCTGTACTGACTGGGCATGTAGCCATCACGGAAGTAAACTACAGCAATCTCCTGGCCATCCACAAACAACTTCCGGTCTTGGGTCAAAGATCCTGTTTGAGCAACATCTTCAAAACTTCGCCGAATAACGTGGATGTTCCTGGCTAATAGATCATGTTCTATGTAGCGCTGGTCAAACACATTTCTTTCCTCTTTCTGAGCAATGACAAGAACCAGAGCCTTGGGTGAACCATAGAGTTCCCATGCTTTGGCGATGCCCAGGGCCAGCCCCTTGCTGGGGATGAATTAGTTTTAATGTATAAAAGTCTATCTCCCTCTCTATTTGGGGTCTAGAGCTACAGCTAAGAAAGGTGACTGATTTGTTGGGGAATTGGCACATATTGCTTAATAAATGAATATGCTCAGAAGCTCAAACCTTTGTTTCTTCAATCATTTCATCTTTCACCTGCCACACTGGACAAAAGCAGAAACTTCTTCTATAAAACCTAAATTAAGAGCAGTATTTCTTTTTCTCTACCTTTGACCAGTCGAATTGGATTGGAAAGATGATTCTCCATAGGCCACTACTGAAGCTATTGTTTTAAGCTACTCAAAGTTTCAAATCTAGGGGCGGCTAGGTGGCGCAGTGAGTAGAGCGCCGGCCCTGGAGTCAGAAGGACCTGAAACCCACACAAACAAAAACCTAGCTGTGTGACCTTGGGCAAGTTACTTAACCCCAATCGCCCTAAAAGGGGCGGCTAGGTGGCTCAGTGAGTAAGAGCGCCGGCCTCAGAGTTGGGATGACCGGAGATCAGATCCGGCCTCAGAAAATGAGTACCCACACATAAATAATGACTAGCCGTGTAACCTTGAGCAAGTTACTTAACCCCAATTGCTTAAAAAAAAAAGTTTCAAATCTAAACTTTGTGTTTTTATTTAATCTTGATAGTGGAATTTTGTTTTTAACTCCCCTGATTATTAAAAAAAAATTTAAGTGGAAATGGTTAAACCTAACAGAACAGCAGTTCTGTTCTACATCATTTTCAATCTGTCTTTTTCTAAGCTAAGACTTAGATATTTAATAAATTAATTACTGGCAGGTTCATGCCAACCAAGTAGAGAACTGAATTTTTCTTCTAAAACATTAAGGAGTACTAAAGAAATGGACTCAGCAAATGAGGTTCACAATATCTGCTTAAAAATTAAATTTCTGGACCTGAGCAACTAAACACAGATTCTTAAGCTGTGATAACAAGACATCAATGCAATATGACTGTCTTGGAAATAAAGTAGACATTTTGTTCCTATCATTTCAGTGTAATGGGAATGTAAATTTATATTGTTGCCATCTTTCTAAGATTGTATTGTGTAAGATCTTCCCTGCCTCTAGGCCCTTTGATAGGCTTAAGTGCACTTGGAGCCTGTGTTGGGAGGTTTGTTTTTCAGGAGATACACTGTGATTGGGCAGTGGGTCAAGAGGGTTGTTACAGTCTCTGAGCCAGGAGAAGGCTATATAAACCCTGATGTAAGGCATTGTTTTGGGGCTAACTTTGAAAAGTGTTGTGTGATTTGACCAGATGAGACTCTGAGCAGCCATTGAGAGCCCCCCGGCTTTGAAAAACCCAGATGTTGATGCTTCCCTCTCTGGTAACTGACTAGGTATGGATGGTCAGACAGTTGGAGGACTGTCTGCTTGAAATGTTTCTGTCAGTATACTCTGAAGTTTGGGGTGCTGATTTTTTCCCCCTGAACTAGGTAAATGATATGTTTGATTGATTAAAGCAAGATTGTTAACCCATTTTGAGTTGCTTTCCTTTAGAAAAGCAGATCTAAGAACCTGTGTTGGCAGCCACCCTGGAGATGCTGGGGTGCTTGCTTATACATTCAGTAAGTGAAATTCATATGATAATATATCATAAATTAACAAGATGAAAAATCAAAAGATAATATTCATCATTCTGATGACAATTAAAGTTCATAACAATGATCCTGAAGTGCCTCTGAATCAAAGAAATATTACATTATTTTCAACACAATTTTAACATTAAATACTTTCTACTATATTACCTATTTCAGGCTTGTCAAGGAGACTAACAAGGATACGGAAAGGTTTCAGATAAGCTTGATGACTTTCTTCAAATTCAGAGCTGGTGAACTTCTGATGCAAGATTTCCATCAATGCCTAATTTTTAAAAATGACATATTAGAATACTTCATACCAATGGTATGAAAGTTTAAAAGATTTTTTTCTCTTTTTTGAGGCAGCCATGTGGCACAGTAGGCCTAGAGTCAGGAAGACTTGAGTTTGTATTTGGTCTCAGACACTTATTAGTTGTGTGACCCTAGGCAAGTCACTTACTTCTGTTTGCTTTAGTTTCTTTTCTTTCTTTCTTTCTTTCTTTTTTTTTGCTTTTTGGAGGGCAATTGGGGTTAAGTAACTAGCCCAAGGTCACACTGCTAGGTTTTTGTTTGTGTGTGTTAAGTGCCAGATCCGAACTCAGGTCCTTCTGACTCCAGGGCCAACGCTCTACTCACTGCGCCACCTAGCCACCCCCTGCTTTAGTTTCTTAAACGGGAAAATGGAGGTGACAACACCACTTATCCAATGAGATAATGTTTGTAAAAAGCACTTAGCACACATTACCTGGCACAATTATAGGCACTATAGAGATGCTTATTCCCTTCCCCTTCCCCTCCATTATTTTTAGGTCATTTTGAGTTTTGTAAAATACTGCTAGATGGAATAAAAGATGTTTTAGACATGGTCCTGCAGGATGTAGCAAACAAATTAGGGCCTACAAGTACAGATATGAAGGTGTGCCTACAATGCTGGTATCAATCGGTCAACGAATATTTATTAAGTATCTACTATGTGCCAAGTACTGTGCCAGGGGCTTCAAATGCAAGTACAAAGTATGAAATGATCCCTACTCACAATAACCTTACATTCTACTGGGAGAGCACAAATATAACATTAATAAAAGCACATATATATGTGTGTGTGTGTGTGTGTGTGTGTGTGTGCATATATATAAAAAACACAAAGTAATTAAATACATAGTAAAAATTTAGGAGAGAGGGCACTAGCAGATAGGGTGTTCCAGAAGGGCTGTATATACAGACAGAACAGACGTTTCACAAGGGCTCAGCAAAATAAGCCTACTGGTATCTCAGAACAAACAGCTCTCTGAATTTGGAAACTTTGGGCTAAAATGATCCCCCCTACCTCAATTAAGAGGTCTTTTGAGTATTTTTCAAAGAAATAGGCAGATTGGTCTTCATAAGATGTTGAGATGTTCGACTGAGGCACAAGAGTATTTCCTTTGATATCTGAGCCTACAAATGAAATAAAAAAAAAAAACCACTGGTTCAGAAAGGAGTCTAATATAAAACATATAAAGTAAGACAGTATCACATAATGTGGGGTAAGATTCCCATCTTCTAATATCTTGTAATGCAATTTAGCCTAGAAACCCAGAGAATGAGAATGGAGCAATAGAGTTGGAGTCTCATTTCACTGAATGAAAATTGATAACAATAAGAAACCATGGCTGAGATAGAATATCACTTTAATCTTCCTCAACAACCTACATTTATTTTTTGCACTGACATGGACATACTTGATTCTGTTAATGAGAACTTCTATGTATGGCTGGTGTGTTCACTAGTACCCATCCAATTAGCAATGAGGCATAATAAAAATAATGTTCTTTGTGTGTTTGTACACTTGCTAGCTGTGTGACCCTGAGCAAGTCACTTAACCTGTTTGCCTTAATCTAGTGGAGAAGGAAATGGCAAACCACTTCAGTATCTTTGCCAAGAAAACCCCATCGACTATTATCGATGTCATGAAGAGTTGAACAGGCAGACTTCAGAGAAACCTGCAAAGACTCATATGAACTGATGCTAAGTGAAATGAGCAGAACCAGGAGAACATTGTACACAGTAAGAGCCACAGTGTGTGAGGACTGATTTTGATAGACTCAGTTCCTCTCAGCAATGCAAGGATCTAAAAAATTCCAAAGGACACATGATGGAAAAATGCTAGCTATATCTAGAGAAAGAACTATGTAGTCAGAATGTAGAATGAAGCAGACTATTTTCTTTTTTTTTCTTTCTCATCGTTTTTTCCCATTCATTATAATTCTTCTATGTAATATGACTAATGTGAAAATGTATTTAATAGGAATATATGTGTAGAGCTCATATAAGATTGCAAGCTATCTTGGGGAGGGAGGGGAGAAGGAGGATGAGAAAATTTAAAACTTATAGAAATGAATGTTGAAAACCAAAAACAATTTAATTTTTAAAAAAAGAAAGCAATATGAGTTTGCAAAATACTGGAAACTGCTGCTGCTACTCTGTTAATACATGAAATTCCAACCAATGAATATCCATCTATATCTGATACTTTTATAGTCCAGAAAGCAATCTTTACCAGTTATTTATGGAGTGACATTGTATTGTAGTGGATACAGAGTAAGCTTTGGAGTCAGGGAGCCTCGGATTCAAACTCTGCCTCTGACAGATATTAACTGTGAAACTCTGAGCAAGGCATTTAATTTCTTGGAGTCCCAGAAAACTTTCTAAAGATCATAAATTATAGATGGGCTGCTGTTTTGCCATGGTGAACAGAATTTCCACCCTGGGAGTTCTACGTACCTATCAATTCACAGATCTGGACACTTGGCCCCAATCCCCACCCACACACCATGACCTATCCTGTCCTAATGTTGTGGACTAAGGCTATATTTGGTTTAGTCCATGAGGTTCAAGGTTTTAAAAAATACAACAGGCACTCATGAACCACAAAATTCAATTAAAAACCACATTAATATTAAAAGGGAACAATTGAAGAATAAAAAGGATATTAAAATACAACTCCCTTTCTTGAATCACCAGATTAAAAAAAATAAAGGAAACACTGGTAGGCAGTGGTATTTCAGAAAAAAAATCTCTGATGATTTCCTCCTTATCACTTCCCCTACCCTCCCAGGCTCATCTTTTATAGTTGAAGTTACCAGGTATTGAGAGGGAGAAGAGCTAAGCTAAGGGTCAGGGCAGAGACCAAGCCCTAGGAGTCAATCCAAGCTCTTACTTTGTCCCACCCCTTGCTGACAAGGTCCCAAAATATTCTGGAGGGGTTTTTAACCTTAAAATGATCTCAAAACAAATTTCAAAAACTGGGAAAGAAACTTAAACAAATTATACAACAATATAAAACAATGTAAAAATTATTTTTAAATGATTGGGAAGGGATGTTGGGGCAGTTCATAAAAATCTTCTAAGATAAAATAATTGCGATGGCCAGGAGCAGCACCAGGAACACCAGGTCCACTGAATGAATAATAGACATCCAATTTTGTCTCCAGTTCCTCTCATAGCTATGGACAATCTGAATTAAAATAGTTAAGTCATCATAGACTTCTTGCATGCAACCTGCCCAAAAGTCCAAGGTGATATTGGGACTCTATTCAGACTGATAGCCATTTAGTGTTCTCAGACTTATCGGCCAAAATAATCCCCTCTCCCTAGAACCCTCAAGGGGAGATGATACCAAATTTTATTCCCTTCAGACACATCCCCTGGGAAGTGGAGACTCCTTTTCACTTTCATCCTGGGACTTAATATTACTATTAGCAAGACCAATCACATTAAAAGGGTCATACCCTCAATCTTTCAATCATCCCAAAATATACTACAACCATATTCAAGAATTCTGAAATCGCCTTATCTGACCATAATCTATTAGTCTTAAAGCTGTTCCTCTGCCTTCCCTTATACAATGTGACTCTTCATTCTAACCATGACTTCCAATCCCTTAATTCCTCATTCTCTCCCAGGTCACCTCCTTTGGACTAGCCACTCTCTCATCTTCTCCCCATGTTGACTGCTTGGTGAAACAATTCAACTCTATACCATCTTCCTCTTGAATCTCTAGCCCCCTTGTCATATCACTAATTATGCCCAGCCAAGCTTCAGTCTTGGATCACTCCCACCGTTCATTACTTTCACGATTATGCATGTGCTGCTGAA
This sequence comes from Gymnobelideus leadbeateri, assembly GCA_011680675.1. Classification (NCBI taxonomy): domain Eukaryota; kingdom Metazoa; phylum Chordata; class Mammalia; order Diprotodontia; family Petauridae; genus Gymnobelideus; species Gymnobelideus leadbeateri. The sequence continues at coordinate 531,866 of WOXC01001454.1, read as the reverse complement.
AGAAAATGGAGAAATAGCATCTACAACCAGTAACTAGATCTACTACAAATTTATGTCATATAATCTCAACCAGAACCTCACTGCTGTTGGAAAATCCTACCATACCTTCCTTATCAACTCCCTACCCCACTCTCCACCGCAGCTCTTCTGAGCAGTTTCATCCCTCCTTAAACCTCCCATGGCTCTCCCTCCCACATTCTCTCTGCTGAGAACCTTACCTCATGTTTTATAGAAAAAATTGAGGCCATTCACTATCCTGAAAAAACAAACTAAACCAAAATCCTTCCTTGATCCTTTCATCTCTACTAACTATGCTATTTCTCTTCTGCCCTTGTAACTAAACTCCTTCAAAAGGTCATCTACAATAGATGTCTCCACTTTTTTCCTCTCACTCTCTTCTTAACTCCTTAAAATGTGGCTTCCAACCTGAAATGCTCTCTCCAAAGTTATTAATGATCTCTTAGTGCCACATCCCATGGCCTCTTCTCAATCCTCACTCTGGAATGCTCTGCAGTCTTTGATACTGTTGATCTCCTCCTCTATTCCCTTCTCTCTCACACCATTCTCTCCTGATTTTCCTCAATGTATCTGATTACTCCTTCTCTGCCTCCTTTGCTAGATGCTCCTCTAGTTCACACCTTCTAACCACACGTGTCACTTAGGGTTCTGTCTTGGGTCTTCTTCTCTTCTCCCTCTACACGACTTTACTTGGTGATCTCATCAGCTCCCGTGGATTTAATTAAATTCTGAACTATAAATAGCCTATTTTAATTTTTAAGTAAAAAATATTACATATTATTCAGTCAGTACCTAGCAACCATGCATAAAATCTTCTGTTAAGAGACATATCTCTTCTCAACAAAGTCTGGGTAGCAGCTGAAAGTATTTGCACAATATCCGATCTGAGCAGTGGAATGGCACTTTTACTGGAGTCCTAATAGAAAAAAGAAAACTTTTCTGTAGATAATTGAAGAAAACAAATCACTTCCTCTCTCAATGCAATTACCAGCAAAATAGCAAAAACTTTATTTCTAAAACTTCACATTTAAAACAATTTCTCAAAAGTAGCTTATATTTTAAATCAGTGTTGCAGTGTTGGAAGGGATCTTGGTGGTCCTGAAGCTCAAATTCTTCCAAATGGAGAAATTATTCTACTGTATCTTTAAGGCATCATTCAGTGCCTTCATAAGAAGGAGGAGTTAAAGAAAAAAAGCATTTATTAAGCACTTACTATGTACCAAGCACTTCACAAATATCTCATCTGATCCTCATAACAGCCTTACTATACGTAAAGAGCTGTTAGGTAATAGAGGTATAAAGACAAAAATGAAATAACCCCTGGCTGGGGAAGTATAACAGACACAGATCAATAAACAGAAGGTGATTAGAAGGAGAAAATACTAAAAACTGGATGAATTATGGAAGGCCTCACAGAGGAATCTGTCCTCATTGACAAACAGAAGCTTAGACTTCTGAGATGTTGGTGCTATGTAAATTCTAGAGGCTGCTGCTGCTGCTGCTGCTACTGCTACTGATGGGGTCCTTATGATGTATATATGTTTGTAGTATCAATCTGTAACATCAGTTTGTAAGTGGGGTGCTTTGGGATCTATGTCTGTAAAATCAATTTGTAAAAGCAGTCTGTAAAATCACACTTCCCCCCAATCCAGCCTCAGAGAATCCCCTTCCCCCTTCCAGCACTCTGCCCAGCAACAACTCATGATCTGTTTATCTCTGCTTGAAACAATAAGTTATGTAAATGTTATCTCCCTTACAGTGGCCAGCCCCACCATAAATTCTTCAATACCTTATCTACAGGGTAACTCCTTAGTCAATTATATACCCACACTGTCTCTGATGACCTTGGTGGGTGACAGACTGGGTACTCTTTAGTGACATGTCAGGCCTAAAACCACACCTCCAGCTAGCCCCTCTTGAGCTATTTCCCAGTGAATCATGGGCAATACACCTGCGCAGTTGATATTAAAAGGGCATGGTCCTTTGAGCACTGACCACTCCTTAACTCCTCCCTGATCCCACCCTTATTCACCTAGTTAGCATAATTGACACCTTAAAACTATGCCTGTGGCCTGCAGGTTCCATAAGAATCTAGCCCGCTGTTCTTTACAGCATAACAATAAACTTTACAATTTCGGCTTCAAAGTTTCCTTGAGCCTGGTGAATTCCTTCCAGACTGGATGCCAGGGTGGCATCCCTGGCAGAACCACTTACCCTCCCCCCTCCTTATCACCCTTCCCTCTTTACTACTACTACTACTACGACTACTACTACTACTAACTCTATGATTATTATTTTTATTATTACACACTCTAATTACAGGAAGATAAACCCATGTGGCTATATGGAAGCATGAAATGGAAGGCTGAATATAGGGAACAACTTGTAGGCCAACAGAGCTGGAATGTAGATAAATGAAAGGGGGTAATATAAAATAAGGCTGGAAAGGGAAGTTTTGAGCTCAATTTTGAAGGACCTTAAATGCCACACTAAGGAATTTATATTTTATCTTAGAGGTGACAGGGAACCATTCAAAGTTTTTGGTTAGGAAAATAACACCCATATCTATGCCATAGGGAGATTATTTTGGAAACTGTATGAAGGATGGATTGGCCATAGGAAAGACTGGAGATAGGGAGAACAATCAGGAGGCTGTTACAATGGGATCATCAGAAGTTAATAAGGATTTGAAATAGGGCAGTAGATGTGAGTGGGGAAAAGGAAATGAATGCTGAATATGTGGCAGGAGAGCTGATAACACATGGAAACTGTCTAGCTATGGAGGGGAAGGAAGAGTGAAGATTTAAGCAGACTCAGAGATTATGAACCTGGATAACTGGAAGGATGGTAGTACCTTCAACAGAAATGGAAATCTGGAACAGAGGAGAAGATGATGGGGTCCGTTTTGGGCATGCTGGATTTGAGATGCTTGAGATAATGAGGCAGGGGTGTGATACAGGCAGCTGGTGATGTAGAACTAACTTTAAGAAATTATGTCTAAATATGAAAATTTGTGAGTCATTAGCATAGAAGTAATACCTAAAAAACGGGAACAACTGAGATCAGCCAGGGAAAAAGTAGAGAGAAAGAGAGAAGAAAGCTTATGACACAGCCCTGGGATACTGACATTTGTGGGACAGAAGAAAAGAGGCCAGGAAAGAGTGGTCATATGGGCAGGTAGAGAATCAGAAGAAATGTCACTTGGGGCTTGGGGAAGGACAGCATATTCAAGAGAATGTGGTAGTCAACACAAACATGTGTATACATATGTGTGTATGTATGTACGTACATATGTATCTATCTCTATCTATCTAGGGCTCCCTATTGCACTTAGACCAAGAGTAGAGTGGCTATTCACAGGCTTGATTCTACTACTGGTCAGAAAAGGAACTATAACTTACTTTATTTCTGACCTGGGCAACCTAGAGGCCCTGCTCCCCTTCCCCCTCACCACAAGCTCACCATATCAGCTTTGTAGTTAGTGTGGATACCCAGTCAGCTGATGCACCCCAAAGATCCACAGATTTCACCCTCCCTGGCAGCAGAGATTACAGGCAAACAGTAACATGGCCAGCAAGAAAGGCAGTTTCAAGACAATAATAGGTCAGAAGTCATATTGGACGGTCTGAGAAGTAACTGGACAGTGAGTAAGCCAGGTCAGAATACACACACAACTCTTTTAAGAGTTTAGCAGCAAAAAGGTAGATAATATCTTGAGGGGATAACGGAGTCAGGCAGAGATTTTTTTATGAACGAGAGAGATGTGAATGTCATTTTAAGTAGCGTTAAACGGTGGCCCTCGGTACTAAGGGAACAAAGAGGCCTGAGGGAGTAGCTGATGGGGCAAGCTGCTGGAAGAGAGGAGATGAAGGGAATCAGCTAAAGGAGTTACCTTGGTGAGAAGGCTCTCCTCCGCAGAGGCTGGAGCAAAGGAAGAGAGGATGGGTGAAGAGGCAGAAGGGTTCTAAGTTAGACTGGTTAACTCCTTAACTATAGGGACAAGACTGAAGAGATAGAAGAAAGGTAGGGGCCACATCCTGGGGGATTAAGGAAGTGTACAGAGAGAATATAGCTCACAGGAAAAAGGTGATTTATTTTCCCAACCTAGGTTTCTTGCTCTGACATTCAATGTCCCTGTCAGATTGTGGCTTTAACATGGTTATATTTCCTATGGTCTTAAATCTTGTACAAAATCCACTAATTCATTTGGATCCTTTACTAGACATTAGTGAGCAGTTCCAAATACCATAAAACACAAATATCACATTCATTATCTGCTTTGGAACCTTCATCTTTATAAAACAGAAGTTTCTGTGGGTCTGCTTAAGATCATAAGTAGTAACAATTTAGTAATTCAACCCTCTTTAGTTAAGCAGAGTTACAAGCACTCTGTTTGAAATCTATTGTTCTTTACATTTCCTGGAGGGAAAAATGCTTCAGAGCAAGGCAAATAACTTACCAGACACGTATAGAATGGGAAAAAGAAAAGGACTATTTCCAAATTGTTTCTCTGTACCAGAACATTAGAATCCAATAACGATGCACACAAAGATTTTACCTGTAGAAGATGAAACAGTATATTACATTTATAGCTCAAGACATTTTAGTTCTATTTCTGAGCTGTTTTGTTTTATCTGTGACTGAATTGCTTCTCTGACATGTCTTCTCACTCCTTTAGATACCTTACTTTTGTACTGTCTCATTCCATCCCTTGTTACCTAATAGTATTTTGAAATGAGTGCTAGGAGTGTCTAATTTTAACCCCATATCACTTCTGACAAACAGAAGTGAGCACAGCCTCCCTGCTCCCCCCAGGAACAATATGAAATATTACTTGTAGAGGAATATGATCTATATTTTTCTCCCGTATAGAGAACTCCTGGTAAAACTCCCTCTATTGAGCAGTTCAACACTTGCCTTGACAATTTGCTGGGAGCAGTGAGAAATTGAGTCACACAGTAGGGAAGAAATTCTTGTGCTAACCATTTCATAGGATCACACTGAAAATGTAAAGCAGTATATATACACAAATACATATTTGGTTTAGAAGGGTGCTTTCACTGATAGGGGAAACCCTTAAGTGTTGAAATCAGTAATTAGTCAGTAATTTATTATCTTACAAGTTTTTCTGGGACACTGAGTGGCTAAGTGACTTGTCCAAGGTCACAAAGATAACATACATCAGTGACAGACTTTAGCCCAGGACTTCCTGAGCCCAAGGCCAGTCCTTTATCCACCATATCACGCTGCCTTTCTAAAATACCATATTAAATTAATCATCAATAATAATTTAACAATAATTTCTCACACATTTTAAAGTCTTCAAAAAACTTTAAAGCCACAAGAATGATTTTTAAAACAGATTATAGGAATTATTGCAACAATATTATCTTTTTGTGAGAAATAAAAAAATAAATTGACGTTTCTTTGGAACTACTTTCAGAACCAGTTTATAAGTCACATAAGAGAAATGGTCTCATGACTTCATAGTTAAGATATACTCCTGATAACACCAAAATGGGTACTACCCAGCTTAATCACACACTTTATTCACCAAATTTGGCTTTTTTGGCTACTTCTAAAAAGATTTACAACCATGGAGGGTTGTTGTACATAAAATTCTGAGAGACAAAGTTCTGGGTATAAAGGATCAATTTATTAATTAGACTGGTCAATAATCATTAATATTAATAATCAAATGACATAGCATTAAAATTAATTTTCCTCAGAATAAACTGCTTACAGTTGACACACACGTGTAGATACAAACATGTACATTATGTGTGTATATACACACATATCACACATACATGTGTTTTACATGTACACATGTATATGGGGACATTTTGGAAGAGTTCCAAGTATGTTCTGAACCTCATCAATATTACTGGATTACATTTAGAGTCCTCTCAAGGTAATTATTTAGAATCAGACAACATTCCTTTAGCTGTTTAGTTTTTGTTTGTTAAAAGGAAATAATAGTCATATTACCACATGTTCTCATCTTATACCTAACAACTAAGACCATTATTCACCCCACAGTGACTCATGGAACACTTCCATTTCCCTTAATGTTAACTTATTTCTCTACTGTTCTTTTCAAGAGCTTGGAAAAGAATAGGGAAGAAAGAGAAGCAGAGATTAAGACCACTCCAACCCCTAAGTCTCTTCTGAGAAGTATGATGAACTTACTGTGAGATGGTAATCAGTCCCCAGCATATATGTCTGTTCTTGGCCCGGCAACTCTCTTTGTATGTGGCTGACTATAAAAAGGGATGCCGGGAGCCTTATGGAAGGACTCACCACAACTGCTCCCCACAGCGCAGTATAGAATACATCTTTGCCAACAACATGGGACAGCCTCAGAAGCAAAGCATCTGTTCTGTTACAAAATTGTAAAATTATTATTAAAGATTTTGTTCTCCATATTTTTATTCCATATCTATTCTAATTATGGCATACTTTTTGGGATAATTCCCCCATCGTGTACAAATTACTCTAGGGTTTGGTCCCCAGAGAATGGCTACCATCTCAAGTTCTAACAAAATCCTGTGGGCTTGCCTTTCCTCTGAAATTACCTTCTATTTACTTTATATATCTTATATATACATAGCTATTTTCATGTTGTCATCCTCATTAGAATGTAAACTCTTAGAGAGCAGAGACCATGTTATTTTTTTTTTGCCTTTTGTTGTATCTCTAGGTTTTAGCACAGTATTAGACAAAAAATGAACACTGAATAAATGCTTAATAACCAAATGAGTTATTGCTCTTTTAATACTATAGGTCAACAAGTCCCCACCACTGGGTTTCTCCTGAATAATGAGTCAGTAGCCACAATTAACTCTTATCAAAGGCATTTAACAAAAAGGCACAGGAAAAACAATAGCAACAAAACATTCCCATCTACTCTCATCAACCTGGGGCCCCCTTTCCTGCAAATATGGTGTCTATAGGAAGAATAGGTTCAAACTTGGAGTATGATGATTATGAGGAGGAATGGGTGTGAAATACATGAGGCAAAGGTAACTCATTACTTCTGGAACTGTAAGGTCTAGAAGTTTTTTCTCTCTTTAGAGTCTTTAAGTAATTTTCCTTTATTGCAGCATGTCTGGTGTCAGCTTGCTTATCTAGGAACTACTCTTCTTCAAAGTTCAATTCTCAACTGTCAATAGCTATAAAAAACCAGTTCCCGAATCTAAAATCTGAAACAATAAGAAAGACAGCAGCACTATATAAAAGTATAAAAGGGCATCAGTTTGTCAGAAATAAAATGAGTCGATAGTTTTTAGTGTTAAATATTTATAAAGGCACCTACTTTCTTTGGAACACTAAATAAAAGAATGCTGACTAAAATAGGGAAAGTCTTTGACTTAAGAAACACTGGCATGTATCTGCCGCCTCCTTCTATTGCTATACTATATTTTCTTTTCTTTTAAATCTACCTTTAATTTTCCTTTGCAAAAAAATAACGACCCAGCAAAGTTTCCTCTTGAAATAATTAAAAACGAGAAAGAGAAAACCACTGTCATATTTATTTATTTATTTATTTATTTATTTTTTTGCCTTTTGGAGGGCAATTGGGGTTAAGCAACTTGCCCAAGGTCACACGGCTAGGTTTTTATTTGTCTGTGTGTTAAGTGTCTGAGGTCGGGATCCGAACTCAGGTCCTTCTGACTCCAGGGCTGACGCTCTACTCGCTGCGCCACCTGCACTGTCATATTTATAAAAAAAAAAAAAGGAACAATGTTTCTGATTATGTGGTGAAAGACACTGATTAATCTTCCATTAAGGCTAGTTAAAAAAAAAAAACAGAATTTATTCTTGCTCTGCTTTGAAAAAATTAAGCTAACTCTTTAATTGGAAGAATATTTTCCTGTTTCACAGTGATCCATAGACAGTAAGTAGGTACTTAATGAATATTAGTCGAATTTGCAGCAATTCCACATACCAGCTTAAATCATAGGATAGCAGAGCACCACTCTTCTTCAAGTTCTGCCTAAATAAAGTACCTGCTAGCTCTTGGGAGGGACTTACTCCTGAAAACCATTAAAAAAATAAAACCACTCATTGCTTTGAATAAGGGTTTATTATGGTATTCGTAGTTTTATTTTCTCCTTTTATCTTCTTTTGGGGGTGAAACAGAATTGGCTTGAGCAGCCATTATATGGAAACTTAGAAGAAATAACAAGCATTCCTAATGTTGACAACAGCCAGGTCAGTTAGTGCAGGTATTTTCCAGTTCTGCTTTTTGTCATACTTTCTGTAGGTCTATTTATCTTGTCTACTAGATTATAAGCTCCTTGAAAGAAGTAGCAGTGTCATATCAGTTCAGTACCTAGCACACAGTACCTAAAAGGTATTGAATTTACCAATAATTATTTGTTGTGGATTGGTTGTTGTTGTTTTTTGTTTGTTTGTTTGTCTTTTTGGAGGGGGAAAGGCAGGGCAATTGGGGTTAAGTGATTTGCCCAAGGTCACACAGCTAGTAAGGGTTAATTGTCTGAGGCTGAATTTGAACTCAGGTCCTCCTGACTCTATTCACTGCTCCACCTAGCTGCCCCTACCAATAATTATTTGAGGGAACCTTTCAAGGTCTAAATTTCTTCATCTGTTTTAAAGTCCATGTCTTGGGCTACCTCTCTAGCTCTCAAGATGGTTCCCCTAGGAGGCAACTATCCCAGATTCAAGGCACTCTGTGTATCTATACTACCAAACTAAAACTCAATAGCTCTGACTGGTGAACTTACTTTTAATAATCAGTCAGCAGACAGAACTAGATCAAAGTAAAGGCATTTATTGAGAACAGTAAGGTATTTATAAGAATGGCACCTACAAAACATTTCCCCCATAAATCTAGGGCACATTCTCCCACAATTACACTAAGCATCTTTAAAAAGAGTGAGCACACTATTAGAATACATTAGTAGGCAGGTACACATCTATCAAAGTCAATGCATCCTTCTGGCACCGTAAGGCATCAATGTCCTTTCCCTTCCTGTTCTATTCTCATGCTTCCGTCTCTTCCAGGCAAATGACTCAGCCTGTTTCTCTGTGCCTGGTCCTTTCTGTAGCTCAGTCTCTGAAGGTCAGGATTTGCTCAATTCTCAAATCGCACAAAGACATACTCTTCAGAGCTGCCTCCTCACTCAGTTTGGAGCCCATTCTCTGTTGGGTTTGGTGTCTTCTTCTAGGCAAGGAATTCTAAGGGATGTGGCCAGTGAGGTGGGGAATGGAAAGAAATTTCTCTTCTCAGCTCCAAAAGGGGACATGATTCCTTTTCAAGCATTGGGTTCTTCCATTATTGGCTTTCTTATCTGTTGCCAGTGATCATATACCTCAAAGCCATCTCCTATCTCCTCTCACTCCTTAGAGAGCATGTCTCAATTTTAAAGGGGCCTCTAAGAGTGCGGTCAGTCCTGGGCCAACAAAAACTAGCTCCCCTCTTATTCCCCAAATTTTGTTTGGGGTAAAAAAAAGTATAGGTATATACTTTGCACTTAATTTAAAATCTTATCATCTTGTCTTTATTACCTGCCCCTAATCTTCGGTGATTTCATCAACAGAAGTATGAGTAAAGTGTGGATGACAACATTTACCCTACATTAGATGACAACGGTTTATTGCAAACGAGGTAAGTATTTGAAAATGCTTTAAAAAGGAAAACATATAAAAACATAAAGCATATCAAACCCTCCCACCCTTATGTGCTCCATCCTTCTCCTGACAAAACAGTTTTGAGCTCTGTGTGACAATGTGCAAACAGCAGAAGGGACTGGATTTGTGATACCATATCTTGTGCTCCTTCCATCTTAGTTTCCTGACAGAGATGAGATGAGGAAACAGTTTTAAAAAACTGTAAAAGTGGCATTTTGAACCTATTGTTTTTCCTTTTGATTACTTATAGGAATAGGTATTATACTTATAAATTCATTGGTATAGGGCACTAATGGGTATGGAAACTTCCTCTACCATACCAGGTCAGCACCTTCTCTGCAACTTCTAGTCTCAGCTGCCTGGTGCTCTGAGAAAGAAAATGATTTGCCCAGGATCATAGAGTCACAGTGTCAAGACCTGAACCCAATCTTCTTGGCTTCTTATAATCATCTGTATTTACTATACAATGATGGAGAAAATAAAAAACCATGCTGACTGGTTGTAGGGCTAATGGAATATAAAATCTTCTCTGCCCATTAATAGGCTTATGTGACCACATGTGTTCCTTTTTCCCTTGGAACATGGTCCATGCTCCCAGGTCTAAAGGTACACAGGTATTTCAATCAGGGATGTCCTGCTGCTTTGAGCTCTGGCCAAGTTCACAGCTGTGACACATCCTGGGTCACATAGAGCCCAGCAGGTGGTTCAGGAAGAGTTATATTGCCTTGGGGGAGGAGCTCTGAAGAGTATGTCTTTGTGCGATTTGAGAATTGAGCAAATCCTGACCTTCAGAGACTGAGCTACAGAAAGGACCAGGCACAGAGAAACAGGCTGAGTCATTTGCCTGGAAGAGACGGAAGCATGAGAATAGAACAGGAAGCGAAAGGACATTGATGCCTTACGGTGCCAGAAGGATGCATTGACTTTGATAGATGTGTACCTGCCTACTAATGTATTCTAATAGTGTGCCCACTCTTTTTAAAGATGCTTAGTGTAACTGTGGGAGAATGTGCGCTAGATTTATGGGGGAAATGTTTTGTAGGTGCCGTTCTTATAAATACCTTACTGTTCTCATCCTCTACTGAGCCCCCAAATTGGTCTTAGGGGAAGCTTGCTTATGGGAGGCTTGCTTACAGGAAGGCTTTCACACCTTCTGGCACTGGACCAATCAGACACTGAGTCATGTGAGTTGTGATGCCTTCTAGCTCTGAGTCTATTAGTTGAAAACTATATATATTGGGAGGTTGGTATTTTACTTTGGGGCTCAATCATGGGAAGAATGTTTCTTTGTGATTTGGTCAGATGAGACTCTGGGTTGCTGTTCTTAAGAGCCCCCCCACTTTGTGAACCCAGATGTTGGTGCTCCCTGGTCTGGTGATTAGGTATCTATTACTCTGTTTAGACACTTGGAGCCCTGTCTATTGGATTCTTTCTTGGATACTCACTTCTCTCTACTTATATATCTTTCTCACTGTTTAATTAAAGTAAAATTACTGACCCCTTTGACGCTGTCTTTCCTTTAGAAAAGCAGATCAAGAACCTGTATTAGCAGTGTTCCTGTGTGCTGGTGTTTTTGGTCTTACACCCCCACAGCAGCTGCTAGTAGCATTCCTGCTATACCCTCACCTGTCTTGATCTCCAGTGTCACATCTCCAACTATCTATTAGATATCTTGAACTGCACGTCCCCAAAGACACCTAAAACTCAACATGTCCAAAACTGAACTCAGCATCTTTCCCATAAAAATCTGCTAATGTTCCTATTACTATGTGGGATACTCCCATCCTCCCAGTCCCTTCAGGACTGAAACCTAGGTGTCACCCTCAATTCCTCACTGTCTCTCACCTCCCATATCTAATAAGATGTCAAGTCCTGCCATGTCTACTTTTATAACATCTTCAATATACCCTCTCTCTCTGACACTGCAAACACCAAGCTGTAAATCCTCATTACCTTACACTTGGAGGTCTGTGATAGCCTGCTGGTTTGTCTCCCTGCCTCAAGTATCTCCCCACTTCAATCCATCCTCTACTGAGCTTCCAAATTGGTCTTCCTAAAACACAGGTCTTACCATGTCATGCCCCTTTCCTTAAATCAATAAACTCCAGTGGCCCCCTATTACTTCCAAGATGAAATATAAAATCCCCTGTTTGGCTTTTGAAGCCTTTTATAACCTGACCCCTTCCTACCTTTTCAGTCTTCTTACACTTTTCTCTCCTCCATGTATTCTGACCCAATGACACTTGCTTCCTTGCTGAAGCTTGAACCTGGCACTCTATCTCTTGACTTGGTATATTTTCACTGGCTGTCCCCCATGCCTGGAACACTCTCCCTCCCCATCTGACTCCCAGCTTCCCTAACTTTTCTTTAAGTCTCAGTAAACGTACGACCTTCTGCAAGATTTCCCCATCCTCCTTAATCTTCTGAGACTACCTCTAATTTATCCTGAATAAATTGTTTGTAAATGGCTGTTTGTGTGTTGTTCCTTCCCACCCCTGATTAGACTGTAAGCTCACTGAGAGTAAGAAGCATATTGGGTTTTTTTGACTTTCTTTGTATCCCTAATGCTTTGCACAATGTCTGCCACACAGTTAAATGCTAGCTGAATGATTCCAATAATATCAATACTTGTATAATGCTTTACATTGCAAGTTTTACTATATTATACCCTTTTTGCAGATGGAGAAAGTGAGGCTAAGCAAAGATAAAAATAAACAGCTAACAAATATTACAGCTATGATTTAAATGCCATTTCCTAAATCCAAGCCCTACACCATGTTTATAGTTTATACAACAAACTTGAGAGGGAAAAAGAGATGCTTTTGCTCCTTCTTCCAAAAGACATTTCTACCTCTATGACAGGAGAATACAGTATATGACTCCCATTAAAAGTTACTGTTGATTAACTAAGGACAAGTCCTTACCTGTCATAAATCTCTGAGCCCTCCTCTAGGCCAGGCAGCAGCCCAATAAGAAATGCCTGAAGACTTGGCAGAAGCAGCTTCTTCAGTGGAAGAAAGTATTTCTCATACAGACCAAGAAGGACAGGCCTCACTGACACTGCTCCATTTGTCAGAAGCGGAAACAAGCCACAGCTGAAAGGAAAAAGGAAAAGATCAATAATACTTCCCAATTTGAAAATTAAACATGCTTTCTTAAAAAAAAAATAGAATTTCAAAAAGCAAACCTACCTGTAAAGGAACAAATCTTTGGCAAGCCATTTTGTCCCAATGATTTTAAATATGATTTCATAGGTCTCTAGGGCTTTCAAATGTACTCCACTAGGCAAAGCTGGATGCAAACACTGAGCTAATCTCTTACTGATAATGAGGCGTCTTGGCAATAGGGAATAGGTCAGATTACTTTGAAGAGCCTGTAAAATTAGTAATACACAAAAAAGATGCCTAAGAGTTAAATGTAAATCTGATACTCATCTAGAGCACTAACACAAGGAAGACAAGTCATTCCCCCTCCACTTAATAGTATTTCATTTTTTCAGTTACACACAAAGATGGTTTACAACATTCACTTTTATAAGATTTTGAGTTCCAAATTTTTTCTCCCTCTCTTTCTACCTTCCCCCCTCTCAAAGATGGCAAACAATCTGATATAGACTATATGTGTACAATCATATTAAACATATTTCCATATTAGTCTTGCTGTGAAAGAAGAAATCAGAACAAAAGGGGAAAACCAGGAGAAAAAAAAAGAGAAAATAATATGATTCGGTTTGCATTCAGACTCCATAACTCTTTCTCTGGATGTGAATAATATTTTCCATCATGAGTCTTTTGGAATTGTCTTAGATCATTGTATTGCTGAGAAGAGTTAAATCTATCAACGTTGGTCATTGCACAATGTTGCTATTACTGTGTATAATGTTCTGGTTCTGCTCACTTCACTCTGTATCAGTCCATGTGAATTTTCCCAGGTTTTTCTGAAATCCAACTGCTCATTATTTCTTATGGAAAAATAACTACATTCATACACCACTACTTGTTCATCCATTCCCCAACTCAATTTCTAATTCTTTGCCACCACAAAAAGAACTGCTATAAATATTTTTGTACAAATTGGTCCCTTTCTCTTTTTTATTATCTCTTTAGGATATAGAGCTAGTAGGGAGATTGCTGGATCAAAGGGTATGTGGAGTTTTATAGCACTTTGGGCATAGTTACAAATTGCTCTCCAGAATGGTTGGATGAGTTCACAACTCCACCAACAATGCATTAGTGTTCCAATTTTCCCACATCTTCTCCCATTTATCATTTTCCTGTTTTATCAGATTAGCCAATCTGATAGGTGTGAATTGGTACCTCCCAGCTTATTTGATTTGCATTTCTCTAATCAATAGTGATTTAGAACATATTTTCATATGATTATAGATAGTTTTAATGTCTTCATCTGAAAACTGACTGCTCATATTCTTTGACCATTTTTACAATTGGGGAATGACTTGTATGCTTACAAATTTGACTCGGTTCTCTATATATTTTATAAATGAGACCTTTATCAGAGACATTGACTGTAAAAATTATTTCCCAGCTTTTGTATTTTCTTCTAATCTTGGTTGCATTGACTTTATGCAAAAACTTTTTAATTTAATGTAATTAAAATTACCCATTTTTGCATTTCCTAATGTTTTCTGTCTCTTGTTTGGTCATAAATTCTTGTCTTTCCCATAGATCTGACAGGTAAACTATTCCTTGCTCTCCTAATTTGCTTATAGTATTACCCTTTCTTTCTTTTTTTTTTTGCTTTTTTTTGAGGAGGGCAATTGGGGTTAAGTGACTTGCCCAAGGTCACACAGCTAGTTTTTGTGTTAAGTGTTTGAGGCTGGATTTGAACTCAGGTCCTCCTGACTCCAGGGCTGGTTCTCTATTCACTGTGTCACCTAACCACCCAGACCTTTTATTTCTTAATCATGCACCCATTTTGACTTTATCTTGGTATATAGTAATACAAGCAAGTTTTTTAGCCTTGAGTGTCACCACCAAGATTAAAATAATGTGCAGAACTTAGTAGAGAAAAAAATAAGCAGATAATTGAATAGGGCACCACACACAAGGGGAGTGCAACAAGGGAAACCTTTAATATCATTTTTGATAAATGTAAATATTTTTAATTCTAGAAACAAATTTATCTCTGTGACTATGAGTGTTTTATAATTATATTTAAATAATATTCATATAGGGGAGCCAAGATGGTAGAGTACAGCCCAGTACTCAGCTGTACTCTCCCAACATTCCCATCCAAACAATTTAAAAATAATTCTCAGATTAAATTTTGGAGTGGCAGAGCCAATAAAAGGTCAGAATGAGACATTTTTCCAGCTGAAGCAAATTCAGGAGGTCTGCAGGAGTGGTCTGTAACAGTAAGGTGGGTGCAGGCCTAGCGTGCAAAAGGAACACCAATAATAGACCTTGGAGGTAGCCATGACAGCAGCAGCAGCAGATTGGGGGGCTCTTGGCCCAGAGATGGTAACGGGGTCAGACAACTGATCAGAAAGGGGGCCTTGCTGGCACTGACTGGAACTGATTAGCAATTCTATTACCCATAAGCAGTTTTGAGTTGCAGTTCCAGGACAGAGAAGAGTACTTGTGATCTGATAGACTAGAGTAGGGGCCCTAGTCCCAGTTCCTGGGCCAAGAGGAGTACTAGTCCTTGTGGTTGAAGGAGAATAGGGCTCCCTCCTGGAAAAAGAGTAGGAGAGTAGTGACCACACCTCTCTCAGGATAATACCACCCTAGAAACATTGAAAGCTTGCAGACTCCCAGAACTAGCTCTGAAAGCAGCAGCATAAAGAATCCTAAAGTTTGGCACAGTGCCTCTCCCATCCCAAGTGAGCAGAGTCCAACTTTAAAATAAAGTTCAGGTGAAGAAATAGGCTGGGAAAATGAGCAAGTAACAAAGAAAAGAACTTGACTATAGAAAGCTACTACAGTGGCAGGGAAGACCAAGATGTAAACTTAGAAGAAGATAACTGTGAAAACAGCTACCTAAAAAAGCCTAAAAAAAACCCACTAATTGAACCAAAGGACAGAAAGAATTCCTGGAAGTTAAAGAAAGAGATTAGACTGGTAGAAGGAAAAAGTTAAGAATGGAAATGAGAGTGATATAAGAAAATTATGAAAAAGAGACCTAATAGTTTGGTAAGATAGGGACACACAAAAAAATACTGAAGGAAATAACACTTTAAATAATAGAATCCTTTTATTTAATCTTGGCCTAATAATAAAAGAGGCACAAAAACTCACCGAAGAAAAGAACTCCTTAAAAAGTAGAATAGGCCAAAAGGAAAAAAAAAATTCTTAAAAATTAGAATTGGGCAAGTGGAAGCTAATGACCCGATGAGACTTCAAGAGACAATAAAAAAAAAAAAAAATAGAAGAAAATGTGAACCATTATCATTGGAAATACAACTGACCTGGAAAACAGATTGAGGAGAGAGAATTTAAGAATTATTAGACTACCTTAAAGTCATGATCAAAAAAGAGCCCAGATAAACTATTTCAGGAAATTATCATGGAAAAGTGACCTGATATCTTAGATCCAGAGGGTAAAATAGAAATGTGAAGAAACTACAGATCACCTCCTGAAAGAAATCCTAAAATGAAAACTACCAGAAATATTATAGCTAAATTCCAGAGCTCCCAGCTCAAGAAGATAACATTTCAAGCAGCCAGAAAGAAATGATTCAAGTATCATGAAGCCACAGTCAGAATCACACACAATGAGCAGCTTCTATGTTAAAGGATCAGAGGTCTTGGAATATGATATTTCAGAGAGCAAAGATTGCTCTCACAACCAAGAGTCACCAAGAATCACCTATGCCTTCCTTCCCCCCCCCCCAAAAAAAAACTGAGGATAATCTTTCAGAAGAAAAAACTAGACATTTAGTGAAATTCTGGGCTCCCAAGTATTCCTGGGGAAAAGACCAGAGCTGAATAGAAAAACTGATATTTAAACAGAAGACTTAAAAGAAGCATAAAAAGGCAAAGATGAAAGAATAATCATAAGAGGCTCCCCAGAATTAAACTGTTTCCATTACTACAGGGGAAGATGATGTTTGTAACTCCTAAGAACTTTATTATAGCCATTAAAAAGGAGTTTATATAGACTGAGGGCATGGATGTGAGTTGATTATTGTGTGGGGTGTGAAAAAGGTATGTACTGGAAGAAAGGAGAAGGCAGAGGCAGAATGGGGAAAATTTTCCCACATAAAAGAGGTGCACAAGGAAGAGTTTTTATAGTGAAGGAGGAAAGGGAGAGATTGTGGGCAATGCTTGAACTTCAATGTAATTAGAACTGTTTCAAATAGGGAAGGATATAGAAATAGATATGGATACATACAGTTGGATATAGAAAGGGGAAAGGGATAATAAATATGTGGAAGAGGAATTATAAGGGGAAGGGATGGACTGGGGTAAGTAATGGTCAAAGGTAAGACAGACTTTAGAGGAGAGATAAGTACAAAGTAAAATTGGATGGAGGGAAAGACAGTGATCCTAACTGTGAATGTAAATGGGAAGAGCTAACCCATAAAATGGAAGCATATAATATAATGGATTGGAAACCAGAATCCAATAAAATGTTGTGTACAAGATATGTGGTATACTTGGGACAGAAAGACACATAGAGTTGAAATGAGGGGATGGAGCAGAGTCTCTTTTGCTTCAGCTGAAGAGGGCAGGGGTGACACTTATGATCTCAGACAAAGCAAAAGCAAAAATAAGCCTCGTTGGAAGAGATAATCAGATAAACTATATTTTGCTAAAAGGCACCATAGACGATGAAGTAATATAAAAAAATTATAGCAAGTTTCTCTGAAAATGCCTCATTTCTCAAATATACAGGTTACTGAATCAAATTTATAAAAATATAAGTCATTCCTCAATTGATAAATAGTCAAAGGATATGAATAGGCTGTTTTCAGAAGAAGAAATCAGAGCGATCTATAGACATGTAAAAACACTCTAAATCATTATTGATTAGAGAAAGTCAAATTAAAAAAACTCTGAGGTACCACCAACAGTTATCAGAAACAACAAAAATGGAGAGGGTGAGGGAAAACTGGCACAATTAGTGAACAGATCCAACCATTCTGGAAAAAATTCGGGAACTATGCCCTTTAATGTGCATACCCTTTAATCCAGCAATACCACTACTAGGTTTGTATCCAAAAGAGATTTAAAAAAGGAAAAGGACCCATATAGATATAAATATAGCAGCTCTTTCTGAAGTGGCAAAGAATTGGAAATTGAGGGGATGCTCATCAATTAGGGAGTGGTTGAACAAACTGTGGCATATGACTGTGATTGAGTACTATTGTGCTATAAAAAATGAAAAAGGGGGTGGTTTCAGAAAAAGAAAAACCATGGCTAGACCTATATAAACTGATGCAAAGTGAAGCGAGAACCAGGATATCATTGTGCACAGTAACAGCAATGTTGTTATGATGATCAACTGTGAAAGACTGCTCTGATCAATACAGTGATCTCAAAATGAAAAAATGCTGCTCAACTTGAGAGAGAATTGGTGAACTGAATACAAACTGAAGCATAATATTCTTGCTTTATTATTTTGAGATATTGCTAATATATGTTTCGCACAATTTCACACATATATTTGATATTATATTGTTTGCCTTCTCAGTAGTAGGTTCCCTCATGAGGAGGGAATGGATCTGAAACTCAAAATTTAAGATTTTTTTTAAAGTTTTTTTGTTGGACTTTTGGTTTGGTTTTTTTTTTTTTTTGGAGGCAAAGCAATTGGGGTTAAGTGACTTGACTTGCCCAAGGTCACACTGCTAGTAAGTGTTAAGTGTCTGAGGTCAGCTTTGACCTCAGGTCTTCCTGACTCCAGGGCCAGTCAGTGCTCTATTCACTTTGCCACCTAGCTACCCCAGAAACTTACAATTTAAAAAGGACAGAATATTCTAAATATGTCCTTTAAAAGTATTCACATGTATCACATGAAACTCGGTGGTACAGTGGAAAGAGCTTTGGACTTAAAAAATGGACTTCAAATCCATCCTCAAACACCCTCTAGGCCTCATTTTCCTCATCTGTAAAATTATCAAAACGTGACCTACCTCACAAGGCTGCTGTGAGCTCAAATGAGATAAAATATGTAATGTGCTTTATAAATCTTAAAACATGATATAAATGCAAGCAATAATCATAAAAATGGTGACGATTATTATTTATACAGAGAACACTCAAAGCTTCCATCTCCATGCCTCTGCACAGCCCACAGCCTCCACATCTGGAACGTCCTCCTTCCTCCTCACTTCTGGGTCACCAACTCTCACCTTTCTTTCTAGATGAAGCTTCAGCACCGCCCTCTACCCAGCCTTTCCTGATTCCTCCCAATTGTTAATGCCTTCTCTTCCTAGCTACTTTGTATTTATTTACTTTTTTTCTTTTTATATTTATACTATATTTATATGTACTTTTTGTAACTCCTTGAGAGCAGGGATTATTTCATTATTTATACTTGTGTGCTCAGTGCCTAGCATGGTTCCTGGCACGAGGCAAATACTTAATAAATTGCTTAGTGATTGATTCCAGTTCTGTCTTCTGTAAATTGAGGAGTTCGGAGCAGTAAGTTTCCTTACTGCCCTAAAGCTATGACCCTATTTACAATCTTGGGTAAATATAAAGATTAGTTTATGGTCTGCATACACATTTACTAATGGTGAGAGAAGCCACCCCAGAAGCAGAATGAACGACAGGGAAATTATAGGATCTTAAATTTAGAGCTGGAGGATACCTTAAAGGTCAGTGAGTCTAACCCCTCATTTTACAGGTCAGGAAACTGAGTCAGCTAAGAAAGGATAACCTTATCTTCGGGACTCTATCAACTACTCAGTTTCAGATTAAAATTTTATTATATGTCATTTACTAAATAAATAACTTACAACATTTTGACTTGAAACGTTCCACTAATTCCATAGGGAGTCAAAAAGTTTTGCAGGTATTAAATGTTAAAAATAATCTAAAAACCTCTAGAGAGAAGTGAAAAGTTTCAATATTTTAATAATTTAGATATGGAGATATTAACTTAACTATTCTGTGCTTTGTTGCTCAGCTTGCCAAGACCTTAGGATGTAGAATTAGAAGTGTCTTTGAGGATCATCTGGTCCAATTCTCATTTTACATATAATTCCCAGGGAGATCAAAAAATCTGCTCAAGGCCACAGAGGCAGCAAAAATGATAATGATGATAACTGACATTTACATAGCACTTTAAAATTATCAAAGCACTTTAAATAATTATTTGATCCTCACAACACTGAAGTAAACAATGCAGGTATTATCTGCATTTTAAAGATGAAAAAAACTGAAACCCAGAGAAGCTAAATAAAAGATTTACCACTGATTGTGTAGCTAGTATCAGACAAGATTAATTATTAAGTGATTAATTAATCTTGACTCCAAATCTAGAACAAACTCTACTACTTTGTCTTGTGCTGGAATTCAAACCCAGTGCTCTTCCACTCTGTCAATCAGCCTTTTAACTACTCTCATTCTGTCTTGGGTAAAACTTCACCTCAGGATCCTTTTTGTTTGGAGCAGATCATTTCTAAAGCCCAAACAGTGCCAAATCTATGATTTTATCATCTATTGTTAGAGCCACACCACATACAGTTTGTTTTTATAAAACCTTTGTGATACTTTCCACATGTCTCAGTTTCCAGAAAAGCAAACAAGACAAATAAAAAAAAAAATAACAAGTACTTTTGTTTAGTGTTCCAAAAGTGTTAGTGCAAAGTGTCTCCACGCTCCACAGAGTGTTCCAAAAGTCTTAGTGCAACTTTAAGGCATTAATGGTCAAAACTGCACTAAGACTGTTGGGATACCCAATATGTAAAAGTGCCTATTGTAGTTATGGTTCTTTTCAAATTATCTTTTCTTAAACTATTAAATCTAATGGTATTGCTTTCATATAAGGAATTTCCTCAAAAAACATTTATCAGCTAACTTCCTTAGGACCCTGATGATCTTTGTTGTCTTTCTTTCGAAACTGGACTAAGGACAATTATAACATGTGATTTCATTATCCTAGTGTGGAAACTGCCTTCACCAATGCTGCTGATACACGTCGCTACTCATCTGTAAATGATAATTTTAGAGTTGCACTAAGTATTTGGGAGTAAGGGAATTAAGTGACTTGCCGTCACAAAAGTAGTAAAGTGTATAAGGCTGGATTTGAATTCAGGTTCTCCTGACTCCTGAGCTGGTGCTCTACCCACTATACCACTTAGCTGTGCCAGCATTAAGTATCAAGAGGTTAGGCATTAGTTAATATGTGTCAGAATCAGGGTTGAACCTTGGTTTTCATGGCTTTTCACCTGCGTTAGCCCCTTTAAAAGGTTTTATTTTGGATTTGTATCTGAACATGCTAGATTACTTATCCTTCAACTATCTTTCCACAATTCCTAGGCATCTGCAAGGACTCCAAAGGCTTATCAGAACGCTATCACTGCCCCACCCCTCCAAAAAAAAAAACAAAACCAAAACCCAGGGGCAGGTAGGCAGTGCAGTGAATAGAGTCAGAAGGACCTGAGTTCAAATTTGACCTCAGACACTTAACACTTAACTAGCCACGTGACCTTGGAAAGTCACTTAATCCCAATTGCCCTCCAAAAAACCCAAAACAAAACAAACAAAAAAAGGCAGGTCAGTTCTGTGTTACTGAAAAAGCCAAGAAAAGGGAAGTTCTGTCGGAAGGAGATATATGGGAAGAGAAAAAAATGGAGATAAAAGTTACCATACAGTCTTCATTGTAATGAAGAAGCATTTAATGATAGTGAATTTTGTTGAAAGAGCTCTTAGTAGGAGAGAAAGGATCCTAGTTGGAATAGAAGGAAACTATTCCTTGGCTCAGTTTTGAAGTCATATCAGCTTGAGGACAGAGGTCTTTTTTCTTCATTCCACATGGGATAAATACAGTGGTTTTCATATTCTAGGTACATTTTTTTTGTAAAGGAATTGGTAGACATTTAATTAATGTGTTGACTGACTTTTAGAAATGCTGCAGTGTGATCAGTGATTCTCAAAGTGTGGTCCTTTCCTACTCAAGAGGAGGCAGAGGGGCTGGAGGAAAGGAAAGAATTTGAAACGCAAAATTTTAAAAAAGAATGTTAAATTTTTTTAAATTAGAAAATAAAAATAGTTCTTTCCTTCAAAAAAGAATCCACGATGATACTAGTTTTCTGACATGAAACAATAACGTATTTGTTATCTCACTCATCTCAAAAAACAAGAACAAAATCTTCCTATTACTTTGTGTGAGGCTTATTTTTTTAAAAGATGTGGTTCATGTATATGATTCTTAGGGTATTCTGACTCATTTAAATGGTTCTCAGACTGGAAATTAGAGACTCACTGTTCTGGAAGACAATAGCAGAAGTCAGGTGCCCATAATGGTACCCTCTGTTACCTTTTATACCAGTGATCCCCAAATTTGTTTTAGTTGTGATCTCTTGGTTAAGTATTTTGTATTTAAATACTGTAAAAATAATTAAATTTTCTTTAGGTAACTGGAATTACAAAATTACAAATATAAGAAGTAATACCACTGCTAGGTATTTCCCACAGGGAGATATTGATTTTTTTAAAAAGGCCCCTCATTCAGCAGAATATTTATAGTAGCACTTTTTGTGGTAGCAAAGAACAGGAAACTAAGTAGTTGCCCATCGATTGGGGGAATGACTAAACAAATTGTGGTATAAGGATATAATGGACTATTATTGAGCTGTAAGAAACAACAAATATAATGACTACAGAGAATCATGGGAAAACTTGCATGAATTTATGCAAAAGTAAAGTAAGCAAAGCCAAGAAAACGATATATATAATAACTACAACAATGTAAATGGAAAGAACCACAATGAAAAAAAAATGAATGCTACAAAATTACAAAGACTAAATTTGGTCCCTAGTAATAATAGTATTAATAGTTAAAATTCATATACTGCTTTAAGGTTTGCAAGATGCTTTACATATATTATCTCATTTATTGCTTCATTTCATCTCAAAAAAAGAAACATGAAAAGACACCTATAAAAAGACATCTCTCCACTACTTTATTTATTTATTCCTTTTTGGAAAGGGGAAGGAAGGGCAATTGGGGTTAAGTGACTTGCCCAAGGTCACATGGCTAGTTTTTTGTGTTAAGTGTCTGAGGCCTCATTTGAACTCAGGTCCTCCTGACTACAGGGCTGGTGCTCTATTCACTGTGCCACCTAGCTGCCCCTTTTCTCTGCTTTATAAAATGATACCTCTCATAATTTTCATTCTTTTTTGTGAAATTTTACCAATCAATTTATGGACTAAATTGAGGCTACCTTTGCTTCTCTTTCTCCTCTATACAAATAAGTCCAAGCATTTGCTGACCAAGGTGCTTCTCTGGTTGCTTTGTAATGGCAACTGGTTCATATTGGTTAATCTTCTATAGAAGATTTTTTTAGAACTATCTGGTGATGGTTAAAAAATAGAAAAGTTGATCCATGGAAGTTACTGGGTACACAAGATCCAAAATCAATCAAACATAGTAGCTTAGTATTGTAATAAAACCAAAGACCTCAACTAGGAGTAAAAGCTACTATTCTACACACACACACACACACACACACACACACACACACACACACACACACTCTTTCTCTGTCTCTATCCCTCTCTCTCTCTTCTAGGAAAACTAGGAAAGCAGACTAACAAATTAAACTTAAATCAAAACACCATTTACTAAAACAAAACCAACTCTAAATGGATATCTAACTTAGATATCAAAGTTCCATACCATAAACAAATTTAAGGAGAAGGGAAGGTAATATCTCTACAAGTACAGAGAGAAGAGTCTTGACTAGACAAAGATTACAGAGGATTAAGGTAAATAAAATGGACACTTTAAAAAATTCAGGGCCCGCTAGGTGGCCCAGTGAGTAGAGCATCGGCCCTGGAGTCAGAAGGACCTGAGTTTGGTTCCAGCCTCAGACACTTAACGCACACACAAACAAAAAACCTAGCCGTGTGACCTTGGGCAAGTTACTTAACCCTAATTACCCTCCAAAAAAAAAAAAAAAGCAAGAGAAGATAGAAAGGGAAATTCTATTTAAAATAACTGCAGACAGTATAAAAATATGGGACTCTATCTACCATGATGCACTTAGGAACTATCTGAATACAATTACAAAACACTTTTAACACAAATAAAGATATATCTTAATAATTGGAGAAATATTCAATTCTCATAACCAGGCTGAGACAATATAATAAAAATGATAGTACTAATTAAATTAATTTACTTATCCAGTACCATGCCAATTTAACTACCAAAAATTACTTTATAGAACAAGAAAAAAAAATTCATCTGGAAAAACAAAAGGTCAAGAGTTAAGGAAGGGTGGCTAGGTGGCGCAGTGAGTAGAGCGCTGGCCCTGGAGTCAGAAGGACCTGAGTTCAGATCTGGCCTCAGACACTTAACACACACAAACAAAAAACCTAGCCGTGTGACCTTGGGCAAGTTACTTAACCCCAATTGCCCTCCAAAAAAGCAAAAAAAAAAAAGATCAAAAGATGTGAAAGAAGGGGACCAAGTAGAAATCATCAAACATTTGCTACTGGTTAATAAATAGAGTGGTTGATCAATGGAATAGATTAGGTACACAATATAGAGAAGCAATGAGCACATTAGTCAGTAATCTAGTGTTTGATAATCTCAAAGGAGTCAGGTATTTGGTATGTAATTGGGAAATTTGTGGACATTTTGGCCTTTATCACCATCCACGCACAAAACTTGGAGGTAAACACATAGTTGCACTACATGATAAGACTGAACAAAGAATAGCAGCAGAAAACCTAGAGCATGGAGTTGGTAAAGGCCTTGGCAAGATGATGTTCTATTAGAAAAAATGACTCAACTTATCAAAACCTTTCAGAACCACTGGAAGAAAATTAAAGTTGGTACCTTCCTGCTTACCTGGGGAAGACATTGGCTCTGTGGGAAGCACTGCAAAATCAGTTTCTAGGACTTCTGGCCAACATAGTGGCCTGAAGAGACATAGGCAGGCCAGCTCTCACATATGCCTATTAACACCTTAAAAATTTCACTAGACTAACTAATAGCCAAGAAATTCAATGAAAAGCTATAGTAGCGGGGTGGGTAGGTGGCACAGTGAATAGAGCACTGGCCCTGGAGTCAGGAGGACCTGAGTCAACACAAAAAAAACTAGTTGTGTGACCTTGGGCAAGTCACTTAACCCCAACTGCCCTAGAAAAAGCAGAAAAAAAAAAGCTACAGTAAGTGGCTTCCTCCAACCAGTACTAAACAACATAGTCATAAAACCATAGATAGAGGATAAGTAAAGAGGGCCCACAGGAAAGGCCAGAACTACCCTAGGTAAATAAGCCAAAAGCCATACACTTAAGCAGATACACTCATAGCCTACAAGATTATGTATCCCAAGACAGCAAGAACAAAGGCCTTCTCTGAGAAAGCCATCGTACAGGTTAGAAACCCACAATGTAGATCTTTGAAGCCACCAGGAACAGCTGCCAGTCAGATCAGAGAAATGGTGGCAATGAGGTATCCTAAACCAGGGGGCTCCAAAGCCCCTAAAAATCCATGCCAACAGAAGGCCCTGAATATCCAGTCTTTAAACCACAAAGACCTAGGAGGTCAACACAAGACTCAGAGGCCCCAGGATAAGACCAAGTTGAGCTGACTACTCCACTATACCAAAGCCCCAGTTTAGGAGATGAATAA
Source organism: Gymnobelideus leadbeateri (assembly GCA_011680675.1). Taxonomy (NCBI): domain Eukaryota; kingdom Metazoa; phylum Chordata; class Mammalia; order Diprotodontia; family Petauridae; genus Gymnobelideus; species Gymnobelideus leadbeateri. The sequence continues at coordinate 506,417 of WOXC01001454.1, read as the reverse complement.
ATAAAAGAAAACACCAATAAAACCAATATAAAAATGACCGTAGCTCTACTAAGCCTCAAAAAAAGAATGAGTAGAACTGTAAGCAGGAACTCAAAGGAAAAAACAATTTCTACAAGGCCTACAAAAATACCTGGAAAAATTGATGAAGAGATAAAAAAAGAAATACAATTTAAAAAAGAAAACCTCTGGAGAAAAGAATTAGGGAAAAAAAATCTTAGAACACAAAGTCATACACCTTACCCAAGTAAGTAATGGACCCTCTGAAAACTATAATAGACCATTCAGGAATCATCACCTCCATGAAATAGCAAGAAATAAAGAATCCAAAGATTGAAAAGAAGAAAATGTAATTATCCACTCTCAAAAAACAAAACAGAACCTCCCAAAACCCAACAACCTGGAAAACAGATCAGAGACATATTTTAAGAATCATTGACCTCAGAGGTAGGCTCAAGATGATGGAGGCAGAAGAAATGATGAATCTGGCTTCCCACTATCCTTTCTCTACAATGATTTAGAAAATGTACCAGAAAGAATTTTTATCAGGAAAGCCAAGAAGAATCTCAGTGAGTCATTTTTCCAGCTCAGGGCAGTTTACAAGGACTGACAGCGTGATCTAGAGCTGCCTGGAATAGAGTCTGGCCAGGAGTACCTACCGTGACAAGAAGCATTGTACTATACAGGGACAGAAAGAGGGCTGATACAGATCACCAGTGTAGGAAGCAGCAGGGCAGAAAAAGATTTGAGGGTTCCTAGGATGAGCACTGCACGCATGAACACATGCTGTTTGGCAGCCCTGTTGTCCATTCTTCCGTTCCAGGTCATAGATCCAGAGTGGAGAGAATCAGAGAGTGTACCAGCTAGTACTACGTAGTACTAGCCATATACTGAGCAAGGAACAAGTACTTTAAACAAACAGTAGTTGCCTGGCTCTGATCCCAGGAGGAAAATGGTGACTCACTTCTAGCCTTTAGCCCAGAAGGTAAGCCTGAAGTGGAATAATCAGGGTACAGGTCTCACACTAAAGGGGAACCAGCAGTTGAGTTGCTCTGAACCCGCAGAACTTCCAAGTGGGCTAACAGTGACTGAGTCCAGCAGAAGTCTCTGGGTCTCTGGAAACTCAAACCAAGCACAAGTCAAGAGAATCAAACCTGGGTTAGAAACTTGGAGAGCTCACATCAAGAAGGCACATGAAGACCAAGAAGAAGCCTCTGGCTGCACAAGCTCTCTAGAAAAGTAAATATAATGCAAAAAAGTAGCTAAGACACAGGGTCAGATAGGTCCCATAGGACTACCCCAAAGCATAGTCCTTAGGGTGGCCCCAAACCAACCTCTGTTAGTCGGTCAGTCAGTCAACAAAATATTTATTCAGGGCTTACTCTGTGCACAGGTGCACTGCCCCTTCCCATCCCCTGAGTAAAAATAGGCACTATCAAGTGAGACAGAAAGGGAAACAACATTATAAATATAATGAATATTCAACGTGTGCTGCAGGCTAGATTTATATCCAGATCTTCCTGACTACCCACTGTGCCACACTACCCTGAAACAATATTAATATTAAATATATCCTCTATACATGAATCAAATGGTGTAATATTTAAACTAACTGAAATGCAAAAATCATTGTATCCTAATGTATACTTCAGATAGTATATCAAAGACGGAAACTGTGAGACTAAATATTAGAGAAAGTAAATTCGATAGACCAATGGTAACTAGAACAAAAGAGTATATTTATTTATTCTTCAATATCGTTTAGGACCTTAAAAAAAATCATATTACAAAGGACTCATATCTGTGGAAAGAAATAGATCTTTTACAGACTATGATACAATAAAACTGTAATCAAAAGGGAAATATAAAAGATAGAGACTTAAATGAAAATTAAACAATGAGATCTTAAGCAATGAATGGGTCAAAAAACATATAATACAAACAATATAATAAAATAAATGACAGTGACAGAAAACACCAAAATACATATATTAAAACAGTACTTGGAAAAAATGTATATTCCTGAACACATTTTTTATTTTTTTGCTTTTTGGAGGGGGGAAGGCAGGGTAATTGGTGTTAACTGACTTGCCCAAGGTCAAATGGCTAGTTTTGTGTCAAGTGTCTGAGGCCAGATTTGAACTCCGGTCCTCCCGCCAGTGCTCTATTCAGCTGCCCCCAACATATTTTTTTTTAAAAAGGGAGTTATTGAGCATGCTTAAAAATAAAAACCCAACCTAGAAGAGCAACAAATTAATCAACCCAAAACAAGCACAAAGTAAATTTTGAAAAAATCAAAATGGTAGATCCACAAAGTGGACAACAGAAATACCGAATTATAAATAAAAGAACTGTGTTTTTAAGGCTAAAATTCAATAAAACATTGGCTAATTTGATTTTTTCTGAAGAGAACAAGAGAAAACCAAATTATATATCTAGAAAAGAAGAAAAATTCACAATGAATAGAGATGAAATTATACTAAACTGTTTCACCCAATCATGTGCCAAAAAAACTGAAAACAATGAAATAGAAAAAACATAAAAACATCCAAATCTTATCACTCAGTGTCTACAAGATATGGACAGTAAAACTGCATGGCATTAAAATAAGTGCATTTTAATAAAATAACATTTTAAAATACTCCTCATAAGGGTCCCTATCTTATTTGCCATTCTGCTGACTTTCTTGCCTTTCCCCAATTCTAGCTTTGCTTTGTAGGGAGGAACTCCTGAAAGAATCAGAGGCAGGAGAGCATAAACATCCAAAGGGTTATCTCATGGCCCATACAGCCACACTGTTCAACTCTCTCACACAGAGGTCTTTTGGAACATAAAACGTACAGTCTGTACCAGGCCCATACTAAAAGCTTTTCCAGAAACTCTGGAGTTATTTCAAGTGACAAGGAGGTAGAGGACTAAAACAAACAAACAAAATGTTATTCCAAGTTACAAAGGATTTTTAAAAAACCATGTATTTTCTGCTCAGCATTACAGTTATTAGATAGAGTGTGAATCTACATATTCACATTAAGAAACTTAATTGTGGTTACTTTTAAAAGATTTGTATTATTCTCTTTTACTTAACCTAATTAAATAGATTCCTAAAATACCTTATTGAGTCTACCAAGTGAAGAGATTAGATCTGCCCATTCACTTGATGATTCAAAACTTCTTAAAGCTTTTTCAATCACCGAAGAATAATTTTTGTATCTGTAATCACTCAACAGCTCTTGCTCTTCTGGATCCATTTTACATTCTCACAGTAGGAGAGGAACCTGAAGCCAACAGAAAAAAAACAAAATAAAAACAAATATGCACATGGTATATATGGAGCATTTATATAGCTAATGGAGCAAAATAAACATCACCCTCTATAAAACATATCACCATATAAAATTATATCTATAAATACCATTTTGCAGAAAATGTGGCTTATATTTAAAATTATTTTATTAACAGAATGATTTATTTTGGGTAACTTGGCAATGTCACCAATGGGGCATTATAGCAAGCTAGCAAAATGAAATGAACATTTTTCTCTTTTCCCTTCAAAGAAAAAAACAAAGCCAGATTAAGAAAGAAGTCTCCCTCTTGGTGACCTTATATTTAGCGATTTAAATTTTATACTGGGAAATGATTCTCTAAGATTTAGCTAATAAGATGCAAAGGAGTTTTCATTTATGCAGGTGGATGAAATCACAGATTCCTGATATAATGACATAACTGGAGATTGAAAACAATACTTAATGCTCAACTCATTTTATTTTTTTTAAAGCAATTGGGGTTAAGTAACTTGCTCAAGGTTACATGGCTAGTTATTTATGTGTGGGTGTTAAGTACTGAGGCCAAACCGATCCGGGTCATCCAGACTCAGGGCCGTGCTCTTACTCACTGTGCCACCTAGCCGCCCCTTCAACCCATTTTCTGAGAAAATAGGAACTTTGAATATTTTCAGCATTTTGAAAGCAAAAAGGCATAAAAGCTATTTTAAAAAAGGACCTAAAGGTTAACGGAAGGCTTAGCTACACAAAATTCATTAAACCAACAGTTACTTGAATATGCTAATAATGTCTTTAATCTACAAATTTATCACTTTTTGTATTTCTAGGATCCATGCTATTCTAGAATCATGCTATTTTTTCTTTTTTCTGTGTCTTTAAAATTACTTCCCATACATCCTTTCTCTGTTGAGTTTCTATAATCTTTTTAGAGCCTCCAGAATGGAGTATTATGGAAAGCCATAGCTCTGGTGGGCCTGATCTTAATACCACCAATAAATGAAATATTATCATTCTTTTCCCCAGATTGTCAATGGATAATTTTTGACAGCTTATAATGTAGCACTGATATCATTCTTTAATAATATCCCTCTTTGTATGGGCCTGTATAGTCATTCTAGCCTAGGTTTTTAATCCTTGGTTTAAAGGAAAAATCTTTTAAATACCAAATTATTCTAAAAAAATTCTAGTAAGGACTATTCTTTTAGTTCTTAAAAAACATCACATTTTGTTCCTTTGATCCCTCTACCCAATTCTATATAATTTTCTTAAACACCTAAAGATACCTAACTTCCAGCTGTTTTACACACGCAAGCACACGAACACACACCCCTTTCACTTAACTGAAGCCAATCATTTCCTACAGTTAAAATAATATGTGAGGCAATTTGATATACTTCCTGGCTATATCCCAGTGTAACCAAAAAACAGCAATAATGGGTAGGTAATATACTCAACAAAACTATGGAAATGGCTTGTAGATTCTAAGCAACTGTTTATGGATAGTCAAGCAGATGCAACAGGTCCTCCAGTAGGTTGGAGTAAAATAGTTATTGACATTGAAAGGGTCTAATCAGAGCCAAACACACCTAGAGACATGAGAAATGGTTAAAATGGGGGTGGCTAGGTGGCGCAGTGAGTAGAGCGTCGGCCCTGGAGTCAGAAGGACCTTAGTTCAGATCCGGCCTCTGACACTTAACATACACGCAAACAAAAACCTAGCTGTGTGACCTTGGGCAAGTTACTTAACCCCAATTGCCCTCCAAAATGCAAAAAAAAAAAAAAGGTTAAAATGGCACTATGAAGTCATGGTAGGCTACAGTGCTCTGATATAAGTGGTGACAGAACTGAATTAGAGAAACTGAGAAAAGTCAGTAAAAACAAATTAGTATGGTGAGTAGAAAAGTATGCCTGGGGAAAGTGTAGACAACAGTCATTGAGAAAACAGTGGTTGTGAAGCAACTGACCATACATCTGTAATTTTTTTTAAGTACTATTTAGCAAGACAAGGAGATGTTGGGAGGGGTGCAGATGAGCACAGTATGTCAGTGGCAATGTCAGAAACAGGTCTGTCAGTTATATTTGACTTCTACTTTGATAACTGAAAGATAAATTCTAAGAAATAATTAAGTTGTAGGTAGTGTAAACAATTACTTTACAAACTAACTTTTAAATTGAGATTAGAAGTTTGGTGGAAGCCACCAACCCATAAGTCTGCTAACAAGTATACAAATAATATTAAATCAGTTACACCCAGCTTATAACTGGAGAAAAACAACTCCCTAAAGTTCCTACCACTAACAGTTCTTTTTAATGTAAATTCAATTCTACCTATATTATTTTAAAGTTAACTGGTTGGTTGTTCTAGTAATAAATAACATACTATTGCTGTTCACTTCATCAAAGTGGTCCTATAGCTTTCTTTGTGTGGTAAAAACTACATATTGCCATATATCTATAAACTAACAGAAAATAATCATTTTGAAGTCATTCACACAGAAATTTAGAAATACTGAATTTTTTCAACTCACATTTATGAAGTGTCTACCAAATAATTAGCAAAGAAAACCTCTGCAAACACATTTACTAAAAAAAATTCTCAGCCCTGATTCTGACATTAAAACTCAAGTTACTGCTGGACTAAGTGTCGCCAGGACAAATAGGAGGTATTTAATAAATGTCTGTTGAAAAATATGTAAGGGTGTGGGTATTTTTAGCTTGGGTCCTTTAAACTAACAAAACTAGATGAAAACAATTTTGTTTTAAAATAGCAGCCACAACTAAATGGTTTGGGGTGGAGGAAAATAATTCATTACCTTAGATAAAATACTCCAAAAGTTTTTTCTAAGTTGAGGTTTATTTTTCATAACCCTGTAACACTAAGCAGCTTGGTGGTGCAATGGCTAGGTGGTAAGACCCTGTTTGCATCAGTTTCCTCATTTGTAAAATGAGCTGGAGAAGGAAATGTCAAATCACTCCAGTGTCTTTGTCAAGGAAACCTCGAAAAATGAGATCACGGAAGGGTCAGACAAGATTGAAAATGACTGAGCAACAAAAAAATTTATACACCTGCACAATCCCTTTGCTGGGAAGATTGTATTATGTTGGATGGAGACAAAAATGAAAGTCAAGGAGCATGCTTTAGGGAGAGAACCTTAGAGAGCTCAGTGTTCTGGGGTGGACCTCTTAAGACATCTCGGGCAAAGGATTTCCTGGGCAAAGGATTTATTTTTCAAAGGATTATTCTCATGAATGAACACACGCACACAGAAACTACAGCCACGCAACTTCTACCAGCCAGGTGGGCACGCAACACTTAAGAGCCTACTATGTGCAGGCACTAGGCGCTCATCTTTTCCATTCCTGGAGAGCGACAGTTCCGCCTCCATAAAGGGATGGTGGACGATTTGCCGTAGGAGGCCCAGAGATTAGCAACAGCTGATCTTCCTGACAGTTAAGAAAAGGAAATATTTTCTGAGCACCCCCTTTCTTCCGCTATTTAAGTAAGAAGGAAAGCAGGAAAGGATTCTTAGCTGCAAAGGGACCAATCTCACTACCTCAGGCACCTCCATTATGCCAGGAAGGGAGCACAAGCCGCACCTGGTCCCCCAGGGGGAGAAGGCTGGGTCCCAAGCAGGTGCCCCACCCTCATCCCGAAGGCTACGTAGGGAAGTTCCTACCTAGGCGGGGGTACCAAGCCAGCTACCGCACTGCAGCAAACAATAGGAAGGCTGCCTACCTAAGTCACGGTCCCAGCAAGAGGGTGAGCGCTTGGAGAGTGCGGAGCAACCTTCACAGCCCCCAAAGGAATGCCAACAGCAACCTGGGGGAAAGGAAACCGCCCAGCCTCTCATCCAATTTCTTCTCTCTGCAAGGCTCCAGCCCTGTGCTCACAGATTCCCCAGCGACCCAATGGGGGAAGTCCTCGGGACGCAGGGGCGGGCACGTACCGAGGCTAGCAGGAGGCGCTGCCTATGCAGCTGGAGTGCCAGGGCAGCACCGACCAATTGCTGCTTGCAGCTCCGGTCCTTCCAGGTGAGGCGGCAGCTGTAGGCGGCAGCTACTGCGTGTCCCCGAGCGAGAGACAAAGACGGCGGCTGATGCCGTGTGCTCCCCTGGGAGCTGAGAAAGTGGAAGGTCCGGGAGAAAAAGAGGGAAGCAGCTCTGTAGAGAGCGGCTATCATTTGCTGTCATTGGGGCGGAGAGCGAAAGCCAGAGCTCCACACAAAGGAAGTAACCGGAAGAGCCAGTTTCCTACCCCAAAGGCAAGCCTGCTTGTCATCTGCCCCTCCTTCTGGAGGATCTTAAAGCCCTGATTGCAGCAGAGCAGCAGCTGAAGGGGGAGGTGGAAGTGTAGAGATAAGGCACTTACTTAAATACTGGATTGTTATCATTAATAAGATAAAGTCACGTTTCAGTAACCAAAGCTTTAGGCAATGTTCAATGTTAATTTGCAAAATTATTAGATTCAAGGCAGGCACCTTTGTCTTTGACATCCTCACGTTGCATTTCTTGCCATGATTTGCCTACCCCAAAAGATGAATGCTAAAACGAGCAAATGTAGTAGCACTAGGTATAGACAGACTGCTTCCCCACATTTGGGTTGGGTACCCAGAAGGGTAACTTCTGCTCTTAGGATCTAGGAGTAAGGATCTCTGTGGGTCTACAGTCCTAACACTGTATATAGCACCAGGATGATTCACATTTACCCAATAGACACAATTAGCTTAAAGCAAAAGGATTTACTAAGATGACAAAACAAGCAAAATCCCCCAACTACAGTATGTATTTGGGGAAGACTGCAGCCTAGGAAGACTGTGTTCAAAGTTAAGAGTAGATTGGTAGAGGAGGCACACTTGTAGGATACATATATGACAAATGTAACTCACAAACCCCGATATTTCAGTGTCTGGAAAACTTTCTTTTGTTAAAGAACTCACACATATATTGAGTGCAACAACTCTCCTGCTTGTATTGCCTAATTAGGTTTGCAGGATCTGCTCCTCTCTATAGCTCTCCTCTGAAGGTCTTAGCTCTCTCCTCAATCCATAGTTTTTCTTTGCTTCCAGAGGTCCCTTTTCTCTTCCTGCCTTGCTGTATCTGTGTCCATCTGTAATGTTTTGTTTTCCCCTCAATTATGTCTCAAACTTAGTCAAACAGATCAACTCAGGTCCTGTTGGATAGGTTAATACCTTGGAGGTAAGTCACTACGGGCAGAAGAATTCCCTCTTCCCACTCTTCAGTATTTCAGCTACAAATCACTCTAAGGATTGAAGCCTAAAGCCCTTTTATCGACTGTATTTGTTTGTTTATTCTCAATAACTTAATACTTTGTATACTAGTTGTGTCACAACTTTGCAGTTGAACATCTTGGGCCAACTGTGAGAAGACAAGTATATTAATGCTTTCTTGGTGATACTGTGAATTGGACCAAACATTCTGGATCACAATTTAGAACTATACCAAAAGTGTCAGTAAACTATAATTACTCTTTTAGCTAAGGAAGTCAAGGGCAGAGGGGAAGGCAGCAGTGCAAAACTATAGCAGCACTTTTTGTAGTAGTAAAGAATTGGAAGTAAAGCCAGTATCCATCAGTTAGGTAATAGCTGAATCACTTGTAGTATGGGCATGTAATGGATTGTTGCAATAATCCATTGCATCACAATGCAATTCATTACATCAAAACAATAAATATGAAATATTAAAAAAAACTTTGGAAGACGCATATGAACGGATATAGGGGGAAGTACAGAACCAAGGGAACAATTTACATAGTGACTACAATGATGTGGTGGGAGGAGGGGGAAAGCATTGAAAGTCATGAGAAATTCAGAGGATGGCATACAATGTCATGCATGGGCAATGTGTTGGTGTAACAATAAGCACTCCAGCATCCCCAGGATGTGTTGGTGTAACAACAAGCACCCCAGCACCACTCAATAACCTGCCAGCACAGGTTCTTAGATCTGCTTTTCTACAGGAAAGCAACTCAAAATGGCTTAACAAGCTTACTTTAATCAATCAAACATAAATCTTTTACCTAGTTCAGGGGAAAAAGATCAGCACCCCAAACTTCAGAGTATACAGACAGAAGTTATAAAACAGAGAAAGACATCAAGCAAACAGGCTTCCAAATTGTCCAACCATTACATCCATACTAAATCACAGTTACCAGGGAGGGAAGCATCAACATCTGGGTTTTCAAAGGGGGGCGGGGGCGGGATCTCTCAACAGCTGCCCAGAGTCGCCTCTGTCAAATCACACACTTCTCAAAGCCCCAAAGCAAAGCCTCACATCAGGGATTATGTAGCCTTCTGCTGGGTCAGAGAATGTAACAACCTTCTTGACCAATTGCCCAATCACAAAGTATCAAGGTGTGGGCATTCCTGAAAAACAAGCCTCCCACCACAGGCTCCAAGTGCACTTAATCTAGGGGCAGGGAAGATCTTTAAATTTGCATTTCCATTACAGTTGGGTTTGTTATCAGAATTTCTTATTTTTTATTTCCTTTTATTAATATTTAGTATTGCGGGGGTAGTCTCCTATTTAGGAAGTTATTGAGCTGGCTAAAACCTGTCCCACAGGATGTGAAAACTTAAGGCCTCAAAAATTTCTCAGATGAGAAGCCAGAAGAAGCATCCCATTTGTCTCTGACTCCTTGATTATCTTAGTGACATATAAATCTCTTCTCTCAACCAGCCTGTTATGAACTTTGTACATGTAGTTTAGTGTGCAACCTGATTTAGTTTACCTATAGTCTAACATACTTCCTTAGGGAAAGTATGAAGAAGCAGGAGATTATGAATCTGTCTTTTTAAAAAAAACTTTAAAATCTAAAAGAACACACAAGATTGCAATATGTAGAAGAATTATTTCCTACTACTTTGATGTAATTTTATTTATAGAATCCTGATTTTTGTTCAAGCTTATTTTATTTTCATGTGGCCTGAATCTGTGCTTGAGCATAATAAAACCTAGGTTTTTGCATTGATAATTTCTGCTTTGTGGAAGATCTGTTTCCACAGTCATTATCTATCACATGAACTCAAAAAGATATAGTCACCATAAAAGTCTGATTTGCCTAATTCTACTTCATTGTTATGTTGGACTTCACCTTCCTCTTCCCTTAATTGATGTGTAAAGCAGACAACTCCACCTTCCTCTCCCCTAATTGTTATGTAAGCAAGCACAACCCCTGCCCTTCCCCTTTCCTTAATTTATCCCTGGGCGGGAGCTGGCGGGAAATTCAAATGTACACTGACCAATCACTGATTGTAGTTTCAGCTTATATAACCTGGATATTGAATCTCTATAAAAACCAGCACAAGGTCTGTGCCAACCCACTGTCTGATTTGGGCAAGTTACCCAATAGCCACCCGGTAATAAATAAATGTTCAAATTTAATCTCGGGGATCTACTGTCTCACTTCATTCGGGCACAACAGTTACAAGGTGGAAGAGGAAGGGAAAAGTCATTGTAAAGTGATAGTTGTATAAAAAAAAGTACATCAATAAAAATTTATTTAGAAAAATAAGACGTCCTTCTAGAGCTATATTTTAGTCAGATATCATATCTTGCCAAGTTTTAGTGATGTGTATAATGACAAATTTGTTTCCTTTTGTTAATATCTTATTAATTCTGCTTCTTCAAACTTTGTGCATTTGTAAGGCCATAAATTTTAATTTTGGCTTCCTGTATTTTGTCTCCTGTGAGTTTCTCAGCATCTCCACTGTTAGTCTATTATCTACAATATAATCACTCTGTTATATCAAGCCTAGTGAATATACATAGGCGGTTGCCTCCCTTCTCTTTCCTTTTCAATTTAAAACCTTCTTTGATTAGATCTGCAAAAAATTCAGGCAAATAAATTATTATTGGTTTATTAGGTATACTACATTCCTACCTGTGAGTAGAGAAACCTATCACTTTAAGCAGAAATTCATATCTAGTTCTAAAACTGTTCACATCCTAACTCTTTCTGAAACCTTTTTCTTTGATAAGCAGAAATGATGAAAGCATCACCTGTGTTCCTAAGGTCTTCAGTTTCTTGCCAAAGATTTCATGATAGCATGGCTTTCTAGATTCCTTTACACCCTATCATTTCCATCCTTGTTTCATCAGAAGGTATATACATACAATGATATATACAATAGATTTTATAAGTTTCTGTAATGAGCAAGGAAGCCTGTAAACCCTTTTATTGTTATTACCAGATCAACATATAGCTGTCTCATCCCTCAGCAAGAGATCACCAACCATCATTCCTCTATTTTTCCTATAACTTTTATTGTATGATCTTTTACCTGATAGCATTTGTACATCCACTATAGCGTTCATGTGAGGTCAATCAGTTACTTCTTCTTTAGAGTTCAGCTCTTTCCTCTTTGCTAAAAGACTCATATTTGTTAATTATATGGCCCTTGTAGATTTATTACCATGGAGACTTGATGGACCAGAAGTGTCTTCCTGTAGAAGACCAGGCATTACCCAGAGCTCTCTGTTTCTGGGGCATTTGATTTTAAAGGTGCCAGAGAAATGTCAGTCATGTGGAGAAGTCTAGAAAGGAGAGTGTGTGTGTGTGTGTGTGTGTGTGTGTGTGTGTGTGTGTGTGTGTGTGAGTGTGTGTTCGGGACACACAATAAGAAGGGAGGATGAGCACACTGCTCAGAAGATCCAATTTGGCTGCAATCCATATTTGCCAGCATCTCTTCCTGCTCTGTAGAATATGTGGGTATGTGGGTTGAGAGGAGCAGAGGGCAGCAAAGAAAAAGCCAGACTAGAATAGAAGTGCTCAAGAAACATGGGCAAAAATAGGGCAGAGCAGAGGTGGGGAGCAAACATGGGTGCAGATGAGAACAGGAAGAACTAGAAGATGGTGGAGATTGGGGAGAGGTACAAACCCAGGTCCTAATATCTGCCTTTCCTACTCTATCTTTGGAGCTGGGAAGCTGCTTTCTAGCCCCCTAATAACTACTGTTTCCTGTTTCCTTCTTACCTCTTATGAGGACGAATACAGTTCTTGGGGGTGGGGAAAAAAAACTATTGCTTCTTGGCGGTATTCCTTTAATTGCTATGTGATTTGGAGTTATTAAAAACCCCGGTATCCATTTAACATGTTTGTTTAAATAGCATGGAGGGGGATTAAGAAAGAGGAAGCTGAAACCCAAAGAGAGAAGAGATTCCTTCCCCCACCCCCATGCAAGTTATGTATGGGTATAGGTGGGGCATGGGACATTTTTCATTAAAGAGCATTTTCTATTAATAATAATTATTAATTATAGAAAGTGCATAATTTCCCCAGAGTGTATATGTATATATGATATGTATATATACATGTATATGTACATATTGTAATACATATGTTATTATGTGAATCTGTGTGTGTATGTATCTTCAGGTCAATGGAGAAAGATTCTGGGAAGAAGCTGATATATAGGGAGCCAGGAACCTCTATCATGTTCCCCTCCCTGGCTTGTTACACTAGAGACTTCAGGGAATTTCCCTTTAGTTGAGATCTGAGATTCTCTCTTGCCCAATGGGAAGGCTTATTCACTCTGAGTATTGTCCTGTATGTATTCTCAAGTGCATACTTTCTTTGATGTATGTTTGTTAACTGATTAAATGGGTTAATTGGCTATTTGCTGTGTGTGTTAATTATAGAATTGGTATCTGGTGGGAAGGGAGTAATGCCTTAGATATATAGTTTAGGGGACTCTTCTCTCATTAAAAGATAGTGATCAGTAACACAACTTGAACTTAAAAATTATTTTCCCTAGACTACCAATATTTAAGGGAACAGAGAGATATCATTCTAACCCAGCATCCTCTTTCTCTGAGAAAAGCAGTGTGGCTAGCCTCTGGCTCTAACCTTTTGCTTCTCCTCTTGTCAGGAATCAAAGTCTTCCTTGGAGAAAGGTGGGAGAAGATTCTAGAAATATCTATTCTTACTTCCCTTCAAGCCACATCTAGACAGACTCATGTGGACACAGATAACCGACATAGACAAAACAATATGGTGAAACAACACACCTCATTACCAATATATACATATGCATGTATATATGTATTTGTATGTGTATAAACCCTGTCACAGAGCCCATTGATATGGGACTCTTTCCTTACTGTTGGAGTAATACTTTAAAATTCTGTTTGTAAAGAAACACCCCCAGGAATTGAGTACAATTATTGATTCCAATAGACTACTGTCAAAGGTTTTTCACAATGCCTCTTAAAGGATGCAATGGAATATATAATGGCAGCACCCCAAGTCTGATTCTTGAAGGTACTGGAGGAAATGAATGAGAGAACATGCCCTGGTTTTTTCTAGGAATATGTCTCTGCTTTTTATAGATATCAAGATTCTTTGCCAAAGGATATATTCCACAGAGGGAATGGATCTCATATATTGTGGGGTATATATTTGACTTCAGGTATTTCCCTATTTTCTAGGGATGTCCATAAAAACAACTGGCAGAATAGGGAGATTATAAGATTCGTTTGTTTTCCCTGCATAGAAAAAAGTCATTTAAATTGAGTGGCATCACAAGGAAATTACTCTGTATTATGAGGAATATAGCAAAAGTCTTTGTCAAGGAATATCTCAACTTCCCACATTCTTTGATTCCCATGGGCTACATAGAGGTATTTTAAAAGATTTTTCAAGATTCTTCCTAATGGCCTCAATAGAAAGTGAAGAAGGTGGTTCCACAGGCTGATTCTTGACTGTACAGATGCAAATGAATGGGAGTTAAATGTCTCAGTTTCCACTAGGAATATATCTTTCCTTTACATGGATATCTTGAATCCCAGCAAAGGGAGGAAGGGAGTTTGGTGCAAGGTACCTTCTGATTGTTATAACTTTGAACAGACTGCTCTTTTAACAGTATTGTTATGTATTTAATTCAAATAATGGAAGAGAGAGCTATTTAGCTTCCATCATTTTTTTCTGAATTTTTTTTCTTGTTTCAAATAGTTTTCTTTGAGTTCTTCTACAGATATCAATGTTTCCACAATGGCTAATAGAAGAAAGTGCTCATGAACCAGCCATGAGTGTTAAATATAATGCAAGTGGCCATTCCTTTATAATGAAGAAACTTATTCCTTGGAGTGAGAACAATAAAAACTACTTTGACTGTCTCCCACAAATTTTGGTGTGTTGTCTCATTGATTTCATTATTTTTAATGGAATTATTGATTCTATGATTTTTTCTTTGATCCATTCACTTTTTACAATTAGATGATTTAATTTCCAGTTAATTTTTAATCCACACTTCCAAGAACCTTTATTGAATGCTATTTTTATTGCATTATGGTCCAGAAAGGGTGTATTTAATATTTGCACTTTTCTGCATTTGGCTGTGAGGGTAGGTTTTTTTACCCTAATAAATTGTCAATTTTTGTAGGCATTCCATGTACAGCTGAGAAAAAAGGGTATATTATCCATTCTATTCCCATTCAATTTTCTCCAAAGGTCTATCATATCTAACTTTTCTAAAAGTCTGTTGGTCTCTTCAACTTCTTTTTTATTTACCTTAGAGTTAGTTTATCTATTACTGAGAGTAGTCAGCTACTAGTATAGTTTTACTATTTCCTCTAGCAATTAATTTAACTTTTTCTTTTCTTTTTTTTTCTTTGCTTTTTGGAGGGCAATTGGGGTTAAGTAACTTGCCCAAGGTCACATGGCTAGGTTTTTATTTGTGTGTGCATTAAGTGTCTGAGGTCGGATCCAAACTCGGTTCCTTCTGACTCCAGGACCGACGCTCTACTCACTGCGTCACCTAGCCGCCCCTAACTTTTTCTTTAAGAATTTGGATGATATGTCATTTACATACTATGCCATGTGCATATATCTTTAGAATTGATATTTCTATGGTCCCTTTTAGCAAAATGTAGTTTTCCTGATTATCTCTTTAATTAGGTCTATTTTTGCTTTTGCTGTGTTTGAGATTATGGTTGCTACTCCTGCCTTTCCATACTTCAGCCATCTCCCTCCACCACCACCCCCTTCTTTTTTTTTTTTAACTCTGTGTGTATCTTTCTGTTTCAAGGGTTTCTTGAACATATTGTTGGATTCTGATTTCTAATCCATTCTGCTATCTGCCTCCATTTTATGGGTGAGTTCATCTTTTTCACATTTAAAGTTATGATTACTGTGTATTTCCCTCCATCCCATTTTCTTTTGTTTATACTTCCTTGTCTGTTTTTTTTTCAACTCTGTCCCTGCTCAAAAATCTGTTCTGCTTCTGACCACTGCTTCCCATAATGCACCTCCCTCTTACCACATCCCACCTTCTTATCCCCTTCCCTTTCTACTTTCCTTATTGGATAAAATAGATTTTCCCACCCAAATGAGTTTGTATATATATATTCTTCCCTGCTTGAACCAGTTCAGATAAAAGTGAGATTCAGATGTTGCCTGCCCCTTCCCCCATTTCCCCATTCCATTGTAAAAACTCTTCCTTGCTCACCCCTTTTATGTGAGATTATTTTCCCTATTCTTTCTGTTCCTTCTCCCGTCTCCTACTGTGTCCCTTTTTCTCACTTCCTTTTTTTTTTTTGAGATCATTCTAACATAATCCACTCATGCTCCTGCTCTCTGTACTATGTAGACTACTTCTGGCTACCTTAATGATGATCAAGTTTTTAGAAGTTACCTAAATCATCTTCCCACAGAGGAATATTAAACAGTTTAACCTTATAAAGTCCTTCATGCTTTCTCTTTCATATTTCTTTTTTTATGTTTCTCTTGGATCTTGTGTTTGAATCTCAGATTTTCTATTCATCTCTGGTCTTTTTATCAGGTAGTATTGGAAATAATTGTTCTTTAAATTTTTAGTAGACTTCACTTGTGAATCCATCTGGCCTTAGGGATTTTTTTTTTCTTAGGAAGTTCATTTATGGTTTCTTCAATTTTTTCTTTTGTAATGAGAGCTGTTTAAGTATTCTATTTTCTCTTCTATTAATCTGGGTAATTTATTGTTTTTAAAAAACATATTTGTCCATTTCACTTAGGTTATTAGTTTTATTGACATATAATTGGGCAAGATAGCTCCTAATAATTGCTTTAATTTCCTCTTCATTGATGGGGAATTCACCCTTTTCATTTTTGTTACTGGTAATTTGATTTTCTTCTTTCTTAAAAAAAAATAAATCAAGGGGCAGGTAGGTGGCGCAGTGAGTAGAGCACCAGCCCGGAGTCAGAAGGACCTGAGTTCGGATCTGGCCTCAGACACTTAACGCACACACAAACAAACACCTAGTGGTGTGACCTTGGGCAAGTTACTTACCCCCCCAATTGCCCTCCAAAAAGCAAAAATAAATAAATAAATAAAATTAATCAGTGGTTGATCTATTTTATTTTTCCCCATAAAACTAGCTAGTAGTTTTATTTATTAGTTCAATGACTGCCTTTCAATTTTATTAATCTCTCCTTTGATTTTCAGGATTTTCAATTTGGTGTTTAATTTCGATTTGTTCTATTTCTAGTTTTTTTTTTAAGTTGTATGCCCAATTCATTAATACTGCCAAAGCTATATCCCATAAATTTTGGTATCTTGTCTCATTATTGTCATTCTATTGTCTCTATGCTCTTTGACCCATTCATTCTTTAGAATTGGATTATTTCATTTCTAATTAATTTTTAATCCATTTTTTTTCCTTTTTTTGGGCAGGGGAAGCAAGGCAATTGGGGGTGACTTGCCCAAGATCACACAGCGAGCACAAGTGTCTGAGGAAGGATTTGAACTCAGGTCCTCCTGACTTCAGGACTGGTGCTCTATTCACTGCACCACCTAACTGCCCCTTTAGTCTATATTTCTATGGCCCTTTATTGAATGTAATTTTTATCATATTATAATCTGAAATGGAAGCATTTAAAGCATTCTGCTTTTTTGCATTTGGTTGTAGTTTTAATCCCCTAATACATGGCCAATTTTTGTGTAGGTGTCATATATCACTGAGAAAAATGTATATTTCTTTCTATTCCCATTCAGATTTCTCTAGAGGTCTATCATATCTGACTTTTCTGAAATTTTAGTCACTTTCTTAGTTTCATTCTTGTTTATTTTTGATTATATTTGTTTAGTTCTGAGAGGGAAAGTTGAAGTCCCCCATTAGTATAGTTTTACTGTCCATTTCCTCCTGTAATTCATTTAACTTTTCCTTTAAGAATTTGGATGCTGGGACAGCTAGGTGGCACAGTGAGTAGGGCGCTGGCCCTGGAGTCAGAAGGACCTGAGTTAGGATTTGGCCTCAGACACTTAATGCACACACAAACAAAAAAAAAACAAACCTAGCTGTGTGACCTTGGGCAAGTTACTTAACCCCAATTACCCTCCAAAAAAGCAAAAAAACCCAAAAAACAAAAAACAAGAATTTGGATACTATATCATTTAGTGCATATATGTTTAGCATTTATATTACTTCACTGTCTATGGTACCTTTTAGTAAAATATAATATCCCTGTTTATCTCTTCATTAGATCTACTTTTGTAGTTGGTTTGTCTGAGATCATGATTTGCTACCTCTACTTTTTTTTTTTTTTTTTGCATCAGCTGCAGCATAATAGATTCTATTCTGGCACCTTATTTTCACTCTGTTTGTATCTCTCTGTTTCAAGTATGGTTCTTGTAAATAATATATTGTTGGATTCTGGTTTCTAGTCTACTCTGGTTTCTGTTTCCATTTTATGAGTGAGTTCATCCCATTCACATTCATACTTATGATTACTGTGTATTTCCTCCATCCTATATCCACCCATTTAATCTTGATATCTCCTTTCCCCCATCCCTCATCAAAAGTCCGTTTTGCTTCTTACCACTGCCTTCCCCAATCCATGCTTCCTTCTATCACTATTTCCCTTCACCCTCTGTAGCAGCAAGCACCCCAGTATCCCCAGGGTGACTGCCAACACAGGTTCTTAGATCTGCTTTTCAAAAGGAAAGCAACTCAAAATGGGTTAACAAGCTTACTTTAATCAAACAAACATACATTACCTAGTTCAGGGGGAAAAGGTCAGCACCCCAAACTTCAGAGTTACAGAACTTCAGAGTTACAGACAGGCTTCCAAACTGTCCCAACATTACATACATCAATACCAAATCACAGTTACCAGAGAGGGAAGCATCAACATCTGGGTTTTCAAAGCCGGGGGCTCTCAACAACGGCTTCCCAGAGTCTCATCTGGTCAAATCACACAACACTACTCAAAGTGAGCCCCAAAGCAAAGCCTCTCCTCAGGGTTTATATAGCCTTCTCCTGGCTCAGAGAATGTAACAACCTTCTGGACCCACTGTCCAATCACAAAGTATCAAGGTATGGGCTTTCCTGAAAAACAAGCCTCCCACCACAGGCTCCAGGTGCACTTAAGCTAGGGGCAGGGAAGATCTTTAAATCTGCATTTCCATTACACCCTCCTCCCCCCATTCCCCTCCTACTTCATTTTTGGGCAAGATAGACTTCTATATCCAACTAATTGTTTACATTATTCTTTCTTTGAGACAATTCTGATGAGTGAACTCAAGTGTTTGAGTGTCACCTACAGCACTCCCACTGCCATCTTGCCCTCCACTATAAAAGCTTTTCATTTTGTGCCTCTTTTATGTGAGATAATTTGCCCCTTTCTACCTCTTCCTTCACCCTTCTCTCAGTGGATCCCCCTTTCTCACCCCTTAATTTTATGTTTTGGAAATCATTTCATCATAGTCAGCTCATTTTATGCTCTCTATGTATATGCCTTCTAACTTTTAACAATGATAAAGTTTTTAGGAGTTACAGGTATTAAGTTCCTATGTAGGAATACAAACACTTTAACCTTAGTGAATCCCTTCTTATTTCTCTTTCATGTTTAACTTTTTTTTTTGCTTTTGGAGGGCAATTGGGGTTAAATGACTTGCCCAAGGTCACACAGCTATTTTTTGTGTTGGGTGCCTGAAGCTGGATCTGAACCCAGGTCCTCCTGACTCCAGGGCCTGTGCTCTATTCACTGTGCCACCTAGCTGCCCCACATGTTTAACTTTTTATGCTTCTCTGAAATCTTGTATTTGAAAATCAAATTTTCTATTCAGCTCTGGTCTTTTCATCAGGTATGCTTAAAAGTCCTTTATTTCATTGAAAATTCATTTTTTTTCTCTTATAGGATAATACTCAGTTTTGCTGAAAAGATGATTATTGGTTGTAATCCTAATTCCTTTGCCCTGCAGAATATCACATTCCAAGCCATCTAATCTTTAATGTAGAAGCTGCTAAATCTTGTGTTATCCTGACTGTGGCTCCATGATACTTTAATTGTTTCTTTCTGGATACTTGCAATATTTTCTCCTTGATCTGGGAGCTTAGGAATTTGGAATATTCCTGGGAGTTTTCATTTTGGGATTTCTTTCAGGAGGTGATCAGTTGATTCTTTTGATTTCTTTTTTACTCTCTAGTTCTAGGATTTTAGGGTAGTTTTCTTTGAAAATTTCTTGAAATGTGATATTTAGGCTCTTTTCTTGATCATGGCTTTTAGGTAGCCCAATAAATCTTTAAGTTATCTCTCCTTTATCTGTTCTCCAGATGAGATATTTTTCCAAAAATATATTTCACATTTTCTTCTATTTTTTATTCTTTTGACTATTTGATTGTTCCCTGATGTCTCATGGATACATTAACTTCCACTTGCCTAATTCTTATTTTTAAGTAATTTTCTTCAGTAAGCTTTTGTACCTCCTTTCCTTTGGTAAATTCTACTTTTTAATGAGTTCTTCAGTGAATTTTTGTACTGCTTTTCACATTTGATCAGTTCTGCTTTTTAAACCTCTTCTCTTTTTTTTTTTTTTTGCTTTTTGGAGGGCAATTGGGGTTAAGTAACTTGCCCAAGGTTACACGGCTAGGTTTTTTTGTTTGTGTGGGTTAATTGTCTGAGGCTAGATCTGAACTCGGGTCCTTCTGACTCCAGGGCCAGCACCCTACTCACTGTGCCACCTAGCCGCCCCCAAAACCTCTTCTCTTTAGTGGATTTTTGTGCCTCTTTTATTTTTTAACCAATTAGCTAATTCTGGGGGTTTTTAGGTGTTATTTTCTTCAGTATTTTTTTTTCTGTATGTGTGTACCTCTTAAAGGCTGCTGACTCTCTTTTCATGAATTTCTTGCATCACCATAATTTCTTTTCCTAATTTTTCTCTAGCTCTTTGATTTTAAAAATCCTATTTGGGGTCTTCTGGGAATTCTTTTTGGATCTGTGACCAATTCACATTTTTCCTTTGAAGTTTTGCATGTAGCTGTGTTTGACATAGTGTCTTCTTCTGAGTTTGTGTCTTGATCTTCCCCACCATAATGACTTTCTATTATTGTCAGATTCTTTTGTTGTTTGCTAATTTTTCTAGCCTATTTCTTAACTGATAACTTTATGTTAAAGTTGGGTTCTGCTCCTGGGGTGGAGAAGGCACTGTTTTAAGCTTCAGGGGTTTTTTCCCTGCTGTTTTCAGACCTATCTCTAGGAGTCTGTAGGTTTTCAGTTCTTCTAAGGTGATACGATCTAGTGTTGTCACTGCTATCCCCAGGCTATGGTCTGTGAACAACCATAGGCTACAACCAGGACCCTCTTGCAAGCACTAGTAAGCTAGTGCTCCCCTTAGCTCTAGGACCATGACCCACAAATGCAGATGGGCAATAATACAGGGTCCTGTAATGTCCTTCTGACCAGTTGTCTAACATCCTTACTATCTGTGGGCTGAGAGTTCTAAAACTGCTGCTGTTACTGCTGATTCACCTCAAAGGCCTGCTGTTGGCGCCCTGCCACAGCATGCTGGGCTCTCAGTCTAACAGCCATCCAGCTGAGACAGACCTTTCCTGCTGACTTCCTAAGCTGTCTTGGGCTGGAAAATGTTTCACCCCATATTTTTGTTGGTTCTGCCACTTCCAGGATTTGATATGAGGAGTTATTTTAAAAGTTGTTTAGAGTGGAATTTGGGAAAGCTCAGGTGATTCCCTGCCTTTATTCTGTCATCTTAGCTCCCCCCCTTTATATTCTTTTTACTCTTTTTCCAATGCCCTCAGTGATCCAGGTATGCTGACATACTGTCCATTCCTCAAGCAAGACATCCCATCTCTTGTTACAATGCTTTAGCACTGGCCTGTTGCCTAAGAAACTTCCCCTGCTCACTTGGTTTTCTTCAGGTCTCAAATGTCATCTTCTGCAGGAAGATTTTTCTTCTGCTTGAGCCTTCCTTTCATTACTTCCTACCTACTTTGCATATATATTGCATGCACTTATTCATTTACATGTTGTTTTCCATGTTAGAATGAAAGCTCCTTGATGCAGGGACTGTTTTTGCATAGTGCCTGGAATAAAGCACAGGCCTGGAGTCAGGAAGACCTGAGTTCAAAACTGGCTTCAGACACTTCCTAGCCATGTGACCCCAGACAAGGCAGTTACCCTCTGCTTCTACAGGGTGTCCCTAAGGTCTGGACACATAGGAAATCTCATTAACTATGCATATTTTCAAGAAATGAAATGAATGAAATTTTCAACATTTTATTTAATTAGCATAAATTTTAGCCATGACAATTTCCTATGAAATGAAAGCTTTCATTAGCTATTGAGGACTATTTTTCCATATTAATGAGATTCATTTAATTAGTTAATGAGATTTCCTATGTGTCTCCTATGTCTTTCTATGAAATTTCATTTATGCGAATTAAATAAAATATAGAAAATTTCATTCATTTCATTTCTTGAAAATATGCATAGTTAATGAGATTTTCTGCATCCAGACTTTAGGGACAACCTGTATTTCCTCATCTGTGGCACCTGCCTCCCAGGGTTGTTGCGAAAAGCAAACAAAATAATTGTGAAATGCTTTTAACATAGTGCCTGGCACAGAGTAAGTACGTTATACATGTTAGCTATTGTTGACTGAATGGATGAACCGTGCTTATGTTTCCAAATTTTAAACCATGGAGCCAAAGTGACCCCAGAATACCATTCCAAGAGTTCAAGATGCCTTCCACTATTAGGTCCTCTAAGCAACTATGTGTTCTTGAATTGTAATGTGTTTGCAGTTTGATCCAGGAATCCCAAGGAGGGAGTACCACTTATGAACTACTTTAAGAAGTGAGCAAGCCAGAAACTGCTTCTCCCTTTTAACTGATCAACATTCTTTCCTACCCCCACTGCTCTCACTGGATGAGTGAGTACCAGGTGACAATCCAGGGTTTGTTATATCATAGCAAAGTACCAAGTCTTTTTATCACTGTGGCCAGAAGTGGCCAAGGTGATGTCTCAACATTATAGTGGATATATTCTAACCAGAGAAGATGAGGTGGGGGAGGGGTGCTAAATAAATACTTTATTACACATGTATGATTTTATGAGAACTGGGCATTTTTTCAAGGGTTGGTAGTCTGGAAGTGCTATCCAGTGACACCAAAACTTTTTAAATCAGCAGGCTTATTTCCCATGGAAAAAAGACAAAGTCCACATTTTCCTATGATATCCTTTTAACAAGGAGTGCAAGAAAAACCCATTAGAGGTTTCACTTCCTTGTTCTGTTTCTTAATTTGCATTGTCAAAGGGATGTCCAAGGCAAGATATATTGGCAAGCAAGAATCTTGCCACTTGAGAGGAAGGGAGAGGAAAGTCAAATTATGAGCATTTGGTTAAAATTCTTAAGGATGATTGATTTTGCTCTTGAGACTGGAAAATAATTTGTTCTCTTTATGGGGGAGAAAAACATTGCTTTCTTCTTTCTCTTGTGTTTGTGTCTCTTCTATCACCCCCAAAACATGTTGCTTTGTTGTTTTCAGGGATTTTGAAAATATGAGTCTTATCACATTTAAAATGAATAAAAATTGGGGGCGGCTAGGTGGCACAATGAATACAGCACCACCCTGGAGTCAGGAGGACCCGAGTTCAAATCCGATCTCAAACACTTAACACTAGCAAGTGTGACCTTGGGCAAGTCACTTAACCCCAATTGCTCTGACCTTCCCCCTCCAAAAAAAAAAAAATCAACGGGCTATATGTGGAATTTAGGCTAAAATAATGTAAACATTAATTGTGTAAATGGTTAATTTTTAGAATTTTGGAAGTATTTGAATCATTTCTGGAAAATAGAGAAGATGCAAGGATTGATGGGCATGATGGACCTGCCAAATTTTTCTTTCTTTTTCCCTCTAAGAAAATGAAACATTATATATTTCATATGCACTGTGTTATCTAGTGAAGACAGTGTTCCATCCAAGGTAAAAGCAGAGAGAAGCTTTAGTCTTTCAGCATTGCTTCTATTTATTCCCTTGGTTTCTTTTACCCAAAGAAATCTATATTTATTTTTGAAATATTTTTTTTTTGTGTAGACAACTATAGAACATTTCCTCATTAACCAATACAGGTTCCAAGATTGAATTTGTGGATGGTGTAGTTGGAAGCTTGAGAAAGGGAGTGATGTGTCAGTCGTGTCCAACATTTCATGACACCATGGACTGCAGCACGCCAGGACGTTCTATCCATTCTGTCTCTTGAAATCTGTCCATGTTCATGTTCATTATTTTCATGACACTATCTATCCATCTCATCCTCTACCATCCCATTTTCCTTTTGCCTTCAATCTGTTCCAACATCAGTCTTTCCAATGAGTCCATCTTCTCACTATATGCCAAAGTATTTAATCTTCGAGCTTCAGTATTTGACCTTGCAGTTAATAGTCTGAATCAATTTACGTTTTGGCTGAATTGATTGCCTTGCTGACCAGGGGACTATCACAATTCTGTAGCGCTCAGCTTTCCCTACAGTCCATCCTCACATCTTTATATTGCTACTGAAAAAAATGTAATTTTGACTATATAGATCTTTGTTGGCAATGTCACATC
Source organism: Gymnobelideus leadbeateri (assembly GCA_011680675.1). NCBI lineage: Eukaryota > Metazoa > Chordata > Mammalia > Diprotodontia > Petauridae > Gymnobelideus > Gymnobelideus leadbeateri. The sequence goes on along the minus strand of WOXC01001454.1, from coordinate 482,298 downwards.
TCTGCCTTTTAGTATACTGTCCAGATTTGCCATAGCTTTGCTTCTATGGAGCAAGCATCTTTTAATTCCATGGCTACAGTCACTACCTGCAGTGATTTTTGGACCCAAGAATATGAAATCTGACACTGCTTCTATTTCTTCTCCCTCCATTTTTCAGGAACTGATGGGACCAGGTACCAAGATCTTAGTTGTTGTTGGTTTTTTTTTGTTAATGTTAAGCTTCAAGCCAGCTTTTACATTGTCCTTTCACCTTCACAAAGAGGCTTCTTAATGCTTCTTCAATTTCTGCCATTAGAAAGGTATCATCTACTGGTTTTGATTCATCCAGCATGGAATTTCACATGATGTAATCTGCATGTAAGTTAAATAAGGTGACAATACACAGTCACATCATATTCCTTTTCCAATCTTAAATAAGTCAGTTGTTTCATGTTCAGTTTTAACTCTTGCATCTTGGCTTGCATACAGGTAAGATAAGATAACCTGGTACTCCCATCTCTTTGAAGATGTGCTGTGTTTTGTGGATCCAGTCAAAGGCTTTAGTGTAGCCAATGAAGCAATGAAGCTTCCCCTTAATCCAGTGAATGTTGGCAATTTGGTCTTTGTTCTCTCTGCCCCTTCAAAAATAAGCCTGAACTTCTGGTTGTTCTTGGTTCACATATTGCTAAAGCCTAGCATGTAGAATCTTAAGCATAACCTGGGTAGCATGTGAAATGAGTGCAATTGTTTGGTAATTTGAATGTTCTTTGGCATTCTCCTTCTTTAGGATTGAAACATAAACTGATCTCTAACGCAGTGATCACTGTTGAGTTTTCCAAATTTGCTGGTGTGTTGAGTGCAGCACTTTAACAGCATCATCTTTTAAGATTTTAGAATTCTTTCAGGATCTTTTCAGATTTTTAACAGCTCATCTGGAATTGTCACCTCCACTGACGTTATTGTTAGCAATGCTCCTCAAGGCACACTTGACTTCATTCTCCAGGTTGTCTGGCTGTATGTAGATCAGTAACTATACCACAGTGGTTATGAGAGATGTTATGACCTTCCTTGTATAATTCTTCCATGTATTCTTGCCATCTCTTCTTAATCTTTTCTACTTCTATTAAGTCCCTACCATTTTTTGTCTGTTATTTCCATTTTTGCACGAAATATTCCCTTGATCTCTATTTTTCTTGATGATATCTCTTTTGCCATTTTATTATTTTCTTCTGATTCTTTGCCTTGTACATTTAAGAAAACCTTATCTCTCCTTGCTCTTCTCTTGAATTCTGCATTCAGTTGGGTATATCTTTCCCTTTTGCTTTCCTCTTTTCCTCATGACTGCAATAGCATTGTTGTCAAGTTGTTTCAGTAGTGTTCAAGTCTCCATGATCCCATTTGGGGTTTTCTTGGCAAAGATAATGGAATAGTATGCTATTTCCTTCTCTAGCTCATTTTATAGATGAGGAAACTGAGGCAAATAGGGTTAAGGGACTTGTCCAGGGTCACACAGCTAGTATTAGAGGACAGATTTAAAGTCAGGTCTTCCTAACTCCAGGCTTAGTGCTTTATCCACTGGACCACCTTACCATTATACAATTGACTGAAAGATGTAGCAATCCTAGCTTCCACTTTATGATTTGTTGAATACAAAAAAAAAAAATTGAGTGTGGCAGAAAAGAGAGAGCCAACCTCCAAGTCAAGGAGACCTGGTTTCAGAACTTTTGCTATTGTCAGTCCAGGGAGCATGCTCTTCCTTTGGCCCATGCCTTTTTTCTTTTCTTTTCTTTTGGAAGGGGAAGGCAAGGCAACTGGGGTTAAGTGACTTGCCCAAGGTCATACAGCTAGTAAGTGTGTCAAGTATCTGGGGCCAGATTTGAACTCAGGTCCTCCTGACTCCAGTGCTGGTGCTCTATTCACTTCACCATCTATTCTGTCCCTCCTTTCGAAGCCTAGAGTTTTGCCAAGATGCTTGTTAGTCTAAGCCACCTGAATTCGACGTACAAAAAACTACATAGCTGAGGGGTATATGGTTTTGAGTTATGTAGTTCATTTTTCTCTGCTATTTAAACACTTGTAAGATTATTATTATTATTATTTTTAAAGCAATTGGGGTTAAGTAACTTGCTCAAGGTTACACGGCTAGTCATTATTTATGCGTGGGTGCTCATTTTCTGAGGCCGGATCTGATCTCGGGTCATCCCAACTCCGAGGCCGGTGCTCTTACTCACTGCGCCACCTAGCCGCCCCTTTAGGGCAATTGGGGTTAAGTAACTTGCCCAAGGTTACACGGCTAGGTTTTTGTTTGTGCGGATTAGGTGTTGGAGGCCGGCCCGAACTCAGGTCCTTCTGATTCCAGGGCCGGCGCTTTATTCACTGCGCCACCTAGCCGCCCCAACACTTGTAATATTATTGATAACATCAAGGCCATAACATTAGTTCTAACTTTCATCTCAGAGCCCCCATTTGGATAAAATCATAGTGTTGGGTGGAGGAAGGCAGATATGTCTTTTTTAAAACACTGCAATTCCCCTTAAAATAATTGAGACCTGGACCACATAAATTTATATGAAAAAAACTTAAAATTAAAAACCACTGACAAAAGAAAAAATATTGTGTGAAAAGTGCCAGTCTGAGCAGGCTCCTTTCTCTCTTCTATCTATCCCCTGCCTTTCCTCCCACTGATTTGCTTTCTCTATCTTTGGTCATGCCACAGATTGGGTTCAATATTCCTAGCCCACTAAGACCTGGCTTAGAGCCCATGATAGTCTCATTTCCTTCCAGAGAAGTAAGAAAATGGTATCTGTATGGAACTATTCCCAGAATTCACACGGGTTTTAGAATCTCTTATTCTTTTCTAGGATGGAGAAAAAACAAAACTGCCTTGTTCAGACACAAAGAGGTCCACCAGACCCACAGGCTTCATTCTCAGTGTGCATTTCTCCTTGGCAAAGAGTGCTACTTGGGATATTTCCTGAGGCAAGAAGGGTACTTGAAGTTACAACTTTAAAGTTCCAGGTTTGAAACTGTAAGCCCAAATGTATTGTATTGGTTATAATCAACTCCTGATAGTTTTTCTTTTTTTTGCCATGAAGCTTTTAAAATCCAATTTATTCATTACCCACAAAATCAATTACTGTAAACAGTAAGATAAGTAAAGGTACCTCATTAGAACTGTTTTATTAAGAAAGAATGAGAGCCTAGAGTTTCATAATAAATTAAAGAGAATTGTTTTTTTTGGCGGGGGGAAGGCAGGGCAATTGGGGTTAAGTGACTTGCCCAATGTCACAAGATTAGTAGTGTTAAGTGTCTGAGGCTGGATTTGAACTCAGGTCCTCCTGATTCCAGGGTTGGTGTTCTATTTACTTGCCACCTAATCACCCTCAGATTAAGAATTGATCTAAACCCCAAGAGTTCTGTTTCTTATGGTCACTTTTCTTTTCAGATGTATATATTCCAGTATTTCCTGTTTTTCTTTTAAAATTAAAGTTCCTAGATAGTTTCCCTTTTCTTCACATGGTGGTAGACAGAGAATTCTAATTATTTACCCATCTCCCACAAACCACCCTAGAAAATCAGGTGTTGCCAAGGAAACAATCCATCAGGGATACACACATTAAACACTGTACGCCTATTGAATTCTTCCAACACTGGCAGCAGCTCAACAACTTCCTCTTGCAGTCATGAAATCTAAAGAGAACTCAGAAAACAGCAATATCTTCCAGAAAGTCCCTCCCAGGGATTTGAAGAAAGCTGCTTGCTCTAGGCTGGCCTGCCATTGACATTCTTGGTGCTGAACTTGGCTTACCATTTTCCCCCTCCAAATTTCCACAAGGCACGGCTGAATTAATTTCATTTCATCTAAGCCTATTCACTGCATCCAAATGAAGGACTTTTAAAACCTAGTTTAAATGGATCTGTGATTTATCAGGTGTTATTACATGATATAGTTATAACCACTATACTTTTTTCATTCAAAGTTTTTTCTTATTATAGAATTCTTGATCATGTTTGTACAGAAGCATTATAGTTTTGTTATTGTAATTGCCTGTTTTGCCTTTTAGGATTATCTCTATCACACGCAAAGCACTGATCCTCTTCTAATTTTTTGAAGTGAGCTGACCTTTTATATTTTAAGTCCAGCATACTTTTCAGCTTAGTATAGATGTGATTTCAGATGTCAAACCTCAAAATAATTTCTGGGAAATTGCTTTCCAGTTTTGCCAGCAATTCTTGTCAAAAAGCAAATCTTTCCCCTTCAGTAATTTATATTCTTGGAATTATTGAACACTGGCCTACTATTTTCAATTGCTTCTGTTTCTCATCTTATATTTAAAACAAACAAAAGACTAGTACCTAATCATTCTAGACTTTATATTTTATATATGTAGTATAACTTTATATTTTACATATATTAAAAAGCTACATATAACTCTATGTTTTGAGGTCTGTTATATGCTTTTCCCCATTATTTCCCTTGAGATTGTTATTCTAATTGAATTTTGTCCCTGTTTAGTTTTATTTTAGCTCTGATCTCCTTGGCAATTTGATTGGTATAACACTAAATCTGTAAATTTAGGTAAAATAATTCTCATATTGACACAAGCTAATGATAATCACTGAATCTCCATTTCATTGTTTTCCTATTATAAAGTCCACTTTAAAGAGTGTCTTGTATGTATATAAATTTTGTGTATATTTTTGAAGATTAACTCCAAGATATTTTGTGCTTTTGTGGTTAGGGAATTTCTCTCATAATTTCTTCCTTTAAAAAAAAAAGTTATTGTACAGATAGTTTTGTGGAATTATTCTGTAACCTCACTGAAGTTATTAATCATCCCAATTAATTTCTTTGCTAATTCTCTGGGTTTTCTAAGTATGTTGTCATGTTGTCTACAAAATGGGATGATTTTGGTTCTTCATTGCTAGTATTTATAATTTGGTTTTATTTTCATCTTTATAGATAGCATTTTTAGAACTAGGTCAAATAACAGCATGTAGGGGACATCCTTGCTTTACTCCATTTATATCTGGAAAGCTTATAATGTTTCTCCATTGCTGATAATTCTAGGTCTTGGTTTTTAGTTAAATGCTTTCGATTAAAGAATGACCCTCTCATGCCTATGCTCCTTATGATTTTAACATAAATTGGTATGGTATTTGGTGAAGGGCTATTTTCTGAATTTATTGAAATAATCACATTTGTTTCTGTTGGAAAAAGTCATTCTAACCTCCTTTCATATTTCTGCTTCAATAATTCAGAATTGTAATTGGCCTACATTTGAATTTGCTCTCAACTCACCAAGTAGTTATTACTTTATCCTAGTGTTGGCCATTCTTGTTCTGATTTATCCACTGAAAGCTATTTATAGTAAGCAAGCAGATTGTTAAATTTTTGGTGTGAGCTTTTATATCTCAGAAATTGGCAAATGCTATAAATCAGGCCTTGATTTATTATTTTGTTTATTATCTAGACTTAACTGATAGAAAATGTTAATAATGCAGATAAATCTTAAAAATGTGTTATTAGATAAATGTTAATTTTTTAATGGACAGAGTGGATAGAGTGCTATGTTGGCTGTCAGAAAGACCTGAGTTCAAATATGGTCTCAGATGCTTACTAGCCGTGTCACCCTGGGTAAATCACTTAACTTCTGTCTGCTTCAGTTTCCTCATCTGTAAAATGGGGATAATAAGGACACCCACCTTGCAGGGTTTTTGTGAGAATTGAATGAAATAATAATTATAAAAAGTTTTTAGCACAGTGCCCAGCACATAAAGGTGCTATAGAAATACTTATTCCCTTCCTGCCCCCCCCCCATTTACTAGAACACCACTGATTTTACATCACTATTTTATTTTAAACTGAAGGCAAATTTTAAAGGGGCATGTGACAAAAGAATTTCTGGCTCAGGCTTCTTGCTGTGATAGGAGAAAGACTGGCTCAGACGTCATGCCACCATTATGATAACAGGATACATTGTTCTAGGAAGCTAGATGGTCACAATACCTGCAAAATCAAGGCTGTTGGAAGTCAAGCCATATTTGACAAACTGGGCAGAGTTTTTACTTTCCCTTTCTGTTACTTATTTTCAGACCTGTCTGCCCTTATTTTTCCCTCCTGCTTATTTCTTCACATTCTATATGAGGTTACTAAAACTGATGGTCTGGGCTTACTGATTGATTGGTAAGTTTTCAGCGCAGCCTGTGCTCCCAGCATAACAAAAAATCTATAGTTAACTATCTCTGCATCATTGATTAAGTGACTGGCAACAATAACTAATCAATGGAACTTTTGATAATTTTTCTCTCAAGCATCTGTATTTGTCTGATCAGGCCTTTTTTCTCTCTATACTTTATCTTAATTTTTGAAATAATGAATAAAATGAGACTGGCCAACCAGGAAACTACTGCCTCTCAATCTTAAGAAGCTCATTTTAATAACTGCTGGTTTACATATTTCAAATAAAACTCTTGCCCAGTGTTATTTTACTCAATTTATTTATGTAACACTGTGTATAAAGCAATTGATTCATAAGCAATGATTCTGTACAATCATCTTGCAGAAATTTTTGGATAATTCCTGGTAATTTGAGAACAGCAGGCTATTTCCCCTCAGATTCCTAACCCCCAATAAGAAAGTGCTCAAAATCAACACAGATTTATCTTTTTTTTCTTTTAAGAGCAAATGAAATATGGGGGCAAGGTGTAGGAAAGGAGAAGAGCTTCAACTTTTAATGTCTAAAATGTGCACATAAAACAGGCACAAAGAAACGAATATGTATTCTCATGAATTCTATATCACTAATATAGCAGAGGCAATAATCTGTACAACAAAATGCAACTACAGAAGAAAAAAAGACTAACTCATTTGGAATACTTTAAAAAAAAGTATAGTTTTGCTTTTAAATGCATAGTGATAAGGAAAAAAAACCCCAGCAAATAAAAGCAGCTAAAGTTCCACATAAATAAAAAGCATCCCCCCTCGAATCTTAAAGCATATTTCATTTAGGACTTAATATTTCATCACAAAGCACAAGAATAATATGCAACTGGCTATAGAGCTACATAATAAATAATCAGGTAGAGAATCTAGTCATGCATTAGTTAAGTACAGCTAAAGTCTTTATATCACACAAACCCATTCATTTAATAATGTAGTGTAAAGGCGGCAATGTAAATAAAGAGAATGTTACTGATTTGATTAATTCATATTCAGGCATCTAATTATGTTACAGCACAGCTGTCAGAAGAGTATAATGAGGAAATAATAAAACTGGGAGTTTTTTTTTCCTTTCCACAATATTCTATAAATGAACACTGATGGGCAGAGAAGCAATCATGTTGCTGTCCCAACGTAATATTGGTCTAGTTCTGCATCTGTTCAAAGAACTTGTAAGTTGGATTTTCATAGCCATTTTGCTGCATCTTGGAAAGGTGGCGCTCCTCTGGGGTAACTGCGGCGTCAATCTGAAAAGGCATACAAATGAGACTTAGGTCACTAAGTTGATTTGTTAGTTTCCACACTTTTGTAAGGGGATGGATTGAATCCCCCTTGGCTGACTGGCCCTATTCTATGGCCACCAGGTGGTGCTCAAGACCACGACTGCTTATTCACCTACAACACAATCTGTTACTAGATCCACAGTTGCGATTGCACCTATTGGGAATGTCTTTCTTTCCCAAACTGCTGGTCTTAGTTCAATAGAAGTGCCAAAGATCATTCTCTTTAAATACTGGCACCTTCTGGACATTTCTTACTAATCACACTGCTGGTTGTGATGCAGCATTCTGATGGATTGAATCCAAGCATCCTCAGGGAGATTTCATCATGTCCTCACTAACGTGCTAATTGGTGGTGAGAACCAAGACTGTATGGGAAAATACTCAATCTTATGGTCAACTGACCACACTATGTTTATTTCCACTTCTCTCGGGAGAATTTTAATCAATATTATTCAAGTGAAGCCAAAGAACCTTCTGGTTGAGAATGGCTGTGTACTCAGTTGAGACACGCTACTACTGTTAATAAGGCTTTCTGCCTAATAAGTTCTCTGGAGAGAACTCCAGAATCACAACATCACTTCCTGTTCTTCCAGAGATCAGTGTCCTTCTTTTTCAATTCCAGTACGATGGTACTGTATCAAATTAAAGATACAAAGCAGAATTTCAGGGCCAATACGGATCTTTAGATTTAACACGTGAAGTAACAGCTGTTAACATTTAGTCTCTTGTAACTCATATATATATATATATATATACACATATTTTTTTTTTTAAGAGAGGAGCTTAATACATAGAATATTTACTCTCAGGGCTTCTAATTTTTTTTTTTACTTCTTTCCTAAAGATAACTGAAGATGAACAGAAACAATAGGTTATGGTTTGCCTCTAAAACTTAAGACATGCTTATTCTGTTCCTTAAGAAAATATACATTTAATTGTTTTAATAACTGCATTTTTTTTAACATGCATGTGGTAGAAACTGTCTCCTTATATAGGAACTCTCATAAACAGGTGTTTTATTGATTCAACAAATGGTGAAGTAGAAAGGGTGCTGAATTTCGAGTCAGATAACTGGGTTTGCATCCTGGCTTTGTTACCTTACTTGTGGGGCATCGTGCACATTATTTAACCTCTCTGGGCTGCTGTTTCCTAAACAGTAAAATGACAGGGCTGGACCCAAGGACCTGGAAGGTCCTTCTATCTAAATCTATAATCCTATGATTTCCTTTGCTGTTACAGGGGAGAAGGGAATTAGTCATTTGATTTTTACTTAGGTTATAAAATCTAGAGGTCCTTAAGGATAATTAACTTAATTATTCATTTTATTAAAATTTTATTAATATCTTTTCTTTTTAAACCATATTGATTTCTTTATATATACAACTGCCTCCCAATTGAACCTTGCCAAGTAACAAAAAAAAGCAATTAAGCAAAACTGTCATAATGTGTAACATTTTACATCTATAGTCATCTACCCATCTATAGAGAGGAAATATATTTCATCATATATATTCCTGGATTGAGATTGGTCACTGTAGCTCATCAGAACGTTTTAGTGCTGTTTTTATTTATGTTATTGTAGTTCTTGGTAGCCTAATTCCATTTACTCGATATATGTTCTAACAAAATTTCCTGTGTTTTCTGAATTCCTTATAGCTGCAATTGTATTCCATATTCCCACAATTTATTCATCCATTTCTACTACTGGCAGGTTCCTATTTTAGTTTAATTTTTGTTTGTTTGTTTGTTTTTTTGAGGGCAATTGGGGTTAAGTAACTTGCCCAAGGTCACACGGCTAGGTTTTTGTTTGTGTGCGTTAAGTGTCTGAGGCCAGATCCGAACTCAGGTCCTTCTGGCTCTAGGGCCAGCACTCTACTCACTGCGCCAGCTAGCCGCCCCATTAGTTTAATTTTTTAAAAAACTGCCACAAGTGCTGCTCTGCATAATTTGGTATACACTGCTTTCTATCTTTGACATTCATGGTAAAATCAATTGCTTCATTCATTAAACAAAGGCTAAGGTTAACCTAAAATAGGTTAAATGACTTCTTAATCTAAATAGAAGAATTAGGATTAGAATCAAGGCCATGTGACTCCAAATCCAGGACTCTTTCTACCATACCCCTACCTACTTATTCACAGGAATGTCTAAGGAATCTGTCCCGAAGCCCACATTTCCTAGGGTGAAAATAAAACAGGACAAAAATCAAATGAGAGTACATCCATTAAAACATAGCTAGTATGGCATGGAGCTGGGTCTATCTCTGACTCTGAACAGAATGGAGCTGAAAAATACCGAAGAAAAATTTATGCACAGAATTACAATTTTTATTAACTTTAAATAAGGGCTAGTTATTCTGTAGGCTTAGCCTAAACGTTGGCATATTACATGTGTACTTTAGAAGGTGGCATCTGTAAGGAAGCATGGTGTTATCAATATCACAGAGCCTAATTCCTGATTACTGCTCCCTGTCCTTTCTAGTCATACAGTGCATTGTTGTTCAGTCTTGTCCAACTCTTCATGACCCCATTTGGGGTTTTCCTCACAAAGATACTGCAGTGGTCTGCCCTTTCCTTTTCCAGTTTATTTTGCAGGTAAGGAAACTGAGGTAAGCAGGGTTAAGTGACTTGCTGAGGGTGCCATAGCTAGTTAAGTGTCTGAGGCCAGATCTGAACTCAGGAAGATGAGTCTTTCTGACTCCAATCCAGCCCTCTACCAAAATGGCTGCCCATTTCCTCCATTACTTGTTCACATTATTAAGTATACATCTAATGAATGGGCAGCACATAGTCCTGTTATATCTTCTTGTTAAAGCTGATGAATATTCTCTGACTCACTTCCTCAGAGTAAAATGGTCCACTTCATAAGAACTTAATTTGTCTTGTGGGGCAACAGAACAGTCTGCTCCTAAATATCATTTTGAATAAGGGAAAAATTTAGTCACAAATCTTTTCCCATCCTCTCCACTTACTTTTGATCTGCTTTGAAGTCAACAAATGAGGTCACCTTTCTTTAATTGGCATTTGTGTAATTAGCAACAACTTGATAGTTAAAAATGCCATCATCAAAGATTTGGAGATCGAATACAAATTCAAATTACTGAATCTAATTTGCCTTTCTGGAAAAGACCATCTGAACAAGCTCTTTTAATATGCTCCGAAGCCCTTTATTGGTGCTCCATCGAAGATGGAGGGCTGTTTTGGTTTTTTTTACTATTTTCTTGTTAGGGTGATAGAGAATTCCCCTATTTTCAAAATTCAGAAAGCAAGAATAATGATGTCTTACTGATAGAATATTAAATTTTTCTCTTCTGGAAAGCACATGAATATTTGTGAATAATAACCTACATTCATCAAGAGGAGGAGAACATCTGGGAATGTCATAGATCATCTTTTCAACCTCTAAAGCCAACTCTAGTATAAAATAATGCCCCCAGAGGATGCTGTCTAATTCAGGTACTTCTATCTTAAGCTAGTCTCATGGGGCCGTCAGTCTTATTTTCCCCAGGCTCCTTATTTTTAATTCCCATTATTATATCACGACCAGTACTAAAGAAGGGTAGGCTTCTTTCTTGAAATCATAAATCACCTGGTGGAAGTCACCATTTTTATACATACTGTCCATTCAGTTTTATTTTTCCAATGAACCATGAATCCAATCATTCCAACAATAATTCAGACTGTCTCCATTTGGAAATATTGCTCAGTATGTTACTATTATATTGTGCTGTGCTCAGTTGGAATAGGAGTGGTGGTGGGAGAAGTGGAAAGGGGACCCTGATGAGGCCAGCTGTGATGCCACCTTCCTTCAAGTCCCCATCAGAACAAACCCATGATTTCAGTACTCTGGGAGAGCTTCAGAAGAAGCTAGCTAGATTCCTTTGTGCCTGAAACAACTGAAGGGAAGGACAGTTGCTTTTTCCTTAAGTCCTTCATGCCCTACTTCCCCAAACAGACAAAAGGGATCAAACTAGGGAGCAGCTAGAGAAGAGAGCACTGAAGTCAGGAAGGCCCGAGTTCAAATCTGACCTCAGATACTAGTTGTATGATATTAGGCAAGTTACTTCACCCTGTCTGCCTCCATTTCCTCAATCTGTAAAATGAGCTGGAGGAAGAAATGGCAAAGCACGCACTCCAGTATCTTTGCCAAGAAAACCCCAAATGGGGTCATGAACACTCAGACATGACTGAACAGCAACAAACTAGGTCTGTACATATGCAACATTTCAAATTAGAAAATTCCCTGTTTATTTCCTGGACTGGAAAACAAGAACAAAGAAGGTTGTTCATTACTGTCCAGTCATGCACTGATTTACTGTTCCAATTATACTGTCATTCCTATGAAGTATCAGCGAAAAATGAAAAAACAATGAACAGAACAAAGGGGAAGCAGTTCTTATGCTAGGGGCAGATAGATGGCATAAGTCTGAAAGTATAAATGGGTTCAAAAACCACAGCCAAAGAAAAGTGGGGTCTTTTCAATTTTAGTCACAATCAATTCTTGATTATTTATTGCTGAATAATTTAGAGACCACCCAAGTTTCTTACTTCTTTTGTCTACCCTCTAATTGTTTTATCTGTTTGTTTCTCATTAGCATAATCACATCTGGGTGACAGATGGGGACATTCTCTAGTAAACAAAATGGTTGAGTATATTTTAAATGCTGAGTAAAATGATATCTGAGTATTATCTATGGGATTAATTGTCCACAATTATTTTTGTTCAAGAGTCAATGGCATCACCTTTCCTAGGTGGCTACTAAGAAATTTAAACTGGCTGGCAACATGGGGCTAGAAGCTAGGACTTAGCTGAGATTCTAGTCCCAGTTCTGTTTTTGCCTTGCTATGTGATTAGGGCCTCAGTTTCCTTAATTATAAAATGAAAATGTTGGATGGGAAAATATGTGAGGTCTTTTCCATATCTAAGAATTTTATTAATGAGCTGGGAAAGGTGTGTCAAGTGATCTTCTGTAAATCATTTAAAATGCACTAGGAGGACTGCTGTTTTAAGGAATCCTTATAATCCATTTAATGACTCCCTTTTCATTATTTCACTAATCATCTCCTAAATTACTGATTTAGTAAAACTGAATTTTTATCTAAAATAGTAACATCTATACATACATACACACACCTGGCCCTCATAAATTATTTTCATCATCTTTGTGTTTAAACAGAAAGTATTTGCATTTATTTTTCCATAATTTGTTATGGTAATGGGTTGGTTGGTAATCAGGATGAAAATTCTTTAGATCCTTAATTACACCGTAGCAATATTTACTGCTTACTTTAAGATGCAGGGGTTCAATAACATCACTGGAGGTAAAAGTAGGAGGATACAAAATAATATTTAAAGTTTCTAAGTAAGATCCCCAATAACATTATTCTTTCATGCTAATTCTTCCATGCAGACTTGTTTGAATATGGCACTGTCAGCGGAACACTGGAAGTCACCTTTGATTTTAAAATTTTCAAAGAAAACTGCTGTTATTATCTGTTGTCTGGTTTGACATAAAAGTCAGTAAATCAAACCAAATTTACAAGTATACTTCTTAGAGAAAAGATAAAGTGGCAGATGAGGCTGGAATAATATTAAAAATATGAGGAAAACTGATTCTGGTGATGGCAAAACCTTCTCTCTGTTCATACCGAACATTTCCCTTTTCGTTACAAACAGCCATCAGCTCAGGTCCTCCTGGCTATTTGCCTCCTTCCTACTATTTATTCTCTTCTGTCATCTAACCTCCATACAGCTTCCAATGGAACCTTCTGAAGGCACACGTCTCATTTAATTCCCCTGTTCAGAAAGCTTCAGGAGCTTGTTATTTCTAGGATAAGACATATTCCTTAGCATGGTGTTTAAGGTCCTTGAGAATCTGGCTTCAACCTGAAAGCTGTTACTGAATTTAACCTTCTGTGTTTTACCTCTGGTTAAAAGGACACAAGCTGTTCCCCATGTGCTCTCCTATCTACGTCTCATAATTCTCTTTTTTCTATCAAGCTTAGGTCCTATTGTCTCAATGATGCCTTTTTTGACCCTCTCAGTTTTTAGGGGGAACCTTTCAAGATATATTGCCTTTATTTTCTTGTGTACAATTTGCAATTCCCCAGTATAATACAAGCTTCTTTAGGGACATGTACTATTTTATTTTTATCTTTGGATCTTCAGGAGATGAAACTGAGGACCATGATCATAGGTCTGTATTTGGTATGCTTTTTTATATTTAAAAGATGCTTGATAAATATTTGTTGAATAAAAGAAGGCCAAATACAGTTGCTTAAGTATCTTTTGTTAACAAATGAAAATTGTTAATAAAATGATTAATGACCATTTATTAATAAATGCTGAACTGATCTGAATTGAAATTTTGGTAACTTTTATATTGAGGTGGTTTTTAGGCTATGTATAATTTCACTGTTCCTTTACACCCAATGACCATGTGGCAAATACACAAATGATTTTACGTACCTCTACTACACCATGGTGGATAGATGTATACTGTTTCTTCCTCAGCATCACCAAGGTGAAGACAATGACTGTTGCAATGACAATGCCACCCACCATGAGTCCAATGATTGCGCCTTTGTTTGAACTCATATCTTCAGCAAAGAATACCTGGAAAACAAACAGAAAGATTTATTACTGCTGAAGGCAGCTTTACATACATAACCAAAAAACTTATGTCATAGTTGTCTATCTAAATGAAATGTTCATTTCTTCTACTTTTCTTGGTTACTTCAAGCCCTGATTATTATTGAAGGAGTCTTTTGGGGTTTTTTTTGGTCAAGAGTGATAATAACAATTTATAGATCTATCCCAAATGTGCTGCCTCCTCAGGGATTCCTGAAAATCTATTTTGATATTTACAGCAGCACAAAACTGGAAATAAAGTAGATGAAAACTGATTCGGGAACGGTTAAGCAAACTGTGGTACATAAATGTAATGAAGTATTGCTGTGTTGTTAGAAATGATGAAGCATGGAGAGACTTATATGAACTAATACAAAGTGAAGTAAGCAGAGCAAAGAAAACAATATATACAACTATAGCAATATATATAAAAGAAAAGAAAGGAGGCGGCTAGGTGGCACAGTGAGTAGAGCATTGGCCCTGGAGTCAGAAGGACCTGAGTTCGGATCCAACCTCAGACACTTAACACACACACAAACGAAAACCTAGCCGTGTGACCTTGGGCAAGTTACTTAACCCCAATTGCCCTCCAAAAAGAAAAAAAAAAAAACAACAACCCACAGATGATAAAAAATGAATGTTTCAAAGTTACAAAGAACAGCTATGACAAGACATTTCCCCTCACTCCTTTGGAAAGAGAAAGTATGGTATGAGTATGGTACACTGTATATAATGAGAGTTTTTGATGTATTGGTCAGTTTTGCAGATTTTTTTCTTCATTTTTCTTTAAAAAAGAAAAAAATTATAACGGATGACTCTTAGTGGAAAGGAAGAAAATTTAGGAGGATACAGGAGGAAGTTCAGGCATTACTAAAAGATATTGATAAACTTAATAAAAAGAAAGTTTAAAAATCAATTTGGGAGTTTCTGGTCAGCTCCTATAAACTACTCCACCAAAATCTGAAATGTGCACCAGACCAAATAATGATTAGGAAATCCCACAAGAAACTATAGCGATTTTCTTCCTACCCCCAAATTGCAATAAAAGTCAGCCAGAAATCTGACTGAAAGGAAGAGGAGTGAGCCAGAAAAAACAGTGCCAAGGCAGGCAAACAGACAGGTAGCCTTCCAATAAGACCAGAGATTGGCCAGAGACATAGCCTGCAAGGTAACATGTCCAGATGTTAAAAGACCAAAGGACTCCCCTTAATCCCCTAGAAAGATCCGGAGGAGATAAAAGAGCCTGGGAGGTAGGAGGATACTGGAATGCATGAGGAATGATAGTGAGCAGAACTGACAGTGCCTAGACAGGGACACACATGTGTAGCCTTTATTTGCACAAAAATGGCTCTGAAAAATAGTGAAGGATAAAACCATTTTCTCTACTCATCAAGACCTTTTCTTATTCCACTGCAGAATCCTTTTTCCCCTACTCTTTTAGTACAAAGCCTTATGATTCCAAGATTACAGAGTCAATTTTTGGCATTGACTGAGTAAGATCATTGCACTACTGGAATACAGATAGGAGTATATGCTACTATAGAATGAAACTTAAAGCAAAAGGGTTTAAAACAAAAGTCGTCTTATCGTACTTACCAATTTCTGATGATGGACTTCATATCCTGAATCGTGTCGGAATTCTGCATCCATCTTTACTTCTGAGATTTCCTCTGTTTTAATGTTTGTCAATCCAGAACCTATTGGGTCATAATTAAATAATACACTAAAATTGTCATTGTTTAGGGGCATATTACTTAGTATACTGTAGGTATTTCCAGGTTTTCTCTTTGGGTAAAGGATATTAAAGTTGAGTATTATTTAACTGGAGAAGAAAATGGCAAACCGCTCTAGTCTATTTGCCAAGAAAACCCCAAGGACAGTACAGTCCACAGGGTCATGAGCCAGTCATGATTAAATGCCTGGACAATGACGATCATTTAACTTACTGAACAAGCACATTTTGGAAGCTTGTTCCTAGCCCATTAAAGTACATTCATGAGAATAAGAAGCAAAGTGAAAAATTTTGAAAAATCAACGTTCGCTAAGTTAAATATTCTAGTAGAGTATTATTTACCTGAGAGTATAATCAGCTCAGCAAAGAGTTAGAGAGTAACCTTTTTGAGAATGCTTTTATTCAACTAATAGAATTCATAATTTAACAGCTCTCCTGACCTCCACAAGCCCTACCCTGATGCTTCATTATACCATGATGGTAACGCTGGGCTCTTGAAAACTATGCCAGAGGAGCATGAGCTCTGGCACAATCTACTTGAAAGGCTTCAAGTAGTCTTGAGAGAACTAGCTAAGCACAGGACCATCACCAATAGATAGTTCACTTGGTGAAAACTCTTTGGCCGTGAAAGCTAAGGAAAGAGAAAAATACAATATAGCCCTCAGTCTCATGTGAGAAGATTTTCGGTTTCTGCAACGATACTGACAGAACAGTGAAAAAAGAGGAAGAATATGGTAAGAACCACACAATTTTTACTCAGCTGTTTAAAGGTAGAATCCTGGTCCAGTGACCAAAAAACAGATAGCCTGCTATAGGAACTGAATTGTATTAATCTTGGTTTTCTTGTTATAAATACAGCGAAAAGACAAAGGGAGGAGATGGTTTTTAATGGAAAGGAAAATGAAATTGGAGTCTGACTCATAGCAGCTAAAATTAATATAGTACCTACTATGTGTCAGGCACTATGTTAAGAGTTTTACAAATATTATCCAATTTTATCTTCACAACGCAGAGGGGAAAAAACAATCATTATTTTGTAGGATACATGGTTATATTATTTTGCATTGTTCATGCAAGAACTTTGCAAAGAAACTACTACGAAAATATTTGCAACTTATGAGTTAACTTCTGTAGCAAAAAAAAAAGGAAGTAAAGAAATTCTGAAGTAGTTCCTCATATGGTGAAGTCTTCTAGATGCTTAAATTTTTAGAAGACAATGGTGTTGACTGCAACCAAACTCCAGCTCATTTCTGAGCTTCCTAAGATTCATCATCAGTCAAGAAAATACTTACTGACTTATTTTCAAGTATATGATTTATGCAGTTGGTTGGTTAGAAGACAACATATCTCTTTGGATAAAAACTACAAAGAGACAATGAACTGGGCCCAGAATTGAACAGGTGGAGAAAAGTAGACTAAATTGCCCTTCATTCCAGGTTTCACCATGAGACAAAGGCCTATCTTTAAAATTTTTTAAGGCAAGAATTACAATACCCATTATACATATGAAGCCAAACAAAACACATTTCTGTCATATTTCAAAAAGAAAAAAACCTATGCTTCAATCTGTACTCTGAGTTGATCAACTCAATCTGAAGGTGGATACAATTTTTCATCATGAGTCCTTTGTAACTATGGATCATTGTATTGATCAGAGTTACTAAATCTTTCACAGGTGATTGATTATCTTTGCAATATTGTTCTTACTGAATAAACTCTGTTCCTGGTTTTACTCATTTCACTTTGCATCATTTTACAAAGGTTCTTCCAGGTTTTTCTGAAACCATTCCCTTCATCCTTTCTTACAGCAAAATAGTATTACACCACATTAATATGCCATAACTTGTCCAGTAATTTTTCCAGTTGTTAGGCATCTCCTCGGTTTCAAATTCTTTGCTACCAGAAAAAGAGCTGCAATAAATATTTTTGTATATATATACGTATTCTCTTAATCTCTTTGGGATACAGACCTAGTAGTAGAACTGCTAGGTCAAAGTTTATGCACAGTTTTATAGCTCCTGGGGTGTAGTTCCAAACTGTTCTCCAGAATTGTTGGACCGGTTTACAGATCCATTAACAATACATGACCTATCTTCCCACACCCCCTCCAGCATTTGTCATTTTCCTTCTCTGTCATTTTCGTCAACTTGATGTCTGTGAGGCAGAACTTCAAAGTTGTTTTAATTGGCATTTTTCTAATTATTAGTGATTTAGAGTACTTTTTAATATAATTATTAATAGTTCTGATTTCTTCTTTGGAAAACTTAAATATAATGTTTCTATTCAATAACACAAGCTATAATTTAATAACTCTCCTGACCTTCTCAAACCCTACTAGAATTAACTATTCTTTAAATGTTCAGTAGAATTTGCCTATAACCCTGTTTGGTTTGCTTTTTTTTTTTTAGTGAGTTCATTTATGGCCTATTTTTTCTGTTATTGGGGTATTTAAATATTCAATTTCTTCTGCTTATTGGGACAATTTATGGTTTTTTAAAAAAAATAAATACTCATTTCACTTAAATAGTTCTATTGGCATGCAGTTGGGCAAAATAGTTTCTAATAACTGCTTTTATTTCATCTCCATTAATTGTGCATTCACCCTTTTCATTTTTTGATTCCAGTAATTTGCTTTTTTCTTTTTAAAAATCAAATTAGCCAATGAATTATCTTATTTTTCTTTTCACAAAACAAGTTCCTCATTTTATTTACTAGTTCAATTTGTTTTTTTTATTTTCAATTTTATTAATCTGTCTTTTTATTTTCAGAATTTCTACTTCTGTATTTAATTGGGGATTAAAATTTTTTAATAGTATTTTTAGTTGTATGTCCAAGTCACTGATCTGCTCTTTCTCTTTTTTACTGATATAAGCATTTAGACATATACTTTTTTTTTTTTTTGGCTATGTACTGCTTTGGCTGCATCCCACAAATTTTGGCATGTTGTTTTATTGCTATCATTATCACTAATGAAATTATTGATTATAATGAATAATATTGGTTATATTCATTCTTTAGCATTAGGTTAATTAGTTTCCAATAAATTTTAATCTATGCTTCAAAGGCTTTTAATGTAATTTCTGTTGAATTCTAGACAGAAAAATATGTAATTAATATTTATGCTTGTCAGCATTTCTTTGTAAAGATTTCATGCTCTAATACATGGTTAATTTTTGTGAAGGTGCCACACACAGTTGAAAATTAGGTATTATTCCCATTCAATATTCAGCAGAAGTTTATCATGTTTAACTTTTCTAAAATCCTATTCAACTTCTTAAGGTCTTTATTTTATTTTATGGTTAGATTTTTCTAAGTCTGAGAGGGTTAAGCTGAGGTTCCCACTAGTATAATTTTACTATTTTCTCCTGTTATACATTTAACTTTTCCCTCAAGAATTTGGGTGCTATAACATTTGGGGCACATATTTTCCAATAACTGATATTACCTCTTTTAACTGGTTACATTTTTGCTTTTGCTTTGTCTGAGATTGTGACTGCTATTCCTGCATTTTTTTAACCTCAACTGAAGCATAATAGATTCTGTTCCAGTCCCTTTTTTTTGTTTTGAGTGTTTTCCTGTTTCAAGTGTGAGTCTCGTAAACATCACATTGTTGGATTCTGGTTTCTAATCCACTCTGCTAGTCTATTCCTGGGGTGAGCTCATCCTGTTCATAGTCACAATTATGATCACTATTGTTATCTTTCTCTTTCTGTTCTGTCCCCTCAAGAGTCTTTGCTTCTGACCACCACTATCCTTAGTATTTCCTCACTCTTATCTTTCTCCCTTCTGTTATCCCCTTCCCCTCCTACATACCTGTTAAGTACAATGAATTTCTTTACCCAACTGTGTGTGAACATATATTCTTTCCTTGAACCAGTTCTGTAAGATTAAGTTTCAAGCAATGTTGGTTCCCCTATCATAGTCTTCCCTCCACTGTAGACAACTCTTCCTTGTGTACCTCACAGAAGATAATATCCCCCATTCTTCCTCTCTCTTCCCTACTACATAACTTCCCATACTCTTCCTCATAATAATCTTTAAAAGAGTTGCTATAGTTTGTTCCAACAGGAAACCTTAGGTATTTTACTATTGTGCTACAAGAAATGATAAGCCTGATCTTAGAAAAACATGGATAGACTTGCATGAAATGATGAAGAACAAAATTAGCAGAACCAAGAGAATGTTGTATACAGTTAACAGCAATATTGTTTTAAGAACAATTTTGAGTGACTAAGTCATTCTGACCATTACAAATATTCAAATTAGTTACAACGGACATATGAAGGAAGGATCTATTTGCATCCTGAGAAAGAACTGGTAAACAGAAGTATAGGATGGTTTTACATATATATACATATTTATGTCTCATGGTAGCTATCTCTAGGGCAGGGGAAGAAAAAAAGTAAAAAAAATGTACACAATAATTTTATTATGTATTTAAAAGGAATAGCAAGTTATACATAAAAGATTTGCAGTTTCATGTACAATTATCTTTTTATTATACTATTTTATGGAAATACTTGTTTTATTTAATAAATTAAAAACCAAATAAATACCTAACAAAAGAAATATTGCATAATTATTAGCTGGGGAAAATCATGACAAGGAGAAAAAAATGATTAGACAAGTTTTATTAATTTTGGCCTTGAGAGTAGAAAAAAGGCTTCAATGGCATCGTTATTTTAATAGTGCCTAACATTATTTACAAGAGATACTCCATTACGGAGGGTTATAAGAAGGAAATAAAGGTCTCTTCAGCCTAAGCAGATCATAGGGCATGCTCAGAGAAGGTTGATCAGGTAGAAGTTAAGCAAGTTAAATACCTGGTCGAGTAGTTAGTCCTCGGTCAGCAGCAGGACGGGCATCAACAGGCTCGACTTGGCACAGGAAGCGAGACACATGAGAAAACAAACACAATAAAAACACAGAGATGCTAAGTCAGTTGCCCTACAGAGTAGAAGAGCGAAAGCAAGAACCATAAACAAACTGGAAAGAGCAACAGCTGAAAAGACTTAAGTTAATCTTGAAAATAAAGGGAAGACCACCACTTCATAAAACTTCACTTTTACTTCACTTCACTCACTTCATCTAAAACAGTAGGTCATGGGGGTGGCTAGGTGGTGCAGTGAATAGAGCATTGGCCCTGGAGTCAGGAGGACCTGAGTTCAAATCTGGCCTCAGACACTTAACACAAAAACTAGCAGTGTGACCTTGGGCAAGTCACTTAACCCCAATTACTGCTTCCCCCCTCCCAAAAAAGCAAAAACAAAATAAAACAGTAGGTCTCTAATCAGTGTTGGTAACCACAGAACTGGTATGAAAGACAATATTTTCTTCTTTGCTTAGTTGAAAAATTTCTCATATTTTAATTTAAAAACTAGATGTAAAACAGCCCAATTTAAAACCTTGATGACAGCCAATTCCTTCATGTAAATTTAGACAATCACATGAACTTTCTGGCTGGCTGAAGTATTTCTTCTCTGATCTAGGAGTTCTAGATTTTGGCTATAATATTTCTAGGAGTTTTCATTTTCACTTCAGTTTCTTTCAGGAGGTGACTGGTTAAATCCTTAAATTTTGCCCATTGTTTTAAGAGAATTGGGCAGTATCTTTTATTATTTCTTGAAATGTGAAAACTATGTTCTTTTTTTTGGTCATGAGTTTAAGTAGTCTAAATGATTCTTAAATTATCTCTCCCTGCTTAATTTGTTTCCAGGTCAATTGTTTTTGCCATGAAATAATTAATATTTTCTTTTTTTTTGTCTTTTAACTTTTTCTTAAAAATATTTTTTGATATTAAGTGCAGTCATTAGCTTCTATTAGATAAATTCTAATTTTCAGAGAGTTATTTTCTAGGGTAAGGTTTTGTTGCAAACTGTTAATTCTCTTTCCATACCTTTCTTCCATAACACTTGTTCCGCCCTGACCCATTTTTTTTCTCTAGCATTCTCATTTGGTTTTTAAAACGCTTTTAAAAAAAGTTCTCTTTTTTAATCTTTAACACTCTAGGAATTCTGGTTGGATTTGTGTCCAAGTTGCATTTTTCTTTGAGGTTTTCCTCATAAATGTTTCTGAGTCATTTTCTTCTTCTGGAATGGTGTCTTCAGCTTCCATGTCACCATAATAGCTCTTTACAGTAGGAGTCATTTTTGGTTTGCTCAGGCCCCTAACCT
This sequence comes from Gymnobelideus leadbeateri, assembly GCA_011680675.1. Lineage (NCBI taxonomy): Eukaryota > Metazoa > Chordata > Mammalia > Diprotodontia > Petauridae > Gymnobelideus > Gymnobelideus leadbeateri. The sequence continues at coordinate 460,278 of WOXC01001454.1, read as the reverse complement.
ACTTCTCAACTTTGGACTTTATAATATTGATGTCTGGCTTGAGCTTCTGCCTTCTTATATCCTTTTTGCTTCCACAGTTAAGGATAGGAGACTGCAAGCTTCCAATGTGCCCAAAGTGATGCAATGCTAGGTACAAGTTGGCTCCATGCCATCCTGGTCTGAGCTTTGCAATTTCCTGACCCAGGTTTGCTTGTCCCTGGTTAGGAATTTGGCAGACTGCTGCTCTACTCTGTGACTACTGGCCTGCTGGGAGCCTTTGCAGGTTCAGAGTGAGAACTGCTGGCTCCCCTTGGTCTGGGATTCCTGTCTTGGCTGTTCCACTGCAGGCTCCCATACTATACTGGAGGGTAGAACCAAGTCCCTGCTCTGTTCCTGGGACCAAGCCACACAGCCACTGTTTGCCTCTGAACATGTTTCTTGTTCAGTCATCCCTATCTGCTATGTCTGACTCAGAGCTGGGGAGTAGGTGAGAGAGCCACCAGATGGCGCCCATGCTCTACCCCTCTGGGGTCTCCTCCTGCCCTGGTGCCCGCTATGGGCTCTTTAAAAGCCCCTGGGAATTGTAATGTTGAGCATGTGGCACCCTCCTGGCCAGATCCCGTCCTTCCTCAAGCCTCTCTTCCTGTCTCCCTAAGCTGTTCTAGGCTGAAAAAATGTCTGTGATTTTTTTTCCCCTTGGATTTCCCAATCAGAATCCCGTCTGGGGCATTTTCTAGGTCTTTGGGGGGAGCACGAGGCTGTACTTCTTCCTGCTACTCTGCCATTGTAATTCCACCTAACTGCTGCTTCTCTGCAAAATCACAATTCTCTTCTCCACATAAGCCCTTCCCTTGTAACAAATAAGTATGTTTGAGCAAAACAAACATTTGTCATGTTTGAAAACCCATGACTCGTTCTGTACCTACCATATATACCTCTGCCAAGGTACTAAATCATTGACCTTCTGGAATTATGACTGGTGATTGCATTATCTTTCAAAGTTGTTCTCCCTTACAATTTTGTAGTCACTGCATAGATTATTCTCATGGCTCTGATCACTTAAGCACATCCCAGGTTTCTATGACTCTGCCCCTTTCACCATCTAAGCTCAAATCCCACCGTGACTTCCTTCTGAGATCGCCCTCCACTCCTGGAGTCAAGGAGAGAAGAGTCCCAGTCACTTAACCTCTTAGTTTGTGCGTCTATATAATGGGGATAATAACAGCATCATGGGGATCAAAAGAGAAACCTCTAAGTCTTACATGTATAATTACTATTTAAGAAGATAAACCAGTAGTTGAAATGAACGCTGAGGTATTACAAATAATTTGATGACAGCTATGACAGCCTGTCATTCCTTTCTGAGAGAGTCAAGTTATTACCTAAAAGTGCTTTCAATGCGCTGTGATATATGTATATGTGTACACCCCCCCCCCCTCCCCGCCACTCACTGCTATGTTACAATAATGGGTCTGTCAAAGGCAGGGATTTCAGATAAATGTCTTCTTTCACCGGAAACTACTCTATTTCCTTGCCATTTCTTTCCAAGTGTAGAATGATTCTTCATATGGTCCAAAGTATAGCTGGCATAGTGGATAGAATGTGGGGCCTGGAGTCAGGAAGGCCTGAATTTAATTCCTGCCTGAGATACTTTTTCTAAACATTTCATTAAAAAGAAATTTAATAGTATTAAACATGAATGGCAAGTAAAGGGAAAGAGCAAGGGACAAATGTTTATCAGATATCTACTATGTGCCAGGCACCTTACAAATACCTCACTTGATCCTTACAACAACCCTGGGAGAAGGCGTTATTGTTATCCCCATTTTATAGGTGAGGAAACCAAGACAAACAGAGGTTAAGTGACTTGTCCAAGGCCACACAGCCAGACTAGTCCTGACTCCAGGCCCAGGGCTCCACCAACTGTGATGCTGTATATGTGTATGGCAGATTGCAATGCAGGTTTAAGAAGGAACATAGTATAGATACTGTTCTTACTATGCAGTCTTAGAAAAATGACTTCTTTGAGGTAACTGAATCTATTTGCTGACTTTGACAAAGAAACTTCACAGGGGGTTTATGCACAATTAGATGTATGAGGGCAGTACCAGACGGCAGCACCTGCTGTCAAGGGATTCAATCCACTATGAGGGGATAGATAGCTCCTGGAGGGGGATACTAGAGGCAGCATGGTCATTTTTCTTATATTAGCAAGTCCCAACAACGAGGAATTAACATCTCTTTAATCACTTAAGTTTTCTTTTATTTCTACAAGGGCTGGTTTGTTACTGTATTCAGATAATTTCTGTTTATGTCTAGTTAAGTGGATTCACTGGCACTACTAGATATTCTCTCAATTCTGTAGTTATTTTTTTTCCTGCCTTTTTTTTGGGAAGGCAATTGGGGTTAAGTGACTTGCCCAAGGTCACACGGCTAGGTTTTTGTTTGTGTGTGTTAAGTGTCTGAGGCCAGATCCGAACTCAGGTCCTTCTGACTCCAGGGCCAGTGCTCTACTCACTGTGCCGCCTAGCCGCTCCTTTTTTAGCTTTTTTTTAAAAAAAAATTTAATTTTAGACTCAAACACCAGAACATAAATACAGAATAAAGAAACAAAAACATATCATAAAGATAAATTTTGGACTTAAATGCAAAGTAAGAAAGTAAAAGAAAAGCATGTCATGTGCACAGCAGAGCAAGAGAGAGGATTCAAAACATGCAACAATAAATTTCCATTTCAAGAAAGCCCTTACAAGTGTTGACAGCTGCCCTTTGCTTCCTTGTTAAGTTTTCTTTTGTTCTCTCCCATCCCCCCACCCTCCCAACACACTCCAAGAATGCTACAATTAAGTGCGGAAAAATTTCTCTATAGCTATAGATATATATATACATACACATACACATTCATACATCGACATATACTTTCCTAAACAAATTCTACTCCTGATCTTTTTCTTATGTTTCTGCCTATCTCGTTTCCTATCCCTCCTGCCTCCTCTACTTTACTTCTACCCGCTACCTTGCCCTCCTATGACTTATCTACCACCCTCCAAGGATCCTCCCTGTCCTCCCAGTCCCATTAATCTAAACACCCTTCTATAGCCCCCTATAACCTCTTCCCTCATCCTCCTTTATCCTTCCATTCCCACGGATCTAATCTGTAGTATTTTGAATGCAATTTCTTTCCCCTCTTCCCCCTTCTTGCTGTTTGGTTTTGTTGGTGTGGTGAGCTGCCAGTCCCCTGGCAGTTTAGGAATAACACTGGAATGAAATGGAACGTTCATAGGTCATTTAACAGTTAACATAAAAGTTCATTTAGCTGTAACACAGAACTGATACTCAGTAAAGCTGCAGCATTCAGTTTGCTGCCTAGATCCTCCTATTCTCCATTTGGGAGCAAGTCTGTTCAGCAGGGCAGAGCGTGGAAGCTTGTGGTGGTTTGGGGGCATCCACACAATCTGAAGGACCCTGACTCCATGTAGATAGCCCATAAGGAAGCCAGGTCAATATGGACTGAAGTCATCAGGAAACAGCAACAATCATTAAGCAGTTGGAGCTTCAGCCACACTCTCCCCCACCCCAGTAAAATCTTGGGGACATCTTCCTTGGCTTTTAGAATAGAACTAGCTTAACCTATGTGCTGGGGTGAGGTGAGGAGGAAGAAGAGAAAGTGGAGGAATCCCAGTCTATCTTATCCTAGTTCTTGGTGTCACGGTCTTAGAGTTGTGCTAGGGGACTTTCTACCATTTAAAATTACTTTAGGTCCATTGCTGAACAACTCTAACCTTGGGGATGAGAAAAACTCGGCACTAGCAATTTTCTAGAAAAAAAAAAAAAAGAGGAAACTTTTTAAAGGTTGTTAAGTTGTTTTTCAATCACATCCTGATGCCATTTAGGGTTTTCTTGGCAAAGATCCTGGACTGGTGTTGCCATTTCCTTCTCCAGCTCATTTTACAGATGAAGAAACTGAGGCAAACAGGTTTAAGTGACTTGCCCAGGGCCCACACTGATAGTAAGTGTCCGAGGCCATATTTGAACTCATGAAGAGGAGTCTTCCCGACTCTAGGTCCAGCACTCTATCCACTGCACCACCTAATTTCTAGCAGAAACAAAACCAAAAATTTTAATGGTCCCTGAAGAATGACTAAATTTAGAAGAAAGGGAAGACTAGAAATATTAGGCTTTGCCTCCTCACTTCAGAAAGACAGTGTACTAGCTCTTAATAATTTGGTCTGTGTAGTGGTTGATGCCAAATATTCACAGTTCATAAGTGAACTCCTGACCTAAGGCAGTGTCAATGAGCAGGAGAAGCAAAAGAAACAAGGCACTGTTACTAATTCTTCATCACTGGTCAGGGACATCTGTAGAAAGGTAGTTGGGAGGTTTGTGTAGTTCACATTAAGTCGTCTTGTATAAGGCAGTGATGATCGGTAAAAGCAGAATAAAGGCTTCAGAATGGATGATGAGAACTCCATCACAGTCACTCATTTTCCACCCAAATTGGAGAATTTATAATAAAGTGGCTAAAAGGCTATTCTGTCTTGCAGTGAGCCTGTCTCAATGGCAGTACTGATTCCAACACTTGCTCTGCACCAGCACTCTCAGCATTCACCAGCCCTGCCCCGAGAGCTCCACTAGGTAAAGATCACCAAACTTCTGCCCCTTCAGACGCCTCTGCAGAGGGGCTGCCACCCTAATGACCCTCCTTCATCTCTATCCAGGAACTCAGAATTACTCCCAATGTACGTAGGATATTTCTTTTCTTCTAGGGGATCCTGAAACTTAGGTAATGATAATTTCAACTCCCCCATGCAATTAGAGAACAAAGCACATCCTATTGATACCTTCTCTTGGTCCCCAAGCCTATTCTGGGAAGGAACTGTTGAAACCTAAGTGGAGAAAAGGAGGCCTGTCAATTAGGTGGCCCTGAGCTGTTTCCCCATGATGTACAGGGGATGCAAAGATCCAAAGGCTTTAGTAACCCTGTGACTGGGAAAAAAGAAGGAAGTGCTGGAAGGGGACAGGTGGAATTATGTTAAAAAAAAAAAAAAGTCCATAATTACTGGATCCAAGAAGCCACTAAACAAGAGTCCTCTTCCTTCCTATTTTATCAAAGACAGTCAGGAGCACTCTCCCTTAGACCTGTCCTGCTCATGAACGTAATTAACTAGCATACCAAACCTGGCAGTTTGTGTTCAGTTGTCCTTTCCTTGGTTCAAGTAAAAGTAAACTGAGATGTCTATCCCCCCAGCCCTTCCTCCCTGACTGTATGTTCTTCTAGCACATCCAAATTATAAGAAATAATTAAGTTCCTCCCATTCCCTCCCCCGCTTTTCCCCTACCGTATTACTGTAGGTATGATCAACATTTAGTCCCTTTTAACAGCTCTAACATATTAGCCCCTGACATAGGTTGTGTGACCCTGGGCAAGTCATTTCACTTTCCGGTGGCCCAGACAACTCTCTAAGTATACAGGAAGATCAATCTAATTAATATACCCTAGTAGAGAAAGTTTCCTAACTGGGAACTCCTTATACTGAAATCATAGGCCCAGTTTAATAAAAAAAAGTACAGCCTTGAAAAATTTTTCTACATTAAATTACTTTCGTTTCTTTGACCTCTTCTTAGTTTTACTATATAAAAATACTAATTTCTGGCTTTTGCTGTTTTTGTTACCAATAACACTAGAAGATGATTGTAAAAATATAAAGTTTGTCCCATTTACTGAAATCATCAAATGAAAGCTATTTTAAAATATAATCATTTTACCTTTGTATTTATTACATATGTATCTGAGTTCCCTATTAGAACTTAAGCTCCTTGTGATCAGGTATTATGATATTTCTATCTCCAGGCCTATCACATGCCTGACAAGTAATAAGCTTTTAATAGATACTTGCTGAACCCTTGCTGAACGACAGAATAGAAACCGAGCTTATACAGTAGGAGATGTATTTTGAAATCTTAAAACAGTTAGATAATTATGCTTTAGACATGCGGCCTCGAAAGCAGAGGAAATGTTTTGCCAGAAAAGAGTAAGAGCTGGTCATTTAATTAAATGTGAAAATCCATTAAGTGGAAAGATTTATATATGAAAATTATAAAATTAATAAAATTCTAAGCCTCTTAAAGCTTTAGAGGAGCTAAACTTCTAAAAAGAAATGCTCCCAAATTTGGACATATTGATAATTAAGTGAATTTAGCAAACAGAACATTTTAATTTGGACTAAAATAACACAAAGGCAATACTCCCTTCCAATCCTAGTGATTTAATGACAAGATTCATTAAGTAGCCAAGGTCTTTAATCACAAAGTAGATAGATAAGTGCTAGATAATTAACACAATGATGTATTGCTGTTCTGTGGACTGAAGGAAGGCAGCACAGAAGCCAGTGTGGTTTAGAGGCTGAAGAACATTACCACTACAGTGCCCCAAATGTTCCAAGTAGGATACGTAGACCTAACAGTGTCTGGCCTAAAAGTTTCTACGCCTGCTTCAGCTTCCATTGCCATGACTGCTATCACCACTGTCACTGGTTCCTTAAGACTCTTCCCCAACACTTTTGTTTGAATGGTTTATTATATCAACATTTTAGTACTGCTGCTTTAATCTTAGGAGACACAAACACATACCTGCCGATGAGAAGCTACATTTTTTCCCTAACAATATGAAAAATGAAAGAACATAAAAGCATAAATGTGCTCTCTGTGTATATTTCATGCATCTGAATACAGATCTTACCTTCATTTTCTGTATTAGCTGGAACAGAATCAACACCAAAAGGATGCCATGGTTGCAGATCATCTAGGCTGAATTCTCCATCAACTGGAAGGAGTTCGACTGTGGTTTTAGTTTCTGTCAGTGATGGCATGAGGGCATCGTTTCCGTAACTGATCCTGGGTTCACTGATCATGTTGGCCAAGACGTCATCTGAGTAGTTTTGCTCTTTCTGAAGCAGCTCATCTATACAATTGGAACAATGTCTAATGATTAATAATTAGCAATGTTAGGTTATTTCCTAATTTAGCATCCAATCTCACTGATCCTCTCACACATATTTTCTAGAAGGGTAAGTTGGAGACTGTGGGTGTCTATTTATTGGCAATGGCAGGAATGGGTGCACAGAAAAAAGAAATGGGCACCAATTCTTTCAAGCAACCAATTCTAGGGGGAAGAGAAGCATTTATTATCAAGCTCCCACTGTCAGGCACCATGTGCTAAAGCGCTTTACAAATATTATTTCCTTTGTTCCTCACAACAACACCGTAGGGTAAGTATTATTATTAGACCCATATTTTTATTACAGTTGAGGAAGTTGAGGCAGAGGTTACGTGACTTGCCCAGAGTCTCAGAGCTAGATTTGAATTCAGGTCTTCCTTGATCTAGGCCCAGAATTCTTATCTGCTGTGCCATCAAGCTGCCTGGCAGGAATTTACAAGATAATACTCCCTGAAAGAACTGATGGCTCCTTTAAGAAAGTAAAGCCATTGATTAAATGAACAACAGATACCTGCTATGTGAGAAGAAAGTGCAGTGGACACTTAGGACTCAGACCTGACTTCAATAGAGGTTCTGCTTCATGCTGAACTGGGGATTAAGTCACCTGACCTTGTCAAACCTTGGTTTCTTTAACTTAAGAATGGAGATAATACTCACACTAGTTATTTTACAAGGTTGTTATGAAAATATAAAGACGTAAAGCCTTTTGTAACTGTAAAGTGTGATATCAAACATGAACGATCATTTAACTGCATAAATTCAAAGGGACTCAGAATTAGGACTGATGGATGAAAGAACTTTCTATTAGTTACCTGATAATTTGTTACAATGAGGTTAGCTGATGATGTTCCTCTTCACCACACAGAATGTTTTACTGATGAACTGGGGGACAGTTATACATTCTTATCATTTCACAGGGACACTTTCCTTCTGCCACCACCCCTTTTAGAGCCCTTACTTCCAGAGAAGTAAAAATAAATAAACTATCGACCCCATCTGATAATGTATTCCTCATTCTGCATCCATAGGCTACCATGGCTCTCACAAACAGGAAGGCATACTGGTTGGTCTCTTTAAAGACCAATGATAATATTTTGAAAAATTTAGGCTTTTCAGTTTTCCCTTTGGTCACATCCTCCTAGGTTATGAGGGAATTTTTGGAATTCCCTTAACACTGAACTAAGCTACACAGAATACTATTCCATGGTTAAGGAAGACTTTCGACCACTTGAGGAGAGTTATCCCTCACTTTATTTAAGATACAGCTCATGTATTAGACAACCAAAGAGGTCCATGGTACCAAAATGGTTAAGAATCCTTGCTACAAGACTGTATGTAAGTGTGTAATTATTTGCATGTTGTCTCCCTCATTAGAGTGAAAGCTCCTTGACAGTAGGGGCTCACATTAATATCTTTCTTTACAACTCCAGCATTTAGCAGTTTCTAAGTCAGTCAATACATATGTTAAGCACCTTATAATTGTTAGGCACTCCCCTAAACTCTGGGGATACAATGAAAAGCAAAAGACAGTCCCTAGGAACTTACTTCCAACTTCTAGCTTCCTTCAAGGAAGTCACAATCTAGTGAGAAGACAACATTCTCCATCATTACTCCCTCCCATCCCCCTCACTCTACCAAGAAAGCAAGAGGAAGAAAAGCTATTACAGACATAGGCCAAAAAAAAAAAAAAATCCCACATCGGCCATGTTTGTTTATATGTGTGCACATGTATATGCATTACATACATACACACTGTCTTTCCCTCTGTGTACATAAATACGTACAAACATGTGTAGAGGGTTAAGAAGAGGGTGAGAGGAGATGAGAGAAAGCAGAAGGATCTATTGTAGACTGTTCTCAGGAAGCCTGGCCCCAAGGGATACAGGAAGATGGCTATCAGGGATGGATGGAATAAGTGAGGGACTGAGGATAAGTGAGACACTGTTTTTATAGGCAATAAGGCAGCAGTCTAGGCATAGGGAGAGAATGCAGATAAACAAGTGAGCAGTGATGAGTGAGAAAGTAATCTGCTAGAAAAGATGGAATGGGATGGAGTGGGATTGCTTCTGCAGGTATGGGGGTTTGTGTTGAGCACTTTTTGTGATGGTAAAGAAGTGGAAACTGAGGGGGTACCCATCAGTGGGGGACAGATGAACAAATTAAAGAATATGAGTGTGATGGAATATTACTGTGTTGTAAGAAACGAGGAAGTGGGTGATTTCAGAGAAAACTGACACAAGTCAGCAGAACCAGAAGAACAATTCACACAACTACAATACTGTAAAGGCAAACAATTCTGAAAGACTTAGGAACTATGATCAACACAATGTTTAACAATAATTCCAGAGGGCTCAGGATGAAATATGCTACTCACCTCTAGAGAGAGGGGTGATGGACTCAGAGTGGTGAATTGAGGGATGTATATATTATATGCACAAATAGTCTCTCTCTCTCTCTCTCTCCCCTCCCTCTGTCTCCACACATTTTCTCCATCTCTTTTCCATTCCCCCACACCCCCAATTGAAAAAGCAAGAAAAAGACATGTATGGTCAAGCAAAAAAAAATCTCCCACATTAGCCATGCACACACGCGCGTGTGTGTGTACAACAAATATGTGCTTATCATTCCACCTCTCCCTCTGCCTGTGTAAACATAAATGCATATATACATAAGTGTACATGTATGTATATATGTAGTACAGTTGATCTCAATTATTCACAGATTCCATATTTGCAAATGTACCTCCTAGCTAAAATTTATTTGCAACCTCAAAATCAATACTTGTGCTTTCATAGCCATTCAGACATGTACAAAGTGGTGAAAAATTTGAGTCAAATGATACTTATGTTCCCAAATGAGACAGAACAAATGATGCTGTGCCTTTTTCTTCACATACTGTCAAAAAGTGTCCTCTCTGTAGTCTATTTAGTGTCATGTTTTAAACTTTTTTTTTTTTTGATTTTGCTGTTTAAAATGCTTCCAAGTATGGTGCTGAAGTACTGTCTAGGTGTTCCCAAGTGCAAGAAGGCTGTGATGTGTCTATTATGAATAAGGTTTCCTTCAAGCATGAGTTTTATATATATATATATGTACACACATACATGTATATGTATATGTACTTGAGTCCAATGTTAATCAAACAATATGGTATATCCAGAAAAAGGAAGAGAAATATCACCCATTTGCACAGGAAGCTGCTCTAGAAAGTGCTAAAGTAAATGTGACCAGAAGAAGCTGACAGGAACATAACCCCATATTTCCATTAGAGGTAGATGCAATTACAAAAGAAAAATTAGATAACTGATTATATGAAACTTAAAAGCTTTTACATAGATATTTAACATAGCAGAATAAGAGGGAAAGTACCTGAATGGCAAAAAAATTTCTGTATCAAATTTCTCTCATAAGCGTTTAGCACCAATTTATATAATCTATGTACAATATGAACAAGTAGTTCCTCAAAGAAAAACCACAAATCACAACCACATGAAAGGATGCTTTTAATCACTAAGTAATAAGAGAAATGCAGATCAAAACAACCTTGAGGTTTTATCTCACAGCCTACAAATTGGCAAAGATAACAAAAAACAGCAACAGTCAATGTTGGAGGAGTTGTGGGAGGTTGCATTAATGCATTGTTGGTGGAGCTCTGAAATAGTACAAGCAATTTTGGTAAACAATCTGGAATTATTCGAGTAATATTTTTTTTTTTAAATCTGGTACTATACAAATAAAGGGACTAAAATGCTCATACTCTAAACCACTTGTTGCTCCATTATTAGGTAATGGTAAGGAAATTTGAAGATCTTCCCTATCCCTTAATAAGCCTAAGGGAATTTGAGGACATTCCCTGATTTGAAAATATACTCTATGAGGTGGGTAGGTGGTGCAGTGAATAGAGCACCAGCCCTGGAGTCAGGAGGACCTGAGTTCAAATTCTGCCTCACACAACACAAAAACTAGCTGTTTTATATAAAAAACTAGCTCTGTGTGTGTGTGTGTGTGTGTGTGTGTCTGCCTTCTCATAGGCGGAATGTGGTCACGTGGAGCAAAGTCCAACTGGAGAAGCTTGGTTAGGGGAGGCGTGTTTTTCAGGAAGGTCCAAACCTTGTTACTTTATAATTGGGCAGTGGGGTCATGAAGGTTGTGATGTCCTCTGACCCTGGAGAAGGTGGTATATACCCTGACATGAGGTTTTGCTTTGGGGCTCAGTTATGGCAAGAGCTGTATGATTTGGCCAGATGAGACTCTGGGCAACCGTTAGGGCCCCTGGCTTTGAAAACCCAGATGTTGGTGCCTCTCTGTCTCATGACTAACACTGTATGTGTGTGATGGCCTAGAAGCCTGTCTGCTGGTCTGTTGAATTGTACTATTTTCTTTGCATTTTTGTTTGCTTGTGATTTGTTTGTGCTTTCGGAAGTTCAGGGTGCTGACTTTCCCCCCTGAACTAAGTGAATGATATCTATGTTTGATTAAACTAAGACTGTTAACCCTTTCTGAGTTGCTTTCCTTTAGAAAAGCAGATCAAAGAACCTGTGCTAGCAGCCATCCTGGGTATGCTAGGGTGCTTGCTGCTACACACTAGTGCACCAAAATGTTGATAGAAAACAGGAGACATTAATAAAAACTTATTAAAATACAAGTCAATAGGAGAATCCTATTACAACATAATGAATGATTACATAGACTGGTATTTGCCACCAGTGCATTATATCCCCTCCCACTAGAATCGTAAATAGATAACACTGTATTTCCCTCCAGAAATCTATCTACTTCTCTTTTAAGATTCTAGGCCCAGATATAAGCGAAAGAGGGGAGTGTTTATCAAGCAAAGGGCTTATAAAGGAAAAGTCTCAATACAACAGTTAGCTTACCAACTTCATCCTGAATCTCCTCGGCTACTGCTGGCACATTGTAGAGCAGAGAGAGAGACTGGTTCATTCTCTCATAAATCACACGCAAGTGTGTCATGACCTATACCAAAGACGGAAGCTCAAGATAAACCTAAAGTAGTTTTTTCTCTTATTAGTCACTACAAATGAAAATAATTTTAAAGATATAACATTTAGGGCTTTTTTTCTCTGAAAGGCTATTTTCCTTTTTCCTTGCTTTGCTTCAGGACTTTGTATTTCCTAGTATACTACAAACTTGTTAAAATAGTCAGAAAGATCCTTTCTCTATCACAGTTCTACAATTCTGAGACTAGAAAAACAGTGAAACCAAAAAATCTCCTTTCCATATTTTAAAATAGAGAGGACCAAATTTTGGTTTTACAAGTTGCTTGAAACTAGATATTTAAAGATTCTGTCATTCTAGAAAAGGTAAAATTTAAAAGCTAGAATACATTTTAAATCTCAAAGAATCTGGTATGTTTAAAAATATACATTTAGTAGGGCTTAGCTTTAAAAAAAGGTATGAGGATTAAAAGATTAAAGTTTCATATGAAAAATAACCTATGATTCTAGGAAACTATTTGGTTTGTATTATTTTGGAGGCTACAGTAAATTAGAAATATTTTTCATTTATTTCTTCTAATTTTTTAAAAGGTGACAAGAATAAGTAATAATTTATGATGATTCTTCATTGCTTCTTAAAGCAAGAATCTGTAAAAAAAAAAAAATCCTGGAAGGTGGGATTTCAGGAACTAATATGAGTCATAAAATTCTTGGCAAAATTATTCAAGAGAACAATTGTCTGCCAAGGGAAATTTCACAAGTTCTGAAATTTGTTATGGCATTAACATCATGGAAACAACTCTTTTGTTGCTATATATTTAAAAGAAATATTTTCTCAATATGTACAAACCAGTAAAACAAATACTTAAAATTTTAAATATCTGCTATGTCTAAAAGATTATCACCTTTATTATTTACCTGAGATCTGATTTGGGCAGCTTTCTTTGGATCCACCATACGAACGTGTTCAAAATGCTTTAAGGTATGTTGCCTGTCTTTCTGTTCAGCACGTACATATTTCTTCAACATGTTGAATACGTGACGTGGCTACAGAATGAAAATGGAAAACATTTTTTCAGTATATAAAAGTAAATATCTCCCCTCCAAATCAGTGTTTCTATTGCTAAAAGAATACCTAAATCTTTTTCAATAGTGCGTCGTATAATCAGAATTTCTTATATATGTAAGTTGCGTGAATTTTTAAATAATTGCTTACTGGCTTAAATCTGTAAGTATGATACATAAAAGTGGTGATGGATAGGTTAAAAGCCCTATTCGTTGATTTAAAGACCTATTAGGTCTATTAGTTCATGTGTTGCTGCTAATTAATTAGTTTTTCTTCAAATTATGATCACGTTGTCTGAGTAATCATGTAGGCCTTGTCAAATGTATAGTCACTACTATGCTCTATGAAGTCTAAGAACTTTGTTTAGAACCATCTATATTATCAAAATGTCAAGATATTTAGATGAATTTTTCCTCCTACTTTTTCTAAAAATCCTTTCTTCCCCAGCTTTTCTAAGGCACAACTCCTATTTTCTAGTTACCAACACACTACTGAAACTATTCTCTCAAAGGTTACCAGCGTAAGGGTGGGGTTAAAACCGCCCTATTTCACTGTATGAAAATACTTTTTGATCGAATTTAATCATCGGAAGTGACTGTGAATACATTACAATCCTTATGCAAAATACTCTTATGCCAAAGCAAATTTGTATAAAAACCTGGAAAGAAGAAATTCTGAGCATCTGGATTTTTAAGGACTTGGAGGAAACAGAACAAAGGGAGAACCAAGCTGTAGCAACTATAGGAAATACTGAGTAGAGTTCTCTGCTCCAGAGAAGGGGACTGAGGCCAAAGAAAGCCCCCCAAAATGATGCAATGACAACTGTCTGAAGAGAAATCACAAACCAATGTAGATTTTAGAAAGATACGAACAGAAGGTAGACAGGTAACAAAGAAGGAATACAAAAGCATGGCATGCCACGCAAAACCTGTCTCAAGAATGTGAAAGTGAGGGGTGGTTAGGTAGTACATTGAACAGAACACCAGCCCTGGAGTCAGGAGAACCTGAGTTGAAATCCAGCCTCAGACACTTAACATAAAAAACTAGCTGTATGACCTTGGGTAAGTCACAACCCCAATTTCCCTCCAAAAAGCAAAAAAACCCCCAAAACCCCAAAACAAAAACAAAACCACATCAACAACAAAAAGAATGTGAAAGTGTGCTATGGGCTGGTGAGGTAAACTGACATTAAAAAACAAATAAACCCAACTATACCAAAAGAGAGGAAGAAGAGTTAAGGGGAAAAGGGAAGGGAAGGAGGTTTGGATGAGCCAGACGGAAGGGAGAGAGCAGTCAAAGCTTCCACTGTTTCCTCCACTGCCCCCTCTGCCCATCCTGCTTCTCTGTGCTAAGAAGTGTGAGGAAATGGAGGTGGATGGGCTGAGTCTCAACCAGTCTGGGTGGGGGTATGGGTGGTCAGTGAAGTGTCAGTAGATACAGACGGGCTGCTGGAACTGAGAAGGTCGAAGCCAGATCAAAAATTTCCAACTACGGAGAATGAAATCTGGGGGACTGTTTAATATCAATTGAATTATTTTCTCAGCCTACCCTTTTAAAAACTTGAAGTACTACTTAAAATACGTGATGATATTCATGGCCAATATTATAATGTGCCTAAGCTTTTTGAATATGGCAGTTTCCTACCGGAAAGCAATGGCATGTTTCTTGGAGATTATGCAGATGAGGGAAGCAGTCTTCAGAAACTATCTGGCACTTATTGTACTACAAAATCAAATACAAAGATTCTTATTCTTCTTAGAAGGAATCATGCATATGCTAGCATCAATGGGATTTATGGATTTTATGATGAATGTGCAAGAAGATACAATATTAAACTATGAAAAATCTTTACAGACTGCTTTAATTGGAGCCATTGTGGAAGAGAAAATAATCTGTTATCTTGGAGGTCTGTAACTAGATCTTTAATCTATGGGCCAGAACAAATGACTTATGGGACCAGATCATCAAAATTTTTTTGTGTGGTCCTGACCCTGACAAAGCTGTTTTAGGCTGGGGTAAAATGATGCACATCCTTTACATTTGGTGCCAAAGTATTTTGCAAAATCTTCATAAGCATTACTGGAATCTAAATGTAGAGTCCAAAGAAAAAGTGGTTGGAAAGGATATTAATCTTTTGTGAAGTAGTAATTTATAACATTCTTTTCTGCCCCAAGCAATGTGGTGAGTTGGATAATGCAGGTGCCATGACAACCATGGAGGAAGCTGTAATATGTTCTTTTCAGATTTTAAAACTTGCAAATGTCAGCAGGCTTGCAATTTGACTCTGCCCACTGGCCTTGCATTATTGTATATAACCTTTATTCAAAAAACGGTAACATGTACTGGTCAGTTTGCTCAAAACAGATATGTGTATATGGTGTGGATTTCCTCCCATTTTTAATTTAATGAATGGTATTTACTTTATAATAGCAAATGAAAAGACTTTCTCCATTCCTACGAAAAGATTCTTTAAAAAAAAAAAAAGGTCTAAATTCCTACACAAGCATCTTCTGTCAGGGAAACAGCTGTACAATTACCTAGCAGCTGATCTTGTTATTTGGGGTAAGCGTATAATTGACTTTTAAAAAATTCAGTGCAATACACAGGTAGTGTAAATGCTTATTTTTCTTTAAGATCTAAGTAAGGTACTAGTGTTCTTTGAGACTAGACATTACTATCATGAAAAAGCATACTATTATATGTGTGTGTGTATATAATAAATATGTATGTATAGACAAAGAATATTATGATAGATGCCTCATTGTGATCCTGTGGTACTTCTGGGCCCTCAAAGGATGCACCAATGAAAGAGAAGCTCTGGCACTATTTAGTACATGGGAATCAGTCTCAGGAGAAGTTAATTATAGAGTACTTACACTGGCTACTTGGTAACAAACTTGGTCTATGGCAAACAATACAAAATGGGGCTCAGTCCCTTTTACTTCTATAGTGAAGAAAGCTGCATAAACATGAGAATCTTGCCCAATGATCAATGAATAGGCACAACACCAAAGGAAGTGAATCTTACAAATTTTGACATTTTATCAAACAGGAAAGTAGAAGATAGAAGGAAGTTAGAATTACATGGAAGGATGGCTCCAGGAGCCTCTTGGAAAGGCAATTAAAGGTCATTTTATTCCAATGTCCAAAGTCAACAAAAAATATAATTTAATGGGGCATATGGTCAACTTGCATTGCACTGTTTGCAACAGTGGCATCAAGCCAATGAAAACAACACTAAGAAAAGAACCATGGCATATATGTCACTATTTGCTACAGAACATGAAGAGGTAGAGGAATTTTATGGAAAACTTGGTAGTAGTCACCAAATGAACTCAGTATATACTTTGATACTCAGTACGTGCAATGCACAAGCACCATCTTGGAAATATGTATCAGGAGTGGGGCAGGCAGAGAGGCTAAAGTCTTGAGGACTAAGCAGAAGCATCATAATTATATACAATGGATTCTTTTTCAAGAAAATAATTGTAAGGCCTTATATGTGGTTGACTCTGAATAACATCACAAAATGAAATTTATTATGCTTTAATAAATAGGAAATGACTAATGCAGGAATCATTCTTCAATTAGCTGAATTGGAATGTTTAGAACAACCAACTATTGAAGCAAAAATTAATAAACAGCTAGAAGAATAAAAATGAAAAGCAAAAAGTATTCATGAAATTAAAACAATTTCAACCAAATTGGTCATGTCATTGATACAAAAATGAAAAGATCATCAACATTGATTATAATGATTTCATACATTATTTTAACTATTATAAATCATTTACCATAATGGAAAATAAAAAGTGTCTTAGTCAGTAAACACTTGGATAATTTGCTAAAGGGAATGATATGGAAGTCAAGTTTTATATCAGTTTAGATATTTATCATAACTTTCAGAGAAGCATACATATAAGTATATATAAGTATAAATAAAATGTACTTCTAGAGAAAGCAGAAAAGGTCCTGAAGAGGGAAGTGGTTATATATGGGACTAGACCAAGTGTAAACAGAGGTGCACATATAAATTGATACTGATTTTGAAGGTGTCAAGAGATCAGCTATCAAGTTATCTGAAGGAAAGATGCCAAAGGCCGAGAGAGAATCTTAGAATTTATCAATAACTATCAACCCAGGGGCCTACTTTCCCATCTATATAAATATTTTTTAAAAATGAGAATAATCTAAACATGCATTAGGAATATCCTGGCTGAGAGCATATTAAGGGGATGGAAAGGCTTTTACAAACAATATTACATATTGGACATCTTTACATCATACAATTGATTGAAAGATGATGATATAAGCCCATTAATAGCTTTATGATTTACATAATCCTTTTAATATTTGCAAAGTATTTAATATATTATCTCATTTGATCAAAGATAATACAAAGGGGCGGCTAGGTGGCACAGTGAGTAGAGTGTTGGCCCTGGAGTCAGAAGGATCTGAGTTCGGATTCGGCCTCAGACACTTAACACACACACACACACACACACACACACACACACACACACACACACACACACACACCTAGCCATGTGACCTTGGGCAAGTTACTTAACCCCAATTGCCCTCCAAAAAAAAAGGCAAAAAAAAAAAAGATGGGTTGCCAACTCTGAGAAAACTGGATTTTGTAGTCCATAATATTGCCTTAAAGGGTTCTCTTTTAAAAATGAGTCTCTGATGAATATGGAAGAAATCATACAAGATTCCTTGAGTAGCTGGGTGAGGGGAGGAAGAGAGAGGAGTTGAAACTGCACTGGAACCTACGCCAAGCAAATGTGGGGATGGGCTTGTGAGGCATGTTCTATGGAACACTGAAGCACTGAGTCTTCTCTCTGGCCACTTTTAGTGAGAAATGTACTTTGGTCTCTTATGGAATGTGGAATCAGGTTTCTGGTTGGTTCCCATGTATTGTATCCCCCCTCCACGCTATAATAGAGAGCTATGTAAAAGATGATTGGCATCTGTGACATAAGCACCTACAATGAACTTTAAAGGTTAAGCCAATGTTCCCTCTTCTCTTATCAAAATAGCTTTGGACTTCCTGTGAAGGAGTGGGGGAGATTATGCCCTATAGAGAAGGTGATTGGAAGACTGACAGCAAGAATGTGCACCAGTCTAAGTGAGTCTCAAGTGTTTATTTCCCTGAGCACAAGTGAATTAACAGGGATCTCCAAATACAGGCTTTTTGATACATAGCCAATAATACCAGTTTCCAGGCTAAGGAATGTCACAGAGTTAACTAATGCTGAATTATCACAGTATATAGTTACTTGCAAACACCAGACTAGGTCAAATCTTTTGAAGGGTTATTCAGATTCTTTTTTAGGATTTAGAACACAAATCATTAGATAGCCTCATTGTAGGATCATGAAACCTTTCTATGTTAACTGTACCATAAGCTTTCAATTTCCTTTTTTTTTTAACCTTTCTTAAGATATGGCATACTGACACCGATTATGGAAATTCATGCTTTAATCTCCCAGCATGACACCTTCAAGTACTTGTGATCAAGAGTAATGCTGGTAGCCTTGAAGGGTCTTTCTATCCAAGAGGATCTATGTTTAAATGCAGGATTTTCTGTCCTTTAAAGTTGTTCTCTTGCCATTTTAATTAGTATCAAAGCTCATTCGATATAAATAATTTATCCTAAATGCTTTTGAGCTGTGTATTTCCTTATTTGTGAACATGGGGGCTACCGTTGAGAAGACCTTGGTCCAATGAACAAAAAATTCCAGGGTTTTTGTAAAAAGATCTGAGTTCAGTCACAAGCACTACCAACCCAAAGTTAGAAAACATTTCAAGACTCCTATGCAGAGGCTGGGCTCCTTTTTGCAACCTTACATTTTTATCTATCCCTAGTTTACTCCTAGCCTCTTTGTGCTTAAGGCAAAGTTCATCTTATTGGAAACACTTCAGTAACAAAAAAAGATTCTACTATTTTGTCTATTAGATACATAGGCACTGAGGGAGGAAGTTGGTGAAACAGTTGACCTTTTCTTGGGACTTTTCTCAGTCTGAGTTCTTTCTCTAATGTCCGTAGAGCCAGGGACTCTCCTCAATATGACTTCCCCTTCTCTGATCAGTCCTTTCTTTGTAGGAAGTTTGCTCCAATTTCTCGAACCAGACGCTCAGCATCTCTTCTTGGTTTCTGAGACAGCCTCCTTCTTTTATGCAAAATGCTGACCCTGTAGGGTGTGATCTAGTCTCTCACACAAAGACTTTGACTGATTAAAGGAGGTCTACAAGCCCTGTTCACACTCATAATACACCTGGTCAAGACATCAGAACCAAATGTTTTGATGTCATTCTTACCCAAGAATAAATAGATTCATGTGGGAAGGAGGTTTGGTAAATAAAATAGCAGAAAAGTTCACTAATTCTCTTCTTTGAAAGCTGTTCTGGAGAAAAAAAATCATACCCCTAGGCCTGTTTCTGAGAGAACTTGAGACAGTGAGTCCCTACCCACATTCCAGCTAGGGGGCACAATAGATAGAGTGTTGAGCCTGGAATCAGTAAGATCTGAGTTCAAATCCAGCCCGAGACACCTACTAGCTGTGTGACCCTGGACAAGTCACTTAATTCTGCTTGCATCAGTTTCTTCATCTGTAAGATGGCCTAGAGAAGGAAACTATTCCAATATCTTTGCCAATAAAACTCCAAAAGGGGTTACAAAGAGTTGGATACAACCGAAAACAATAAAACAACAATAACTACCACCTACATTCCAAAGATGGAGACCACCTCCGGTGAGAAGAGCTTGTTTGCCTGTGGTAATAATTATGCCAACTGATACACAGAGACTAGGAAGCTGAGGCCCAGAGAAGCAAACCTGACTGTTCCAAGGCCACAAACCTCTGAGAATCAGTATATAAACCTATGACCTCTTGTGCCAAGTCTAAGATTCTTTTCCTTACACTTTGCCTCTCAAGTGTGCTATTGCCAAGACTCTTGAGGACTCGCTCTTTCCCTTTATAAACCTTAGTGACATAACTCCCCTGGCTGGGGAAAGCTTCTGAGCTAGATGGTCAGCTATGCCCCTCAAAGATGTGCAGGGATCACCTGCAAACAGAGACATTATTTTCCCTGTTTTTCTTTTCATAGTAATTTGAACGCAAAAGTAAAATGAGAGGGCAGCTAGGTGGTGCAGTGAATAGAGCACCAGCCCTGGAGTCAGGAGGCCCTGAGTTCAAATCCGGCCTCAGACACTTGACACACTTATTAGCCATGTGACTTTGGGCAAGTCACTTAACCCCAATTGCCCCCCAAAAAGCAAAAACAAACAAACAAAAGTAAAATGAGAAAAAATGTAGCCATACCCGCGGAGGAACCGCCTGGAGGGCTGTGATGTAGTTCTCTAGAGCCATCCGACGACGGTCATTGAGCATGGCTTCGACTCTGGCCATGTGGGTCTCTACCAATTGCTGTCTCTCATTTGCAGCTTCTTGTTCTAATGATTCCACTTTTTCCTGGAAATGCTTACAGAGAGAACAAACAGACATACGTCAATGACAAAAGACACCAAGTGAGGGAACACGTGTGGCAAACCATCACTAAGGAATTAAAACTCTTTTCCAAAGGTCCATGTGAGTTATTGATACATTTTTTCATATGTCTACAAATCAGAAAACCATCATTCATATGTTGAATCCTTATGTTACTGATTTATCTCTAAAAATTGTGTTTGGTGGATTGGCCTTAACCAGGGACATGTTTCAAAGCAGTTTAAACTGTTCTTCAAAAATAAAACAAAATGACATCAAATAGAAAAAGTATTTTAAAAGCATCTTATCTTTTCTCTCTGTCAACAGAGTTTAACTTAATTATAGTTCAGTAGTACTAGGATGAAAATTTTCCTGATAATGCATACGGCTAAATACACATACAGGGCAGAGTAGAGGTACTTCCAATACGCCTGCATTATAGGACGGAAATACAAGGGGCAAAATGGTGAAAATGACGGTGATATCAAAAATGAGGGCATAAATGATGATTTAAGACAAGATTTACCAGTATTAATAAATTTGTATAAAACTAAGCTAGTATCATCAATAATAATTATTTTCTTTTTGTTCTCATATTTTGTTCCATTGATAACGTACGTGTAATTACCTGGATAACTGCTTTCTTATCAGCTTTGGGCAGGTTCTTTGCTTGATGTTCTGCCTCTTCCCATTCCCTCATAACCTGCAGAGGTAAATAAATGGTTTGTGAATGAAGAATTATTTGTTTCCCCAACTAAAACTGTAAAACTAATTCCCAAGTTTTCCTTATAAAGATTACTCTGCTTAAGTAGATATCAGATTTTATTAGACTAATACAAGGAAATTAAATTTGTCCTGGTCTTGAGTTATTTTTAATTTTCTCATTAAGTTTCACTGTAGGTGACCTGTTAACAAGGCATTAACTATGAATGTTAATAGTTATTAAAAAGTCAGAGAAAACATAGTGAAAAGAGCAATTAGGGGTTCAGAGGACCCTATGAAAAGCACGCTGATTTTCTCTAATGAATGTTTTAAACTATAGTTGAAATGATTTAATTTTAATAACAAAGTTCTCAACTGAAACTGAACCAACTAATCAATCAAAAAGCATTAATTAAGCCCTTTTTACACACCATATGCTGTGCTAAGAGGTGGGGATACAAAAAGCCAGATCTTGACAAGGAACTTACATTTTAGTGGGTAGACAACAAGTAAATAATTAGGTACACACTAAGTATATAGAGAGAAGATATACTACAAGAGGGAAGCCACACTAAGTATATAGAGAGAAGATATACTACAAGAGGGAAGCCACACTAAGTATATAGAGAGAAGATATACTACAAGAGGGAAGCCTTTTATCTAGCTCACTACAAAAATGAATGGTAACTAATTTCATTGGGTCCTTCATGGCTGCTTGGCAATCTTTTATTTTTATTTTTTTAATTCTCACTGAACTTTATTTGCTGTAAGAAACTTTGCCCTGTAGCCCTTCAATGACAAGAGTGGATCAATGAGGCTGGAAAGGTCTTTGTATCACTCAGTCAAGCTAAACTTTCTCTAACTACTGAGGCTATAGGAAATCACCAAGTAAAGAAGGCTTTCACAGCGAGGAAGCAGAAGGAATCATAGCACACGAATGGGAGGTAAATCAAGACTACACAGTGACTGAGGCAGAGTTGGGATTAGAACTCAGAACTCCTGAGCCTTCCACCTTTTATAGTTTGGACAGGTCAAAAGTATGGCCATTTTTAGAGACAGAAGCCAGTCTTTTCTCCAGGTCCTTCTCCCAGCTGACTGTGTTGGTGTGTTCTGTCAGGTCTCCTGGTGGCTGTAGCTTCATCCTCAGTTGTTGAATTGGAGTAGGTCATTTCTGAAGGCCCCAGGACTCTGGCATCCAACCACCTGCCCCGTCCCAGCAGACACCACGTATATCAGAACCATATGCAGATTTGAGAATCATCTGCTGACCCACATGTATGTGTTTTCTCCCATTAGTAGACTGAAATCTCCTCAAGGGCAGGGCCTTTTCACTTTTGTATCTCTAGTAGCTAGTCCAATGGTCGGCATTGGGCAGATGCTCAAGAAATGCTTGTTGATTGATATATAATTTCTACACAGTATCCTTTGAAAATAGCCACAGCTATTTTCCAGGTCACAGATCAGGGGAACCTTTGGGCTAGAAAGGAGTGGAATGACACAGGTTGGCCAGGGCTGATGGGAAGGTGGGATACCATGGGCTTGGCAGGGCTGGGCCTGTTGCCCACCAGCCAGGGCCTGCCCCAGCCCCCTTGGGTCCTCTCTGTGTGTCCTGCACAGGAGGGGCAGGACCACAGAGTTGGCTTCAGCTGATTGTCTACAAGTCATGCTCCAAAGCCTGCCTGGCAATCTTTCTGTTCACCTCTTGATAGCTCCCTATTGAATAAGGTTGTGATAAACTCTTTCCATTCAAGTTCCCAACCCTTTTCCTCTACCAGGGGTGTGGAACCTGCAGCCTTGAGGCCACATGTGGCCTTCTAGGTCCTCGGGTGCGGCCTTTTGATTGGGTCCAAGTTTTATAGAACAAGTCCTTTTATTAAGGGGATTTGTTCTGTGAAGTCTGGATGCATTCCATCTCATATCTATTATTATTATTATTATTAATGTTTTCTTTCTTTTCTATTATCTCAAAGAAAGAAGCACCCTTTTTCCTTTTAAAGGTTAATGTTTTTCAATGGATTATTCTTCATTTCCATCCTCAACTTTCTAACTCTACTGTCATTTAACTGGAGCCCCAGTTTCTTCACCTGTAAAAGAGAAATACCCGATAATAGACAACATTTTCTACAGAGATACATATGAATTATTTCATTTGAACCTCACAATTAGCACTGTACAACTACAATTATTATTATTTCAATTTCACAGCTTGGGAAACCGAGGCACAAAAGTTAACTGATTTGCTACAAAGCAAGTACAAAAAACTGAATCTGAAGTGAGGGCTTCCCTAATCTCAAGTACAGCATAATATCCAATACACTATGCTGGACTTTTGTTACTCACTAAAAAAACCCAAACCTTCCTTTTTCTTAATAACCAACTGACTTCTTGAAATAATCCATACTTCCTCTTCTTGCTCTCCATTTACTTAATGTTTCAAAATCTCTTCTTCAAATACCACTGTTATACTAAGTGTCCTCTTCAAGCTTACCAGGGACACTGAATGACCAGTTCCAAAGGCCATTTGCCAGTCCTTGTCCTCCTTGTTGTCTCTGAATTAGGTCAGGCTGCCAACCAGTTCCATCTAAGTGAAATTTTCTTTTTCGTTGATCTCTGTTCCCTGCACTATTCTGGATTTCACTCTTATTTGTGACTTTTCCTTGCTGGTCCCTTTTGAAGAAGAACCTTGTTCTACAAAGTCCTTGAGTTCCCTCGGCTCCATCCACCTATCCTATCTATCTGTTCTTTCTCTCTACCTAGATAATACTGAACCTATAATTCCAACCCTGATTTGTCTCTCTTCAAAGTATCTGAACCGTAGGTTTTCCACGTCCAGAACTACACACATTTCCCCCATCTGAACCCTGCTTAAAACCTCTGCATCTTTGATGTCAGTCTCTCTTTATCATATTCACACCATCCTCCAAGAGCTCTATCTACTATATCATTCATTCTCTCTCTCTCTCTCTTTGGTATTTTGGATAGGGGAAGGCAGGGCAATTGGGGTTAAGTGACTTGCCCAGGGTAACATGGCTAGCGATAAGTGACTGAGGCCAGATTTGAACTCTGGTCCTCCTGACTCCAGGGCTGATCCACTGCATCACCTAGCCAGCCTGATGTCACTGTCTCTTTACTTAGAGCAGGACACTGTGTTTTTTGGGGGAGAAGGGATATATTTGGGTTTTTAAAAAATTATATGTAAAAACAATTCTTAATTTTAATCTTTAAAAAATGTCTGAGTCAGGGTGGCTAGGTGGTACAGTAAATAGTGCACCGGCACTGGAGTCAGGAGGACCTGAGTTAAAATCTAGCCTCAGACACTTAATACTTGCTAGTCATGTGACCTTGGGCAAATCACTTAACCCCAATTGCCCTGCCTTCCCCCCTTCAAAAAGCAAACCCCCCCCTTCCCTAAGACAGCAATTAGATATGGATTATGTATGTGCAGTCACGCAAAACATATTTCCATATCAGTCATGTTGCAAAAGAAAACAGAGTTCCCTCTCCCCCGCAACCCCAGGAAAAATAAACTTAAAAAACAGTATGCTTCAATTTGCATTTGGATTCCATCAGTTCTTTCTCTGAAGGTGAACAGCATTTTCCATCGTGAATCTTTTGGGGTTGTCTTGGATCACTGTGTTGCTGAGAAGAGCTAAGTCATTCACACATGATCAACATGCAATATGGCTGTCACTGTGTACAATGTTCTCTTGGTTCTGCTCAATTCGCTTTCCTTCAGTTCACGTGCGTCTTTCCTGGTTTTTCTGAAACCATCCTGCTCGTCATTTCTTATAGCACAATAGTATTCCATCTCAATCACATATCACAGCTTGTTCAGCCTTCCCCAACTGAGGAACATCTCCTCAATCTCCAATTTTTTTGTCACCACAAAAAGAGTATTAATATTTTTTTATATAAATTGGTCCTTTTTCCTTTTCTTTGATCTCTTTGGGATACCAACCTAGTAGTGGTATTGCTGGGTCAATGTGAGGTATACATAGTTTTATAGTCCTTTGGGTATAGTTTCAAATTGTTCTCTAGAATGATTAGAACAGTTCATAGCTCCACTAACTTGCATTAGTGTCCCAATTTTTCCACAGCCTCTCCAACATTTACCATTTTCCTCTTCTGTCACATTAACCAGACTGAAAGGTGTGAAGTAGTATCTCAGAGCTGTTTTGATTTGTGTTTCTTTAATCAATAGTGATTTAGAGTGGTGTTTTTTTTTTCCATGTGACTGTAGATGGCTTTGATTTCTTTTTTGCTTATTTTTTTTTGGAGGGCAATTGGGGTTAAGTGACTTGCCCAAGGTCACATGGCTAGTTTTTGTGTTAAGTATCTGGGGCTGGATCCAAACCCAGGTCCTCCTGACTCCAGGGCTGATGCTCTATTCACTGTGACACCTAGTGGCCCCCCTGGCTTTGATTTCTTTATCTGAAAACTGCCTATTTATATCCTTTGACTATTTGTCAAATATTCTTATAAATTTGACTCAGTTCTCTATATATGAGAAATAAGACCTTTTTCAGAAAAATTTGCTATAAAATCACCCACCCCTTCCTGCCAGTTTTCTGCTTTCCTTCTAATCTGCACTGGTTTTGTTTGTGCAAAACCTTTTAAATTTAATGTAATCAAATTATCCATTTTACATCTTGTAATACCCTTTATCTCTTGTTTGGTCCTAAGTTCTTCCCTTATCCACAGATCAAGCAATGAATTTTTAGCCTTTTTAGTGTTATGGACTCTGTTAGCAGTCTGGTGATGACTACGGACCCCTTCTCAGAATGTTTTTAAATGCATAAAATAAAATACATAGGATTACAAAGGAAAACAAGTACAGTGAAATACAAATATCTAAATTTTTAAAAAAAGTTCACACCCTAGATTACAAACCTTGGGAGGTTAAGTGCAATACAGCTACTGCAATGATAATCCTCTGATTAAAAACTCTCAAAAGCCTTATATCACCTACTGAACTAAATCCTAACTCTTTAATCTTGCATCCAAGTTCAACATTATAATTGAAGGAATACTGGATTTGGAGTCAGATGATTACCAGTATTTAACACTGTGCATGGCATAAAATAGGCACTTAATGCTTGTTTACTTGAGAGGACCATGGTTAAAATTCCTGGCTTTATGTAACTTTGAGCCTTCTTCCCTGTGTCTCCTTGGACTTCCGTTCCTGGAAAGGGGTTGTACTAGATAGTTCCTGAGATCTTTTTTCCAGATGTAGATCTACAAGTCATGCTACGATTAACATTAGAAATGAGGAGGCTGGGGGGGTGGCTAGGTGGCGCAGTGAGTAGAGCGCTGGCCTTGGAGTCAGAAGGACCGGAGTTCGGATCTGGCCTCAGACACCTAACGCACACACAAACAAAAACCTAGCCCTGTGACCTTGGGCAAGTTACTAAACCCCAACTGCCCTCCAAAAAGCAAAAAAAAAAAAAAAGAAATGAGGAGGCCAAAATAGTATGATAATGTAATTAGAAAAATCTCATTATGTCAACTAAAACATTAATGAAGATAGAAAAATAAGTTCATCAAGGTTGCAAACTATGAAATTAACACAAAATATTCAGAATTCTCATTTACTAAGGATTAGGATTTTAAAAATACCATAAACACTTATGAAAACAATAATAACAAAAAGCCCTCCAAACCACTGAATATTAGGGGGAACAAAACACTTGAAATACATCTAACTTGGTTGAAATAAACTAAAACTATTACTGCTGAAATAAAGGAAGATCTAAATAATCAGTGTGGGGGAGGAAGCATTTAAAGTTCATCATATGTTAGTGTATGTATGTATGTATGTGTATGTGTGCATACACTTACATATATTTATCTATGTGATAGTATTTCTAAAATTAATTTATAGGTTGCATATAAATATACACATATAATAACTAACATTTACATAGTTAATTAAGGTTTGCAAATATTGCTTCATTTTTTTTGGAGGGCAATTGGGGTTAAGTAACTTGCCCAAGGTCACATGGCTAGGATTTTGTTTGTGTGGGTTAAGTGTCTGAGGCCGGATCCGAACTCAGGTCTTTCTGACTCCAGGGCCGGCGCTCTACTCACTGCACCACCTAGCTGCCCCTTCATTTTTTTCTCACAACAATCTTGGGAGGCAGGTGTTATTATCCCTATCTTACTGATAAGGAAACTTTGGCACGGCAAAGACTTTCTGAGGGTCACAACTAGATCTAAACTCAGGTTTTCTTTACTCTATGTCCAGAACTCTAATCACTCTGTCACCTAAGGGTGTGTGTGTGTGTGTGTGTGTGTGTGTGTGTGTGTGTGTGTGTGTGTGTGTCTAGTTAATTTCTTCTACTAATGCAGGTCAGTACCTTCTGTTCAACTTAGTCTTAGAGAGTTGCCTAAAGCATGGAGAGATTTAAGTCATCTGCCCCAGTCACGTAGCCTGTACATGTCAGAGGTGGGATTTGAATTTGGCCCTTCCCAGTTCCAATGCCAGTTTTCTACTGACTACACCACCACTGCAAAGAAAACACACACATATGTATCTATACATATACACATATACATAAAAAACACATGTATGTGTATAGGTCTGGGAGAGTCAGGACCTTCTCTGCAGCTTAAAGTTTTAGAGAGTTGCCCGAGCACTGAGATATTAAGTTATTGGTTTTGGTCACAGACAGGACTTGAATTTAGGCCTTTCTAGTTTTTGGTTCCAGCACCAGATTTCCATGCTGAACACCAGGCCACTTCTGCAGACTGCATGGAAAAGATACACACATGTTAAAAATATGTACACACATGCATGTGTATGTATTTTCCCTGAAAAAAGTCATAATATTTAACAGAAACACTCCATAGGTCCTCACACTATCTGTATGCCATCCCACTTTTAGCCAATAAAATTGAGATTTTTCTTGGTAGTAATAGGTAGCAATAATGAGGATAATAGTTAGCATTTATAAGACAGCACTTTACAAATACCTCCTTTTATCTTCCCAACAACCCTGGGAGGGAGATGCTATTATGATGCCCATTTTACAGATAAGAAAAAGGAGGCAGAGGTTAAGAGTCCAGCTCAGATTCACACAGTTTGTAAATATCTGAGGCCAGAATTTAGGTCTTCCTTCTTCATATCTAGCCTCTAGACCCTGTTACCTAGCTTCCTGCGTATTATAAATTATAACTACACATGATGGAGCAAAAATAAGATTCATTAGATAAAACTAACTTTTAAAGCTTAGGATCACTAGTGGTCTAGAGAGAAACCACGGACTCCCACAAGATGTTTTGTTAAAAATCAGGAGCATTGCTAAAAATCTCAGGCAAATGTAGCTTATTATTAGTTTTCTTTGGTTTTGCCAGCAGAAACATAAGCCTAGGTTACCTGGGACATTCTTTCACGGTGCTTGGCTTCAAGTCTCTCTTTGGCTTTCTGGAAATGGGCATGCTCATTTTCATCACCAGGAGTCTCCAGATATTTGTCAACAGCATCAGGGGTGCTGGCTGCTGTGGTAGGGACTGTAAGGCAAAAGGGAAGGAGATTTGCAGAGAGGAGAAATAAAAAACAATGTTTGATTATAGCACAGAAACCCATGTGATAAATTTACCACCATTGCAAGGCTGTTTAAAAGTATGGCACGTCACAGTAACAATTATTTCACCCCTTGTTAGTACTAGGGTAAAGAAAATTTTTGAAATAATCATATTTATAATTGTATTATAGTAACATTTTACATAATTTAAGGGAAAAATATACATAAAGAATAACCCCACTTGGTCTTGAAGTACATGTAGACTGTAGCAGAAAGATTTTCCATATGCTTTATTTCGCTTCCTAATTTAGGTTAAAGCAAATACTTTGATTTGAGATTTTCTAGAAAATTGGTACTCAAGAGACATGCTCCAAGGTGAAGATCAGATGGTAAGATTATATACCTTTTTAAAAAGCTTGGCTGGGAACAGGTTATTCATGACAGACACAGGAGGGGACATACCTAATCAGATATAGTGGAAGTTTTTGGCTTACCTATTGATACTAGGCTTTGGTGAAATTTGGATAGGGAAGTTTCTTTACTCAGACCACAACCTGGTGGTATGGTCTAACCTTAACTAGCAGCAGAAGGAAAATGACTCAAGGTCCCTAGAGCGTGTGGAGAGTTCATTTCAATGAAAAAGCAGCAAGCCTTATCTGTCTGACACAGTTGAAAGTGGAAAAGTACAAAGTGTCTATTTTGCCTATGCTTCTATAGATATTAGGACCATTAAACAATATAAAGTTTATAATTATCACAACGTGATTCATTATATTTACTTTTTGTAATTCAAAATGAAACATCCTTAACACCTGTGATTATACTTTTTATATTTGCAAAAACACCCAAACCTCAAACATTACATGGTATAAAATGAACTTATATCCCTAAAGTAAAAGGAAATTCTAGACTGTATTTCTTTAAAAAGCATTGACATTCATAGGGTAAGAAAAAAATTACTTAAAAAAAAAATATAGTCATGGGGTGGCTAGGTGGTGCAGTGAGTAAGAGTGCTGGCCTCAGAGTTGGGAAGACCCGGGATCGAATCCAGCCTCATTGAGCACCCACACATAAATAATGACTAGCCGTGTAACCGTGAGCAAGTTACTTAACCCCAACTGCTTTAAAAAATATATACAGTCATTAAACACATCTTTGTAACAACAAAAATGCCTTTTTTTTTTTAAAAGTAAAACCCAAGAGGTAATCAACCTACATAATACAATGGATAAGAAAGTGAAAGGAATTTGTATTCTAAGTGCATTTCAGACTAGCAAAGTAACAAAATGGGGAAACAGAAGGGAATGAGTTGAATACACACCAGGTACTATGATAAGTGCCTGGGCAAAAAGTGCTGCGGTCCTCATTTTGCAACTGAGGAATCTGAGGTGGACAGGGGTTAAGTGTCTTGCCCAGGGTTGCACTGCTTGTGGCTGGGGCTGAATTGGAATTCGAGTCTTCCTGCCTCTAGGCCCATCTCTCTACCCACTGTGCCACCTCTCTATACTGCAGCCTCTTGCATACTGCATTTGAGTATAGCATTTACTATTACATTATGTGCAGACTGAATCCAGCCACTTAAACGGAAGGAAGACAGTGCAGGGAGAATGGAGCAGACTGACAAAGGCACATGAGA
Source organism: Gymnobelideus leadbeateri (assembly GCA_011680675.1). Taxonomy (NCBI): domain Eukaryota; kingdom Metazoa; phylum Chordata; class Mammalia; order Diprotodontia; family Petauridae; genus Gymnobelideus; species Gymnobelideus leadbeateri. The sequence goes on along the minus strand of WOXC01001454.1, from coordinate 429,924 downwards.
AAGGCAACTTGAAACCCAGTGGAGACCATGCCCAAAGCTCAGAGGTTATTCAGCAAAGGAAGCCAGGCTGGACAACCTCCTGTTAGACGTTATGTTAGGCTAATACAGGACGGCAGCTCTGCCTCGTGTTCTCTGCTACTAGAAAAGGAGAGACACGAGTGTGACTAATGCAGAATACAAGGAAAAGGCCCAAACAACAAAGACATTGAGAGAAAAGCTTTAATAAAAGCCTAAAGATCAAAGAGATAAGCAAAAGAAAGGATTCTAAAAATGAAAAAAAAGAGAAACCAAAGTATGAATGGCAAATGTTATGATATGAAGAAAAGTGAAACATTAGTCCTTAATGAAAGCATACCTGTGAACCCCTCGGAAATCACAGAACAATTGTAAGAAACTTCAGAAGGATTCAAAATAGAAATAAAACTCTTAAGAAATCAGAATGAAAGAAAAACCAGATTTCTCAAAGCAGAAAAGAAAGCTCAGTGCAGATTTATATTCTTAAAAATCAATTATAAGTAGGAAAAATTAAATCTCTGGTGAAGAAAATCTCTAAAGAAGTGAAAGAAAGAACATATTTAAAACACAAAAATGATGAAGTTGATGAAAATCTGGAACAAGAGAAACAAAAGACACCAGTATTAAGTGAATTTCTGCATTACCTACAAGTCAAAGGAACTAACCTTGAAGACAGGATGCACAGAGATAACTTAAAAACCACAGGGCTGCCCAGAAACACACGGCAAATGTAAAAACAAAACTAAAAACCATGAATCAGGAAATAATACAGGAAAACTATCCCGAACTTCTGAATTCAGACAACAAGATACGGACTGAGAAAATCCACAGGATGCGACCGGGAAGGCAAACAAGCAGGCAAGCAAAGAAAAACCTCATGCTTCAAATTCTGAGACAAGCTGTGGTTAAGTTGAACAATTTCAATGATAAACAACACATTCTGCTAATGGCCAAGGGAAAAATAAAGGAAAGGTAACAATTCTATAGTGAAAAGTAATGGAGCTCTAGGGTGAAGGAGTAAAGGGGTAGAGATTACTACCATCTTCTGACAAGTAGGGATGGGGAGGGGGAGAATAAGGACAAGGTGGCAGAGATGGCAGAAGGAAAGCTAGATCAGGAGAGTAGACAAGGAGGGTCTACTCCTAAAGATCAGAAATGGGGCACAGATTAACAAGATAGTGGAGGAGGTAAGAATTGGTGGTGAGAGATGAGGGACTTGTGATGGCTTCATTCGAGGAAAAGTTTGTACAGAGGGAGGTTGTCTTTTCTGAGACGGAGGTTGCTGTGCCTGTCTGGCTAGTTTTCTACCCTTAAAGAAGGTACTTGTGAGTTCTGGAGCAGCCATAGCCAGAGTAGTGGGGAACATATAACAGCAAAGGATGAATGGCATGGTCTTGTGAACAGAGACCAATGAAAGAGGATGGGCCAAGAGTTATACTACAGTTTGACAGCAGGCATTTGTAGAGCTATTTAAGTTTCTGAGCAGATGAATAACATGACCAGGGTTGAATTTTGGAGGATCATAGAAACTGGTATGAAAGACAGACAAAAGGAGAGAGCTTCGAGACAAGTTTGAAGGATATTAAGATAATTCTGACAAGAGGTAATGGTACCCTGAATTTGGGCTCCTGAAGCGGAAATGGAAAAGAGAATAGATATAAGAGTTAAGTGCAGAGATGGAATTAAGAAGACCTGGAAAGGAACCGAATATAAGAAGATAAAGGAGTAACAAGAACTATAAAGCCCTAAGACTCTCAACTGGTGTGACTAGAAAGACTGTAATATCATGAACAGAAATGGGAAATATACAGAGAGAAACGAGTTGGGGGAAAGGGGAAGTGGAGAAAAGGACACAAGAGATTGTCAGGCACAAGTTCAATGATAACTTGTCAGGTATATTAGGGTAAGATTCCTGTTCAAGGTCCAGATAGCTGATGAAGTCCTTTCCAACTTAAAATTTTAAAGTTATCACTTTTTATAATTTTGTTCTGGGATTTCATTTTAATTTAAAAGTTGTAACTTGAGATTTACTGACAAAGTTGAGAAAATGTATGAAAACATCTTGTGAAAAATGATTAAGCTCTTTTGGTCCCCGAAAGTACAATAAGAAAGGGCTGGCTGGGCAATCTGAAGCATTTTGGCCTTTGTTTCGCTTGCTTTATAAAGGAGAAATGAAATGTTGGTTTCTTTTTTTCTTTACAAAAGTTTAATACATAACTATAAGAGTGTCAATGGATCATCAGAAACATGCAGAAGAGGGCACAGACAAGCATGGGGGTGCCACAGCTACCATCTTAAATTTAAGTATACTTTAAGATTTCTGGGTGACATGTTAGACATATTCTCTGATTACCACAACTTGCAATCCTGTCTAAAACACAAAACATATATTGCAGATAAAGCAATGTCAGTTGTCTTTGGAGTCTAGGAAACCAGAATGGAAAAGAGGGTTAAAAATCCCACCACTGGGGCGGCTAAGTGGCACAGTGAATAGAGCACTGGCCCTGGAGTCAGGAGGACCCTGAATTCAAATTTGGCCTCAGACACTTAACACTTACTACCTGTGTGACCTTGAACAAGTCACTTAACCCCAATTGCCCTGCCTTCCCCCTTTCAAAAAGCAACCTCCCCTGCCCTCCCACACAAAAGAAAACCCTACCATGAGCTGACAGCTTTGCTGAGCACACTCCTTCCATCAACCACCTACCACATTACCGACAGTGAGGCAATAGAAGCTGACTTAAGGGTCTAAGACATAGGCTGGCAGACCCAGAGCCATATTCCCCTCCTCCTGTGGTGTGAAGACAAGGGCTTTAGGCTGGGGAAGTTTGTTGGGGCTGAGACAATTTAATAAAACAAAACAGAGTGACAGACTAGATAAGAAAACAAAACATCCAAATTCATTGTTTACAAGAAACACATTTGAAAAACAAGACATACACAGAATAAAACTGAGGGGATGGAAAAAAAATTCACTATGCATCGAGTAAATCCCTAAAGGAAGGAATTTGCAACCATGCTGTCAGAAAAAGCAGAAACAAATATTCATAAAATGAAAAGGGATGAACAAGGAAACTATACTATGGTGAAAGGAACCATAGATAACAAACCAATATTAATATTAAACTCCAAATAGGGAGGGTAGCCTTGGCAAGGTTGAGAGCTACGTCTTCATGGGATGCAGAGGTAAAAGGAGAAATAACAGGGAAAGAAACAGGACTGATGAGAGATGAGCAGGGAAGAGGGGGCTCTCCGAGAAGGCCTCAATTTTTTCAGTTAAGTATAAGGCAGAGTTCCCACAAGAGAAGGTGGGGAAGAATAGGTGCTGATGGAAGCTCTCAAAGGGACAGAAAAATCTGGAATAGATGCTATTCCAAGTAGCACACCATTTGGATAGATAGTGCTGAATCAATTAAAGAGGCAAAAAATGTTGGTAACTCCGACTTAAGGCAAACAAGAAAAACTAAAATGGCTTGTGTCTCCTTCCACCTCCAATGTATAAAACTCAGTATGTCTCTAGTTCTATAATAATAACTAGCATTTTAATAACACTTACTATGTGTCAACTCTGAGAGGTAAGTGTTATTATTATCCCCATTTTATGTTGAGGAAATTGAATCAGAGAAAGGCTGAGTAATTTGTCCAAGTTCACATAGCTAGTTAAATACCTGAAGTCAAATTCGAACTCAGACCTTCCTTTCTCCAGGCACAGGGCTCCTACATGTCCTGGATCACAAAAGCTTCCACTGAAAGCCCTAACAGATATTCACACCATTCTTTGTATCATACTGTACCTCTATTATGAGAAATCAGTAACTTATGGATATGGTCCCTCTGAACCTTGCTACCTTAACAATTAAACCAAAAAGTTTTAAAAAAATTAGAGAGTTCCCATAATGACCTTGTAACAAGGAACCATTTTCCAGGAAGACATCTGAATTTTTATTTTTATTTTTTATTTTTTTTGCTTTTTGGAGGGCAATTGGGGTTAAGTAACTTGCCCAAGGTCACACAGCTAGGTTTTTATTTGTGTGTGCGTTAAGTGTCTGAGGCCGGATCTGAACTCAGGTCCTTCTGACTCCAGGGCCGACACTCTACTCACTGCGCTACCTAGCCTCCCCGACATCTGAATTTTTAAAGGAGACATATCTTCTTCCAAACTTCATAAGAAATGTAAAAGACTATATGTATTAATAAACTATGTGCTCACCAATGACATCTCAAATGTTCATTTGCTCTTACCACTGATATCTGATTTCACCTGGTAAAGTCAGACATAACCATATACTAAAAGAACAAAATGAGAAAAAGTATTTAAAGAAGAAAGGTTTAAGATGCACAAAATTTTGTAAAAGACAGTGATATTATATGTGACATTTATGTCAGTCATATTTTCCCACTCCCCCAAATGATGATGTGTAATATATATTTAACTTCATTTTTTCAGAAGTGGTTCTTGTTGAGTAGTAAGAAATTTTTGAGACACTATGGGGAGCAGAGCCAAGCTGGCAGAGAAGCAGCAGCAACCCAGCAAAATTCTCCCAACATTTCTCTCCAAACAACTTTAAAATAATGCCTCAAATTAAATGCTGGAATGAGACACAACAAAAGGTCAGGGTGAAATATTTTTCCAGTCTAAGACAACTCAAGAAGCTGTCAGGGGAAGTCTGTAAATCAGGGTCGGGGCTGGTTTGGAGTGTAGGTGATGGCAATATCAGCTGTAAGTCTTAGAGGCAGTGACTGTAGCGGGAGTAGCTTTCAGGAGCTCTCAGCCCAGAGATGGTAAGGGTGTTGGACAACTGGACAGAGAAAGAATATAAAGAGCCCTGTCACTAGGCACAGGGTTTGGCAACTCTATTGCCCATATGCAGTTCTGGGTCACAGTTCCAGGGCAGAGAGGAGCACCCGTAGTTGGTCACAAGGGAACAGGCGCCCTAGGCACAATTACAGGGTGAAGAGGAGTGTGAGTGCTTGTGACTGTAGAAGAGCAAGGGATCTTATCACAGTTCTAGGGACAAGAGGAGCACTAGCACTTGTGGCTGGGCACAAGGGGTGCAGGGGTCTTTCTGGGTAACATCTGGAGTATAGACCAAGAGAGCAGTGACCACACCTCTCCCCATGTCACATCATCTTGGAAACTCCCAAAACTTACAGAGTCCCAGTACTAGCTCTGAAAATAGCAATATGAAAAAAGCCTGAAGTTTGGGACAATGCCTCCCCAAACCCTGGGAAGCAGAATCCAACTTCAATATAAAATTCAAAGTCAAGAAATAGGCTGGAAAATGAGCAAACAGGAATAAAAAAAGAACCTTACCACAAAAAGCTATAGTAGGGAATACCAAGAAACACACTCAGAAGAGGACAACATCATAAACAGCTACAAGCAAAGCCTCAAAGATAAATGCTAATTGGACAGAAGCCTAACAAGAATTCTTGGAAGAATTACTGAAAGATATGAGTGGTAGAGGAATAATGGGGAAAAGAAATTAGGGTAATACAAGAAAATTATGAAAAAGAATTAACAGCACCAAAAAGTACTCAAGAAAATAACGCTTTAAAAAACAGATTTGGCCAAATGGTGAGACACAAAAATTCAATGAAGAAGAGATACCATAAAGAAAATAGACAAAACAAAACTAAGAAATCTGTATGAGCATGACTCCTAAAAGGGAAGAACATATATATGGGTTCTATTCTGGGTTGAAAAATATCTAAGGAATAAATCAGGTAACAACAAAAATCAGAACAGTTAATGTGTACTTCAACTTTTCTTTTAGTAAATGAAAAAATCATTATCTCATCTACTCAATCTTATACTAGTGACTGCTGTCAATGTTTTTCCATTTTACCCCTTTACATATACCTTTGTTGATTATTGAGTCTCAATTAAACGTGGGATCCAACTGGTAGATCTGTGATTATTTTTCCAAGTGACCTAATTTTCACCTATACCAAGCTTTGCTTATAACAATTTCTGGATATAAACATACAGTAACATTCATTACACTAGCAATACCTGTACCTTTCAAGAATACTATTTAAAAAATCACAATAAAATGCTCAGAGTTCCAAAGAACCCATTTTAGTACTAGTAAGCAAATGTTGCTAGTGTCTATTAATATAGATTGAATAGAAAGGGTAAATATGAAAAAAAGATTAAAGAAAATGCTCTGTGAACCCTATTTTTAAGTCTTAGGATTAAATGAAAAATAACTCACAGAAACACAAAACTTCTATTTTGAAACAAGTAAATAATACAATATTCATGAAAACAAATTCTCTTTTGTCTAAAAGGATAAATTGTTGGAAATATGACAGAAAAATCTATTGTGATGGTTAGAACTAGTTATGATCACCAGCAAAGATTCTTTGTTCTAGACAGAGCAACAAACAAAATCACCCACTGTGTTCTATATTACACTACTTAGCTTACATAATTCCATTGTTTGAAAGTAAAGGGACATTGAACAGTTGAAATGATCAAATTAGAGAACTCTAGAATAGAACCATAAGGGATTAACTAGTTGATTTGCCATTTTTTAGATAAGTATATACTTATTCTACCACTAAAGAAAGGGACTAAAAAGCTGTGATATCACCACCTTTACAAATGAAAAAGTTCAACATTAGATGTTTTGCTGAATAGGAAGATGCTATATATTTTTTTACAACCACATCTTCCCACTGTTTTGACTACTTCCGTAGAGAAGAAGATTAATAATGACATACTTCTGCAGATATACCAGGAAATAACTATTGGTTAGATAACTATTGGTTTTACAAGACTGAAGAAGAAGATTGTGCCAGATGTTTGGTAAGGGAAGCTGTAGACGGATATTGTAGAAGGGATTCCAGTCCAGGTATGGGCTGGACCAGATGACTTCTGAAGTTTCATGTAATTGTGAGGTTCTTTAATTCCTCAAAAGTGAGACCCAACTGGTAGGTCTAATACATGTACTTATTAACTCAATTTCTCTCTGAAATTCAGTTTCAAAGTTCTTAAAGTTACATAAGCCAGGACTGATGATTTTTTTTCCTTTCAGAATTTTATTATTAAGAGAAACAATGAACAAAAAGGAGATGAGGGCCATATAAACCCATTCAGTGTAAAAAACATCTTATGATACTTGCCTGGTTGAAAAGTATATTGCATCTATTAATTATACATTTATTCATTAAGTTCCTATTATGTGCCAGGTACTGTACTAGGTGCGGGGAATAGAAATATAAGAAATAAAATAATTCCTGGTCTCAAAGAGCTTATATATTATTGGGCTCAAATGTGAAATATACACAATAAATAAAAACAAAATAAATTCAAGGATTTTAATTACAAGATAGTAATAGTACAAGTATAAACAGCTTTTTTCTAGGAGTTTGGCTGAGAATGAAAGGAGAGATACAGGATGAAAGTTTGAAGGGGGGGAAAGTATCATGATCCCATGATATTTTCTTTCAAGTCAAAGACGTCTATCTGCGACAGCTTATAAAGGATATATTCACTGTCATACTTTATTAGAGAAAGAAGGAGATATGTGCTAACGACTAAAAATATTGCACAGACTGGGAAATTACAAAAGTTGGTAGATGTATTGTTAGTGGGAGCAACAGACCCCTTCTCAGGAATCAGAAAAATAGATTTGTTGCAAAGAGCAGAGTCAGTGGCAAGAAAGAGAGATGGCCACATGCTTGAGGAAGGATCCACTTACTGATGCTGCCACAGACTGCCATGCAGTATTCCTCAGTGCCAAAGTTGTTTCGGTTTCCACCACATCCGCCGTAAAAAAATGGTGCGCACTTCCTTTCAGTCACATCAAAGTACCAACGGGAGATCATTGCTCGACAAGGACCAGTCTCAGCTTGTTCAGAGCACACCTCTAATTATAGGATATGTGGAGGAACTACATTTAGCATGAAAATGTTTTTTTCTTACTATTCAAGTATACATATTTATTTATCTTACTATATGAATCCATATTTGAGAATGCTGGGAAGCAATTATCAATACACTCCCTGGGTAATTCAATTACTTCCTATGCTTTAAAAAAATTAACTGAAACAAAGGAGCATATTTCTTATCTGATTTATAGAATGTACCTCCCCCCAAAATATAAAGGAATACTGTCAAAGGCAATAACATTTTTAGCTGTTGTAAGAATAACATCAAATTAGAGAAAAAGCATCTGTAAATCAAAATCTTGAATTAAAATGATCAAAACAGAAACTAAAGTTCTGACTACTCCTGATGTGGAAAGATTATTTTATCAGTGATGTGGGACCTTATTCTTTCCCTTTCATACAGTGATCTTCCCAAAAGAACTGTTCACTAAAACATAGAAGTTATGTTTTGAATATTATATGAACGCTTTATTTTTTGCCAGGAGCCATGATGCACACAGACTCACAGGACCATGGAGATACAGTTGTGAAGGACATTAGAACTCATCTAGTCCAACCACCTCATCTTACATATGAGGAAACTGAGGTTCAAGAAGGTTAAGAGACAAGGTTTTATACACAGCAAAATCTTAAAACTGAATTGTATAGAATTTTGGTCTTCAAATGGAAAACTTGGACTCTACATTTAAGTATACCAATATTATTTATTATTATTTAATATTATTTATATGACTCTTTACCAATAATGTTCCAAACAGGAAAACACATTCAAACATTAAAACTGCTAGAACTCTGAAGAAATATATTAAGTTTGTAGTAGTATGTGTTTGTCTTAGGACAAGTGCATAAATCCAAGAATAGAGGCAGCAGGGAGCAGGGAACAGGGAACAGAAAAGGAAGGAATGAACACTTATTAAGAGCCTACTGTACGCCACGACCTGTATTAAGGGCTTTTCACAAAGGTTATCTCATCTGACCCTTACATCAACCCTCTGACGTAGGTGCTATTATAATTCCCATTTTATAGTTGAGGAAACTGGGTCATTGGTGAAGTGACTTGTCCAGAGTCAGAAGGCTAGAAAGTATCTGAGGCTGAATATGAACTCAGGTCTTCCTGAGTCAAGGTCCAGCACTCTATCCATTGGGCCACCTAGATGTCCCAAGAAAACTAGCATTTGAATAAATAAGATCCAAGTCCTTTTATCTAAGACATGCTAGTTGTGTGTGCCTGGGTAAGTTACCCGGCTTTAAGCAGTTTGCTAAGACTATAGACTGCAAAGAAGTTGCCAAGATATATTGACAAAACATTTTTTCTAAGAATTCCATGTTCCAATGAAATCATAGGCTAAGTCCCTATCCCTATCTCTTAAATATTTATACTAGGGACTGCACTAATTTCTGGAGATAATGAGAAAGGAAAAAAACAAAGCAAGCAAACAAGCAAGCAAACAAACAAACAAACAAAAAACAGACCCCAAACTGGTGTCTATATTCAAGGAGTTTATATTCTCACGGGGGAGACAATATGTAAATAATCAGGTACATGAAAAATACAGAGTTGACAGGGGCCTAGAAAAACAATGGACAGGTAGAGCTTAACCTGAGTCTTAAATCAAGCCTGGGAGTGCACATGATGAGGAGGCAGAGCCTTCCAGGAAGGAGTGAAGCACAGCAAGTGGGCAAATCCTGCTAGATTGTAGACTGTGTGGGGAAGAGCCAAGCGGAAGAAGGCTAAAGAGAAAGAAAAAAACAGATGTATTTGATATGAGAGGTAATAGAGATCCACTGGATTTTATGGAGGGAGAGTGGTTGGGGCAGATGTGGTCAAAGCAGCACTTTAGAGATCTCACTTTGGAAGTTGTGTGGAAGATGGATTAGGGTAGATAATTATTTGGAAGCAGGGAAAAGTAGAATGAGAAGACCAGTACTATAGTATAGAAGAGAGGTGATGAGGATCTCAATTAGTGTGATGGCTGGGTAAGTAGAGACAAGAAAAAGAGGACAGCACCCAGGAACAGAAATCTGGCTATCAAAAGAGCAGGATTTGAAGGATGTCTCAGCTACAAAACACCTATAAATTCTATCTGGAAACAGGGTCTTGAGTACAGGGTCAAGATCTAAAGAGACTGATGAAATGACGAAGACTGAAGACAAACAAAAACTAACAAAATCAACTTTGATAAAGCATAAACACTCAGCAAGGATTTTCATTTACAGTTGCAGGTATCCAGGTTGATCCTATATCCTTCAAAGTAAAGTACATTAGGTTTGATGAACTACATTTCCTTCTCAATTCCTTCTCAGAATATACATAGGATTCATGAAGAGTGGACCTTAATTCATTTAGTCTTTTCCCATTCCAAGTCTCTGTGACCTTCCTTGAGGTCCAGGCAGGATGAACAAAGCCCTAAGATCCTGCATCCTTTGGTCTTGGTGTGGCTATATTTTAAATGACCCAGAATTCAATTCTTGGCATTAGGTAGTAACAAAACACTCAAGGTAAATAATACAATATGCAATTTCTAATCAAGCGGGGGGGGGGGGGGAGAGAACAAATTAAATTCAAAATCATAAGGGATCTTATTTAGGGTTAAAATGAGTTTAATGAAAAATTATACTAAGTAATTTGGTTCCTGTAGCAAACAGGAACAGAAATCTGGCTATCAACACAGTAGAATTTAAAGGATGTCTCTGCTCCAAAACACCTGTAGTACTATATCTGGAAACAGAAGGTAAGGGTTTATAATGCTCCAATTTGCAACCTGTTCTTTAACCTGAGATAAATTTTTCCCTCCTCAGGTTCTACCTGACCCACTCCATATTTCCTGATCTCTTGGCTACCACCTATTCTTCAAGGTGATATCCATCCTTAGGCAAGCCAAGAGGTTGACTAGAAGGATCAATTCAATAATTGGGCATCTATTTTAGAATGCTTTCAATAGGAGGCTTGTGACTGGAATCAAACTAGACTTTCTCTGAGATCATTTTGGGTTTGCAATGACCATCACCGTCATCTTTACTACTGTCGTAATCGTTATCATTCCTTACATTCTTTTATCTGGCATTAAGTAAAGGCTGATGCAAAAAACCTCCAGTCTAAGTGAGCGGGTAATGATGAAGGGTAAACAGAATATAACAATCTGTTGCTTTCAAGAAACACTTAAAACATAAAGATTCATGTAGTTAAAATGAAGGGCCAGAGCCAAATTTATTATATTTTAGGAATGCCATTTGGTGCATCTATGCTCAGTAAAGATATTAATTCACTATCTATGGCACCTTTAACAAAATGTAGTTTCCTTGATTATCTTTTTTTTAACTAGGAATGTTTTTGCTTTTGATTTATCTGAGATCATGATTGCTACCCTTGCCTTTTTTGCTTCAGATGAAGCATAAGAGATTCTGCTCCAGCTCTTTATTTTAACTCTATGTGTGTCCTTCTGTTTCAAGTGTGTCTCCTGGAAACAACATATTGTTGGATTCTGGTTTTTAACTCATTCTACTATCTTGTTCTGTTTTATGGATGAGTTCATCCCATTCACTTTCAGAGTTATGACTGTTGTGTATTTCCTTCTGTCCTATTCTCTTCTCTCTTTTTTTTAATCTGTTCCCTCCTCAGGAATTTGCTTTCCTGCTGACCAATGGCTCCCTTAATCTATCTTCCTTTTTATCATCACTCCCCTTAGTCCCTTCACTTCCTAATTCCCTGTTGTATAATACGAATTTCTATACCAAAATATGGATATAGAGAAATTCTTTCTCTTTATACCAAATCAGAAGAGAATGAGGGTCAAGCACTGCCTGTCCCTCTCCCCATTTTCCTTTCTATTTTTTTTTTTTTAAGCAATTGGGGTTAAGTAACTTGCTCAAGGTTACACGGCTAGTCATTATTTATGTGTGGGTGCTCATTTTCTGAGGCTGGATTTGATCTCGGGTCATCCCAACTCCGAGGCCAGCGCTCTTACTCACTGCGCCACCTAGCCGCCCCTTCCTTTCTATTTTAAAAATTCTTCCTTGTATGCCTCTTTTATGTGAGATAATTTTCCCCATTCTCCCTTTCTCTCATTCCTTTCCCAATGCATTCCTTTCTCACCTTTCCATTCTTATTTTGAGGTTGTTTCAACATAATAGATTTGCATCTGTCTAATTAGACTCTTAAGTTCCCTGGTGATAAAAGTTCTTTGGGTTTACATATACATATCCATATAATTTGGAATGTAATTTGTTTAACTTTTTTATGATTTTTATTCATGTTTATCCTTTTGTTTATCCTGTGTTTTTTGAATGTTAAATTTTCTAATTGTTCTTTTTGTCAGAAATGCTTGAAAGTCTTTATTTCATTAAATATCTTTTTTCCTGTAGGATTATATTCAGTTTTGCTAGATAGATTATTCTTGGCTATAATCCTAGCTCCTTTCCCTTCCAAAAATATCATATTCCAAGTCCTCCATTCCTTTAGAGAGGTGGCTGCTAAATTTTATGTGATCTTGATTGTGGTTCCACAATATTTGTATTTGAATTCATTCTTTCTGACCACTTGTAGTATTTTCTTCTTGATCTAGGAGTTCTAGATGTTGGCTATGATACTTTTGGGAAATTTTATTTTGGAGTTTCTTTCAGGAAGTGTCCAGTGGATTCTTTCAATTTCTACTTTTTTTGTTGTTGTTCTAAGGTATCTGGGCAGTTTTCTTTATAACTTTCTGAAATATGATAACAAGGGTCTTTTAATGTTAATGACTTTTTGAGTGATTCTTAAGCTATCTCTCTTTGTTTTGTTTTCTAGGTCCATTGTTTTTCTTATGAGATATTTCACATCTATTTTTTTCAGTCTTTTTACTTTATTTTTTATTATTTCTTGATGTCTCAAGTTGCCATTAGCTTCCATTTTGCCAATTCTGATTTTTAAGGAGTTATTTTCTTCAATAATACTTTGTTCTTCTTTTACCATTTGGTCATTTCTAGGATTTAAAGAGTTATTTTCTTCAGTCATATTTTCTACCTTTTTAAACAAAATTTTTGATTCTCTTTTCATAACTTTTTTGCATAGCTCTCATTTTTTCCCTTTATCATTCTTATTTGGTTTTCAAAATCTTTTTTGCTCTTTTTTATCCCTTTCTTTAACACTTTCAAGAATTCTTGAGCTTGTGTCCAATATATATATATATTTTTTCCTTTGAGGCTTTTTTTGTAGATGTATTTAAGTTATTGTCTCCTTCTATGTTTGTGTCTTTAGCTTCCCTGTTGCTGTAGCACTTTTTTTATGGTCAGGCTTTTTTGTTGTTTTTGTTTGCTTGTTTTACAACCTATTTCTTGATTTTGGACTTTATGTTAGAATTGGGCTCTGCTTGACAAAACTGTTAATCATCCACCTTGATTTTGCATCCTGAAAATTTATTGTATTTTTAGATGAATTAAAAAAAAAGGATAGCAATTATGATTTCAAATGAGGTAACATTAAGTACAGAAATGATAAAAAGATAAGTAGGGGATTTATATTTTACTTAAAGCCACCATAAATAATCAATCAATATTTAATATATATGGGTCAAATATCATAGAATCTAAATGTAAAAAAGTTAACTGAAGAGAGAAATAGATCAGAAAGTAGTAATAGTAGGGGTGTCAAAATATCTCTCTGAGACCTAGGCAAATCTAAAAAAAGATAAAGAATTTAAGAACATTAATAAAATTTTGGAAGAACTGAAGATGATATATTTTTGGTGATTACTGAAAGAAAATAGAAAGGAATTCACAAACTGCTTGATTATACACAGTATATTTACAAAAAGACCAAGTATTGTGGTCAACATATATAGAAAAGCAGAAATATTGAGGTCTTAATTTACTAAAGGTAATACAATAAAATAACAAGCAGAAAAAGTCCTTAAAAATATTTTATAGGTAGGGTAGGAGATGGTGCTAAGATGAAAGAGTAATATGAAGTACTATAATAAGTCTAACCAAAACTCCTCCCAAAAGAGCCAGAAAATGCACCAGGCCAAATCCTGATGGGGAAGTCCAAGAAAAAGTCACGTGAGTCATTTTTTCTAGACCAAGATAGCTTAGTGAAATAAGAGGTCTTCAGACAGGGGGAATGCGTTCTAACTGGGAGCAATGAGTCATGTGGAACACTCCAGTGCCCAGCCCAGAAAGAGGCTGTGTACCAGCGCAAGAAAGGCTAAAGACATATATCAGGGCAATGGGACAGAAAAAGATGATCTAGGTTAGAATAAGGAAGGGAACTGATTCCAGGCATGGTGCTCTGGGAGAGGGAGCTATTGTAGTTCTCTATCAGTGTAATTAAAGAGGAGTTAAGTTCAGAAGCAAGCAACAGGAGGGGGAGTCAAGATGACAGAATGAGAGGAAGCAGGACAACTTAGCTCCCCACTGTCCCTTCTCAATAATGTAACAGACAGAATTCTAATTGAGAAACCTAAGAAAAATTTCCAGTGAGTAATTTTTTTCGAGCTCAAGGAGGCTTGAGGAGATAGAGTGAGATCTGTAGACACTGGGGATGGGGTCTGGTCAACAGTGCACACTGTACACAGCATTTTGGCACTGAGGGCATGAAAAAGGGTGAAGACAGGGCACAAGGACAGAAAGAAATCTGTCCCTTGTTCCTCAGTTTTAGATTATATATCAAGACTGATCATAAGAATGGTTTTAGCCTGAGTAAGGAACAAGTTCTAGGAACAGGGAAGTGTGCCTCTTATCGTAGGAGGATGGCAAAAACATAGTTCTAGGCTTTCACCTAGTATTTAAATCTGTAGTCAAACAACCAGAGAAGGGTCTACTGGGACTCCTATACAAATACAAGAGACCCAAACCTATGACAGAAAACTGAAGGGCTCAGAGCAGGAGGACAGTGAACAGATCTTGCCCCAGATTACAGTACTTTAGGAACACTGAAAGCTTTGCAGATCCATAGACAGAGCTGTGATAGCAGCAGAAGAATCGAAGATGTTTGAAGCTCAGGAAAGAATTGCCCTCTTTAACTTAAAAGTGCACAGAGCCAGGCACTAACAAAAAGACCCAAATCAAGAAGTAGTCTGGAAGAATATAAACAAAAAACAAAAAAAGAATGCCACCATTGAGAGCTAAGAGGATGACCAGGAAACTCAGGACATAAAATTTTATTTACACACACACACACACACACACACACACACACACACACACACACACACACACACAGAGTATATATGTATACATGTATGTGTATGTATCTATAGATTTATACATACACATATATACACACATACAAACACACATATCTATATATCTATAGTCCACAAAAAAAAACTACTCAAAAACAAAGTCCTACAGAAAAATGCAGCTTGAATACAAGTCTAATAAGAATTTCTAGAAGAGTTAAAAGAGTTAAAAACTAAATCAGAGCTTTAGTGGGAAAAAGTATCGGCTACACAAAACATCGGAAAAATAGACCTATGTCTTTATTAAGTTTGGAAGTGTAGCACAGGAACCTTTCTCAATTTCTGAAGCTTCAGGTTATTTACCACTGGAGTTAATATGTTCTCTTTACTGTGCAATTGATTTTAATATACTTGAGAAGGAAGATATGGAAAGAAAATTAATAGTTTGGAAAAGGGGGTACACAATCTTACTGAAGAAAATAACTCCTTGGAAATTATATTTGGCCAAATGGAAACTAATGACTCTATGAGACATCAAAAAACAATAAAATAAAGACAATTCCCCTTCTCTTCCTTTCTCAAATAGAAGAAAATGTGAAATATTTCACAGGAAAAACAACTGACCTGGAAAACAAATCAAGGAGGGAGAATTTAAGAATCACTGGACTACCTCAAAGTCATGAATTAAAAAAAAAAAATTACAACCAAATCTGGAGGTCCTAGGTGAAAGGAAAAAAAAAACTGCAAGCAACAAAAAAGAATTAAAGTACAGAAGAGTCAGTCAGAATCACACGAGATTTAGCAGTATTTTCATATAGGAGTAAAGAACTTAGAGCATGGTATTCTAGAAGGCAAAGGATCTAAGCTTACAAACAAGAATAGCATATTCAGGAAAACAGTATATTTCTACAGGGTAAAAAGTGGACCTTTAATGAATTGGAGGACTTCTAAGCATTCCTGATGAAAAGCCTAGAGCTAAGTAGAAAATCTGACAAACGGAAGTCAAGGGAAGTGAGTGAGTGAGAAACCATAAAGGACTAAACATGGTTAAATTGTTTACATTCTTTCAAGGGGATATGATATATGTAGAAGCTATTTTTCCTAACTATATGCCAATGAAATGGGTGAATATTTTTAAGAAAAATATAAAAACTGCCTGGACCACAGAATAGGAAACAGAATGCTTAAATAACTTTATCTTAGAAAAAGAAATGGAACAATCCATAAATGAACACCTCTCCACCTATGTGACCTACAAAATTCTACCTATGCACCCCAAAATCCCCCAAGCAAAAACAGAAGAAAAAGAAACAGGGCCAGATGGATTCATTTGAGTTCTACTAAAACAAGTATGTGTTGTTCAATTATATCCAATTCTTTGTGACTCTGTGCACCATAACATGACAATACTGGCAGGGGTGGGGAACCTGTGGTCCCGAGGCCACACGTGGCCCTCAGGTGTGGTCCTCTGACCAAGTCCAGACATCACAGAACAAATCCTTTTATTAAGGGGATTTGTTCAGTGAAGTTTAGATTCAGGTGAGGGGCCGCACTTGAGAATCTAGAGAGCCAAATGATGAGTCAAGATTGCAGGTTCCCCACTCCTGGGGTTTTGTAGCAAAAATACTGGAGGAGTTTTCTATTTCCTCCCCTAGAAGGTTAAGGCAAACGGATGTTAAGTTACTTGCCCAGCATCTTGCAGCTAGTCAAGTGTCTGAGGTCGAATTTGAACTCAGATCCTCCTGACTCCAGGCCCAATGCTTTATCCACTAAGTCATCTAGTTGGTAGTGTCTATCTAAAGTCAAGAGCCAGCATTATCTGTAATGGGGACAAGCTAGAAACCTTTTTATTAGATTAGGAGTGAAGTCAGTTATTTCCATCATCACTATTCATATTTAGAATAAGAAAGATATTCAAAATAAGAAAGAAAAAGAAATAAAGAGAATGAGTGTAGATAAAGAAAAAATAGTACTATCACTTTTTTTTTAAAGCAATTGGGGTTAAGTAACTTGCTCAAGGTTACACGGCTAGTCATTATTTATGCGTGGGTGCTCATTTTCTGAGGCCAGATCTGATCTCGGGTCATCCCAACTCTGAGGCCGGTGCTCTTACTCACTGCGCCACCTAGCCGCCCCTTTAGGGCAATTGGGGTTAAGTAACTTGCCCAAGGTTACACGGCTAGGTTTTTTTTGTTTATGTGGATTAAGTGTCAGAGGCCAGCTCTGAACTCAGGTCCTTCTGACTCCAAGGCCGGCACTCTATTCACTGCGCCATCTAGCCGCCCCTACTATCACTTTTTGCAGATGATTTGAAAGTTTATTTAAAAAACACTGTATTGTCAACCAAAAACCTAACTGAAACAATTAACAACTTCAGCAAGTTGCAGGATACAACATAAACCTATATAAATGATCAACATTCCTATATATTACACCAAGACATCACAGCAGGAAGACAAAGAAAGTGAAATTCTGAATCAAATAGCTGTAGATAGTATTAAAAATAATTATGATTATACCTGAGAGGAAAGAGGAAGGAAGAAATTTTTTAAAGTTTAAAACAGCGATTTAAAAACAAACTTTATTTTCCTCCAATTACATGTAAAAATAATTTTAAGATTACTTTTTAAAGTATCTATTACTTCTTTAAAAGCAAACTGTAAAGATAAGAATATCAGCATTTCTCACATATGCAGCAGAGTGCACTTATGAATCCAGCAGCTATCCAACAATCATTGTGCTTTATGGGTAAAAGAAGCTATACTATTGGATTTTATAATTCATCAAGATATTCAGCATGTTCTTTTCAAACGGCTGAGTCCAAAAAGTCCAAATATATTTTTCCCAGATCATAATCTATCTACACACATATACTGTGTATACATACATGTGTATATAAGTGTAAATATTTATAAAATACATTAAAAACACAAACACACACATATATGGACACATACACACACACATGTGCAAACATACAAACACATACCTACATACAAGCAGGCATTAAAAGTAAGGAACTCCTTTGCTCAGATGCTATTTAAATCAAGAAAAGCATTAGGTATTAAAACAATGTGGGCTATTTTGCTGTTTGGAACATTTTCACGACAGTAAAGGTCACGTTTTTCTTGGCAGCTAAGAACATCCCCAGTGAAGTTACCTCTGACAACCTCTTCTACAGACTCCGTGGTTGTGGTGGTGGTGCTGGTGCTGGCCACGCTGGTTGTCCTCTCTGTTGCCTCTTCATACTGTTCCTCGGCTTCTTCCTCTACTTCATCACCATCACCATCATCATCTTCATCTTCTACATCAACGACTTCCTCCTCTTCTGCAACTTCTACTACTTTGTCATCACTGCAAACAGAAAAGCATCATTTCACTGACTGTGCAAAGGACCCACCTTCACCAAGTTAGGAAGTGTATGACAGGTTATCTACTGCTAGAGTTTACTATGTTAAATTGTGCTCATTAGGTGCATACTCTGTGACAAGCATTTTACTTAAGTATTGAACATATAAAGCAAAAAGCCAAACAAACAGTCCTCAAGGACCCTGCATTCTCCTGGAAGGAGACAACAGGTACATATATAGGTAGATACAAAATGTATATAAAGCACGTACAAGGGTTAGCACCAGGAGCTAGAGGGATCAACAAAGTCTTCATGAAAAATAAAAGTGGGGTGTGAGGAAACCCCTATGGTTCTAACAGGTAGAGGTGGGATAAGAGAACTGTCTATTACAGGCATGCAGAGATAGAAAGTGCAGTGTTGTGTGTCAAGAACAGAAATGGCTAGAGCAAAAGTTACCAAACTTATTTGGCTTACGGCTCCCTTAAAAAAAAAATTACTCAGTTCCCCCTCCCCAAAATCTACCTTTTTTAACCTAGTATTTTTCAATTTCTGTCATTTCAAAAAAGTATAATTTTTTAAAAATAATGTAACTTAAATAATTTATTTTAAATTTGTGGGGTTTTCCTGCACTGAAATTCTGATGAGGCAATATTATGTCATGTAACCATCCACTACTATAAACAAGTCACACGCATATTCCTTCTGATGTATGCCGGACTTTCAACAACGTGCGACACACTCGCGTGCTAACACTTGCTTGTTAAGACCTGTAGGCAGACTTGACCACTGATTGGAAAATAAGGCAATCACTATGACTTTAACTCTGTTGCACAACAGATGAAACATTTACTAATCGTTATCCAAAATTTTATCTTTTTTTCTTTCCTTATGCTTCCACTGCCCCCTTATTTTTATTCAACATACTCCAATTGCCCCCAAGGCTATTACTATCCTCTGCCCTGCTTCTGGATTGTTTCAGTGTCCCCCCAGGGGTAGTATTGCCCACTTTGGGATCCTATGTGTTAGAGAGTCAACAAGCTGTTACAGGCACTAGGGGTACAACTAAGGGCAAGAATGGTTCCTACCCTGTGTTCAAGGAACCCACATTCTCAGAAGGGGAAAAACATGCAAAGAAATATATAAAAAATATGCAGGGCAAATTGGAGATAATCTCAGAGTGAAGGTACAAGCATTAAAGGGGACCAGGAAAAACTTCTCATACAAAGGGGGATTTGAACTGAGTCTTGAAGGAAACCAGAATATAAAGATGAAAAAGCATAAGAAGACTAAAAAGGAAGGAAGGGGCAAGGTTCTGAAGGGCTTGAAAAGGCCAAAGGAGGATTTCCTATTTGATCTAAGAGGTGATAAGGAGCCACTAGAGTGTATGAGCAGAAGGGGAACATGGTCAAATCTGCTTTTTAGAAAACCACTTGAGCAGCTGAGTGGAGGGTGGACTGGAGTGGGCAAAGACTTGAGGCAGGGAGAGCAAACAGAAGACCTTTGTTAACAGTCTGGGCTTAAGGGGAAGAGGGCCCACACAAGGGTGGCCAGCTGTGTTAGAGGAGAGAAAGAGGCATGTTAGAGAGTTATTGTAAAGGAAGAATTAATAAGATTTGGCAAAAGATTAGATGGGGGGCAGGGTGAGATAGAGTGAGAAGTCAACAAAGGTAGCTAGGCTGGGGGCCTCAGTAGATGCGAGAATAGTGGTTCTTTTGCTAGCAACAGAGAAGTTATTAAGAGAGAAAGGTGTGAAGTGAGATCTAATGAGTTCAGTGTTGGACAGGTTGAGTTTAACATGTTCATGGGACATTCAATCCAAAATGTCCAAAAGTCAGTTAGACACGTGTGACTGGAAGTCAGGGCTCGATAAGGAGAACTGAGAATCATCACCATACAGTGGATAACTCAGCCATGGGAGCTGATGAAATCAGCCAATGAAATGGTATAGTGAAAAAAGAAAAGGGCAGAACTTTGGGGAGTATACATGGTGATGGAGTGTGACCTGGACGAATATCCAGGAACGGAGACTGAGAAGGAGCGCTCAAGTTGGTAGGAGAAGAATCAGGCTAGAGTAATATCACAAAAAAAGAGAAATACCATCATCAGAGAGAAGAGGGTGATTACTAGTGTTAAAGGCTGTGGATAGGTCAAGAAAGATGAGGAGTGAGAGAAGGCCATTAAATTTGGAAATTTATAAATTTGGAAATCAAGTAGCAATTGTGGAGAAAGCAGTTTTGGTTGAATGATGAGGTGGTAAGTCAGATTGCTGAGAGTTAAGAGAGATTGAGAGTAGTGGAGGCAACAAATGTGGCTGGCTTTCTCCAGGAGTTGACCTCAAAGGGAGGAGAGCTTTAGGATGATAATTAGCAGAGATGGATGGATCAATATAGTCTTATAGGCAGAAGGAAAGCAATCAGTAATAGTGAGAGAGTAGGGATAATATAGGGGCAATCTGCTAAAGGATATGGTATAGAATGAGGTCAAGAGTGCCTGAGGAGGGGTCAACCTTGGCAAAAATGGCCACCTCTTCAAGTAAGACAAGAGTGAAGAAGACAATGGGAGAAGACATCTTTTTTTTTTTTGCTTTTTGGAGGGGGAATGCAGGGCAATTTGGGGTTATGTGACTTGCCCAAGGCCAAACAGCTAGTAAGTGTTAAATGTTGGAGATCGTATTTGAACTCAGGTCCTCCTGACTCCAGGGCCAGAGCTCTATTCATTGTGCCACCTAGCCTCTTGGGGGAAGACATCTTAGTGATAAGAGATTCAGAGGAGAGGAAAAGGAGCTCTTAGCAAATTCCTTTGAACTTTTCTTTCAGTGAGCTATAAAAGCAAAGTTCTCATTTGAGAAGGTGGCAAGGCGGAGGAAATGGAGTGGGTAGCACGGGAGGAACAAAGATAGCCTGGCAGAGTGTGTGATGGGGAATATGTATAAGATGTCTGGAAAGGTAGGTTAGGGACAAATTGTGAAATATAAGTCAAACAGTTTTTACATTCACTCCTGGAAGTATTAGGGAACCATTGGAGTTTACTGAGTAGGGGAGTATAAATTCATAAGAAATGTGCTTTAAGCAAATCACTTTGGTAGCTGTGGTGGATTAACTGGTGTAGGAAGAAATTTGAGGCAAGAAGAACAATAAGGAAGAGAATGCAATCACTGCTATAGGAGAAGTGATGAGGGCCTGAACTAGGGAAGTATTGTGTAAGTGAAAAGAAAGGTCACCTATGGGGGAGCTTTGGCAAAGGTAAGAATGACAAGATTTAGCAACAGACTGGACAAGTAGGATGAGCAGAAGGTGATTAGAATTACACCAAGGTTAGAGTCGATGTGACTGAAAGAATGGTGGTAGTCTTAGCAGTAAAAAAGAGGCTCAGGAGAAGAAAGTGTCGAGAGAAAGACAATGAATTCTTAGGACACGCTGAGTTTGAGATGCTTATGAGACATACAAAAGCCAGCTGATGATATGGAAACGGAGCTCAGAAGAAACAAGAGAGCGGGATGGTTAGATCTGGGAATCACTGCATAGAAATAGCACCTGACTCCATGGGAGCTGATGATCTCACTAAGTGTGAGGGCATGGAGAATTAAGACAATATTCAAGATGCAGCCTTGGGAGCACAGGGCAGCATTAAGGAATACAATATTGACAGCAGACTGAGAAGGAGCAGTCAGATGGCTGAGAGAAGAGCAGTACAAAATCACAGAGAAGGCAAAGCATCCTGGGGAGAACAGTCAACCGTGTGATTACTGCAGAAAGTTCAGGAAGGACGAGTATTCTGAAAATCAAATGTAGCAATCAGGAACCGTTGGTAACTTTGGAAACAGCAGTTTCATTTGGATGGTGGGATCAGGAACTATAATGGAGAGTATTAAGAGAAAAAGCAGACAAGTAGAGATCTTTTTTTCAAGTAGCCTGGGAAAGGGAAGAGATACAAGCTAATAGCTTAAGAGGCTGGTGCTATCTGCAGGGCTCTTGTTTTTTAAGGATAGGGAGACTGTCTGCAGTCAGGGAGGAAGTAGGAGATACGGAAAGATGGAAGATTAGAGAGGTAAGGGCAACCTACTGTAGAAGTCCAGAAGAAATACCCTGGGCTCATGAATGAGCTATGATTGTTAAAGGAAGCTAAGGATTAAAAAAAAAGGGCTTTCTTAGTTATATAGGGACAAAAAGGCAGATCAAAGAAGGGACAGCACCTCTGCTTCAGATGGATGGTATGATGTCTGACTATAGATAAAAAGCAGATCACCCTCTTTCTGACTTTATTTCTACAAAAGAGAATGCCTTTTATACTAGAAATGACAGGATAAAAACAACTATTGGGAATTTATATCCAAAGTTATAGCTAAGAGAGTACTTAGATGATCTTGATCAATTTAATTCTCCTGGCTCAAATGAACTACAACCCGGAGTCCTGAAAGAACTTCTGGAAGTGAGGGCTATTAATGATAGGAAGGATGATAAAGGATGTTAGAGGCACCATAAGACAGAAAAAGTGTTAACTATCACAGTTTTCAAAAAAGGGCAGAAAATGGAGCCTATAAAGCAGTGAACGTGATAGTCCTGGGAAAATTCTCCAAAGGATCATTACAGAGATGGCTGACAAATATCTAGAAAAAGATGCAGGGATTACTGAAAGTCATCAGGACTTCATCAAGAACATGTCATGTTAGACTAAGTTCAATTCCTTTTCTGACAGGAATACTAATGTAGTAGAGAAAGGGGGTTCTATGGATACACTTTACATAGATTTCGGCAAAGCTTTGATAAATCATCTCGTACTATTCTTGTGGAAAAGGTGAACAGATAAAAGGCAATAAAACAAATAGATGGATTCAGAATTGATTAGATGGCTAAACTTGTTAATGGTTAAGCGTCCAATGTGGCAGGTTTCTAGTGGAGTATCACAGGGATGAGTGCTTGGCTCTGCAGTGTTAAACATTTTTAAAATGTTAATGTCTCCTATAAGATACTAGTGACAGGGGATGAGAGAAATGGTAAGTACAAATTTTAAGTTTAGGAGAAATAAGGCAAAAGGATAGAAGGAATAATAGGAAATTTTTTGTGATCAAATAAAAGCATTTCAGAGCTTAAAGTGAAACACTTGTGGGTAAAAGCAGGATAGACGTGTGCTTATACCCTGTATAAAGGTATGTACTCCACCTGACATGGAGTGGAAAAGGAACTCACAGGAGCTGAGTAGTTTGAAGAAGTAGGAAATTAGGATATTTGAGTTAATATGTGAATTCTGAAGTACTCTTACTATAAGCAATAGTTCATGAACTCAGTAGGGGCACTACATTATGAACTTAAAGGCAAGAACTGGGGTAGAGAGTAAGACTGTGAGTCAAGCACTAAGATCATTGAGAAAGGAGAGGGAATGTTCTTTGAGCTAGTATTTTATATAATAACCTATATGATCTCTATTTTAACTCAGATTCTGCGAGGCACTATTAATGACTGAAAATGAAAGCATATAATGGCTAAGATGTTTGGGGGTGTTCAGAGATTGAAATGGGGAGAAAAATCTGTGATCCACTTTAGAAATCTAAGATTCATTTAAAACAATTTCCAATTATTAAGCAAGCATCAGTTTCCTGCTCCAATATCACCCTAAAGGAAAAAGTATGAGAAGACATCTTTTTTTTTTCCCTATTAGTTTGCTGCAAAATAGAAGAAAAATAATGGCCTTTCTTTGCATTCCTACAGTGTACCTGGCACAGGTACAGTGGCTGGCACATAGTAGGCACTTAATAATTGCTTGTTGACGACTCAATATGATGCATGGGTGACACTGAATTCCTGAAAACTCGAGCCCCTCCTAAGAAAATAGGTTCCAAGCAAATCCTACCAAGATAGAAAGAGTGAATATGGATACAGAATTAGATTGCATGTTCTAAGAACCAGCCCAGCTAGATTGAGAAAGGCTCACATTAGAAAACTAGCAACTCAAAGATAATTTTCAGCCTCAATAATTCTAGAAGATGATTTATTGTGGCATGTGGGGCTGGGGTGAGAGAGCTATGTGGAAAGGAATAAGCATTTATTAAGCACCTACTATGTTTCAGATTCTGTGTTAAGTACTATATAAATATTATATAGTGATTATATTATATAAATATAAACATTTGATCCTCCCACCAACCTGGGAGGCAGTTGCTATTATTATCCCCATTTTTATAGCTGTAGAAACTGGGGCATAAAAAGGTTAAACGACTTACACATCTAGAAAATGTCTGAGGATGGATTTCAACTAAGGTCTTCCTGACTCTAAGCTCGTTGCTCTGTGCCAGCTAGCTGCCATGATGGAGCCTATGACATGTGTTGGAAGAAGAAGTACCTATTTCTATAAAATTACTGATGACAGAAGACATATCCATTAGAGGTCCAGTCTTAGGAAACTAGTAATACTAGAGGGCTCTTTTACGGGCCCAGAGATCTGAACAGAGTAAATATTGTGCAATTATATGCTAACAAAACCAAGAACACAAAAGAAAAAGGGAATACCCTTAAAAATGTAAAATCCCCAAAGTATCAGAAGACCAGATAGAGATTTTAAATATTCCAATCTCAGAAAAGGAAACAGAACTAGCTGTAATGGAAATATCAAAGAAAAAACTCTTGGACCTCATAAGAGTCACAGGAGAATTCTATCAAACTTCTAAAGAAGAGTTAGTATCCATGTTTCACAAATTATTCTCAAAAATTGGGAAAGAATTCTAACAGAATCTTTTTACAAGACAAATATAGTCCTAATATCTAAACCAGTCAGAATAAAACGTGAAAGAAAACTATAGGTGATATCATTAATGAATGTCGACTCAACAATTTTAAATAAAATCCAGCAAAACAAACTGTAGTGTTTATTGAAGAAATCATTCATTATAATCAAGTAGGATTTATACAAAGGATGCAAGCAAATAGATATAATTAATCATATTATAAATTAAAACTTCCAAAACCACATGGTCAAATCAATTGCCTCTGACAAACACAATTTTTAATGCTAAAAACTCTATAAAATAGAGGTATAGAGGGACTTTTAAAAATATCATAAAAAGTATTAATCTAAAACCAAAAACAAGCATCATATGCAATGGGGATACACAAGAAACTTTTCTAATAAATACGGGAGTAAAGCAAGGACATCAATCTTCCACTATTATTTGATACAGTTCTGGAAACAACAGCAATAAGATAAGAGAAAGGACTTAAAAGAATTAAGATAGGAAAAGAGGAGATCCCTGTTTGCTGATGATATGATAGTTTACTTGGAAAACCCCAGGGAATAAGTGAAGGAACTATTTGAGAAAATAATTTTTGTTTTGTTTTATTTAATAGTGTCAGTTGTGTCCAACTGTTCATGACTCCATTTTAAAGTTTTCTTGGCAGAGATACTGGAGTGGTTTGCCATTTCCTTTTCCAGCTCATTTTATAGATAATACCTACATCATAATAACAAAACACAAGAAGGAACAAGGGAAATCCCATTCCAAATAACTACGAAATGCATAAAATGTCTGGTGACATATTTCCCAAAGCAAAAAAAGACTTTCATAAATTCAATTACAAAGCGCTCCTCAGAGAAATAAAAGACCAACTTAAGAGCTAGAGGAATATTCAGTGCTCATGGCTACTTATACAATACCATAAAAATGACAATACCACCAAAATTAACTTATACTTTTAATATAACATACATCAAATTACCAAGGGAATATCCTACAAAACTTGATAAAATAATAAAAAAAACTCATTTGGTAAAAAAAAGACCTGGAATATAAAGGGAAATGATGAAAAGAAATGAGGACAGTTATCAAAACCATCTGCTAGGGGTGGCTAGGTGGTGCAGTGAATAGAGAGTACCAGCCCTGGACTCAGGAGGACCTGAGTTCAAATCTGGCCTCAGACACTTAACACTTAATAGCTGTGTGACCTGGGGCACACAATTGCCCTTCTAAAAAGCAAAAAACAAAACCAAAAAACCCCATCTGTTATTGGTTAAAAAGAGATGTCCTAGCCATGTGACCTTGGGCAAGTTACTTAATCCCAACTGCCCTCCAAAAAGCAAAAAATAAAAAGATAGTAATAAAAAAAGAAGAGATGTTCCACTGGAATATACTAGACCAGGGAGAATTAGAAACCACATAAATAATTGCGTTTTTGCTAAAGTGGAAAACAAACTACCAGAAAAACTCCGTATCTGACTAAAAACTGCTGAGAAAACTGGAACGCAATCTAGCAGCATCTTATATCACACTCCACAATACAGTCTAAACAGATGTTATCTTAATATTAAAGATAATTCTATTAAAAATTAGATGAGAAACAATGCATATATACACAATCACAGCTATGAATAAGACATGTATTCTTTTTTTGGAGGGCAAATGGGGTTAAGTGACTTGCCCAGGGTCACACAGCTCGTTTTTTGTGTGTGTTAAGTGTCTGAGGCTGTATTTGAACTCAGGTCCTCCTGACTCCAGGGCTGGTGCTCTATTCATTGAGCCACCTAGCTGCCCCTAAGAGATGTATTCTTAGCCAAACAAGGGATAGAGGCAATTAAAAAAGATCAAATAGGTAAGTTTAATTACTTGAAACTGAAAGCTTCTGCATAGACAACCTTAAAGCATTTAGGATAAGAAGGGAAGTAGTCAAATGTGAAAAAATTGGCATCAAATTTCTCTGATAAGGGTTTGATATCCAAAACAAATAAAACTAACTCTCTGTGTACACACACACACACACACACACACACACACACACACACACACACACACAACTGATAAGACTCTCCCCAAAAAATAATAAGCAAAAGATATGAAAAGTACCTAAAAGAACTCCAAAGTACTCATAATCACATAAAAATATTCATCCAAATCACTAATAAGAGTAATGAGATCTTACACCCTGCAAATTGGCAAAAATGGCAAAATACAGCAATAGTCAATATCAGGAGGGTTTTAGAAAGATGGGTTTACCTATAGTGGACCTGTGAAATGATACAACCATTTTGGAAAGACATTTAAAATTATACAAAGGAAGTGACTAAAATGTCCATATTCTTTGAACCCAAAGACTCCTTTATGGAGCTCATACCACAAGGAAACCAGTGATAAATAAGAAAGTCCCCATATACTAAAAATATTTATAGCAAAACTTTTTGTAATAGGTAAGAATTGGAGGCAAAGTGTAGATACCCACAAATTGGCAAATGGCTAAACAAATTGTGGCACATGAATGTAACTGAATTACTATGCTGTAGGAAATGATGTATGTGATAAATACAGACAATCATGGAAAGATTTCTAGGAACTGAAGCAGAATGAAGAAAGCAGAGTCAAGAATACTTTATACACAGTAATTACAACAATGTAAATTGAAAGAATGATACCCCACAAAAAAAAATCAAAAGTAAATGCAATAAAATTATAATTGGGATTCAGATGAAAAGATATGAAAAGTTATTGCTGAATTACCTCTTCAAGGAGATGGGAGTCCACAGTTGATACACAATGCCTATTTTTTTCAGCTTTTTTTTAAAGCACAGATCAGTTGTACTGACTTTTTAAAAAATTATTCTCAAAAATATATACTATTTATCATATGCCCCCCTCTTTGGCAGCAGGAGGGATACTACATAGTGATATAAGAAATAGAAAATATCAATAAAAACTTAAAAAAAATAACAAAGAGTATTTACAACCAAATTAAAGAATGCCTTAAATGATGAATAATGAAAATCAAAACAACTCTGAAACCCTGTGACGTTTTACCTCATACCTCCAAACTGGCAAAAATATCAATATTCATTGTTAGAGGGGTTGTAGACTGAGAGGTATATTAATTCATGTTGGCTGAGTTCTGAAATGACACAATCATTTTGGAAAGCAATTTGGAATTTTGCCAGTAAAGTGACTAAAATGTCTACACTTTTTGAACCAGAGACTCCATTATTGGACTTATACCCCAAGGAAGTCATTGATAAGAAGAAAATATCTATATAAACCAAAATATTTATAGAAGTGTTTTCTTTGATAGAAAAGAACTGGAAACAAAGCAGATACTCATTGACTGGGAAATAGCTGGACAAAGTATTGAACATGACTATAATGTAATATTAATGTGAAGTTTATAATGAATGTGAATACAAAGAAGCATGAAAAGATCTATGTGAATTGATGCCAAAGTAAGCAGAGCCCTGGTAATGGTAATTTGAAGATCTTCCCTGCCCTTATATATAAATAAGAAGGGTGGAGCAGAACTGAGAGGAAGCTGGGAGTCAGAGCAGGTAGACCTGGGGGAGAGAGAGGATAAAGGCAAGCAGGCAGCTAGTTTTTTGAGTGTTTGTGAGAAGGCTTTGGGACGGTGTTGCTTCCTGCAGTGATAAGGTATATTAACTTCTTTGTTGCTATGATGGATTCTGTTTTCTGGTGTTGGGATTTGGTTTTCTGGTACCTGAATATGTGTTTTGCTTCTGTCTTCTATATGGAGAGCCTGTTATCTTTGTAATTCAGAACTATGCTGGTACATTCATAGTCACTATTGGTGCTGTGAATATTGCCTTGGCAAATATACTATTTATTATATAGCAAATAATTACTATTTATATACATAATTACTATAATTATATTAAATAAAAATAGAAATCATACTCACTCAAAAAACAAAAAATCATTACGGTAAAATTATAAAGATCAAGTATGACTTTAATGAAGAGACATGAGATGACAACCCCAAACCACTCCCTTCTGTATAAGTAAGAGATCCAAAGGTGGTGCAAATTGCATATGTTTTTTTGGTCTTTTTCTATTTATTGGTTGTGCTGATTTTTTCCTAAAACAAACAAACAAACAACTATTTCTTGGACCTAACAGACGGTTCTCAATGGGCAAGGGGAGGAATACTGGAGAAAAGTAAGCTTATACAAATGCTAAGTCATCAATAAAAGCTTATTTAAAATTTATTTTATGTATATGCAATGTCATAATAAAATGCAATGTCATCATAATATCATGTCATCCATCTCTCTCTCTCTCTCTCTCTCTCTCTCTCTCTCTCTCTCTCTCTCGTTCAGTAATCGGGTTGTTTAATTTTGAGACAGAGCTAAACTGTTTCCTTCTATTCCACATCCTGGCCTACTCCCAGTTTCCCCGCTACCTCTCCTCCATTTATTCCTATACACCTTAGGCATACCCACTTTGAGGCCTATCTTTGTTTTCTCCTTTTGTTTCATTCTACCCCTGATCTATTATTAACAAATTCCCTATCACCCTATCTTCATCTCATATTCTACCTACTATCATTCACAGAAACCTGACTGTTTCCAGAAGACAAAGAATGACTGGCTACCCTTGACAATGTGGGTTTCCCTTTATTTCATGCCCCCTGACACACTGGTCTAACAGGAAGAGTCAATCTGCTTTTTGTTCCTCAACACCATTTCCAAATCCTGGATGTTATAATTCTGCAACAATTGATCCTTTTGAGTTTACTTCACCTATCTATATCTTGTCTCTCCTTCTGCCTTATTGCTCCTAAGCCTGTTATTAAAGTTGCACTGATGCCTTTTTGTTTTTTGCACTATTTTTATTTCCGGATATATGACTTTCTACACAGTACACTCAAGAAAAAAAAATGTCATTGAATAAAATCGAATAACAAACTGACCACACATGACAATATATGCAACACTCCTATCTGTAGTCCTTTTCTACCCATTTGAGAGAAGCGTGTTTCATCATTTGTCCTGTAGAATGTTGCCTTAAGTCTGAATTCAGCTTCTTTTTATGGCAATAGATTATTGGAGTCAGGAAGACCCAAGTTCAAATTTCATTTCAAACTTTCTACACAACCCACTAACTGTTCTATGCCTCAGCAAGCTCATGTATAAAACAGGGATAACAGTGTCTAGTCAGAGCTGCCATGAAGATCAAACTGATAAAAATATGTAAAGTAATTTGGGAATCTTAAAATACAACATAAATAAATGCTAGTCATTACTGCATCACAACAGTCATTGTGGATCCTATTCTTCAACTTTATGAGTACGCCCCATCTCTTCTGTTCCAGCCTCATTCTCCTATCTTCACAATCTTGACCCTATAGTTCAACCACACACGTCATTCACTTCGGATCCCTTGCTCCCTTGTCTGACTATATTTTATTCCTATGCTGTTATCTTCAACCTTAGATTATTACTTCCATCTTTCTTATTCTTCTTTGACTGACTGTATCCTAGTCCTCTTATTAGCTGTTCCAAACTCTCTTACTTCATTAATTCCTTTGATTCATCCCATTCCTAGAAGGTGACTTTACTTCCTACTTCAACAAAGAAACTGAAGCCATCCATTCTGAGTATATACCCTTCTCCGCACCTCAAAACACCTTCACCCATCTTGTTCTCCTTTACTCATATCTAAAGAAGAGGTGATCCTTCTGCTTTTCAAGCCAATCCTTCCTTGTCCCCTACCAGAATTTGTCCCATCAATCATTTTTTCTTTCTTGCTAATCTTCAACAAGAAGCCCTGATTCTTCTTCTGCTATCTACAAATATGCCCAGATTCTTCCATCCTTAAAAAAAAAATTTTTTTTTGCTTGACCCTGCCACTCCCTTTAACTATAACCCTTTTATAGATCTCCTTTTTACAGCCAAACTCATAGAAAGACTTTAAAAGATATGTATTTGTTATCATTTTGTCCTCTTCTTTGTAATAACATCACCAGTTCTTATAAGTTTAATCATGATCTTAATATAGATAGCATATACATACACACACTCACCTTTATATCTCATATCTGAACTCCAGTCCTGAATCACCAAATGCCTCCTGTACATCTTCTGATGGATGTCCCATTACTGTTTTAAACAAAATGCAACTCATTATCTTCCCCCCCAAACCTAACCAAGAGGCAAAGATTAAATGTGTAGTGGAATTCACAACACAAATGGAAGAAATGGGAGTGGAAGTAGGAGAGAAGACAAAATCAGTTCCATTTTTGATATGGTAAATTTTAGATGCTCCTGGTACATCTAAGACATAACTATCAGATAAAGATAACTGGAAATTTAAGAATAGGATTAGGCATATGTATTGGGGTACATACACACATTTGGGAGTCATCCATCCTACAGGATAAATAAAATCATGGAGGATGGCAAGATAAAATGCGGAGGTGGGGGGGGGGTGGGGAAGAAGGAAAGGGAACAGAAAAAGAAATCCAAGAGAGAGCTTTAGGGGAAACCCATGACTGTAGGGTTGGGAAACAGATAAAAATCCATCAATAAAGAATAAGAACAGCAAAGTTATCAATAAGAATGTGTTTGAGAAAAAAACTGTAAAAATTAGGAGTTAAATCAAATTGTAAATAGAATAGGGAGAACAAGGTTTTACTTCCAGGGAACCTAATCAGCTGTGATGATCGACCACTATCTCTCTGTATTTCTCTTCATGGTCCTCAGTCAGAATCTTGTCATTTATTGCAGTCCTTTCATGGGCCTGACTTTCTGATAGCGGCTCCCAAGTTAAAGGACTAAGAGGTAAGAGATCACTGATGATTTTAGAGAGTTTCATGTGCACGATAGATTAAGAAAACAAATTGCAAGTACTGAGAAGAGTGGGAAGCAAATGACAGTATGATGGAATAAAGAGAGAACAATAATATTTAAAAGGTAGATAAATGGGTTGACTGAAGATTGGTTTTTTTTAAAAGGTTAGGGGAGATGAGGACATGGGTTGGGGAAAGAAAACAGTTGAAAGGAAACATTGAAGGATGGAAGGTGGGCGAAAGGGAGAACACAAGAGTGAAATTATGTGCAAATAGTTAATGGGAAGGCTATCAAAAGATACAGGTTCTGAAGGACACCAGGAAAAGTGCTACCCTGGTAAAGAAGACAATGATTCTAGTACTTTAAGGTCTGCAAAGTACTTTTCATAACATTGTCTCATTTGGTTCTCATAACAGCCTTGGGAGGTAGATGGAATTATTTCCATTTTATGGATGAGGCCCAGAGAGGTAAAGAGACCTGCCCTGGTCACACAGTTAAAGGTCTGAAATCAGGATTTGAATTCGAGTCTTCCTGATTCCAAAATATGAATTCAATCCACTAAACAATCCAGCTGTCTGAAACAGAAGGCAGAACATAAAGGGGAGTAAGCGAATAGAAATGAGAAGCAGCCAACTGTGAGTCTAATTCACTTCGTTCTGGGCTGACCTAACTCCCTAGGGTGCTGCCAGACCCAAAGAAAGGGAGGAGGCATGAAATCTGAGGATGGCAGTTGGTGGAGATAGCTCTTCTTATCATCATCTCCCCCCAGGGATGAGGAAGGAATCCACAGGGTTACAGTAGGAGTGAGATTTTCAGGGGAATCTTCTTCAGAGTTTAAAATACAGGAGCAAAACCACAATTCCAAAGGATTCATGACGAAACACGCTCTCCACTTCAAAACAGAGAGCTGACAGATGCAGAGTGCAAATTAAAGCTATTTTCTTCTTTTTCTTTATTATTTTATTTGGACATGGCTAATGTGGGAATTTGTTTTTTAGAAGTATACATATTTGTAAATGGTTTTGCTTTTCTTACTTTCTCAATGGGTGAGAGCCGGAAAAGGAGACACAGAATTCCGAACTGAAAATAAAAAAACAAAAACAAAATAAAGGAGGAAGGGGCAGGTGAAAAAGTAGAGGGATTTTGAGGTGTGGCATGAGAGATGGGAGTGCTCATAATAGATAGGATCTATTTTCTCAGTAATTAGTAAAGAGGCCATCTGCTGAGAGAAGCAGGTTGGAGGGGGGTGTCACTGTTTTTTTTTTTTTTGGTAACAAGTATGAGTCTTTTATTTGTCTCTACTAAATGCCTGTTAAGATGTTTTTGAATTCTGTCACCCAACATATTACAGCTACCCTCCAATTTCATGTTATTTATAATTTTTATAAGCATCCCTTCTCTGTGATCCAGCTACACTGGCCTATTTACCAGTGGAGCACATAACACTCCAATTATCCAGGTCACTGAAGACAGAAAATGGTGGTAACACCATTAGGACCCTCTTTTTGACTTGGACAATTCATTAATCAACATTCTTGTGATTACATTATCCAACTGACTACAAAGTCAACCGCTCGGCTATTCTATTGTCCATGAGAGATATGGCCCCAGATTGCCATGTTGAGATTATTTTTAAAAAGTGGTATTTCCAGGGTGGTTAGGTGGCATAGTGAATAGAGAACAACGGCCCGAATTCAACTTCAGGAAGACCTGACTTAAAATTCAGCCTCAGACACTTAACACTTACTAGCCGTGTGACCTTGGGCAAATGGCTTGACCCCAACTGCCCTCCAAAAAGCAAAAAAAAAAAAAAAGTGGTACTTCCCAAATCTACCAATCTAGTATGGCTATAAAAATGATATTAGAAGGGTATGTCTTCTTATTTAACTTTTATTGGCTCATACTGATCAGTTGTTTTTCTAAACTGGGCAAAATAAATGGTAGGACACTAAAGATCAAAATCAACCACCAGATTTTCAGAACATGGAAAGATAAACCAGGCATAAATTTAAAAGGAAAAGCAAGAGTTACAATCAATCCCTAGCTGAATTTAAATGAGCTACACAGAGCTGAAACTTCAACATTCATTTAACTGGATGTTCAGTAGACATCTTAAACCTAACTTGCCCCAAACTGAACTCATTATTTTTCCTTCTAAATCCTCCTCCTTTTCCTACCTTCCCTATTACAGATATTGTAGAGGAAAACACCAATCTCCTAGTCCCTCAGGCTCATAACCTTGGAGTAGTGCTTGACTTCTCACTACCCTCGCCCCTCCATATCCAACTGTTCCCCAGGCCTGTCAATTTTACCTCTGTAACTTCTCTTGAATACACCCCCTTCTCTCTTCTGACATCACCACTACTCTAGTGCAAGCCCTCATCACTTCATGCCTGGACAACTACAAGAGCTTTCTGATGCTTGTCTTAAAGTTCTTCCTACTCCAATCCATCCTCCAACTGGCCATCAAAGTGATTTTCCTAGAGGGCAGGTGTGACTATTTCATGTACCTCCCACGTCATTCAAACTCCAGTGGCTTCCTATTGCCTTCAGGAGCAAATAAAAAATGCTATGTTTGGCATTCTTCTTATACCTTACTTCCTGCCATATACTCTTTAATGCAGTGACGTTGGCCTCCTGACCATTCCATGAAGAACACACTCCATCTCTGTGCTGAGGATTTGCTCTGCCTGCTTCCCCCAAGTCCCCCAAGCCTGGAATGTTCCCCTCCTCAAATTCACCAACTAACTTCTCCAGCTTTCTTTAAGTCCTAACTAAAATCTCATCTTTTATAGGAAGTTTTTCCCAACCCACCTTAATTCCAGTGCCCACCCTCTCTACAGTTTCCTATTTATCCTGTATACAGCTTGTCTGTATATACAGTCAATTCTCAACATTAGTGATTTCACTTTTATGACTTCAAGTATTCATGTGATTTTTATTAGTATCCTCACTTTCACTCTCCCATTGGCAGACTGAGCCTACTCACAGCTATGAGTTGTAGAGAAAAAAATGAGGCACAATATACCCTCAAGTTTGTAAAGAGCTCCCCAGACATTCCTTACATACTTTCACACTTTGTCTTTAAACTCAAGTTTTGTGTTGCAACCATTCCCCAAAGGGTAGAACAAATCCTTTGGGCTTTAAGGCAATGTCAAAATCACACTAGTCTCCACATCTTCTGACAACAGCAAACTCTTCCTTAGTTTTCAGAGGCTATTCATGGTAGAGAGGTTTACAGCAGTATATATATATATATATATATATATATATATATATATGTATAGCATCACAAAGCCTTCAACTGCCACCTGACCCAGTGGAATGGAAGATTCAGGTTAAAAAACATTTTAGATTTAAGAATTTTATTTGCTGTACAGTATTTATGGTACTATAGATTTCATGTATTATGAAAAGTGAATATTGCATGAAATCAATGTTTTGTTTTTTTCAAAATGAGATGTCAGTACAAAAAGTCACAGAATTCTAGAGAATTACCATGAAGAAAAAATGTTTAGCCTTTTACCCACTTTATTTTGTGTACTGAATTTTATGGGTAATTTCATGGTTTCTGTTAGGAAAAGTCCATACCATCAGAATTAATGTTTTGTTATAAAGAATTATATGCAGAAAGGTATCTAGCCAAATATTAAGAGTTTTTGGTGGTCGCAGAAACCTACCTATTTCCTATAGGGTTAATGTATTTGCATTTTTTACTTTCTTGCTATTTTCTAGGGATGTTACCCCTATAAAAGTTGAGGACTAACTACATATTTTTACATGTTGTCTCACCCATTAGACTTTAAGTTCCTTTGGGGCAGGGACCATCTTTTGCCTCATTTTGTATCCCTAGCACATAATGCTCAATAAATTTTGGTTGATTATTAATTAATTTATTCAATAGCTGCTATGGTCTATGTGTTGTGCATATAGAAATAAAAAGAAACATTCCCAGTCTACAAATGTTCTCATCTCCTTTATGCCAAACCTCAGAATTCTCCCACTTTTTTTTTTTGCTCTTTATAGGGCAACTGGGGTTAAGTAACTTGCCCAAGGTCACACGGCTGGGTCTTTTGTTTGTGTGTGTTAAGTGTCTGAGGCCAGATCCGAACTCAGGTCCTTCTGACTCCAGGGCCGACGGTCTACTCACCTCGACACCTAACCGCCCCGCTCTCCCACTTTTTTTAACCTCTCTTCTCCTTTATTTTGAATTCTGAGAAGAGGGCATTTTTCTCCATTACTGGGCCAACCCCTTTCCAATTGTCCTTCATTTCTCTGTTGACTCTACTGATGACTTTCTGTACTCTGCCACCATGCCCCAGCTTCCTTTAATTTTAGAACTTCCCTTAGTGTTTTGGGTGTCCAGCCTCCCCTGGAAGGTCCTTATACCTTATACCCTGAAGCCTGCCTTCTCCCATTGCTGAATTTCTTTTAGGAGCCCTCTATTTTGGTAAGGGGCTGGGCTAGCCGAACTTCATCTGTTCTTTCTGTTCCTTACTTTCTGGATTTTGACATTATGACTGCACTGATAACAAGAGTAAAAAGAATAAGAATAAAAACAAGAAGAATAACAGTTAACATTTACATAGTGCTACCTATCTGCCAGGCACCGTGCTAGGCACTTCACAATTATTATTGCATTTGATCTTCCTAACAACCTTGGGAAGATATTATTATTCCCATTTTATAGATGAAAAAACTGAGGTTAACAGCCTAAGTGGAATGGGAATGGGAATTTGAAGATCCTTCCTGCCCCTTAACAGATCTAGGGGGGTTCTGAAGACCTCCCCTGCCCCCTGATGGGCTGAATGTAGGCACATGGAGCCTGTGGTGGGAGTTTGCTAAGGGGAAGCAGAGCCCACAGAGAAGCTGGTAGAGGGCGAGTCTGACAGCTGAAGACTGAGAAGCTTAAAGAGTGAGGGTTCTATGAGTAAACATTGATCATGTATTGGTTTGTGGGAAGGCTAAAGGATGGCATGGCTCTCAGCATTATTATGGCCTCTGAACATCTTTGGTGCTTCAGCTGATTGGTTTTGGGATTTGGTTTTCTGGTGTCTAAATAAATCCTTCAACTTTATCCTCTATCTATCTGGAGAGTCTGGTATATTTTGCGATAGAACACCACAAGATACTAATAGTCCCAGTATTGATTGTGATCGTGGGCACTGTAAATATTGCATTGGCGCTACACTAAGTCACACAGCTAGCTAATGTCTGAAGTTCTAATGTGAACTCTGCTATCTCCTCCAATACTGCCATCGCCTTCGGGCAAGGCTTCATCATGTTATACTTTACTGCAACAGTGCAGCAACAAAGTACATATATATGGTGAGGGAAAAAGAATACTAAAGAATAAAATTAATATGATAAATCTGGGAGATTGGAACATCTAGTTGGGGATGAATGTCTGTAAGTGTCATATGAATAAATGCCCAGCAAAGGAGACTAAAGAGAGAGGTCAGAGCAGAGGTCAAGAGGTAAACCAGAATAGAGAAAGGTTACAAAAACCCAGAAAGGAAAAAGGACCTAGGAAGGTGGTCAATAGTACCAAATGTAGCAGATAGGTTGCAAAGGATTAGGACTAAGAAGGAAAAACCAGATTTGGCAATAAGAGATCCTTGGTACTTTGGAGACCACTGCCAGCAGAGTGATGAAGTCAGAAACAAGGCTGTAAAATTGAATGAGACGACTACACACATCTAAACTATACTGGATTGCTTACCATCTCGGGGAGGAGAGGAGATGGAAGGAGGGAGAGATAAAATTTGGAACTCAAATCTTTTTTTAAAAGTTGTTTTAACATGTAATTGTGGAAAACTAAAATATGATTTAAAAAAAAGAGTCAATGAGAAAAGAAGCGGGAGCAGTGAATACAGATAGCTTTTTCAAGGAATTTGAGAAAGGGAAGATAAAAATGATTGAGCAGATGGCAAACTAGTGACTTTTTTTTAAGGATAGAGGGAATTTGTACATGTTTGAAAGTGGAAGGTTAAGAACCAATTGACAGAGAAAAGTTGGAACAGTTTAGAGAGAGATGAATGAGGAGGCAATGTGTAGCAGAAGATGGAATGGGATGGCATCAAGTACACAGGTAGAACAACTGGCCTTAGAAATGAGGATTACTGGGGCAGTTACATGGCGCACCTGCCCTAGAGTCAGGAGGACCAGAGTTCAAATCCTTAGACACTTAACACTTACTAGTTGTGTGACCTTGGGCAAGTCACTTAACCTCAATTTCCCTGCCTTCCCCGCCTCCAAAAAGAAAAAAAAAGAAATGAGGACTATCCCCTCTCACCAGAGACTTGAAGAACTCTCACTTGACCTATGCATCCCTGTCATCTATTGTCCTATTCCTCTTCTCCTTTTTGTGGCTAAACTCAGTGAGGCCATCTACAACAGATGTTTCCACTTCCTGTCCCCTCACTCCCTTAAGTTTCTGTAGTCTGGCTTCCAAACTCATCATTCAACTGAAAGTGCTCTGTCCTACAATACTACTGATCTCTTAATCAATCCTCACCCTTCTTGACCTCTCTATGGCCTTTGTCACCGTCAATCACTCTTTCTTCTAGGTTTCCATGGCACTGTTCTTTCAGCAAGCATTACTTGGGCACCCACCATGAGCCCAGCACTGTGGATACATCTTACCTGTCTGACTATTCCTTTTCAGTGCCTTTACTGGATCTTCATCCAGGTCATACCTACTAACTGCGGGTGTCCCCCAAGACACTTTTTTCCTCCACTATAATATTTCACCTGGTGATCTAATCAGCTCCCTTAGATTCAACTATCACCTTTACAAATAAGTCTTACAACATTTGTTCAGCTCTAACCTCTTTGAAGTCCAGCCTCACATATCCAACTGCCTACTGTACATTTCAAACTGGCTCTTCCACATACACCTTTTTTTTTTTTTTTTTTTGCTTTTTGGAGGGCAATTGGGGTTAAGTAACTTGCCCAAGGCCACACGGCTAGGTTTTTATTTGTGTGTGCATTTTTTGTGAGGCCGGATCCGAACTCAGGTCCTTCTGACTCCAGGGCCGACGCTCTACTCACTGCGCCACCTAGCCACCCTCTTCCACATACATCTTAAACTCAACACACGCAAAACTGAACTCATTATATTTCCCCCTAAATCCTTCCTTCTTCCTAACTTCCCTAATACCAGGTATCATCCTTGACTTTTCACTCTCTCAGTACTCAAATGCAATCAGTTGTCAAGTCCTATCATTTTTACCTTTACAACATCTCTTGTCCATGCCCCCCACCTTTCTCCTCTAACACAGCCACCAACTGAATGAATCATCATTCATCGTTACTTCATTCCTGGACTACTGCAACACCATGTTGGTTGGTCAGCCTGCCTCAAGTTTCTCTCCACTTTAGTCCTTCTTCAATTGAACTATCAAACTGATATGCTAAAGTGCAGGTCTTGCCATGTCATACCATGCCATATTCAAAAAAATGAGGGTCCAGTAGCTTTCTATCATTTCCAGGATAAAATATAAAATTCTCTCCTTGGTATTCCTGAGAACAGATTCTAGAAGGTAAAGGGAATAAGAAAGGGGAGAGAATGAAAACAATACTTCTTGGTAAGGGACATCACAAACAGAGAAATAGATGCACAGAAGGGGACCATTAGAGACTTCACTGGGAAAGGAGATAGCAAAAACCAAATGAAAATGTCTAAGACAGACAGAAAATTTTAAATGTGCTTGTAGAATTTAAGATTAATCAAGAAAAGGAGAGTAGAAAAGGGAGGCAAGAATAAGTTCATATTAGTATAACAAAACAAACATCAGAGATTATGTGCTGACTTAAAAGGAGTTAAATATGTATGTAACTTAATAGAGGAAAAAATGTTATAACTTTAAATGTGAATTTAATTCCTTATTTTAAAAAGAGAAAAAATAGATTTCTTTTTAAAAATTAATAATTTGAGGCATATATGTATAGTTCCTTTAGGTTACTCCCCTTTCATGTGATGACTGAAAAGAACAGAGAAAGAACACTGATTTAATAAAAAATTATTATTGGTGTGTAAAAAAAACCAAAGTTTTCAGACAGGCTGTAAGCAATTGAACAAAAGGGACAGCAATTGAACTCTGTCATAAATATAAATTTTAAAAATTTGCTTATAAAGACTATAAGACTGATGTTTCTTTCAGCAAATGAATAATCTAATAGTTTAAATGGGCATAAAAAAACTTTTTTAAATTAAAAGTTGATAAAATGTAAGCATAAAGAAACACAATACTCAAAGGTAGACCCCTCTGAAGACTACACATTGGCTGAAGTTGCAGGGCATTGCTGATTTCTTGGTTCACTGACATGTAACTTTTCATATTTAAAAGGGTCGAACTCACAAAAATGAAAAATTATATAACTGACTGAAGATAATGATATAATTTAATAAAAAAACCTATTGATTCTATATGCAAATTTTATAAGCTTTTACCTCCTACGTGAATGATCAGGTTTTTTTTTTTTTTGTTTTATGGAGGGCAATTGGGATTAAGTAACTTGCCCAAGGTAACATGGCTAGGATTTTGTTTGTGTGTGTTAAGTGTCTGAGGCCAGATCAGAACTCAGGTCCTTCTGATTCCAGGGCCGGCGCTCAAGTGAATGATCAGTTTTTGAGTACCAGGAGGCTCTGATTTAAGCCACTGACAGTAGTAAGTGAAGGATAAAGTGTTAACGTTAAACTAAATAAAGAGCAAGGATTGTAAAAGGGCCAGTTCTGCTGGGCCCATGAAGCTGGAACAATCTCCTGAAAGATGGGAGAGCTCCTCTATCTATAACTGACCTTTAGTGTCATCTAAAGTTTGAGAGATATGAAGTCTCTCAGAAATATGTCATTTTCTGCTGTCACTTATGCTTTGGAAGGGAAAAAACAAAGTGGAAAGATGGGCTTTTGCAGCTCCTTTGCTGAAAAATGATTTTAGCATACTGGTCAGTAAAGAGCTGATTGGGCTTGTCTGTACTGCCCAAAGAGTTAACTCTGCTAAAAGCTTCGTTTGCTACAAGCTGATCTGATGACACAGCATTCTGGTGAATGAACAAATGTCTGGAATTGTCTCTGTTGCCTAGAGAGACACTCTGATGAACTCTGTAGTTCTCTGGTTTAAAGGGAACACTAGCTAAATTGGGAAGCTAGGTAGCACAGTAGAGTCTGGAGTCTGGAAGACTAACCTTCCTGAGTTTAAATCTGACCTCAGGTACTTACTAGCTGTGGGACCCTGGGCAAGTCACTTTAACCTTGTTTGCCTGTTTTCTCTTCTGTCAAATAAGCTGGAGAAGGAAATGGCAAACCACTCCAATATCTTTTTCAAGAAAACCCCAAATGGGTTAATAAACAGTCAGACATAACTGAATGACTAAACAACCAGCCAAATTAAGATTATAACACTTTCTAAAGACCCTTTAAAGGGTGATTATAGATTGAAAGAGCCTTTAAATACTTCATCAGATCTAGAATAGAAGCAAAGAGAATTTGCCAAGCTGAATAGCGGTTATGGT
Organism: Gymnobelideus leadbeateri; assembly: GCA_011680675.1. NCBI lineage: Eukaryota > Metazoa > Chordata > Mammalia > Diprotodontia > Petauridae > Gymnobelideus > Gymnobelideus leadbeateri. The sequence continues at coordinate 388,446 of WOXC01001454.1, read as the reverse complement.
CAAAATGAAAGCAGTTAGCAGAATGCAACCCATCTAGAGCTGAATTATCTCAAGGGTAGACATTCCTAACTCATATTTTTCTTCAACGTTTCTGTAAGTATGTATGCACTCTTTCCACAGATATTAAGCGCACTGGCAGGAAAGGGTGACGCTGGCTTAGAGAGAGACTGTAATATATTTATTAATCTTGAATCTGCCTTAATATATAAGCATTGTGACGTTACTACTTCTTTTGCCTTGTTCCTGGGTAAATGGTTACAATCTAAATATTCATCATTGTCGGTGGCTGATTTTGTATAAATCGAAGGAAATCAGTGGGGCCTCCAAACCTACAGTTGTGAGCAGTATGGGTATATATATATATATATGGGTAATACATGCAAGGGAGCCTTTTCTGGGTCAATAGGAGGATTTGTTGGAATAAGTTAGCTCAACTAGAGAGTGAGAAGGCATCCAAATGCTCTGTGAGAGGTATGAAGCACAAATGTGCATTACAAAAGAAACATCTACAATACACAGACACAAAGTAGAACCGAGAGAATGGAAAAATATATTGTGTTGCAATGGGGTAGCCAGTTTCTGGAAGTTACTTGTTAGGGGAAACATATGATTAATGAGGTATATTTAGTCATTTCTAACTAATGAAAAGAACTGAGGAGAAAGTAAAATTTTCGCTTTAATTTTTCTTCAGTAAATGTCTTTTTGTTTGTACAAAGTAGATATTTGTTAAATACATATCATATTTTAGCCTAATTATATTTTTCTAATTATCTCTCTTAATACCATCACTGGGGGCAGAAACCCTACAACTTTGTGACAAATGTACATAATAAAAAAAATTCTCCCAATGATGATGTCCAAAAAACGTTTCATTTTGCATCCTTAGTCCATAGCCTCTGTCAGGAGCTGCTAATATGTTTCAGCATTATGTATGTGTATGTATGTGATAAATACATATCCTATTATCTGTTTCAGATACATTTTCAAAAGTGCAGAGTCCGAATTTATACTTGCTTTGAACAGTTCCTAGCACTGTCACAACTAATACTACCATAAAAACCAGACAAGAAACAGATCACATATCTTTTACAGTTATGTTTAGAAGATGTATTCTTTTAAAAAAAAAGATAAAATAGATAATTTTAATTATATGAAACTGAAAAGTTTCTGTACAAATAAAATGAATACACCTAGGACAAGATGGGAAGCTGTTTGAATGTAAAAAAAAACTTTGAATAAAATTTCTACAAAAATATATATATACACAGACACAAACTTATACACACACATATGATCACATATACATGTGACCAAAAGCCATTCCCCAATAGACAAATAATGAAAGGATACAAACAAATAGTTCTTAAAAGAAGAATTGCAAACTTAACACATGAAAGAACACTCAAAATCACTAATAAGGGGGATATATAACCAAAACAACTCTGAGGTTTCACGTCATACGCTGCAAATTGGCAAAAACATCAAAAATGGCAAGTTCATGTTGAAGCGGGTGTGCAAAGATATGCTGGTGTATCTATAAATCAGTACAACCATTTTGGAAAACAGTTTGGAGCTTTGCAAATAAAGTGATTAAAATATCCCTACTTTTTGACTGCACGACTAAATGATGTACACCAAGGAGTCCATTGGTTATTTACTTTCTCTAAAAAAAAAACAAAAACAAAACAAACAAAAAACAAAAAAACAAACAAAAAAAACCAACTTCTTTGTATGTGGGATGGTGGGAGAAGAAAGGAAAAACATAAAAGGAGAAATCTAGGGGATGTAAAAAGATATCAAAGAAAATTTATTTTAAAAAAATAACATAAGAATGCATTGATCTTGAATGACTCCTGACCTATCGAAAGGCAGATTACCAAGTTTTTCTTATGATTCACTAAAAAGAGGTGGCTTCTGGCTGTTTCATTCATATATGTTAACCATCACTGTTAACACTGAGAAAGTTAAAGGCAAGAAAGGCAGTGTCCTACTGGAGAGACAATAGGCCTCAGAGTCAAGAAATTCTAGATTATATCAGTTCCATCTCTAATATACCTTAGTTATACTATCTGGAACAGTTACTTAACTGCTCAGTGTTCTAGCTAACTCTCAAGATACTAAGTTCCCTGCCTACCCCCTCCTCCAAAAAAAGATGCTGAACTACACTGATACTAAATTAAAAAAAAAAAAAAGCTGAACTTCGCTGGTAAAAGGAAGAGCCTCACCAGAAACTCCCAACACCAATGAAATAATAGATCTGGTCCCTTGATCAATGAAATCGCAGGTCTGGTCCACAAGAAGCAAACCACCTACAAACTGTCACTGCATCTCACCTGAGCAAATGAAATACTGTGACATTTTCAATATACGTTGTGATAGATCACACCTCAAAGAATTCTACATCTCTTCTCAGGTACTCCAGACATCATTAAATCAAGTTTATGTAATCCAGATGTATAATATTTGACTATGAAAGCATAGCTTCTGACTCTCTAGCTCCAGAACCAAATTGATAATCAATTATCACATGACTTAATGCCTCAGAGTGGGCTAACATTTTGGAGACTTTGGATACAACAGATGATTTAATACATAACATTAGATTCAGGATAATACAATCTCTCCCAGAATCTAAAATATAGTAATGGAACAATTTACTGAGTTAACTAAAAATTATGGATGTCCCTAGTTGACAGCAGAATTCTAGAATAATAATTGAATACTATGTTAAGTGATACCATAATATGATTTCTTATTCCTTCTCACCCCTACACACACATCAGCCCCCTCCCACATACTTTAACTTACCATAGTTATTCAATAAAGACATATTTCTATGACATTTACCCCAGAAATTTTTAAAACAAATTTCACTTGTATGGCAACTGTCAACCACCAAATGCCAAATTAATGCTAATTAGGTTTCTGGATGATGATTTCACACATGAAAGGGGTTCAACAACAAAAAAATATCTACCAGTTACAGATTATATAAAAAAGCACAGTACTCTTAAAATCAGTCATATTTTGAATAAAAGTTTCTCCAAATACCTCTAACAAAATATTTTTAATATATTGCTTCATTTTGTCTTCGTACTTCCTGTACCTGGACTGTAATGGGCACTTAATAAATACAAGTGGACTGATCACTATTTCAGCTAAACAATGAATTCAAAGATGCAGTTTTTACTCCATGTTAGGAATCCATGGCAAATGATCTTTAGTATGAAACTTTGTAATTACAGCAACAATATGAAGTTATTTTAATTTATAGTATCAATAGTATATAACAATCTTGTTTCCCTTATGAAAACTCATTAAAATATATTGGAAGATTTTCAGAAATTAATATACAAATGAAAATGATTTACTTCTAGTCAATTACCTTAATTACTGAAATCCTGAGTTTTCCCAATGGAGTAGAGAAGGAAAAATAGGGTAGCAGATTACGTTGTAGTTAAAATAAAAAACAATAAATCTCAATATATTTCAGTAATTTGAAATTTTGCTAATGTCACACAAGTTATGTGGCATTTCTTCATTAATGAAAAATTTTGCTAAATTTATTATAGTAAGAGATGATCCACAGGAAGATGAGTAGATTAAAGCCAGTGCAAATGCATTCCTAACTTTAAACAAATAAGTCAGATTATACTCTATTAGGATTATGTATTTAGTAATATGTTCTTAATGCATCAATGATAGCACTCTGCCACATATCTAATATCTAGTGCAATACATCAATATTAAGTCAAAACATGTGTCAAAGGGCACGGATAATAACCATGTAAACAGTACTGTGAAAGGATAAGAAATGCAACATTTTGTATTTATATAAGAGAAACATAGTGAGGATAATTTGACCCACAAGATGGAAGAATTGAATTTGTAAAAATTTATTAAGTTCCCATATAGAAAACACTGTCATGCAAAGTGAAGTGAGCAGAACCAGAAGAATTTATAGAATAAATATTATAAAATTAGTAATTTTGAGAAATTTTATAAATTAAGAAAGCAGAACCAGGAGAATATATACCACCATCACTCTAAAAACAAACAACTTTGAAAGCTTTAAGAACTATGATCAATATGATAAATATTCATGATCCCAAAGGACCAATGGTGAAAACATACTATCCATTATGGGAAGATGCCAGATTTGGCAGGGTACTTACTAGATTTGGTAGTTGTGTTGAACTATTGGGGAAATTTGTTTTTCATGATTATGAATATTTGTAACGTGAAATTTGTTTTTTCCTCTTTTTTTAATGGGGGAGGGAGAAAGAAAATAGATTTCTGTTAAATTTCTTTTTTAATGAGAAGTAGGGCAATCCTAAAGATGTGAAATGCTGCATGCAAGATGACGTCACTGTATTATTAGTTTTACCTAACTGTGTTACTTTGTTACAAGAGACCTCTCACAAAGTAGAAAGAATCTGTAAATGTACATAATATAAAAATAAAACACATCAATAAAACTAAAAATGACCCAAAAAAGGCACTGTGATAGGCATTGAACATGCAAGAATGAAAAATAATCCCTGCCTTCAAGATTACTGTCTCCTGGGGAGATATGTCCTATCTATAGTCTATATTTATATCTATATATAAGGTAGCTGATGATGGGTTCAAGAGGACTCTAGGAAAATCTGGGAAGCTAGTAGACCCACAAAGTGCATAGTGTTTGAGTTAAGTCTGAAAGGAAGAAAAGGATTCTTTGACTAGTGGAGAAAAAGATAATACACATTCCAACCTTAGTGGGGTTTAAATGGATGCATTCAGGTGTGGGAAAGTAAGTAAAATTCAGAGAACAATCAGAAATCCAGTTTGGCAGATTCTGTGATTCTGTTAAACAGTATTAGAATCTTTAGAGAAGTGGTAAAAGTATAGCCAGTATACTGTTTTAGGTATTACATTTAAAAGTGAGTTAGGAAAAGCCTGTTAATATCATAATGCATGGAGTATTTATTTCTGAGAGACGTGAAAGGTTAGAATTCCTGAAAAACGTGGTTCAAAAATCTTGGCTGTTTAGCCTATCATCTGAATGACTGTAACAAAAAACAAACTTATTTATGATTATCTTTTAAGTGGCATGGTGGATAAATAGCTCACCTCAGAATCAGGAAGACCTGAGTTCAAGTCCCAGACTGACAGAGTTGCTGTTGTGACCTTGGATAAGTAAATTAGTTCCTCAGTGCTCCCAGAAAACACTAAGTTGCAAAGCAGATGCCATCCTGCATTGGTAAAGGGAATATCCTTACTGAGAGTTCCCTTCTTATATCAATAAAATCACAGGTACAAGAGGGGGAGAAAGTGCTTATTATCTGTCTACCAAACACTAGGCTTGGTACCATGGTGGATACATAAGGAAGCATAAGTCCTGATAAGACAGCATGGAATTTGGAAGCAGACTCTAAAATATACACATGATAGTCATTAATACCCGAATATAAGTCACATCCAAAATTATTACAGCTAAAGAAAAATAAATTTACACATGCAAATTGAATCCTATCAGCAAATATTTACTGGATATTTACTATATGCATGACACTATGGACATACAGAAATGAGTGAATTTAGAGACTTTTTCTAAAAGACTTTACTAGTAAAAGGTATCCTGGGGTGCTGGAGATCATTAATCAGAACTTATCTACAGAGACCCAAGAAGACTGAGCCCTTCTACATTCTTAATGGAAGGAGATAAAGAAGAGAGATCTCTTGGCAATCTAGGAGGTCAGAACGATTGCTAGTGAAGAGAGGAGAAACTCTCCAAGCTACTGCTACTTCTGGCTACTGGCAGAGTGGCTAAAGTAAAGAGACTTGTGGCAGAACTATCCCTGTTGCCAAAACCCAAACTGATGATATAAAATCCTCCCTCCCTCCACCCCCCTTTACTACTGTACTCTACTCTAGCATTCCCAATCTTTGTTTTTTCAGAAGTGCCGTTTTGGGGGGTTGGGGATGGGGAGGGAGGCTTCATTTAAGCAAACTGATTTCTCCAAACTATTATGTCTGTTTAGTGTACTGCCAGATGATAAGTGCAGAGTTTTTAACTAGACAGAATGAGGGATTATTGATTCATATTTTAGAACTCCCTCCTAATGGGGAAAAGATTATATGAATCCAGAATCTTTATCAATTATGAAGGCAAAGACTAAGCCTAAAGCAGCACAAATGAAGAAGGGGAAGAGAAAGCTGAAGTCCCTCCTTTCTGAGGACAGTTGCCCTAAGTACCTTTAGTCCTTTAGGACTTTTGTTATACAGAAACTTATACCCCAAGATAGAGACCAAAGAAGAAAGATGAGTAGAGGGAGGAAAGATAAAAAGGATGGGAGTTGGGGGAAGCTGGCCCACACAACATTGGGAACCAGCCAAGAAGGATTAACTAGTTCTGCTAAGCTTCCTATCCCACATAACTGGCTAAAAAAAAAATGACGAAAAATAAAATACAATTCAAAATAGAACGTAAAGATTTTTTAAAAGATATGAAGAGTACTGGGATCACAGAAGGCTACTATAAACAAAGTAAGTTTTATATGTGTGTGTATATACATATACACACATATAGATATACACATACACACACACACACACGATAAAGAGGAAATACTTAAAATGGCATGGGAATGAAGAGAAGTTGGGGATTTCTTCCTGCAGAAGGTGAGAATTTAGTTGGGCCCTGGTACAGGTCTGAGGAGAGACCAGAACACAGTGCTAGATTTGTATATACTTATATATGTACATGTTATTTCTCCACAATAAAGCATAAGCTCTTGGAGGACAAAGATTATTATTTTTTGTTTAAGGCTTTGTATCCCCAGCACCTAGCACAGTATACACCACCATAGTGGTACTTAATGGATACTTTTTGACTGAATGAAGGGAAGGAAAGGGATGGAAAGAGAAGGGAAAGGAAATATTTATTTAGTGCCTACTACATGCCAGGCACTAAGAGCTTTTAAAATTGCAGTTTCCTTCTTGTTGCTTCAGACCCTGCTAGTCTTCATCTCACCATTCTGTGGCAACAAGTAGAAAACCAACTCTGCCCACCCATACATGGAAAAGGAAATGCAGGAAAGCTAATCAGCAGCTCTCAGAGAACTAAAGAATAAAAGGAAGCAGGGAAGGATGCCAGCATGGGTGGGTGATGGGCAGGTCTGAAGGAAAGGAAACCAGCATCCAGCTGGGGCCAGTTCTGGACCCCAGAACTCACTTGGTCTGAGCCATGGAAAAATGAATCCCTCAGTGTGAGAGAAAGCTGAGATAGACTGAAGACCAGGCCCTGGAGAATCTTCAATCAAAGGGGAGAAAGTGTCAGAAGGTTGAACAGGGGGGGAAAAAAAGACTAGAAAACTAGTTTTAACTAGGCCACAAGAGATGATGACTCTCCCAATTCTCTGGAGAGGTAGAAAGTCCATGCTATGGAACACTGAATATATTTTCACGTATTTATTTATTTATTTATCTATCTATCTATTTATTTATTTTTGGTGAGGCAATTGGAGTTAAGTGACTTGCCCAGGGTCACACTGTAATTGTCAAGTGACTGGTCGCATTTGAACTTAGGTCCTCCTGACTTCAGGACTGGTGCTCTATCCATTGTGCCACCTAGCTGCCCTTACTTTCATATTTTTTAATGTATTGATCAATTTTTCTTATTTTTTTCTCTTCCTTTTTTTCTTTATAATAATATTTGTCGGGGGCGGCTAGGTGGCGCAGAGAGTAAAATGTCAGCCCTGGAGTCAGAAGGACCTGAGTTCAGATTCGGCCTCAGATACTTAATGCACACACAAACAAAAACCTAGCCATGTGGCCTTGGGCAAGTTACTTGACCCCAGTTGCCTTCCAAAAACCAAAACCAAAACAAAACAAAACAAAGAACAAAAACAAAAAAAAAATAATATTTGTTGTTATATGGGTTGGCTCTCTGGGAGAGGAAAGAGGAGGGATACAGAAGGAAATCTGGATAATGAGATAACAAAAGATAAAAGTTTAAAAGTAAAAGATTCTTTCATACAGCTTTATAATCTGATGCAAAACACCAAGTTTTATACAGTGGAAAAATTGATGGAAAATTTCAACACATGCCTTTTTTGTTTTTAAAATGCAACAGCTTTCATTTTGCTCCTATTTTAACACTGGGTCTTTGCCAAAAGATATCAAATGAAAAGCACCATGAGAAGTAGTTTTAAAAATGGCTTGTTTTTAATTCATAGAACACACATTACATAAACATTACACGTATATTAGATCCCTGACTTCTATCAGCAGTGTAGCAGCCATACAGTAAATACACTCTTTTACATCAGTACTGAATTTTCCCTGAGTGATTTACCATTACTTAAGTTTATTTATACAGACAAGACAAGAAGTCAGTGGAGACAAGAATTAATCAGGACCAGCTAATCCACTTTATGAGGATTAGTTGAAGAAAGTAGGAAAGCTTAGTCAGGAAAAGAAAAGAGTAAGGGAAGAAATAACAGCTAAGCAACTAGGACAAATCAGTGCTTAAGTCTTGCCATCCGCTTCTTAATGGTTGTATATTCATGCATAAGATTAGTGCTATACAGTATCACATCTTTCTGCACAATATGAATATACATACACATTAAGTGGACTAGGTGTCCAAAGCACTTACGTATGGCTAAATGGATGTTAAAAAAAAATGAATGAATTTGTATCTTATTTTTGGAGTTCTTAAATGAGACTGATTTTTAAAAATTATTTGAGGTCTCTCTCTCTTTGAAATATTCTTTATTTCATGGGTTGGCTGAGAGGAAAAACATGAGAGAAAAGGAGGGATACAGAGGGAAATTTGAAAGATATCAAAAGAAAAATTAAAATTTATTTTAAAAGATAAATCACAATTCTGCTTTGATTTGTCAGTACTTACATAAATCTCAATGAATGATCATTATGGATTCCTCAGGTGTGATAACTATGGTTAAATTCTGGTCATTCTAATTTGTGGCAACTGCCTGTGTATTTAGAAGTTAAATTATTTCCTATCTAATGTACTCTCAATATGAAAATTATGTTATGGTTAAACACTGGGGAAAAAATGTATGGACCACAATAATAGCCAAAATGTAATAGCTTTGACCCCAGGGAAGAACTTTTGAAAATGAAATATTGTGTAAGATTATGTTAACTGTTGAAGCTTCATACCTAAATCAGCTCACCTAGGTGTCAGTAATTACTGCAGTTCTGATGCTAAACTCACCTTCTCAATAAACTGGGACTCTCTAATTAAACTTTCAGTGGGAAATAACTTTTAAAATAGGCAGGAAAAACTGCTGAGTGTTTCAAAGACATCAATACACCATTAAAAACGTGAATACAGGTCTCTGAGTTTGAGTGAAGCAAATTGGACAATTTGTGGATAGTGGACAGATACCTTTAATGTAGAATTTCCAAGTGAAAATATTTCCCAGGAGCAAGATGATTTCATGAAGGAAACAGTTAAACCCAATATGTCTTAAAAAAAAATATGCTATTTAAGTTGCACATGTGTTTGACCAAACATTTACTATTTCCCAACACCTAAACTGTATGAAACGAAACTGGGATATCTGGGATTCGTTGCCAGGGTCAGACTAGATAGTTTTGAAAGCCCTATATTTTACAATACTAATGACTGTTATTGTATTAATTTTTTTTTTTTTTTGCTTTTGGGAGGGCAATTGGGGTTAAGTAACTTGCCCAAGGTCACACGGCTAGGCTTTTATTTGTGTGTACGTTAAATATCTGAGGCTGGATCCAAACTCAGGTCCTTCTGACTCCAGGCCGACGCTCTACTTACTGTGCCACCTAGCCGCCCTATTGTATTAATTTTGTTTTACTGCAGTATTCAAGGCTTCTCAATACTTGTGGGTTTGCCTGTGGAAATGTCTATCAGAAAACTTACATAAAAGAGAAGGAAAAAAGGAGGAAACAACAGGATATAAGAGAATGAGGTCAGAGCTACACATGTGATCCTCAGCCAAACAGAGGACTGTAGCAAGACAATTTCTAGCTCAAGCCTCTTGCTGTCACTGTGATAGAAGATTGTGATGGGAAAGAAACTCTGGCTCAGCCTTCTTGCCACTATGAGAAGAAGGGAACACTGCTCCCATCTCTATTTTGAGTTTTCAGACATAGCTCCTGGAAGCTTGAAGGACACAACACCATCCCCAAATAAAGACTAGGAAAGAGGCTACAGCTCCTGCTCTGACTAGGTGGTCCATGTCTGTATCTTCCCCCTCTGTTCCTTATTCTCAGGTATGTGTCCTCCCCTTCAGTTTTCTGTAAAATTTCATTTTTCCATCTTGTTTATGGCCACAGTGAGTAATCAATGGACCGCTTGTATAATTTTTAGAACAGTAAAATCGGGGCGGCTAGGTGGCGCAGTCAGTAGAGTGCCGGCCCTGGAGTCAGAAGGACTTGAGTTCGGATCCAGCCTGAGACACTTAACACACACAAACAAAAACCTAGCCTTGTGACCTTGGGCAAGTTACTTAACCCCAAGTGCCCTCCAAAAAGCAAAACAAAACAAAACAAACAAACAAACAAAAAAACCAAAACCAAAAACAAAAAAACCCCAGTAAAATCAAGACATTACATTATTCTGTTTCAAGAATCCTGGGTCACTTAAGTTTAACTTCCCTCTGGTTAAACAAACAGTAGGAGTAAGAGGCAGGATTAGAAACCAGACCTTGCTGACTCAAGGACTGGCACTTTATATCAAACTGCCTTTTATGACTACCTTCTACAATTTCTGAGTTTGACAGAACATCATAAATTACATGTAAGTAGCAGAATACAAGTTCCCTGAGGGCAGGAATCATTTTGCCTTTAGATTTGTATTCCCAAAGTTTATCACAATGCCAAGCACCTATAGCAGGAGCTTAATAAAAACTTACTTATTTACATCAATTGCATGTATGCTATTTTTGAAAACAGACAACAAAGTATCAATAGAAAAAATCCCTATATCACTATTAGAAAAAACTCCAAGAAATAGTGGTTACATTTAACAATTCAACTGAAATACAACAAAGTCAGCAAGTGACCAGGAGAAAGATCTTGAACTATAAAGGAAAGGAAACTCAAATAATACAAGACTATTCTGCACCAAATCCAAAGGAAGGAATGGAATATGTTTCAAAGTGTAAAAGGCTCGAGATGCAGCACCAGATAATCTACATCTCAGCCTAAGTGGAAAAAAAATGTTCGAGAAAAGAGGCATTCAAAGCATTCCTAGAAAAAACAAACCTCTAAAGAAAACATTTGCTTTTCATAGGCTCCAGATAAAATAAAGAGAAGAATAAGGAGTAAACAAATACGACAACCAAGAACAAAATAACAAGAGAGACCATTAAGAGATTTCTTTCCAAATATACACAAGGACGAAGGATGGGCAAAAAGAAGGTCAAGTAGAAATAATTGTGAAGAGAAAGGCTTGAAACATTATGGACTAAACCTCACAACACCCAACCTGGAGGTGAATTAATTTTTTTTGTGGGACTAAATTATATCTCAAAGGGTAAGTTGAGGAAGACAGAGTAGAATATACGGATCTATCTTAGTTAAATCAATAGTTAACAAAGAAAGAAAAATAACTTCCATCATCTCTCAGGAAGATGAAAGCCTAAATGAACATGAAGTGAGGAGGGAAAGGGAGGCAATGAAAAGAGGGGAAAGAACTCTTTGATCCAGTGATACCACTTCTAGGGCTGTAACTCAAAGAGATCATAAAAAATGGAAAACGAGCTCTATGTACAAAACTATTTATGGCAGCTCTTTCTATGGTGCCAAAGAATTGGAAACCAAGAGGGATGCTCATCACTTAGGGAATGGCTGAACAAGTTGTGGCATATGAATATAATGGAATACTACTGTGCCATAAGAGATGATGAGCAGGCAGATTTCAGAGAAACAGTGTTATGTTGATGATTTATCATTAGGAAAATAATCAACATAATAACCAAAATATCCCAAACAATATGATAATTACAGTAAATACAGAAAAAGTCTTTAACAAAGTATAACACTTGTGCTAAAAAAAAATAGTAATTATTTTTATTATTAATAAAAGCTGGAATTTATCATCTAGTATGTGCCAGGCACTATACAATCTTATTTTGTTCTTACAAGAGCCCTGGATTATATGTAGTATTACTAACATGATAAATATGACAATACTAGAAATATTTTAATGTCATATTAAATTCTTAAAAGTGCACTTCACAATAATTGATAAAATAAAATAGGTAGGAAAAAGGGTGAAATAGAACATTCAGAATTCAAAATACAATAAAAATCAGTAGTGCTTTTAAAACCATAAGGTACGGGTTTAAAAAATAGAGAATTAAATCAATGGAGAAGACTATACAAGAAAAAAATCAGAAACAACAGAACTTGGTATACCAGTATTCAATAAACTAGAAAATAAATTACTTGGGAAAGAATTCCACACATCCCTAAAATTACTGAGAAAACTGATAAGCATCTGATAGAAATGAAACATAGACCAACATTTTACATCATATTTTACAATATATCCTAAATGGATACATAACCTTAATTTTCATATTATTAAAAAAAAAAAGAGGCATAGTATATACCTCTTAAAATTATTGGTAGGAGATGTATTCTTACCCAAACAAGAGAAAGATGCAAATACATGAGATAAAATAAATAACTTTGATTATCTTAAACTGAAAAGCTTCTGCAAAAATAAAAATAATGCATCTAGGTTAGGAGTGATCAAATGGAGAAAAAAAAAATCTTAGTTATCAAATTTCTATAATAAAGGTTTGGTATCCATGACATATAAGCAATAATGTACATATATACATACACACTCACATACACATGTATATACACATATATAAAAAGATATGTTAACTATTAACAATCACATAAAAAACCTAATAAGAGAAATGCAAAACATTCCTCATATTATACTTGCTACTCTGCATATTTGCAAAAATAACAAAAAGATGGCAATAGTCAATGTGTCAGACTTTGATGTGGTTTGTGAGAAGTTTGGTACATTGTTGAATTAATGGTAGAGCTGAGGGGGTCTTTGTGATGTATATATGTCTGTAGTATCAATCTGTAACATTAGTTTGTAAATGGGGTGCTTTGGGATCTATGTCTGTAAAATCAATTTGTAAAACCAGTCTGTAAGATCATAATTCCACACCCCCCAGCCTCAGCATCAACTCTGCCCCTTCCCCCTTCCAGCACTCTGCTCAGCAACAACTCATGACCTGTTTATCTCTGCTTGAAACAATAAGTTATGTAAATGTTATCTCCCTTGAGTGGCCAGCCCCACCATAAATTCTTATACCTTATCTATAGGGTAACTCCTTAGTCAATTATATACCCACACTGTCTCTGATGACCTTGGTGGGTGACAGACTAGGCACTCTTTTAGTGATGTGTCAAGGCCTAAAACCACACCTCCAGGTAGCCCTGCCTTGAGCTATTTCCCAGTGAATCATGGGCAATACACCTGCACAGTTGATATTAAAAGTGTGTGGTCCTTTGAGCACTGACTACTCCTTAACTCCTCCCTGATCCCACCCTTACTCACCTAGTTAGCATAATTGACACCTTAAAACTATGCCTGTGGCCTCTTTTTGCAGGTTCCATAAGAATCCAGCCCGCTCTCCTTGTACAGCTTAACAATAAACTTTACAATTTTTGGCTTCAAAGTTTGCTTGAGCCTGGTGAATTCCTTCTAGACTGGATGCCAGGGTGCATCCCTGGCAGAACCACTTACCCTCCCCCTCTCCTTATCACCCTTCCCTCTTCAGAGCTGTGAATTGATAAAAAAAAAAAACATTTTACAAAGTATTTTGGAACTATGAGAAGAAAGAAACTAAAATATCCATATTCTTTGACGCAAAAGATTCCATTACTCAGTTTATTCCCCAAAGAAGCTACTAATAAGAAAGTTCCTATATACATCAAAATATTTAAAGCAGCACTTTTGGGGATAGTAAGGAATTGGAAATAGAGCAGATGTCTACTGACTGGGGAATAGTTAAACAAATTGTGGTACATGAATGTAATGGAAACACATTCACATTCCTATGCTGTTAAGAAAGGATGGGTTTTGTAAAGAATTCAGAAGCATAAAAAGATCTACATGAAGAGAGTGAAGTATGTATAGCCAAGAAAATGATATACACAATGATTATAATAATGCAAATGTAAAGAGACACACACAAATCAGAACTGATTATTGCAAAATTATAAAGAAGTATGATTTGAGAAAATTACTCTCACCCGATCCCTTTGCGGAGGTGAGAGGTTTACAAGTATTGTACCCTGCACATATTTTCAGAGTTTTTTGACATATCAATCAGTAAGCAAGTTTTTTTCTTTCTTTTTTTCTTTTAAAGAAATACTATTGATTATGTGGGATGTCTCTCTAAAAGAGGGTAGTGGAAAGTTACTGGCCGAAACTAGTAACGTAAGACGTCAATCAAACAATTTAAAAATTACACATTTCATTTTTTATTACTGGGAAAATTTACTTCTTTTAGGAAGTTTTTTTAACAAACTAAGAGGAGACAAAAATTTGCTTTGCATTCCACTTGTATGAGATTGGAACATATTTTCAGTAAATCAAAGTGAAACATTCAGGTGGAATTAAAATTGTATACTCTTACCTTCCATCTGCATAATCTGCATCTGCACCTCCCCACCAGACTTCTGAATCATCATCTTCTGCATCCGCAGAGTCAACGTTGTCATTTTCATCAGCTAATGGGCAACAAACAAACTCTACACCACGGAACTTGTCAATTCCACAAGGCAGCAACATACCATAGTTATGCAGATTCATGCTCTTTTCACTACAAGTCTAAAAAAAAAATTAAAGAGTAAGAGGAACAAAGAAGAAAAATGTTAAATATTGATATAGCCAATGAAGTGTGACCAACAGAGAGATATGTCTCAGTAAGCATATCCCAAATACAAAAATTATAGTATTAGAATAGATAAATGTGGAAGGTGTTATTTACAAAATAACACTTTAGGAAAGGAATTCACCATAGGCTTTCTATGAGAATGAATCCCTTTCAAGTTCTTAACTGGGAGGATTGTAGTTCCAGCTCTGACACAAACTAGTTCTGTCACCATTCTGGGTCTCAGTTCCTTTGCCCATAAAATGAGGAGACTGAACAAGACAATGAGTTCTTAACCTTTTTGTGTCATGGACCCCCCTGTTAGGCGAGTCAATACTATGGACCTCTCTTCTCAGATTAATGTTTAAAAAAAAAGAAAAAATATATATATAGGATTACAAAGAAAACCAATTACATTGCGATAGTTAATAAAATAATATATATTTTTAAAAAGTTCAAGGATACTAGGTTTGTAATTCCTGGACTAGAATACATTTTTTAAAAGTTCAAAGATACTAGGTTTATAATTCCTGGACTAGATGATCTCTAGGGCCCCATCTATCTTTAGTATTCTGTCAGTCTATGATTTAAAAAAAAAAATCAATTTGCATATGTCTTTAGAAAGATACTGTAGAAAATAGAGTTTCAACTAGACACTGAAGAGAAGAAACCCCTATTTACAAGGACTTTAAAATGGTACTTATTTGATTTTTTTTTTATGAATAACTATAACTTTTCTACTATCATTGTTTTTTTCCAACAAAATTTGTGCTTGGAATCTTTTCTTCCATAAGTATTTTAATCAAAAGAGAGGCAATAACTGAGAATGAAGTAGCAGTATTGAGAGTTGGAGCTCAAGTATTGCTCCAAGTGCTAAGAGTGGTGCATATGTACATGTAAAAGGCACACATGTGGCAAGCTTCAGCTTCACTCAATAAATGAGGAAGAATTATGAAGGCTCCCTCTGCATGTACCATTCCAATTTTGCATAGGGTGTACTCTCTGCTTTTTCAAATTCATTCACCTCAAAGGGTCAGCTCTAGAGCAAAAATGAGGGAAATGTAAGAAATATAAATCTTTTAGTTGTTACAAGTTGGAGATCACAGTGACAGTGAACTATCTATGAGTTTACACCTTGTAACCTTCAAATGGTTTCTAACCCATCACCTGCTTATGCCAGAATATCTGCTATGTTTGTATGTAGGACACCTACAAGGTAGCAATAATTCAGTACAGGAAGCAAAATAAACATTTTGGGCTTGTTTCTAATTTCCTGGTAATGAGCTTCAATTTCTGTTTAGCAACCACAAAAAATAAATTTACTTCGAAAAGGAATAACTTGCCATAAATTAAGCATATGCGGTAGGCATAACTTACTATAAGTTAAATGATCACACTTGAGTAGCAGCACAAAATTTCACCATCCCATTAAAATATAGACATTTCGTTTATGAGATGAAAAATAAAATATTTAATGCAGATATAATCTTGCTTCAAAGAGAGTGGAAAAGTGTAATTTTATATAGAGAAAAAAACTTATTAGTCTAATACAAGAAAAAAAAGCACTAGGGATACAATGAAAAAGGATAGTTTGACTTCAAGGCGCTTATAAAATCTAAACAAAGTGCTGTAAACAGATACGTTAACCAGCACTTTCAAGAGAAAGGAAATAATTAGGAGGGCCATGAAAAGCTTCAAAAAGTAAGCAATCCATGAACTGAGTCTTGAAAGAAGCTAGGAATTCTCTTTTACAGAAGGGACTTCTGGAGCATGATTCAATGATTAAAATAAACTGGTTACAGTTAAAGGTGTTCTACCATTTAAACACCATTTCTCAAGGAAGTTCTGCAAGGTAGAAATGGTAGCAGAAAGTATGATGAGTAACGTACCATCAATTACCCGTTCTTTCCTTGGGTTAGTGATAACTCAGCAAAATATGATCTGTTCCCAATGTTTTTCCACTGAGAAAAAGTATATTGAGACAGAATGGTAGCATGGTATTATATATAAAATTTTAACCTATAACCAAAAAGTTGGGTTCAAATCTGAACTTCCCTCAATAGCCTGATAATAGCAGCTGACGGGTCTCAATTTGTTAAAAGATAATACTACTATAAATAATGACTAGCCGTGTAACCTTGAGCAAGTTACTTAACCCCAATTGCTTTATAAAAAAAAAAAAAGATAATACTATCTCAGCAAAAAATGTGGTTAATTAAATTAAAGGTACTTTAGTAAAGTAAAAACTTTGAAAAATATTGTGAATACTTAGGTTTAGAAAGTGATAGTAAATTTCAGATTACAGCCTTCACTTTAAATATGTAATGCAACAAATTGAGTCCAATTGTCCAAAAATTATTTACTGCACTTGAAAATTAAAAAAAAAGGTATTTCTTCTGAGTATTTTCTAGAATGTCATTAGATATCCCATGTATACACATACATGTACACACTGACATGTATATTGACATGTCAAACAAATCTTACAACTTGAAAAAGAGAAAAATTCACACATTTTTACCTCTTTTGCAACAGTATGCCAGTGGAGATGAGTTTCACATATATCCATCCTTTCCTGGTGCAAGAATTTGCATTTGTCTGGCACTAAAAGAGCATCACTTACAAACTCACCAACTGAAAAAAAGCAAAACAAAAGCTTAATTCTACATTGTAGTAGGCTTTTGAACTAAAGAGCTACAAAGGCTGGAAGAAATTGAGGGACTATCTGCTTTGTCCTCTGACTTTAGGCAGCTACAAGTACCCAACAGATAACTATTTTCTAAATAATTGTTCTATAGTATCACTTGATAAGTTTGTTCCATTTTTACCACCCTATCAGAAAAAAATATTCTTAATGGCCTACAGACATATTTGTAATTTTTTAATCCTTTTTTAAAAAGCCTCTCCTAGGGGCGGCTAGGTGGTGCAGTGAGTAGAGTGTCAGAAGGACTTGAGTTCAGATGCAGCCTCAGACACTTAACACACACACACAAACAAAAAAAAACCTAGCAGTGTGACCTTGGGCAAGTTACTTAACCCCAATTGCCTTCTATAAGGCCAAAAAAAAAAAAAGTCTCTCCTAAACATTTAAGATTTCCACGATAAGAGTAACAATCCTCTGTGTCAAGTGTTCCAAGTAACCTTTCCTACAAAGGAACCAAAAATGAATTCTACTTCACCTAGGAATTGTGCATTCTTTTTATGATTTTTTTTTCTGAATGAATTTAACCCTTTTTAGTTCAATTAGGTCATTATGTAAAACTAACTATAAAACAAACTGCCATCACCTATCAAGGGAAAGTAAATACTGCAAGGATGAATAAGATAAGGCCTTATCTCTGCTTATTGTTAATTGTTATAGCAACAAAACAAGGAAAATAATAGCTGTACCCAGCCCTAAGCTGGGATTAATGAAACTTGCTATTTGAGGTAAAATCTCTTGATACTATAATTTAATATTGTTCTGAGTTCTGATTGCAGGAATGATATCTGAATTCGCATTAAGTCAATAATCCACCATTTAAGGGAAATGCTATATGTTTCTTAAAGGGAGTATAGGCTGAGAACTGCTACAGTTACATGTTGTGTGTGGAAATGTTCAGAGGAGGAAACATTCAGAGGAAATGTTCAGTATATATGGTGGTGAGATCCTCTTGACCCAGCTTCTCCACCACGCTATTTCCTTTCTGAAAAAGGCAATTTTCCCACCTGGTTAATTCTGAGCCTGGTTATGATACCCTATGAATAATGTTGAACTTAACTGGAGAATTAGCTGTTCCAAAGGTAAAGGTCAACTATTACTCTTACTGGGAATCAAACAAACCTAAGTAAGCTTTATCTTGTTATGTTTATGTCAATTCAGTCTGTGCCCTTGAAGTAACAGTCTTGATATTGTTATAAACATGTCCTTCCTTTCTTTCACGGAAAATTTCTATACCAACTTTTGTAAAATTTCTATACCAACAATTGTAAAGGTTTAGTTATATTCATACACACACATACACACACACACTCACATACTGTGTATGTATGCACACATTTTATATATATACATACATAATATGTACGTATAGTATAATCTTGTTGCAATACTCAATATCTAAGTTACTATAATGGGATGCAAGTATAAAAGATATTACTATTTTAAATTTTCTACTTTGAACTTGTGATCATTAACAGTTATATATATTCATATATAAGATTTTGTTCTTAAAGTATCTTTTTCTTACTGAATATGAAAATATATTTATGTATGTATGTATACATGTGTATATGTACACACACACACACACCCTTGAAGTAGGGATAGGAATTAGGAAAAAGATGTGTTGTGACAAAATGTAAAACTTTTTAATTTTAATGGAATAAAGTCCACTTTGAGAAAGCAACAAAATTAGCTTTTTCTTTGAACTAGGATGAAAACACAAATGTGTATGTGTGGCTTTCAAATGTTTCTACTAAGAACAATGACAAGGCAAGTTAGCTCTCTAAGATATGAACTTGTTTTTACCACATGAAATAGTTACTGGAAGACTAAATGTAAGAGGTTTTATTAGGTCTTACTAAACTGTATTATTAGGAGAACAACACTCCAGAATAAGGCCTCTTCCAAAATTCTGGAGGAAAAATGTTTCCAAGAATCAGATGGTTACATAGGAGAGCTAAGATCCAAGATGAAAATGTTTCTGATTAATGCAGTTTTAATCTGTAACATGATTTAATTTATCTATAGTCTGCTTAACTAGATTTATCTGATGTATGAGATTATGACTCCACTTAACTAAGTTTGTTCAACTTTTATGACATTGAAGGTAACATGGGATTATAAATCTGTCTTTTTAAAAACTATTTTTTTTTTGCTTTTTTTGAAGGGCAATTGGGGTTAAGTAACTTGCCCAAGGTCACATGGCTAGGTTTTTGTTTGTGTGTGCATTAAGTATCTGAGTCGTTCTGACTCCAGGGACAACGCTCTACTCACTGAGCCACCTAGCCGCCCCTTAAAAACTATTTTGTGATACTAATGACCATAAAACAATAAAAAAGTTACTGGTCCAGCAACCATAAACAAAAGCTACAGACTTAACAATGAAATCCTAAATAATAATTAAATCAAAGAAGAAATAATAGAAATAATTTATAACCATGTGAAAGGAAACGATGATAAAACAAAACACCGAAATTTCTAGGTTGCAGGTAAAGTAGTCCTAAGGGTAAAAATCATATGCTTACAAATATACATGAACTGGGGCAGCTAGGTGGCGCAGTGAGTAGAACGTTGGCCCTGGAGTCAGAAGGACCTGAGTTCAGATATGGCCTCAGACACTTAACACAAAAACTATCTGTGTGACTTTGGGCAAGTCACTTAACCCCAATTGCCGCCCCCCCCCAGCAAAAAAAAAAAAAATCATTAAAAAATCCTGACTCAGAAAAAGCTCTTCAAAGAGGCTACAGTAATTTGTCCAAGAAATCATTTATTATAACCAAGTGTGATTTGTGCCAGAGGTGCCTGGATGGTTCAACATTAAGGAAAAAAAATCAACATAAATTGATTATAATAATTAAAACTCAAACTTCCAAAATCATGCAATCTCAATACATGAAGAAAAAGTCTTTGACAAAGTATAAAAAGCATTTGTCTAAAACCAAAAGTAAGCATCAAAGACAACAGGGATAGCTTGTCCAGTAAAGATGGGAGTGATGACAAGATTTCCCCTCTTCCCACTATTAATCAATATATTTCTGGAAATGTTAGTAATAATAATAAGACAAGAGAAGAAATTAAAAGCCTAATGAAAGGTAAGAGAGAAAACTATCCCTATTTGATGATACAATAGTATATTTGGAAAATTACAGAGAATCAGCAAAGATACAAAGTTGCAGGCTACAAAATCCTTAAAAATCCTTAAAAAGTGAGCAACAAGATGGAGTAGACATTTTCTCTGATTCCCACTATTTCTCAAGCCCCTGGAAAATAGAAATTATGTACCCCAAATAAGAGGCTTCAATTGTCTTAATGGTCAAGGATACCCAGAAACCAAAAGAACATTAAAAAAAAAAATGCATTAAAGCTTACCAACCCTGAACTCACTATGTACTCCTTCTCCAACTTGCAAGCTACTGGTAACAAGACTACCCTTGCTAGTGCAAACCCAACGCCACAAGGCACATTTACAATAAAACCCATCCCCACACCTGGGTCCCTGATCTTCCACCCCCCTTTTCCAGTGCTGTGGAGATTCCAAATCCAGACGGCAGAAATCACTGGCTCTGAAAGATGATTACAACCTCTTGAAAACAAAAACCTACAGGTTTGGGGGAGGGAAGGGTTGGCAGAGGACAATGAAATTATCAAGGATGTTGGGAAGAAGAAAACTTAAAGATGTTGAAAACAAACCTATAAATCGATAAGAAAAATAGTAACAACATTAGGAAATGATGTAGTAAATGAGTTCAGGCATCTATGAATAAATACTAAAAAATGAATAGAAGTAATCTAACACTTGCTGAGACAGAAGACCCTGTGGAATCTGGGGAGAAAATGGAACCACAATATGCTGGAGTTCAAAAGAGAAGTGAGAGAAACAGGAGGAGAACTGATGGACTACACAGGAAAAATAATAAACAGAACAGAAAAACTGAAATGTGTAATGACCAGCCTCACCAGAGAAACAAGAATATTAGGTTCTGAATATAAACAACAAGAATATTAAGTGAGTTTGCTCATCATTCAAACGGAATATACTGATTACAAATACAAGATGCCTACAGACAACCAAGGGGGCATCTAGGTGGCACAGTGGATAGAACACTGGGCTTGGAATCAGGAAGACAACTTCATAAATTCAAATCTAGCCTCAGACACTTAGCTGCATGACCCTGGGCAAGTCACTTAACCTTGTTTGCCTCAGTTCCTCATGTGTAAAATTAACTAGAGAAGGAAACAGCAAACTGCTACAGTATTTTTGCCAAGAAAACCTCAAAAAGGGTCACAAAATTGGACATAATTTAAACGACTCAACAATAAATTAATGTAGTTGCACAAACTATAAATGAACTCTCAAAGTGGGGTAGGGTTTGGGTGGGAGAGAACGGATGGATTTACAAGTGAATTCTATCAAACATTTAAAGAAAAAACCATTCCAGTATTATATTAAATGTTTGCAAAAATATGAAAATAAAGAAAACTTCCAATTTTTTCTGTATGGTTTTGCTATAAAACAGAGTAAGAAAACCACAGACCAATATCTCTAATGAACATAGACTCAAAAAATTGAAATAAAATCTAAGCAAATAGGTTACAACTTATTTTTTTTAAATCATGCACTATGAATAAATTGAATTTAAAACTAGGAATTCATAAGACTATAAAAATAGCAAACCATATTAAAACATGAATAATAAAAAGTATCTGATTATATCAATAGTTGCTGAAAAGGTTTTTTGACAAAATCCACTTATTATAAAAATACATAGGATTTTTTTTTTAAAGCAATTGGGGTTAAGTAACTTGCTCAAGGTTACACGGCTAGTCATTATTTATGCGTGGGTGCTCATTTTCTGAGGCCGGATCTGATCTCGGGTCATCCAAACTCCGAGGCCGGCGCTCTTACTCACTGCGCCACCTAGCCGCCCCTTTAGGGCAATTGGGGTTAAGTAACTTGCCCAAGGTTACACGGCTAGGTTTTTGTTTGTGTGGATTAAGTGTCGGAGGCCGGCTCCGAACTCAGGTCCTTCTGATTCCAGGGCCGGTGCTCTATTCACTGCGCCACCTAGCCGCCCCAGGATTTTTTCTTAATGTAGTAACTAGTTTCCATTATAATAAAAAAGCCAGCACTACATGTAATAGGACTTTCAAATAAAATCTGGGGTAAAGCAAGGATGCCCATTATCATCACTCTATTTAATGGGAGGCTACAAATGCTAAGCTTAGTAATAGGGCAAGAAAGAGAAACTAATGAAATAAACCTAGGCAGAAGAAAACTATCTCTGCAGAAGATATGAATACTAGAGTCAACTAAAAAGAATAAAGTTGAAGGACAGTAATCCACGTAAGTCATCAGTATTCTTGTATGTGACCAACAAAACCCAGCAAGGAAAGGAGAAATTCCACTTGATATAGAATCTATAAAATATCTGAGCTTATATATACCAACACACACATATGAAATATATGAATACAACTACAAAACACTTTACTGAAATAAAGATAGACCTAATTAATTACAGATGGCTAGGTCAGGACAATATAACAAAAATGGCAATTCTCCCTAAATTAATTTACTTATTCAGTATCATGCCAATCAAATTACCAAAACGTTATTTTAAAGATCTAGAAAAATAATAACAAAATTCATCTGTAAGAACAGATCTCAAACCATACCACAAAGTAGTAATCATCAAGATGACTTAGTACTGGTTAAAAAATACAGGGCAGTTACCTACTGTAAGTTGGGATCTGTTCACTTTTGTGCCTCCAACAGGTCAGGACCTGAGATCCCTTTAGCTCTAAGCCCTGTTTCCCTGAGATCACGTTGGCCTGTAGGCTACTTGAATAACCTTATACCAGAACACCCAAACAGGCTGATCACTATCTTTTTGAGATAACAGAGTGAAATGGAAGTTGATCTTTGATTTAATGAATCATTTTTCAATTTGGTACTTTTTTTCTTATTGGCTAGGGCGTTTTTCAGGATAGCCATACTTGGCTAACATCTTTCACCATGTCAACAACAACGGGAGAATATTGAAAAGAAAGAAAAGAGGAAAATACTATGAACAACAGAATGTCTAAACTGGATACATATATTAAATGATAATATTATAAACAGCAGGTCTTGATGAACATGCTAATACATTAACAAAAGACCTAAACCACCTCAGTATTGGCCTACAAAGATAGAGGAAATAGTACAGAGCCATGCAATAAAAGTAAGACTTGGACTCAAGTGGCTGAGTTTAATGCCAGGGTGTGCTACTTGATATGTGTGTGGCCTGAGTCAAGTTGTGTAATCTCTCTGAGCTTTAGTTTCCTCATATGTAAATGAGGGAGTTGGAAGAAAGAACCTCTAAGCCCCCTCCTGGTAGATCTAAAGGTATGATCAATGGGTAAATAATTTACAGCTAAATGAAGTTCAGCTCACAAGTTCTTCTCAGAAAGGGAAATAAAGGAGATTGGAAGGTTGGCATTAGCATGCATTCCTCACGAGCACAAAGAAAAAAAATTACTTCCATAAGAATAACTGCAGTTTTACTTGCTGTCATCTGTAGAAGGGGATGAATAAGATTAGATTAAAGTATTTAATTACAAGTCAAGAAATATTTATTACGGGCTAACTATTTCCCAGATATTGTGATAAATGCTGGAAACGTAGAAGGCCAACAGAAAGACAGTGCTGGCCCTCAAGGAATTTATATTATAGGAAGATGGGACACAAAAAAGGTTTGGAGGGGAGTGTGAGGAGGGGGCGTAACAGAGGTAGCAGGGTAGGAAATAATCGTTTCTGGGTGGGTACTTCCTCAAATGGGAGTTCCTCCGAGGAACCACCATTATGACGATAATGACAAAATCCTTCAAGACAGTCAATCAGTCAAGCACTTACTGTGCGCTAGGCCCTGTGCTAAGATCCTGGAGTTACAAAGAAAGGCAAAAAGACAGTTGCTGTGCTCACATTCTAAGGTGGAAAAAAACCACATGAACATGACAGGGGTGGCCACATGTGGCCCTCTCTGTCCTCAAGTGCAGTCCTTTGATTGAATGCAAACTTCACAAGCCAAATCCCCAAGGATCTGGGGACCTGGAGGGCCACATGTGGCCCCGAGGCCACAGGTTCCCAATCCCTGGCACAAGATATAGGTAGTACAAATGGAAGGTATCCTATGAGAGAAGGCATAACAGTAGAATCTGGAAGGGGGAAGGGTTTGAGAGATAAGATAAAGGATATGTTAAGTTTAAGATGTCTAGGGGATGGACAGTTTGTCCAACAGGCAGGTGAAGATGTGATACTGGAGCTCAGCAAGGAGGTATGCGCTGAATAAGTAGATTTAAGAATCTTCAGCACAGATATGATAAGCGAATCCATGGGAATTCATAGGAATAGGGCTGTGAAGGTAAGCTGGAGATAGACTGTTAAGGGATTTAAATTCCAATAGTGATGTATATGTATTTGATCTTGAAAGTAATAAAGAAGTCTTGGGAGGAACTGAATAAGCCAATCTGCACTTTGGAAAAGTCAGTTTGGCAGCTGTGAGAAGGTTAGATTGGAGAAAGAAAAGACTTGAGGCAGAAAAAGACCAGTTAGGAGGCTGTTTTAATAGTTCAGGCAAGCACAAATAAGAACCAGTTAATAAAGAGAAAATGAAATAAATGAATAACAAGAGCAAATTTTTTTAGATCATGAATTCAAATATGGATATAAATAGAAAAGCAAAGATAGAACTCAACTATATATATATATGTATACATATTTATGTATATGTATATGTATATGTATGTGTATGTGTATGTGTATGTGTATATGTATATGTATATGTATATGTATATGTATATGTATATGTATATGTATATGTATATGTATATGTGAGGGAGGGCATAGGAGAGTAGATTGGCACCTGATCCAGAAATAATGGCAGAGTATTTGGTCATATATCACAGTACCAAAAAGGGAAGCAAGGCTACCTCCTCCAATTCATGTAAAAAATGACTCTAGACAAACTTTGGAGCTATAGAACCCACAAAATGACAGAGAAGCTAACCTCCCGCTGAAGACAGTCCAGCAGGCTGGCAGGACAGGGCCAGTGCAGTGTTGTGGGAGCCCGAGGTTCTAGCCTCAGGGTGGCCTGACCAGCCACCAGCTGGAGGGATATCAGATCATCAGCAACTATGGTGTTTCCAGATTTATTAACACATAGATGCTAAGGACAAAGTGAGAGGTCAGTATAGTGTGGACTTTGGGATCTGGTAGTTTCAGAGTGTGGGCCAGTCTTTGTTCCCTGGGGGAAGAAGCCGCTGAGGCATTGCTGCGGCCCTGCAGCCGCCACCATGTAGCAGCTTCAGCTCCTGGCTAACAGATCGCAGGGGGACCAAGCAACCAGTCTGAGGGGTAATCGCTCTTGCTTTAACCTGCTTGGATTTGGACTGCATCTAGGGTGGAGGTCCTGGGGTACGTGAACAGATTGCCAGAGCATGTGGAAGCTTCAGAGAGGGCACCCAACTAACAGCTCCAGCAGCTGAGAAAACCCCAGCATTTGGGAGAAAGCTCCCCGTCTGCTAACAGGGTCCTACTGCGGAAAAAAAGCTCAAAAGTCAAGTAATTCAGTGGCAACATGAGCAAATGAGGGAAGTAAAGCAAGCAGAGCAACCCAACTTTACACTCTTATTTTGGGGACAAAAAAGATCAAAGCATGGAACAGGAGGAAGACAGTGAAGTCAGAACTCTTGCACCAAAAGGTTGCAAGAAAAATATAAGCTGGTTTTATTCCATAGAGGACCTTAAGAAGGATTTTGAAAATCAGACAAGAAAAGTGGAGGAAAAATTGGGAAGAGAAATGAGAATGATGCAAGAAAATAATGAGAGTCAACAATGTGACACCTTAAAAAAACAGACAAACTCAAATGGCAAAATAGGCTCAAAAAGGCAATGAGGAGAAGAATGCCTTAAAAAGTCAAATTTGCCAGATGGAAAAAGAATCTCAAAAGCTCACTGAAGAGAACCATTCCTTCAGAAATAGCCTGGAACAAATGGAAGCTAGTGACTTTATGAGAAATCAAGATACTATTAAACAGATCCAAACAAATGAAAAAATAGAAGGCAATGTGAAATAGGTCATTGGGAAAATCACTGACCTAGAAATTAGATCCAGGAGAGATAATTTAAAAATTATTGGACTACCTGAAAGCCATGATCAAAGAAAGAACCTAGAAATCACCCTTCAAGAAATTCTCAAGGAAAATTGCCCTGATGTTTTAGAACCAGTGGGGGAAATAGAGGTTGAAAGAATCTACCGATCACCTCCTGAAAAAGATCCCCAAAAGAAAACTTCTAGGAATATCATAGCCAGGTTCCAGAGTTCCCAGGTCAGGGAGAAAATATTACAAGCAGCCAGGAAGAAACAATTTGAGTATTGTAGAAACACAATCAGGATAACACAGGATCTGGCAGCATCTACACTGAGGGATCAAAGGGCTTGGAATATGATATTCCAGAGGTCAAAGGAGCTGGGATTAAAACCAAGAATCACCTAGCCAGCAAAACTAAGTATCATGTTTCAGGGGAAAATATGGTCATTCAATGGAATAGAGGACTTTCAAGTATTCTTGAGGAAAAAACCAGAGTGGAATAGAAAATTTGACTTTCAGATACAAGAACTAAGAGAAGCAAGAGAAGGTAATCAGGGAAAAGAAATCATAAGGAACTTATCAAAGTTGAACTACTTATATTTCTACATGGAAAAACGATAATTGTAACTTATGAAACTTCTCAATACGAGAATAGTTGAAGGGAATAGAAATGTGTGTGTGTATATATATGTCTGTCTATCTATCTATACATATATGTCCATATAGGAGGGTATATGGGCATATGAATACACATGTGAATGTGTGTATATATGGGTACAGATATACATAGAGAGAGGGCACAGGACCAATTTAACAGGAAGGGATGATACTTAAAAGGTGAAATTAAAGAGGTGAGAGAAGAATATAATGAGAGGAGATGGGGAGAGACAGAATGGGGTAAACAATCTCATATAGAAGAGGCAAGGGAAAATGGTTACAATGGAGGGGAAGAACAGGAAGGCAAAAGGGGATAGGTCAACCTTATTCTCATTGAATTTGGCTTAGGGAGGGAATGACATACACACTAAATAGGGTATCTCACCCTATAGGAGAGTAGGGGAAAAGGGGATGAGGGAGGGATGATGGAAGGGAGGGCAACCTGGGGTGGGGAGGGAGTTTTGGAAGCACCCACTTTTTTTTTTTTGCTTTTTGGAGGGCAATTGGGGTTAAGTAACTTGCCCAAGTTCACATGGCTAGGTTTTTGTTTGTGTGTGCGTTGTGTCTTGAGGCCGGAACTGAACTCAGGTCCTTCTGACTCCAGGGCCGATGCTCTACTCACTGAGCCACCTAGCCGCCCGAAGCACCCACTTTTTAAAAGGGAGAGGATCAAAGTAGAGAACAGAACAAGTGAGAAGTGGGACAGGATGGAGGGAAATATAGTCAGTCTTTTAGAATACATCCACTATGGAAATGCTTTGCATAGTTACACATGTATAACCTATATTGAATTGCTTATCTTCCCAGTAAGGGTGGGTGACAAGGGAGGAATGGAATGAATCTGGAATCCAAAGCTTTAAAATCAAATGTTTAAAATATATATATTATTATTAATATTATTTTACATGTAACTGGGAAATAAGATATACAGGCACTGGGGCATAGAGAGCCAATGTGGCCTACTGGAAAATCATAGGGGGCTAGGGGGAAGATATGGGAAAGAGCAGACTGGAGGAGGGGATATTCATCGGGATCCCTATTTTGGGGTGGTGGATAGGGGAAAAATGGGGAGAAAATTTGTAACTCAAAATCTTGTGGAAATGAATGATGTAAACTAGAAGTTAATAAAGCATTTGATAAAGGAAAAAAACAACAACAAAAAAAAGGGAAGCAGAGGAACAAAGGGTAGTCCTGATGCAGTAAGGTGGTTGGACAGACTAGAAGATAAGGTGGGAAAGTGGACACTAAAGCACGGAGCGTGGGCCTTCCTGAAATAGTAGGTATGAAAGATGTTGGGGAGAAAGAGATGCTAAGATCTGGCAACTAAGTAGAGATGTGGGGCGAGTTAAAGGAAGGAGCTGAGACTACCTCCAAGGCCATGAATGAGGGTGAATATAAGGATGCTAGTACCCTTGAAAAAATAGAGAAATTGAAAAGGTTAGGTTTTGTAGGGAAAAAGATAAATTCTCTTTTTGACAAGCTGAATTTGGGATGTCCACACAAAAATCCACTGTTTCTAGCAGAAAAAAACAATTTTAACCAAACTTTATGAATGTCCCAAACAAGGTCCCTTAAGAATTGGCATTATGTTAGCTAGTTTAGAGAATCATTTTTCACCAGATCTTTCACTGATGGCTCATGACCTTTCCAGGCATAATAAATCATGTTTGTGTTTACTATTATTTTTTGTGCTAGTGTAGGAATTTTACCCCCCAGCCTTAGAAGATTAAACAAACCGTTAGACTAATAATGAAAGTGTCAAATGGTAATAATAGCATGCTAATTACATATACACTGTATTGACCTCTGATATACATTCCAATATTTTGATGTGTAGTTTTAATTAAAGAGGCAATGAGAAATATCTAGAACAAAGGACTCTACAGAAGATGTCCCTGAAAAGATTAACTCAAAGTAAGAATGGGAAAATTATTTTCCAAAGACCAAGACAGGTATGGGTGGGATAAGGTTGATTCTAAGGCATAAACTCTAAGGATTGCTTTATTTTTCTTTGTTTCTTCATTTGAGCAATTGCGAATGAGAAAATTCCAGAAGTAGAAATTAAATTTAACAAGAGCAAGACTTCAAACCTATACTGACCCTGCTGTCATTTAAAGGATATTCATGAAATTGAAATATAAGTTCTTATATTCAATAACCTGCATTCAAATGTCTAGAGAATAGCATTTAAGCTTTTAATATTTTCTGTATACTAAACATCTCCAGAAAAATCAATTCTAAATAAAATTTGGAATAACACTAAAAAATAAACATTCTAAACCTACTTTTCTGTCTTAAACTTCTAGGAACTGGTTTGAAGATTGTTTTTAACAACAGTAAAAAAATTTTTAAACTTGCTCTGGGGCACAAACAACTTCTAGGTATATGATGTGCCATGCTAAAGCTTCACCACTCCAGATGCAAGATGGACACTCTTCACTCAGTATTATTCTCAGTGATGAAGGCTTATTAATAACAATGGAAAGGTTAAAATAACTGATAAAAATCTGACAGCCAACCTCTGAGTGAAACTTATAAAAATTTATAATACTAGTTGCTATTCCCCAATAGATAAATGGTCAAAAGACTGGAAAATTCATTCTTTTTTTTTTTTTTTTTTTGAAGCAATTGGAGTTAAGTAACTTGCTCAAGGTTACATGGCCAGTCATTATTTTTGCATGGGTGCTCATTTTCTGAGGCCGGGACTGTTCCTGGGTCATCCCGACTCTGGGGCTGGTGCTCTTACTCTCTGAGCCATCTAGCCACCCCTGGAAATTTCATTCTGAAGAAATGGAAGAGGTCCACTACCATATGAATTTATCTGTATCAGAAATAGTAAGTTAAGTGCAAACTGAAACAACTCTGAGGTCTAATCTCATAAACCATCAAATCTGAATGGCTGGTATTGGAGGGGTTATGAAAAGACAAGTACTTTAAAACATTAGTAGAATCGCGAACTAGTCTCGCTATTCTGGAGAACATTTTGGAATTATATGTAACTACCATCCCAAAGTCCACTGGTATGGTACTCTCTGCTCACTGGTGGAGAACAGTGCCCCACATCTGTGTGAAGAGCAAGGCAAAATTGGAGAAAACAGGAGAGAAAAAGAGATTCAGTCTCTTGACCTTCTTGGGGGTCTCTTGAATCTCTCCAGATTCTGCAGTCTCTTGGTGCTTCTGGTTTCCAGTTTTAAGAGAGAAAAAACAATGAATAAGGCCAGCCCTCATTTCAGATCGCTAAAGGAAGAAAAAACTTGGGAAGAAGCGGACAGTCTCCATCATGTACCTATCCTTAGAGATTTCAGGGAATTTCCCCTTTGAATGAGTGCTGTGACTTTCTTCCTTGATTGATGTGAGTTACCTTGCTCCCTGTGGGGCAGTTCTTTTATTACATTGTTGGGTATATATTCTCATATATATACTTCCTCTGACTTGGATAAATGGAGTTTCTTTGCTGTCTGCTGGTTACGTATGTGTTCACTGGGGAACTTGTATTTGGTAGGAAGGAAGTCAAGCCTTGGATACAAAGCTTAGGGTCCTAGGGCCCTTCTTTCTCCATTAGTGAATAGAAATCAAAAGTTTAGCCTGAACCTTAAAATCACATCCCCTAGACTAGTAACATTTAAGGGTGCAGATAAAGATAATTCTAGCCCAGCATTCTTCTCTCTGAGGAAACCTCCCACTTCTCCTCGTGATAAGAAATCAAGTCTCTTTTGGAGAAGAGTGCAGGGAGAAAAGGCTCTTCTGCACCCCTTCAAACCATACAACAGTACATCCCAACTATAGATGGGCAACAGTCTCTGCTACATATATAAGAAAAATTATTTACCCTCTGACCCAGTAATACCACTCTTAAGCTCCAAGAAAAGCAATGGCAGAAAGAAAACACATAATAAAACTTTCACTACAGCACTCTTTGTTGTAGCAAAAACTGAAAACAAAGTGGATATGCATGCTTAGAAGATGGCTAAACAAGCTGGAATGTGTTTTGTATATGAATGAAATGGTAAATTACTTTGCTCTAACAAATAAATACAAGACATTCAGAAGAATTCTGGAAGACTCATAGGCATGGAGGTAGAATAAAATAAACAGAACCAAGAGTAAATGTGGCTATGGCACAGAAGAAAGAGCACCGGTTCTGAAGTCAGAAGAGCTGGGTTCCAATTCCCTCTCAGCACTAACCGTGTTAACTTGAGCAAGCTGCTTAACCTCCCAAGGCCTCAGTTTCTTCACTGCTTCTCAGGCCACTTTCAACTCTAGATATATGATCTACTCCAAAACCCATGCTCATCTCTCCCATGTACTAAGCTATCCCCTAATAATTACCACAATAAGACAAAGGGAAAACATCTGTAAAAGAAATCTGAACCTAAAAGAGAAATAACTTTGATTCAAAGAATGTTGAAACATACCCTTTTCCTGTCCTAAGAGAAACAGTGGACCACAGGTGCAAGATGAGGCACCTACTGTCCGACATTGTCAATGTGGCACAATCTGTTTTGCAAAACTGTACTTTTTGGGTTATTGTTATAAAGGAGGGTAACTGGCAGGGGAGGAGGAGAGAAAATATTGAGAAACCACAGCAATTCTAAAAACAATTGCCAGGTTTAAAAAAAAACTGGAATTCTTCCAGCTTATTGGCAAAGTATTAAGATTTTTCCAGTTTTAGGCACTTGACCCAATGCAAAATAAAGTGTTATGGGTTGCTGATAAGCACACAGAACTTCCCCTAAAATGCTGGCACAACTATTTGGGTTATTGTAGTCATCTAGATTCTCTCTATAAATGTAATTTGAATAATTATATAGTACAGTGTTCATGTAATATGTATAGGAGGAAATTAATTTGCACCGAAGATTTTAATGGTCTAATTCAGATAGAAACGATCTGGGCATTTGTTAAGAGGCAGTTATGTCACAGTAGGGATCTGTACTTGTAAACTCACCTGATTTTAAGTCCGAGCTCCACCATTCATTAGCTGTCTAAACATGCACATTTACTTAACGTCTCAGAATCTCATATTCCCCTTCTGGACAGTATGAATAACATTTGTACCTGCCTCCTAGGACTGTTGTGAAGATCCAATGAGAAATGCATATAAAACATTTTGTAAATGTTAAATATTAGCTGTTCTCTTTTTTATTACTGATTCAACTAACACATCCTCTCTTCAAAGAATCTTCAAAATTAATAATAATTAGTTGGAAAAAATATGAAGAAGTAGGTCATTATGTAGAAATAAAGGCTGAATTCACAATAATCTTACTTTATAATAACCTCTCTCATTAGACTGTGAGTTCCTTGAAAGCAAGGGCTATTTTTCTTTGCCTTTCTAGGTATACTCAATACTTAGCAAATTTGGTACTTAGCAGGTACTTAAGTAAATTCTTGCGAATCTGATTTAATTTACAAGCTTGCACATCTATAAGCTTTATTTTTATGTTTAAAAGAAGCTTAAAAGGAATATGATTCCACTTGTGCTATAGGACACATAGTACAACAGATTTAGAGCTGAAAAGCATCTTACAGGCTATTTACTCCAACTCCCTCATTTTGCAGATGAGGGAATGCAGAGCCAGAAGTGAAACACATAATTAGAGACCCTATAAAATATACATTCCCATGAACTCACCTAAGCATCGATAAGGAATGACAATGTGAGGATAGCTCTTGCACTGCTTTCGGCCTCTCTTACACCAGTTCTGAATGGTCACTGGCTGGTTGGCTTCCACAACGTTGGTAATTTGTAATTCCGGATAGACCTGGCATAAAATACACACAGATTATTTTAAAAGCTTCCAATTTGATTCTGTGGTAAGAAATGTAACAAAGTTTGTATTTGGAATTTCACTCTGATTACTTGACTCATTTCATAGTCAAGATCTAAACTCTAAACTGACCCAAATGTAATATGAAAAATGCTACACTGACCCAAAAGATGAAGGAGAATGTGACCAGTAATGCCTTGAAGTGCAGAATAAGAAGCCGAAATTTAATGTTGAGGCTAATTGTGATCATCCATTACGTGACACTGTTAACTCCATCAGAGCAGGGACTGTCTTTTCCTTTTTGTATCCCCAGCACTTAGTATAGCACCTAGCGCACACACAGTTGGTGCTAAATACTTATTAAGTGTCTGACAGGCCAGACCCTGATAAGGAGATGGGGAAAACCAGGACCCAGACACCTCTCAGGCTTCTCCCTCACATACACAACTCTAACCCCTGGTATTACCATACAGCCCTATCCAAGGAATAGCAGGAGAGAGGCATGACCCAGCACCCAAGCAACACAAAATCCACACAAGTCCACAATCAGGAGGCAGAGTCAACACAGAGCTGAGGCAACTTAGCAACCAGAAACCTGAGGCATACTGGGAGGCAGAGGCAAACCAATACCCAGGCAGCACCTCCCAAGGAAGCACAGAAGAAAGGGCTGGTGCAGCAACTAAGAAGGAAAGTACCTAGAGTCACTGCAGGAAATTTGCTATGAGCACTATCAATAATATCTAGTTGGGGTCTGTCCAGTTTAAAGCAAGGGATGAAGCTAAATCTAGATCAGAGACTGTGCAAGATGCCCAAGACAGATCAGCAAACGGGAGACTGTGCCAAAACTCAGATTCCTGAACGGTAGGGCCTGCTCTTGGTCACAATGTAGAGGACCCAAAAGGTCTGCCCATACCACCACCAAGTATGAAAGGCAGCAGTCTTATAAAAACACAAAACCCGAATCCAGAAACTAAGGCTGGAAATATGAACGGAAACAAATGACTAAAGACAATAAAGAAATATTATAGACCAAGATAAGCCCACAAGATAAACCCAGAGGAAAGGAGAAGTTCTGTAAGTCCAAGGGTCAACCATGGAGAAAGTAATTACTTGGCCACACAAATTACAAGAATACCTGGAAGATTGAAACAAGAGAAAATATAAAATGACATCTAGGAAGGAAAAGATGGCAAGAAGAATCAATAACTTAAGAACTTAATTTCCTTAAAATTAGGTTGGACCACACATAAATTTGGACAACTAAACAACACCGCCACATAAACAACTTGAGAACAAAAAAATATGAAAACAAAAATAATATATTAAAAAAAAAAGGTATATCTCACACACACACACACACACACACACACACACACACACACACACACACACACACACACACAGTCCTGAAGGAAACAAACCCAAACTAAGGAGAAATCAAGGAAATGGTAGGTCCTACTCTTGGAACCTTTGGCTACCTAACAAATCATGACTTAAAGAAAAAAAAAAAGCTGACACAACATAATTGTAGGAATAGTAAAGTAAAAATGCATAGATCTATCAAGAATAAAAGGGCAAAGTGAAAATAGGAAGAACATACCAGTCACCTCCTAAGTAAAACCCCCTAAAATGCTGAAATTCAGTACACCCAAAGCAGAAAAAAAAAATACCACAAGGAGCCAAAAAGAGTTTAATGACTAAAAAACTGAAGTCAGTTACCATAAGACTTGAAAGTTACAAGTATAATGGTGAAAAGAGTTTGCAATGAGATTTCAAAAAGGAAGACAAAAACTTACAACCAAGAATAACTTATCTTCCATAAGTAAACCTAAAAGGGGGAAATGAACCTTTAATGAAACAAAGAATTTCCAAGTAATCACAAAGGCCAGAGCAGAACAGAAACTGTGAAAAAGAAATGCAATAGTTAAAAGAAACAGAGATAGGCAAATATACTTAGCCAAATGGAAGACACTCTAATATTCTATGTATTTACATTAAAATAGTAGTAGAGAGTAAGCATCTTTTCAGAACCCTAGAAGTGCTAGAAAGAAATAGCAGGGAAAGAAGAATGAGACACAGATTATATAATAGGGGTGCATGCGATGAAAAATATATAAAAATGGAGGAAAGAGAAAGGAGGAACAGAACTGTCTATGCTTTGCTGTTGCTGTTCAGTTGTGTACGACTCTTTGTGATCCCATGGACCATAGCACATCAACACTGTCAATAGGGTTTTCTTGGCAAAAACACTGGAGCATTTTGTCATTTCTTTCTCCAGCGGATTAAGGCAAACTGAAGTTAAGTGACTTGCCTAGGGTATCTGAGGCTGGATTTGAACTCAGGTTTTTCTGACTCCAAGCTCAGCGATCTATCCACTGAGCTACCTATAGTTGCTAGTATGTACAAAGGCTACAGCAAAAACAGAAATTAAAAAAAGAGATAATCAGGGAAACTGAAATAATACTTAAAGACTCCATAGGGACAACAAATCAGTATCAATACTATATATATACACACATATATGTGTTAGTGTGTGCGTGTACACACACACACATCCAGAGTTTTGTGCTACTTAAAGAAAAAGCTCATCAAATTTCAGGCAGAATTATCAGTAAAAAGGACTAGTGTGGATCTTTAAGTTTCTGCTTCAGGATAAATCTAACTGAAAGATAAATAAGAATGTTAAGGATTTCAGAACTTTTTAGAAAAATTAGGAATAATAAATAATAATGATAACTAAATATGAACAGAAAGGACTTTAAATATTTCTTTGACACAAGGGACCTCTACAAAAATTTACAATGTATTAGTGTATAAAAACCTTACATTCAAATACAGAAAAGCAGAAATATTAAAAGCATCACTGGTTAATAAGAACGTAGTAAATTTGTGTTAAAAAATGAGTAAATGAACAATAGACTAAAAATCAAATGGAGATTAAATAAAAATCTGAAAGATTTGGTGGGTCTAATAACAAATAACAGAAACAATAAAAAATTCCATTAAAAAGTATGACAATGAAAATTGGGAAAGGATTTTTACAACCAGTGTCTCTGATAAAGACCTCATTTCTAAAATAGACAAAGAATTGAGTCAAATATATAAGAATACAAGCCATTCCCCAATTGATAAATGGTCAAAGGATATGAACAGGCGGTTCTAAGGAGATGAAATTAAAGATATCTATAAGCATATGAAAAAAATACTCTAAATCACTATTGATTAGAGAAATGCAAATCAAAATAACTCTGAGGTACCACATCTCACCAGCCAGACTGGCTAAGATGATAAAACAGGAAAATGATAAATGCTGGAGAGGATGTGGAAAAATCGGAACACTAATGCATTGTTGGTAGAGTTGTGAACTGATCCAACCATTCTGGAGAGCAATCTGGAACTATGCCCAAAGGGCTAAAAATAAGTGCATACCCTATGACATAGCAATACCACTTCTAGAGCTGTATCCCAAAGAGATCAGAGAAGTGAGAGGAGGACCTGTATGTACAAAAATATTTATAGTGGTTCTTTTTGTGGTGGCAAAGAATTGGAAATCAAGGGGATGCCCATCAATTGGGGAATGGCTGAACAAGTTGTGGTATATGAATGTAATGGAATACTATTGTGCTATAAGAAATGAGGAGCAGACTGACTTTATAATAACCTGGAGAGGCTTATATGAACTGATGCTGAGTGAGAAGAGCAGAACCAGGAGAAATCTGTACATAATCACAGACAGACACAACATGTATGGTTACTAACTTCAATAGACTGGGCTCCTCAGAAATGTAAGGTTATAAGACAACTCCAAAAGACTCATGATCGAAAGAGATATCCACATCCAGAGAAAGAGCTGTGGAGTCTGAATGCAGACTGAAACAAACTACTTACTCTGTCTCTTTTTCTTGTTTTGTTTCCTCTTTCCCACTGATCATTCCAGCAGTTATAATCCTTCTTTACAGCCTGACTAATGATTAATGTGAATATATTTGTAGAGCCTATATTTGAATGCATACTACCATAATGGTGGAGGGGGGACTATGGAAGAGAGGGAGGGGGAGAAAATTTGAGACTCAAGGGACTGTGGAACTAAATGTTGTAAATAACAATAAACAAATTATTTTTTAAAAAAGTATGACATTACATGATACCAAAAAATTTATGCAACACAAGCAGAGCAGGCATTGAGGAAAATTTTATGTTGAACTGAGCAAAAAGAAAAAGAACAAGTCAATGAATTCAATAACTATAAAAACAAACTAGAATAACACAAAAAACTCAAACTAAACACCAAAGTAGAAATTCCAAATATCTAATAAATGCTTAACAAAATTTCAAGCAAAATAATTTAACTGGTAAGTAAAAATTAGCATCCAGTTTTTGAAAAAATTATAGTAAGATAAAGAGTTAATCAATTCAAAAGGAGGGGGAAGCTTTATTGTTTGTATAAAAAATAAGAAATAATTTCCATCAAATGGAGAAAAAAATGAAAGAAACTATTTTGGCTACTTATATGCCCCCCAAATAGGGTAAATGATGTGTAGCAAAATATAAAAATCCTCATACGTACAGAATAAAAAATAGATCAATGAGTCAACATCAGAAAAAGAAATTGAAGATGACATAAAAGGACTCTCAAAAGTTAAACCCCAGTATGGTTTTACAAATGAATATTATCAAACATAAAAGGAACAATTCCAAAACTACATAAATTCTTTGCAAGAATAAAAAAAAGTCACCCTTCTAACCTTTTATCTATGGTTAAGATATGATCTTGACATCTAAACCAGTAAGAAAAAAAAAAAGCAGAGAAGGAAAACCCAAGATAATTATACCTACTGACCACTAATGCAAAGAAATTTAAATAAAACAGCAAATTGGCTATAGCAATATGTTAGAAAGAGTATATATTATGACAAGGCTAAAATGATACAAGAGTTGGTTCAAAATTTTAAAAGAATATTAACTATGATTATGTCAACAAATGTTGAAAAAGCTTTTGTTTTCTTTTAAAAGCACAGGAAAAAATGTTATTTCCCTTAATATCATAGTCATTATCTAAAATCAAGAGCAAACATTGTACATAAAGGAGAAGTGCTAGAGGCCTTTCTACCCGTCAGGGGTAAAGCAAGGATACCATTCTTACTACTTCTATTTAACAGTGTTAGAATTCTAGACAGAGGGGGCGGCTAGGTGGCGTAGTGAGTAGAGCATTGGCCCCGGAGTCAGAAGGACCTGAGTTCCGAGCCAGCCTCAGACACTTAATGCACACAAACAAAAACCTAGCCCTGTGACCTTGGGCAAGTTACTTAACCCCAATTGCCCTCCAAAAAGAAAAAAGAAAACTGAATGAATAAACTTGGCAAAGAGGAAACAAATTACTGATTTTTTTTTCAGATGATGCAATGATCTATCAAGAGATCTCTGAAGACTCAACTAATAATCACAAAATATAAATGAAATAATAAATTCATCAAAATTACGGAATATAATTGCAGCTAGGTAGCATAATGTCTAGAGAGCTGGGCCTGGAGTCAGGATGACCTGTGCTCAAATGTGACCTCGGATACTTACTGTGTGACTTTGGTCAAGGTCACTTAGACTCTGCTTCAGATTTTTCAACTGTAAAATGGATCCTCATAATAATAATAATAATAATAATAATAACAATTATTATTATTATAATGATAGCAACTACTTCCCAGGGTTGTGAAGATCAAACAAGATAATATTTGTAAGGCATTCAGTATCACGTCTAGATGCTACAAATATATCTGTACACAGGGGTCCTTTTTCCTTTTTCTCATCTCCTTTAGGTAACAGGCCCAATAGTGGTATCACAAGCTCATACCATTGGAAGCAGCTTTTAGGGGTGGGGGGTGGGGTAGGGAGGGTAAAAGTAAAAAACTAGACTCTAAGGAACATACATAATCTATAGAATGACTGAGTAAATTATGGCATGTATGGTATGTATAAAGGAAGACTTTTGTGCTATTTAAAAAAAACATGATGAAAAGGATGGCTTCAGGGGCAGCTAGGTGGCACAGTAAATAGAGCCCTGGAGTCAGGAGGACCTGAGTTCAAATATGACCTCAGACACTTGACACACTTACTAGCCGTGTGACTTTGGGCAAGTCACTTAACCCCAACTGCCCTCCAAAAAGCAAAAACAAAAAAAAAGGCAAAAAGAAAAGGATGGCTTCAGAAAAACCATAAACCAATATAAATTGAAATGATTTAGGTAGGGAACCTGTGGCCTCTAGGCCACATGTGGCCCTCTAGGTCCTCAAGTGTGGCCCTCTGAATCCAAACTTCACGGAACAAATCCCCTTAATAAAAGGATTGTTCTGTAAAACTTGGGCTCAGTCAGAAGGCCGCACCCAAGGACCTAGAAGGCCACATGTGGTCTCAAGGCCTTAGATTCCCCACCCCTGGCAGAAAAAGGAGCACAATTTATACAATAGCAACACTATAAAAGCCAATAATTTTAAAAGACTTGAAGAACTTGGCTTAATGCAATGCAATAACCAGCCATGATTGTGGCAGACTGTGAATGAACAACGTCATGGACTTAAATGAAGTAGACATATGTTGGATGTGACCAATGGGGAAATTTTTTTCGCTTAACCACATGTATTTATTACAATGGTGTCTTTTTTCTTTTTATTTCAGTTGTGGGGAGAGGTAGGAGAGAGAAGATAAATGTTAACTGAAAAATAATTAACTTAATTTAAAGAAATAAAGTCTCTGATAATTATCACCTTAATATGTAAGTCTTTTTGCACTTCAGTTAAGTTTTTCCTCTAAGGAGATAGATGTCCTGACATTTTGTGTGTGTGTGTATACACATATATGGCAGCTAAGTGATGCAATGGATAGAGTGGTGGGTCTGGAGTCAGGAAGATCAAGTCACTTAACCCCTATTTGCTTCAGTCCCTCATCTGTAAAATGGGAATACACTGGAGAAGGAAATGGCAAACCACTTCAGTATCTCTGTCAAGAAAATCCCCAAGTAGGTCACAGAGAGAGGGACATGACTGGAATGAATGAACAACAAAATGCATATATGCCCAACATGTGTATTTATGTATGAACCATACATACGTGTGTACATGTGGGTGTGTGTATATATACATATATATATACACACATATACACACAGAGGTACAGGTGCTGTGCTTGGCAATGAAAATACAAATATAAAGAATGAAGAAAATCCTATTCACAGGAGATTACATTCTAATAGTAGACACAATAACATATATAAATTATATGGCAAAAACAAAGTTAATAAATACAAATATATACAGATGAATTAAATATGAAATATTTTGGGAAAGAAGGTATAAGAGCTTGAAATATTTAGGAAAGGCTTCATTCAGAAGATGCTGCTTAAGCTGCATTTAAAAGGAAGACAGAGGGGCAGTTAGGTGGCACAGTGAATCAGCACCAGCCCTGTAGTCAGGATGACCTGAGTTCAAAGCCGGCCTCACACTTAATACTTCCTAGCTGTGTGACCTTGGGCAAGTCACTTAACCCCAACTGCCTTGCTCTTCTACTTCAAAAAGAAAAAAAAAAAAAGAAAGAAAAATTTTTGTACAAACAAAGCCAATGTAATCAAGATTTAAGAGGGAAGTGGAAAACTGGGAAAGAATTTTTATAACCAGTGTCTCTGATAAAGGCCTCATTTCTAAAATATACAGAGAATTGAGTCAAATCTATAAGAATACAAGTCATTCCCCAATTGATAAATGGTCAAAGGATATGAACAGGCAGTTTTCAGAGGAAGAAATTAAAGATATCTATAATCATAAGGAAAAAATGCTCTAAATCACTGTAATGGAAATGCAGATTTAAAGATCTTCCCTGCCCCTAGGCCCTTTGATTGGCTT
This sequence comes from Gymnobelideus leadbeateri, assembly GCA_011680675.1. Taxonomy (NCBI): domain Eukaryota; kingdom Metazoa; phylum Chordata; class Mammalia; order Diprotodontia; family Petauridae; genus Gymnobelideus; species Gymnobelideus leadbeateri. Next base: position 347,387 of record WOXC01001454.1, on the reverse strand, counting down.
AAAGAGACTTTGATTGGCTTTAAGAGACTCTGAAAACCTTCCTTGCTTTGAAAATATACTCTGCCTCCTAATAGGCTGAATGTGGTCACATGGAGCCTGTGGTAGAAGGCTTGGTTTTCGGGAATGACCACACCTTGATACTGTGTGATTGGGCAGTGGGTCAAGAGGGTGGTTACATTCTCTGAGCCAGAAGAAGACTATATAATCCCTGATTTGAGGCTTTGTTTTGGGGCTCACTTTGAGAAGTGTTGTGTGATTTGACCAGATGAGACTCTGGGCAGCCATTGATAGCCCCCCAGCTTTGAAAACCCAGATGTTGATGCTTCCCTATCTGGTAACTATGATTTTGATATTGATAATGGTTGGACAGTTTGGAAGCCTGTCTGTTTGATCTGTCTGTATATTCTGAAGTTTGGGGTGCTGACCTTTTCCCCCTGAACTAAGTAATATATGTTTGTTTGATTAAAGTAAGCTTGTTAACCCATTTTGAGTTGCTTTCCTTTTGAAAAGCAGATCTAAGAACCTGTGTTGGCAGCCACTCTGGGGATGCTGGGGTGCTTGCTGCTACAATCACTATTAATTAGAGAAATGCAAATCAAAACAACTCTGAGGTGACACATCTCACTGGTCAGATTGGCTAACATGACAAAACAGGAAAATGATAAATGCTGGAAAAGATGTGGGAAAACTGGAACACTAATGCATTGTTACTGGAGTTGTAAACTGATCTAACAATTCTGGAGAGCAATTTGGAACTATGCCCAAAGGACTATAAAAATGTGCATACTCTTTGACCCAGCAATACCACTTCTAAGGCTGTATCCCAAAGAGATCATTTGAGTGGGAAAAGGATCCATATATACAAAAATATTTATAGCAGCTCTTTTTGTGGTGGCAAAGAATTGGAAATCAATGGGATGCCCATCAATTGGGGAATGGCTAAACAAGCTGTGGTATATGAATATAATGGAATACTATTGTGCTATAAGAAATGAGGAGCAGACAGACTTCATATTTACCTGGAGAGGCTTATAGGAACTGATGCTGAGTGAGAGGAGCAGAACCAGGAGATTATATACAATTATAGACACATCATATCTGTGATGATTCACTTTGATAGACTGGGCTCATCTAAGCAATGCAAGGTTATAAGACAACCCCAAAGGACTCATGATGAAAAAAGTTATCAACATCCAGAGAATGATTTCCAGAATCTGAATGAAGATTAAAACAAATTACTTGCTTTTTTTTTGTTTCATTCCTCCTTCTTCATTTTTCATTCCATTGTTTATAATCCTTCTTTACGACACGACTAATGTTTAATGTGAAGATATCTGTAGAACTTATATTGGATTGCATGCTGCAATGGGGCGGGGAGAAAATTTGAAACTCAAAAGTTTGTGGAACTGTTGTAAACTAAAAGTAAATAAATTAATTAAAATTTAAAACTATATAGCCTGCATGATTTTAATATGATCAAAATCATATATTTAAAGCCAAGTGTTAGCATTGTTTCAATAAACCAACCCACAAACATTTATTAAGCACCTACTATTTAAAAAGCACCATTCAAGAGGCAGGAGAAACAGAAAACAAGAAACAAAATGAAACAATTCTTAAAATCAAGTTACTTACATTGTATTGGGAGAGGGACATGTAAAAAATCATATGCAAAATATATACAAATAAATGTAAATGATTTATGGATTGAAAGAGGGTACTAACAGCAGGGAGAAATGAAGAAATTAGTACATGTGATGACAAAACAAGTATACCTCTTCTCCCTACTATTATTTTATGTAGCTCTAGAAATGCTACCTATACATATAAGACAAGATAACAAAATTAATGATATAAACATTGGCAAAGGGGACTCATAATTATCCTGATGTGTGGATGAAAGGATGGTATACTTATAAAAAACCTAAAGCATCAGCAAAGATCCTAAGATGATAAATAACTTCAGTAAGTCAGCAAAATAAATCCATAAAAACATCTGACATTTCTAAATAGAACTAATAAAAACCAATAAAAAAAAGTGAGATTCCACTCAAAGTAACTGATGTGTAAGAAAATTTGAAACTCAAGGGATTTGTGGAACTGAATCTTGTAAACGAAAAGTCAACAAATAAATTAATTAAAAAACCTGATACACAGAAAATACCTAGGAGCTAATCTACCAAGATACTTGTAAGATTTATAGAAATAAAATTATAGATAACTTTTATTTTTGCAGAAATAAAACAAAGTAAGGTTTGCACTGTTGATTTAATTGGCTTGGGTATTTCTTGAGATACAACAACAATAACAATAATAAAGATGATGATGATGATAAATGCATCTAGCATTTATATAGCACATTAACGTTTGCAAAGGGGGATACAGGTATCATTTCACTTGATCTCAATGTGATTTATGGTGTGAAGTGAGTTGTCCAGGGTTCTAAGAAGGTAAGTAACTTGCCTAAGGTCACAAAGATGCTTTGTGTCCAAAGGCAAGATGTGGTCTCTGGGTCTTCTTGGCTCCACTGTCATCTACTCTTCATCCACAACACTCTGAGGCCAGCTTTCTATACACTACTGCCTTATTTAGCTTCACAGCTTGGGTAAACCAAATATCTGGGCTCAGGATTTCTAGAAAATGGTACTCAGACAAAGGATACGATCACAAGTTGTATTATTATATAACACAGTAAGCACACAGAAGCATATTCACACTATATGGCAATACAAACAGAAGTTTTTTTGTTGTTTTTTTTTCCCCTCACACGCGCAAGAAACTCACCTCAGCCTGAGGGCAAAGGACCTGGGCTGGGAGGAAACATGCTCAAAAATGAAGTTCAAGTAGTAAGATTATATACCTTAAAAATGGGCATGGTATATAAACCAGATAGTAATAAAGCATTTTTTAAAAATGGGCATGGTGGAGAAGAGGTAACTGGTGCTAGATGTTTTAGGGGGCATTCCTCATCGGACCTAGATGTGGCAGAAAAGTTCTAAGGGTCCCTTATCAATACCAGGCTTGGATGAAGCTCAGGTACAGGGAATTCTTTGTGGGGACCACAAACTGGAGGGATGATCTAACATTAACAGCAAAAGGAGAATGACTCAAAGTCCCCCGCCCAGGAGATCAAGATCTCATCCAATCAAAAAGCTGCAAAACAGCTGATAACACAGTTATCAGTGAAAAAGTACCAACTGTTTTGCCTGTATATGTCTAGGATCATTAGGACTCTAGGGCATTAGCGCAAGTGATGCTGTATTGGAATGCTATCATAAATAAAATATCAAACAATATAAAGTTTATAATGATCACAACTACACTGCTTCTATACAGAAATAAAGATAGATTTAAATACCTGAAACTGTATACAGAAAATAAGATGATACATTAATATTTTATCCAATTACAAAAAAATATTCACTTTTTCAAGACCCTTAGAATATTAAATATAAAAGAATATCTGGATAATGATTTATGATGGATAATGATAAATGTTTCTATCTAAACTCCATCAAAATAAGAAAAAAAAGAACAATAGCAATATCATATATACTTTTTTGATTATAAATGCTTATGATCTAGTCTTTTTCATTTTTCTTATTTTGGGAGAAAATTTAAGCTGAAAATTAAAGATCTAGTTGATAATTATAATTCTTGAAATACTCAAACTTCACAGAAGTAGCTAAAATAAAACAAGCATTTTAATAAAAGATAATCTGATGGTATCTATTAATATCTTAGTCTATCATTCAATACTTAATTTGGATTTTTACAACTCTTCCAAATATCTTGAGAATTAAAGCAAAATTAGACAATGTTACACAAGAAATTTTTCATTTTTATAGTGAAAATATCTTTTTTCTAGAATTGAATTCCTTAAACCAAAAGACCATCAAATTAGCATAATCTTAAGTAACAAATTACAGCACAAATACAGTTAAGAAGTACCCTTCACATAGCACAGAAGAGCCATTTCAGCCCCAGTGAGCTTCCATTAGCTTCTGAAAAAAATCTTTAAGAAGAAAATATCTTACAAATAATGTAGTACAATTTTCATCTTTCTCAAAGATGAAATCAACTTCTTTCAATGTAATAGCTCAAAATATTCAAAAATGAAAACAAAGTTAAGAAATAATACTTTATCTAAAAATGGTGTGTTCTGTGGTATTTTATAGAATATGAAAACTGGGTAAAAAGGAAGTTATTGAAGAAAAGGTAAAAAAAAAGTCTATGAATGACATATTATTGTACACTAAGAAATGACAAAGGAATTCAGAGAAACAAGGAAACATTTTTATGAAACAAAGCAGAGCAAAATAAGCAGAATCAAATGAACAATACAAACAAAGTCTACAACAACGTAAATTAAAAGAAAATGACAGCATCACAGAACAGTGAATGGGGAAGGAGGGAAGACGCACTTGGAGAGCATCTATCATGTGGCAGGCACCATACTAAGTGCCTCACAAATATCTTATTTTATTCTGCACTCCAACTCTGGGAGGGATGTGTTGCTATTATCCCCATCTTACAGTTGAGGAAAATCAGGCAAACATAAGTTAAATTACTCCCCCAGGGTCACCCAGCTATTTAGTGTCTGGGGCTATATTTGAACACAGGTCTTCCTGACTCCAGGCGAAGAGCTTTACCCAGGGTGCTACCTCGCCCCCTCTAATGAAGCTACCTTCCTTCTTAGGCACACAGGTAGGTTCTCCTAGGACAGAATATTGTACACCTTTTCAGATGAGATCACTGTACCAGTTGTGCTTGATTTTTGTTTGTTACATGGGAAAGTTCATCTTGGGGTGAGGTGACAAAGGGATCCAGGAATTGTTATAATGTAAAGACAAAAGGCATTAATTTTTTTATTTATTTTATTAATACATTTTTGTTTTACCTTCATCTTCATTTCTGGATACATCCTTCCCCAGATCCAACCCAACTAACTCCTCTTTGTAACAAATAAGGTACTGCCATGGCCTTTTTGTGCCCACCATGCACCTCTACAAAGCTCTCTGGCTGACTTCTCAACTTTAATTCCTCTGATGTGTGGCATTCCATGGTTCACAGGCATCAATGGGAGAATAAGGTTAAAAAGATGGGCTTGAGGATTCATGGGAAGCTGGCAGCATGTTAGAAACTAAAGGGGCCTAGATTCCTAACAAGATCCCTAGTATAAATACTCTAAAAATATACTCAGTTTATAACTGCATATAAGATTGCCAGAATCTAATGGCAGACCTTAGCAGAAACCAACCTAGGTAGGTAGAAGGCAAAACCCAAAAGCATCTAAGTCTTACAATAGAAGACAAGGTCAGACAAACCACAGGCACCACAAGGGATATAAATATGCCCAGTACTAGGCATCCTGTGCCCTAACCACTACAGGAAACAGGTCTAGCCCAATGCAATATTGGGCAAGGAAAGACGGTGTTCTAGGCTTTGCAAGAAAACAGGCCAGTGACCACAGGGCAATCAAGCTACCATAGGAAATAGGGCAGTATAAAGCTGAGACAAGCCCAGGATAGGGCCTGACCCAAACTTATAAAAAAGACAGAGCCAAACTAGCACCAAAACTGGGACCTCTTCTTTTAGGTCCCACTCCAGAACCTTGGAAGCCTAGACTAAAATACAGTAGGAGATACAATGCAAACCTAACTTGCCCAGGCAGGCCACAACAAAGACAACAGGAGAAAGGGCCAAGGCAGAATCTGGTAAGCAAAACACCTAGGGTATTGCAGGAGGTTTGCTATCAATAAAATATCAATCACAATCAACATCTAGTTGGGGCCTGTCCAGCTTATAGCAAGGGTGAAATAAACTCTGGATTCAGGACTTTGCAAGGAGCCAACACCAAAATCTAAGCTGAGCCAACAGGAGACTTAGCTAAAACCCATAAATTCCTGCAGAAGGAATCATCTAAAGGAATCCTGAACTAAGCAACATCTGTCCATACCATCCAAGAGTACAGAGTCTGACAAAAGAGAGAGGAGATAATACCAATCCGGACATTCTTCCTAAAGATTGGAGTAAACAGAAAGGAGGCAGGAAAGGCAATAAGCATTGATATAGCATCTACTATGTGCCAGGCCCGGGGCTAAGTCCTTTTTACAAACCCAATGAAGAAATATTTTTTATTGGGAAAAATCCAAGAGGTGAACCTAAGAAGAAAAGAACCACACGTCTCAGTTGAGCCTCAGAGAAAATGATGTCCTAGCTACAGGAAGTGAATGAAATACAAGATACAAAATATATTACTAAAGGAAGTTATAAAAAGTAGGGAAGAGAAAGTGAATTAATAGCTTAGACTAGATGGTGACAAAATTAGAATTAGCCAAGCAGAAAGCAATGACTCTATGGGACAATAAAAAAATATTAAAATCAAAAGACTGGAAAAAAAAAACAAAATAAAAAATAATCTAGAAAAGGTAATATATTTACCATCAGAAACAACCAACCTGAAAAACAAATCAAGGGGAAACAGTCAGATTATCTGAAAATCATAAGAAAAAATATGGAGATGGGAGGGTCTGGATAACATATTTTAAGAGATTATAAAAGTACCTAGATCTATTAGAAGGCTATACAGGACAGACTGGAGGTAGAAGCGGAGGAAAGGTATGAAGATTAAGGAGGACTGCAAAAGGCTTTTTTTCTCCCTCAAAAGGCAGGACTTTAGCTGAGGCTTAAAAAAAAAAGTCAGGAAAGCTAGGAGACTGAGATAGCTGGTGAGGACAGCTGGTGAAAATGTCTGCAGTCGGGAGATAGAGCATTTTATGGGAGGAGAAGCAAGGGGACCAGTGTCACTGGATCATCAAATACGTCGGAGGAGAGGACTGAGGTCTAAGAAGGCTGTTAAGGCAGAAGGGGCCAGGTTATGAAGGGCTTTAAATGCTAACAGAGAATTTTATATTTTATCCTGTAAGTGATAGGGAGCCAACAAAGTTTATTGAGAAGGGGAGGGGAGGTAATATGGTTAAATCTATGCTTTAGAAAAATCAATTTGACAGCTAAGTGGGGGATGGGTTGGAGTGGGGAGACACTTGTGGCAGAAAAAACAATCATCACTATTGAATTGCAGGCATGAGATAATGAGGGCATGTACTAGAGTGATGGCAATTATCAGAGGAGAAAAAAGAACATATATGAAAGATGTTACAACTAACTGGAAATGGGAATGGGATGTGTTCGAGAGAGTGAGAAGTAAGAAATGACATCTATGTTTCTAGAGAGTGGGTGACTGGAAGGATGGTTGTACCCTCTACGGTACTATGGGAATAAGGAAGAGAGAAGGGCTCGGGGGAAAAGAGAATGTGTTCAGTTTGGGATATTTGGAATTTAAGATGTCTATAGGAAATCCAGCTTGAGATGTAGGGGAGAAGTAAGGTTTCTGCATCCAAGCCAGAAAGAGACAAAGCAGAAAATGAAAATATCCAAGAAAGAAAGACCAAGTCCCTAATGAAGATTAAATAAATATTTAACTATAAACATTATAGGCCACCGTTATAACAAAATGAACAAAAAACACATAATTATTTCAATACTGAAAAAAAAAAGCTTTTTGACAAAATCCAATGCCCATTTCTGTTTTAAAAAAAGAAAGAAGGATAGGAATGAATGAAACTCTCTAAAACCAAGAACAATTATTATAGAGAATGGAGGTCTTCACAGCAAGAGCAAGGGTGAAGCAGGGATGTTCATTATCTGCCATTATCAGCACTATTATTTGATAAAATTCTAGAAATGTCAGCTATAGCAAGGGAAGGAATAAACACTGGTGAAGAGAAAAGAAAATGATCATTTTTTGCAATATTCTACTCAAAGTAACTTCATAATGTAGCTGAGAATCTATCAACACAGGCATAAGAACTATGAATACAAAACTCTCATTACATAAAGACAGACCTAAATAAGTGGAGAGAGATCAAGGCTCAAGAATAAGTCAATTAAGTAAAATAATTAAAACAACAATACAACCTAAAACAATTTACTTATTCAGTGGTCATAATAATCAAACTATCAAAGCATTCCTTTATACAGCTAGAAAAAATAATATTGAAATTCATCTGAAGGAACAAAATTCAAGAAACTCAAAAAGAAATCACAAAAAATCTGAAAAGGAAACGGTTCTATCAGTATCACATCTCAAACTGTACAACGCAGATTTTTTTAAAAACAGGTTGAAAAAAAATCGAACTGGGGGGCGGCTAGGTGGTTCAGTGAGTAGAGCACCCGCCCTGGAGTCAGGAGGACCTGGGTTGAGATCTGGCCTCAGATACTGCACACACACACACACACACACACACACACACACACACTCTCTCTCTCTCTCTCTCTCTCTCTCTCTCTCTCTCTCTCTCTCTCTCTCTCGCTACCTGTGTGACCTTGGGCAACTCAACCCCAATTTCCATACCTTCCCACCATCCAAAAAGCAAAAAAAAAAAAAAGGAAAGAAAGAAAGAAAATTTTAAAATAGAACTGGTTAAGTATATAACATATAGAAACAAAAGCATTAGCTTTTGATAAACAACAAGGCTCTAACTCCTATGGTAAGTGAAAAACAACCCAGAAGAGGAAAAAGCAAAAAAACAAAAACATTACAAGAAAATATTTTAGCTCTATAAGGAAAACATATCTCAAAGACTGACTGAGCAAAGAGAACCTATGGATCCTAAGTTTCCCAGAAGAACATGACAGGACAAAAAAACTTTAACACCATAATGAAAAAAATAGAAGAGGCCTCCCCAGAACATATGAATACGGAAAATGAAATTCCAATGAAAAGAATCCACAGATTACTTCCAAGAAAAAAAAAAGCCACAAATCCCAAGACATATAATGGTTAAATTTAATAATGCAATTCAGAAACAAATTCTGCAAGCCATTAAAAGAAAGACATAAAGGAAATCACATTTAAATGACACAAGTCTATTCTGCACTTACTAGAAAAAGGAAGGAATGGAATAACGTATTCCAAAGAACAATTGAGCTCTGAATGCAGCCCAGGGTGATATATCCTGCAAATTAACCATACAAGGCAGAAGATGGATATTCAATAATAAAGAAGAGTTGGAAACATTTTTAGAAAGAAAACAAGAACTAAAGAGGTTATTTGCTTCTCAAATACCCCAAATAAAAAAAAGCAGGAGTGAATAAAACCAGACAGTAACAACAATAGAGACTTCTTTCAAAATACAGACAAGGAGACAAGAGTGAAGGCAGAAGTCTGGTAGAGGTAACAGTGAAGAGCCAGACCGACATCATGGACTGAACCTAGTGACATCCTGCTTATAGATGAATGCTTCTTTTGTGGGACTACATTACAACATGGAAGAAGACATGAAAAGGGAGAGAGGGTAGCAGGGGACAGAGAGGAGAGAGTGATGTCCTAGGGCTAAATCAAGGGCTATCAATGAGGGGAAAGTGATCTCAGTGGGCTTGATAAAAGAAGAGCCTACAGGAGACTGGGTGAGGAATAAGAGAGAAAATGTAAAGAGGAGGGAAAGGAAGGTCTTACTCTGGAGGTGGGAGGAGGTTCCACTGATGATTGCTCCTATGGGTGAGGGGAGACAGATATACCTTACACTGAATGAGGCCTGGGGAATTCCTAAGAGGAATGGAGTTGGAATCCCTGGGGACAACTGACACCTGGAGGAGTGGGAAAGCATGGACACAGAAAGGAAATTTCCTGGCTAATTGAGAAAAAAAAAGTCAACAAGAGAGAATATATATCAGCAGGCAATGGGGCAGAGGGGTGTGGGAGTGTCACCATAGGAAAATGTCTTGACACTTGTAATAATTATTACTGTTTTTAGAGTAAGGCACAATGGAAAAGGCTAATGCATAGGGTAAGTCCTACAAGGTAGTGGCAGAAAGTGCCTACAGGTCAGAGCCTAGAATGGACACCTTGGAAGCTTTGATTATAAGAGAGACAAAAGAGAGAGAACAAATTATAGGGATCATGAATCTAGAGTAAAGAGAAAGGTCTAGAGTAAAGAGAAAGAGAAGACATAATGAAGAGAGTGAGAGAAATCCTTTTCAGAAAGGGGCAAAAAAATCTCCAAAATTAAAAAAACCAAAGAACAGGACTAGGCGAAGTGAGAGAGTAGAATTTACTTGACAGAGAGAGGAAGAGAGGGAAAAAATATAAAGCAGTAAAAGTGGGAGAAGAAAAGGAACTAAAACGAAACCCTAAAGGGAAATGGGTAGAAACATGAAGAAGGGATCAGATGTGAGAAGACAGCCAGCAGAAAGAGAATCACATTAAAAAAAAAAAAGATTAAAGTAACTGAATGAATGTGATATTATGTGTATAGTTAGGAGAGGGGAAAAATCAAAACATGAAAAAAATTTACAATTTCAGAGACAGATGGAGGTAAATATAAAACTAACTTTGAAATATTAAATGTGAATGGCTAAAAAAAAGTCTAGTAAAATAAAATGAGTGAAATATTGGATAAAAAACCAAACCTAACAATCTGCTGCTTATAAGTCAACACAATTAAAAACAAAGATATATACAAAGTAAAACTGAGGAGATGGGAAAAGAAGGAATTGTCATCATGCTATCATAAAAGCAAAGCCAAATGTTCAAAATTTAAAAAGGGATAAACAAGGAAACTCTATTATGCTGAAAGGAATCATACACAACAAACTAACATCTGTAATAAACTTATAAAAAACTTGGGGCAGCTAGGTGGTGTAGTAGATACAGTGCTGGGCCTAAAGTCAAGAAGATTAATCTTCCCAAGTTCAAATATGGCCTCAGACATTTGGGCGCTATGTGACCCCAGGCAAGTCACATTAATCCTGTTTGACTCAGTTCTTCATCTATAAAATGAGCTGGAGAAGGAAATAGCAAAACACCCCAGTGTCTTTGTCAAGCACACCCCAAATGGGGTCATGAAGTCAGACAGGAATGAAACAATTGAAGAACAAGAACAAATATATTCTTCAAATACCTTAGCATCCAAATTAATAAAGGAAACCTTATTTGAGATTCAACAAGACATACACAGTAACACAACAGTGACAGGAGACTTCAATATTGAAAAATATAAAACTGAACAAATTTCTGAAGAAATTAAAGAAACCTGTGGAATCTTCTGAATATATATATTTCTGCACCACATTAAACTCACAAAAATTTACCATGTACTAGGGCACAGTGATATTGCAAATAAATGTAAGAAGTCAGAAGCAGTTAATACATCCTTTACAACTCATGAAGCAATAAGAATAGAATTTGGTTCAGGGACCACAAACAGAAGATGTAGACTCAAACAGACATTTAACAATTAAATCTTAATATACCCAAATTACTGGGCTATAGGCAGTTCTTGCAGGGAAACGTATCCTTACAATACTGCATTAACAAAACAGAAAAGGCGAAAATTAATGATATGAATATGCATTTTAAAAAACAGAAAATCAATAAACCTAAAATAAGCTTATAAAAGAAGTATTAAAAACTAGAGGGGGAATAGACAAACTTGAAACAAAATACACACAAATGATAAAAGTGAAAGCTGGTCCTTTGAAAAGACTAATAAAATGGGTAATCCCTTAGCTTAATCTGATTAAAAAGAGAACAGAAAGTCAAATAAATAAAATAGCAAATGAGTAGCCTTATATATGACCTCAACATTAAAGATCATATACTATTTAGAAATTTAAAAGCAAAACAGAGCATGTACCTCTCATAACTATGGGAAGAGATGTGTTTTTATCCAAACAAGAGACAGAGGCAATTACAAAAATAAAACAGGTAAGTTTTTTACTTGAAATTTTTGAAAAGCTTCTGCATACACAATCTTAATTCATTTAGGTAGGAATCTTTGTATCAAATTTCTCTGATAAGGATTTGGCAATGAACATAAATAAAATTTATATATGTTTGTGTATGTATGTGCATATGCACATGCATGCACACACACACACACACACACACAAATAGCCATTTACCAATGGACAAATGGTCAAAGATACGAATAAACATTCACAAAAGGGCAAAAAAAACCACCCCTGCTCTCAAGGAACTCACAATTTAATGGGGAGACAACAAGGAAATAACTACGTACAAACAAGATATAGACAAATCAGAGGTCATTTTAGAGGGAAGTCACTAGCATTAAAGAGAATCAAGTAAAGGCTCTATGAACAAGGTGGGATTTAAGCTGAGATCTGAAGGAAGCTCAGGAAGCTGACAGATAGAAATAAAGAAAAAGAATTCTAGGCATGAGGGAGAGCCAACAAAAACCTTCAAAGTTGGAGATTTGTGTCTTATGTGAGGAAAAGCAAGGAGGCTAAGTGTCACCTGCAATGGAAATGACAAAACAAAAATGACTAAAAATTCATTCCCAAGGTAAGTAAGGTGAGAGAATAAGAGAGTATCTAGTAGGCCTCCATGAGCTGAAGTCACTAGATAGAAATGCACTATATTCTAGAATCTTAAAAAAACTGGAAGATAGGAATGCTTGAGTCATTGTCAGTGATATCTGAAAGGTCGTGGAAACCCGGGGAGAAACCACAAGACAAGAAGGGCTATTGTTTCAATTTTCACAAAAAATAAGAGAGCAAAGATCACAAATTATAGGCCAGTGTGTTTTGCTTTGATTCTTTGGAAAAATCTCAGGGATCACCACAGAGATGGCTAAGAAGTGATGATCACAAAGAATTACCAGGGTTTCATCAATCAATCAACAAATATTTATTAAGTGCCAAACATGTGCCCAGCAACTGAGTTAGGTACAAAGTACCAAGAATGAAATAATTCTTATTTGCAATGATCTTTCTAGAAGTAGGGACACAAACACATATAAAAAAGAAATATAACATGAATATAAATTTAACAGATACATGTGCATATACATATACAAGATAGTCCGACACAAGGTAGTTTAGGAGAGAGAGAACTCTCAGTTAGGAGAACCAGGAAAGGCTTCACACAGAAGATGGCGCTTGAGCTGCATCCAAAGAGAGGGACCTGATTTGCAGGTAAGGAGGCAGACATGGATAAGTGCCAGTGAAAAGGTGCAGAAATGGGAAATGGAGTCTCGTGAGCAAAGGACAGTTTGGCTGGAGTGCAGAGCAGGATGGGAAGAAATGCTGGATGAACAGGTCATGCCAGACTAACCACACTTCCTCTTTGACAGAATTATAAAATAAGTAGCTGAGAGGAATGCTGTAGATATAATTTACACAGTTTTAGCAACATTTTGAATCGTATCTTTTAATATTCTTATGAAGAAGATGGAGAGATATGGATTAGAGTACTGTCCTTTGTGGTTCAAACTACATGTGGCAGGTGCTCACTAGTGGTAGACCCCAGGGATATGTAATTACCCTATGATGTTTAACATTTTTACCAATGACTTAAAGAAACAGAAGGCATGCTCATCAAATCTTCAAAGAACACAAAACAGAGGGATAGCTAATATAATGGACAAAAGTCAGGATCCAAAATAATTCTGACAGGCTACTACTGCACAAAATGAATCTAATATCATATTAAATTCACCAAGGTTAAACATAAAGGTTTACAATGACATACAAAACAAAACGTCATGTGGACAGATAGGGGAGGCATGATTAGACAGCAGTTCCAAAAATAATCTAGAGGTTTTAACAAGCCACTCAACTTAAGTCAACAGTGTGATGCAATGACGCAAAAAAGCTAATGTGATCATGGGCTACGTTAAAAGGAGCCTAGTTTTCACTAACAGAAAGGATATAGTCCTACTAAAGAGACCTCTTATCAGACCTGTTCTGGAATAGTGTTCAGTTCTGGGTATCCCAGTTTAAGGACATTAATAAGCTTGCATGTGTCCAAAACAAGGGTAACCAGCATGGTGATGGGCCATGAGTCCATTTCAGCAAAATATCAGGGGAAGGAAATGGGTATGTTTACCTTGGAGAAGAGATGACTTAGAACAGTTAACTGTCTTTAAATATTTAATTCCCAGGGGGGAAGCAGAACCAGAAATGGGCAGATACTGCAAAGAGAGAATTTAGGCTGGTGGGAGGGGAAGAGCTTCTTAGCAATTAGAGCTGACCACAAGCAGAATGTGCTGCTTCAAGAGGTTTCCTTAGCTTGGAGGTCTTCAAGAAGAATCTGGTTGAGTACGTCTTAGGTCAAACTCAGCACGCCCAAAAAGAAATTCAGTATCTTTCCCCAAAAAATCTCCCTACAGCCTAACTTCCTTATTACTTTCTAGAGCACAACCACCCTCCCGATCACCTAGGCTTGCAACCTAGATGTTACCTGGGATTCCTCATGCCCTCTCACTCTGCCTCTTCCATGTATCCAACCTTTAGAACTCCTCTAGTACATAAAGCCTTCTCCCTCCACAAACTGCCACAACCCTAATTACCTGGATGGCTTCAACAGTCTTTTGTTTGGGTTTCCCATTCCAGTTCACCCTCTGCTATTGTTTAGTTATGTCCAACTCTTTGAGAGCCCTTTTGGGATTTTCTTCAAAGGTAGAGTGGTGTGCCACTTCCTTGTCTAGCTCATTTTACAAATGAAGAAACTGAGGCAAAAAGAGTTCAGTAACTTACCAGTGTCACACAGCTAGTAAGTGTCTGAGCCTGGATTTGAACTTAGGTCTTTCTGACTCCAGGCCTGGAACTCTATCCACAATGCTGCCTAGCTGCCCCAGGCTGACCATATCACACCCTTATTCAACAAACTCAAGTGTAATATCCTGTGTTTGGCTTTTAAAGCCCTTAATAGCCTGGCAAATTCTTCCTTAGCCAGTTTTCTTACAGATTGTTCTGCTCCCTCAAACATACTCTGTGATCCTCAATACTAGCCTCCTTGCTCTCCCTCACATAAGACACTCCATCTCTAAATCTGAGTATTTTCACTGGTTGTCCCTCATGCCTAGAATTCTTTCTCTCTTCAGTCTCTATCTCTTGGATTCCTAGGCTTCCTTTAGATTGCAGCTAGAATCCCATCTTTTTCAAGAAGCCTTTCCTGAGCCCCTTTCCTCTAAAATTACCTCCAATTTATTTCTACATTGTCTCCCCATATTGTTCTCCTTGAGAACAGGGATAGGTTTTTTTTCCTTTTTTGTATCCCTAGTGCTTAGCACAGTGTCTGACACATAATGGGTGCCTAATTAATGCTTTCTGACTTGACTATTAGGAATACCTTTCATTAATGGGTTGGAATCAACAGCCACTTAAGGTTGCTTCCAAATCTCAAATTCTGAAATGCCACCATTCTCTGCTGTAACTGTAATTGTTGGAGAAATTTCCTCAACAGGAGTTGGTAACACCGGTGAAATCATAGGTCTGGCAAAAAAAATTTCCTAAGCTTTTACAGAAATAAAAAGATGCAGTTGCACACATATATATAGTCACTGGTGCTAGTAAGCTAGGGCAAGCAGAACTGTCAGTAATTCACTAGGGTAAGGGGGAAGGGAACTGGGGAAGAAAGGGGGGTGGAAACGGGAAGGAGAAAGAAGGAAAGGAGAGACAAGGGGGAGAGGGAAGAGGAAGAAGGGGGAGAGGGAAGAAGAAAGGGGAGGAAGGAGAAAAGAAGAGAGAGAGGAAAGGAGAGGAAGAAGGAGGAGAAAGAGAAAGGAAAGAGTATAGAGACAGAGGTGGGAGGTAGAGGGAGAGGAAAGAAGGGAGGGAGGGGAGCAGAGAGAAAGAGAGAGAGAGAGGAAAGAGGGAGAGTCTTTGCTTAATGATCTTGGGCTCCTGATTGGTTAGTATCTCAGAAGAAATCAGTATCCATATAACATTATCTTTCTCCCTTTAATGTACTGTACTCTCAGTAAATATTAAATGCTAGACACAAATTAATTTTCCCTGACAAAATACAAATTTTGGCTTATGCAAACCCAAGGCTTCAACTGTTTCCCCACCAAGGTTTTGTCCTCCTTCAAATCCCAATCTCACCAAAAGCAATCTAGTATATAGAATTATTACAGATGCAAATGGCCGTCTGATTTTTTACATGACGCTACTAACCAAAAGACATGGATAGTAACTTGATTTATTATGAGAGAAAGGTACATGCATGTGGGAACTCCTTATGCCAAGTACAAAGGAGTCCTTAAAAAAGACAGAAACTTGAGTGTTTATGGGTTACAAAAAAGGGAGATCTCATGTGAGAAGAACTGGGAACAAAACAGCTAGCTTCATCTCCATTCAATTCTCCATTAGGATAAAGCAAGGGAGCGAATAAGGCAGACAGCAGGTGAGAGGCTCTCCACACCACCATCCCACTCCAGAAAAGCACAGGAGAGAAAGTCAATGTAAGGTAGTTTCACCAAAAGTCTCATTATTACATTTCTGGTTAGCTCTAGGACTCTGTCCCTGATTCCTTAGTGCTTGCATGTGTCACTGGGGAACAGTAATGCTTGACTAGGTTTAAGACCAATTGAATATGGTACAAATCAACATACAGACTCCAGCTAGACATAGCTACAGCCCTAACATTCCCATTCTCTAGCTTTCTATCAATGTGTGTATAGATGTACTTTTATATGTGATATAAAATAGATGATTTTTTTTTCCAAACAAGATTGACCTTTTGGGGATATAGTTGCTCTGACTTCCAAAAGACAGAAAATTAAATAGCATTTATTAATCTTGATTCACATTAGACACACGAATATTGAAAGAAATCTTCCACAATATGAAGGACTATAATAAAGAAAATGCTGACTCTAGGGGTTCTCCAGCAACACTAAGAAAAGAAAAAACTTCCTTCCAGTAGAAATTAACAACTGAAAAAGAACAGGCTTTTCCAATGTGAGGCCACATTCCAAGAATCAGGTTGTTTTGGTTTTTTTTTTTAAATAAAATCCACATTCCTAGATCAGGTGGTGTTGGGATTTTTTTTTTAATTGACTAAATGCTCACAAGTCTGTTAATTCTATTATTTTTTAGTTTAATGGATAGATTGTTTTTTTGGTCCAGACCAGTAATTTCCTTGGTATAGGGAATTCCTGGTAAGGAAACTTTCTCTTATACATATTGGTACCTCATCCATAACTTACAATCTAACAAGTTCTTAGTGACAAAACTTGCCATGGTCACGGTCAAAAAGCCAATGTTTCAGAGGCAGGACCCGAGTCTTGTTTATTTCAAGGTTGACTCAGAATCTACTATGCCATGATGCCTCTTAAATGGAAAGAATATTCTGAATAAAAACAGTGATATGCAAGAAAAACAACTGCAGAAGTTCTTTTAAAAGTGTTACTGTCAGCTGACAGAGGTACTTACTTCTTGGCAGTACTGTAAAATTCCCTCTTTTGCTCCAATGCATGTTTTTGTCCCAGATGGGTCAGTCTCCCATTTCCCATTCTGTACATTCATATGCATGTTGAGTTTGCCACAGATCATGGCAATCTGGGGTTCGGCCAAGAGCCCA
The DNA here is from genome assembly GCA_011680675.1 of Gymnobelideus leadbeateri. Taxonomy (NCBI): domain Eukaryota; kingdom Metazoa; phylum Chordata; class Mammalia; order Diprotodontia; family Petauridae; genus Gymnobelideus; species Gymnobelideus leadbeateri. The sequence goes on along the minus strand of WOXC01001454.1, from coordinate 329,995 downwards.
GCATTTCCATCAGTAGATACCTGCAACAACAAATCTGTTTCAGTTTACTGAAGTTTTTAGTTTTTGTCCTCAAAGATGTGGATGAAGGACAGAAAGGAAGATTAAAATAACATTAATACTCACAAGAATACCTTATACTTAACTAATTTTTGATATTATGCTATTAAGTAACATAAATGACTCTGACTCAACTTACATGTTTTTTAGATCATTAGGCTGAAAACTAAAAACAAGTTAAAGAGATCCTTATGGGAAGAGTCAATATTTATCAGCACCTATACACTCACACAAACAGATTAGGATTACAAAATATTAGAAAGAATGTCAGAAATCACTAAATCTAATAATTATATTACAGAGGAGGAATCAGAGACCCATAGATGGTAAGTAACTTACTGAAAGTCACAGAGTTTTTAAAGCTCAGAAGAGATACCATAATGAGAAAGAACTAGATGAAGAATTTTTTTTTAATTTTCTCTACTAGCACAATGATATATCCATATAGTTAAAAAAAAAAAAGGACAAAATACAAAACTAACTTTCATTATTATGTACTGTATATTTGCATGTTTGGGGTGAAACTACTTCCACTAGTTCTAATGGTGGAAGAAATTAAATATAATTAAAACAACTCCCCACTCTACTTTCATGGTTCTGATAGTATCAGTCAGATGCTATCAGATAATAGCAACACCAGTGGAATGAATACTGATGTTGCACTATTATGGGAAAATGCTGGCTGTTTTTTCAGGCCCCCACTATGGCTAATGCACTGTTGATGGAGTTGTGAACTAGTCCAACCACTCTGGGGAGCAATGTGGAACTATGCCCCAAAGACTACAAAACTGTGCATGCCCTCTGATCCAACAAGACCATTGCTAGGTCTCTACATCCCAAAGCAGACCTGTACAACTTGGCAGTAGGTTTGGGCCAAAATTAAAATAGGCTAAACTTCTTCTGGCTGCAGGTAAGTTTTTAGTGGCTCACTTTCCAAATACAGATAACTAGAGACAAGACTGATGATGGCTGGTTGCTGTGGGTCATGTGACAAACAGGAGACAGCGTGCAGTGGCAACCCACCCACCAACTTATATGATAGTTACAGTAATAACTAGTGGAAACAAAGCACTTGTTATATCTTTACTTTCTTTTACATTCTCTTTTTTTGTGGGCTGGATGTGTAGGCCCAAAGGCATCAAAAAAAAGGTAAAAGGACCTATTTGGACAAAAATATTTGTAGCAGCTCTTTTTGTGGTAGCTAAAAATTAGAAATCAAAGGGATGTCCATCAACTGGGAAATGGCTAAACAGGCTGTGGTATATAATTGTAATGGAATATTGTTATGCTATAAGGAAATGACAAGCAGGATGGTTTCAGAAAAACCTGGAGAGATTTATATAAACTGATGCATAGTAAAGGGAACAGAACCTGGAGAATGTTGTACAGCACTACAATGGTCCAAGACAATCCCAAAGGACTAATGATGAAGCATAATGTCTGTCTCCAGAGAAAGAACGGATACTGATTGTGTGCAGACTGAAGCATGCTATTTTTCACGGACTTTCTTTTTTTTCTTTTGAGTCTTCCTATACAAAATAACTAATGTGGAAGTGTTTTACATAATTGCACATGTATAACCTATATATCTGATGGCTTACCATCTCAGAGAGGGGAAAGGGAGGGCAGTTAAGTGGCACAGTAGATACAAGACTGACCCTGGAGGGAGAAGGACCTGAATTCAAATGCAGCTTCAGACACTTGACACAAGCTGTGTGACCCTGGGCAAGTCACTTAAGCCCCAACTGCCTCACAAGAAAAAAAAACCAATTAAAAATGTTAAAAAAAAAACTGGGAAAGAAAAGTAAGTGGTAAGTGAGAAAGTAGAAGCAAGGAGTATAGTACAGAGTCTGTATAGTACAGACTTTTTTAGGAGTCTAGTTATAAAGGGAGAACTATGACAGTAGTTTGTTGGAGGTAACAGGTCAAGTAAAGAACTTCTGAGAGATAGGAGGAGATGGGGGAATATTTTTAGATAATAAGGATGAAACCAACAGATAAAGAAAGGCCGAGGGGGCGGCTAGGTGGTGCAGTGAGTAGAGCACCAGCCCTGGAGTCAGAAGGACCTGAGTTTGGATCCGGCCTCAGACACTTAACGCACACACAAACAAAAACCTAGCTGTGTGACCTTGGGCAAGTTACTTAACCCCAATTGCCCTCCAAAAAAGAAAAAAAAAGGCCAAAGATTATATATAGAGGGAGTGATGGAGGGAGCAAGTTTGCAAAGGAAGTACAAATTGAGGGGATTGAGGGCACAAGTAGAAAGATTGGCCTTGGAAAGACATACTACACCTCGTCTTCTGACATTTAAGCAAAAGATGAGAGGGTAAAGAATGATGCCTGGGGGATCTGAGGTTTAAAAATAAGAGAAGACTTGAGCTCACCATAGTCTCCACTTTCTGAATTAAATATGAGATAAGATTCTCTGATGAAAGAGGGGAGGGCATGAGAATGTAGTTTACATTGCTTGAGGCAGAATGTGAAATGGAGGGATAGGAGGTTATGGTTTGAGAAAGAAATTTCAGAGTTTAGGATCATAGAGGCCCAACAATTATGGGTGAAGGTGAGAACAAAAGTCTGGCCATTCCTGAATGTCATAGCAATGGGGTGAAAGAAAGATTCACTGACTTGAGGAGGCTGATATTTGTGTTATTTCCAATCAATGAATACCCAGAGAGCTTTTTATATACTTTAATGCACTACCTTGAGTTACCTGGGTACCCATCTATCCTCCCCCAACTTAACTGTAAACTCCAGACAGGGAAAAAAAAAATCACTTTCATTTTCTTCCAGGACCGGTACAGTGCTCTATATGAGGCAGGCAATGAATAAATGTTAGATGGAGGAGTGAATGAATTGTCTTCAACTGTTTGGCAAGATACTCTGCCTGTCTGACCTTCCTCCTAAAATAAGAAATCCCAGACAATAAAATCCTTACCAGAAAAAAAAAAGACTTAGCAACCAAAATTGTTGGTAACCTTGAAAAGGCCACTTTCATTTGAACTATAAGGTCAGAAGCTTGATTGAAAGGGGCTGAGGTACAGAAAAGCTGTTATTGATACTTATTGATACTGTTTTGGCAATAAGGTCTCACATGTCTCTAAGCATCTGGAATCCTTCTTCAATTCCCTCAGTCTGATGGCTAATCTTCAATCCCAGCTCTGTTTTCTTACAGTTATTTCTACTTCTTTATAAAACACAGTGGTTACTGCATTGTGGGAGCAATATTATCTATCAGAGTCTTCCTCTCTCCCCGCCATCTTCCTCTCTGTCTTACTAATCCTCATCGAACGATTTCCATTTCCTTCACATTCCTAATTTTTTCTTAAGCCAGCTCCCTTAAACTGTGACGGCATTCTTCTTTCTTCCCTATCTCAACCACTTGGAATACTAATTCAGCTTTGCAGTATCTTCTCAACTCTTAGAAAGAATAAGGCCTAGCACCAAGCTTTGGGGGACACCCACTTTTGACAAATGAGACTGAGAATAGGAGAAGAAAAATACAAAAATATTAAAAGAAACTAGGCTCATTATGCAAGTAAAATATATGGATCTCAAAGGCAGAATGTATAGAGGCAACTCAGAATCACAGGTCGCCCAGGACACAAAAAAGTTTACCATCATGGGCGGCTAGGTGGCGCAGTGAATAGAGCGCCGGCCCTGGAATCAGAAGGCCCTGGAATCAGAAGGCCCTGAGTTCGGAGCTGGCCTCTGACACTTAATCCATAGGAACAAAAAAACCTAGCCGTGTAACGTTGGGCAAGTTACTTAACCCCAATTGCCCTAAAGGGGCGGCTAGGTGGCGCAGTGAGTAAGAGCCCCAGCCTCGGAGTTGGGATGACCCGAGATCAGATCCGGCCTCAGAAAATGAGCACCCACGCATAAATAATGACTAGCCGTGTAACCTTTAGCAAGTTACTTAACCCCAATTGCTTTAAAAAAAAAAAAAAAGTTTACCATCATAAGTAAGGAAAGACTAGAAGAGACTTCCCAGAACATCTGAATGTAGAAATTCCAATGGGAAGAATCTACAAATTGCCTCCAGGAAAAAAAAAGCTGTAAATCCCAAGACATATATAGTGGTTAAATTTAACAATGCAAATTCAGAACCCAGTTCTGCAAGCCATTAAGAGAAAGACATGCAAATACAAAGGAAAGCACATTCAAATAACACAAGACTATTCTGCACTTATTAAAAAAACGAAAGGGGAATGGAATATGTTCCAAAGAGCAATGGCACTCAGGACGCAGTACAGAGTGAACTATCCTACAAATCTGGGCTTAAATATACAGGACAAAAGATGGACATTTAATAATAAATATGGACAATATTCATATATTATAACATCCACAATATTAATATGAAATAAAAATGGAAACATTTTTATAAAGAAAACCAGAACTGAAGAGATTATTTGTTTCTCGAATCCTCAAGCAAGAGAACTGAAGGAGTGATTAGATGTGTATAGCAATAGTACTGGCATGACAACAGACCGGGAAGTGACTTCTTTCTAAATGGACACAAGGAGCAGGGGTACAGACAGAAATCTCATAAAGCTAACGAAGAAGAGGCAGACAGGGGGCTTTATGGACAGATCCTGGCAATACCCTATCTATAGGTGAATGCTTCTTTTGTGGGATTACCTTAGAACAAGGAAGAGAGGGAGGGTAACAGGGAGATAGAGAGAAGAGACAGATGTGCCTGGGTCAAATCAAGGGCTGACAATGAGGGGAAGGGGATCTCTGTGGTCTCAGAAAAAGATGAGCCTACAGGAGAGTGGGTATGGAGGATGGGGGAAAAGGCTGAAAACAGGTGGAAAGGAAGGAGGCCTTACTTTGGAGGTGTGAGGGGATTTCACCAATGAATGCTTCTATGAACAAAAGGAGAGGATCTCATACTAGATGAGGCTCAGGGATTTGGTGATTTTCCTTTCTATGCTACTACTAAATAAATATCCTTTCATTAACTTTTAGATGGTCTACAAGTATCTGATTTCATTCCAACTCTAAACTCATAGAGCCTGACCAGTCTCAATCTGGCCTAGCTCTCAATGGACTATGGAAAGTCTAAATATAAATATGGTTGCTCTACCTATTTAAAGAATTGTTATTGCTACCCTTTGTTTTTATATCATCTACAGTTCCCAATACACCCTTTCCTCCTCCCCCTCCCAGAGAACCAACCTTTACAACAAAACTAATTATGCAAGACTACTACATTCTTTCCAGTAGTGTACAAAGCCTGCCCCTAATGCAAAGTCTCAACAGGACACCAACCAAACTATAATAAAACCAGAATATGAGAAACATCCAATAGCAAAGTGCCCAGACTGGATACAAGTCCAACTAGAATTTATAGAATAAATGAAACAAATGATTGTTTAAAATGATACTATAAATCAAACAAGAACTCTAGAACAAGGGTTCTTATCTTTTCTGTGTCACGAACCCTTTAGCAGTCTAGGCAAGTCTATGGAAAATGTTTGCTGCCTATACTAACAACTGCAGGAATAACTCAATATCAGTTAGAGGTTAGTGAAACTGAAATGCATTGTGTTCCCATCCAAGTTCATGGACCTCATGAAATCTATCCACTGATCACTCAGAGTTGAGAAATAAAAGGAAAATGAACAACTTATTACATGGCATACAAAATCTTACGCATGTGAAAATTAAAATGGACTAAATAGAAGTTAATGATGTCATGAAACAAGAACTATTTTAAAAGGCCAAAAGAAAAAAATACTAGAAAATTTATGGTATCTTATACCAAAAACAATAGACCTAGAAGGTAAATAAAAGTGATCTGTCAGAAATGTCTATATAAAAATGTTTATACTCTAATTAGGAAGATGATATAAATCTACCTTCAGAATGATACTACCAAGTATCCCAGGAGTTAAATGAAACAGACTCAAGGAGTGGTTAGGTTTTGATTATTTAAAAGATGGGAAAGGGAGGGAAGAAGGAATATACTATGGGAAAAAAGGGGAAAGGGTAGAGTTACTATCTTACATAATTGAGGTATAAAAGTAAAAAACTATAGAAACAAGGAAAAGGAGGCAGTCATTTGAATCTTACTTTGATCAGAAGTGATCAAAAGGGAGAATACATACAGAATTCAGGGCAAAAATACATTCAATTTAACAAGGAAAGTGGTTCATAAGGTGGTTCCCTTTCCTACCTATCCAATTTTCTTACACCTTGTATTTCTCCATGTCTTCTTCCATCCAATGACAGTGGCTGGTCTCCTTGCTATTCTTGAACCAGACTTGGATAAATCTCCTAACTCTGGACATTTTCCCTGGCTGATTCATGCATAAAATGCTTTTCTTCATCTTCTTCTCCAGCTTCCTTCAAGTCCCAGCTAAAATCACACCTTCTCCAGGAAGCCTTTCCTGAATTCTAGGGCCTTCCCTCTATTGATAATTCTCATTTATAGCTTTTGTACCATTATGTGCATGTTGTCTCCCCATCAGGTTACAAGCTCCTCAGGGTCAGGGGTTGTCTTTTACCTTTCTTTGCAACCTTAGTGCTTAGCACAATGTCTAACACACAGAAGGCACTTAATTTTTTTTTTTCTTACCAACTATACAAGAGAGGGGAGTAACCTGGTGAAAGATGACACTTGCAGATGAAAGGTTCTAGGAGTAACATCTTGTAAAAAAGAGTCGTCTTTTCTATAAAGTCAAGTCAAAAACCTGAGTATGAAGCATCCTTCTTGCCTATTCATGAAACACTTCTCCCCTCTTCAAAGGAACAAGGACAGGAGACAGATTTTCACACTCAACCAACGAATGAATTTTTTTACTTTGCTTCATTTACTAAAAGATGGCTTTTGTGGGGGCCAGGTTGGTTTTAGGAGAGATATTGTTTAATGAGAGTGATGCAAAAGTTGAAAAAAAATAACAAACCCAATGAAATATTTAAAATCTACACAGTATAGCAGGAAGAAGTTCGTAAGGGAATACAGATAGGAAGCAGAGTTTAATTTAACGCATACTCTCTTTGAGATTCATGGGCTTTGTTTGTAGAGATCATGTGTTCATCAACATTACTGCCTTTTTACTTTCCTTCTTCCAAACTCTTTTTCATCTTTCTCTGCTGCTAAGAACACTTGCCACTGAATTCAATTTTTTTCCTCCTTTGCTAATTATTTCTGCTGTGTAGGCCATGTGTGCTATCATTTATTCTCTTCTGGTTTTTTTTTTAATGTCTTTCATGTCCCTGGAATTCTTATTTCATATTCTTTTGCTATTAGATAGGGTTTTGTGTTTAACAGGTATTATTTCAATTTCTTGTCTTATGTTAATTTGGAGACATTACATTTTATTTTACATTTTAGCACTCATTCTTTCTTACAATTTTGGTGTCACCTCTTGATTTATTTGCTTGTGATCAAAGGGTTTAATTAAATTACCTTCTCTTGAAATCTTTGATGGGTTTAACATTCCCTTGTCACTTACTTTCTAATTGAAGGGGAATTAGAGGAGTGTAGATTAAGAGAAAGTTTTGTTTTAAATAAATCAAACTAGCTTAGATGTATAAAAAAGGAGGTATAAACATACCACTGGCTCTGTGAAGTAGCAAAGAATGGGAATGTGAAGAAGTACACATACATTGGGAAATGGCTGAACTAAGTATATAAACGTAACGGAATACTATTGCACTCTAAGAATAAAGGGGATGGTTTCAGAGAAATCTGGAAAGACTTGTATGCAGAAGTGAAAGAGATGATGGAGAATAAAGTGAATAGAGCCAGGAAAACAATTTATAAAATGACAACAATATGGAAATAACTAACTTTGAACGAACTAGGAACTCTGATCTTCATAATGATTTAGCATGGTGCCAGAGGACAATGATGAAACATTTTATAAAGGACTCATGAAGAATAAGATATATTTTTTTGGACATGGTCAATGGGGAAATCTGTTTTGCTTAATTATACGAGTTTGTAACCAGAGTTTTGTTTTTCTTTCATTCTCAGTGAAGAAAGGGGGTGGTTGTTGTTAGAGTGGGAGGGAAAGAGAAATTTTTTTTCTGATTGAAAAAAAAAAATAACAATAAAAACCTCAAGCACAAGCTGATAAATCAACCAAGAATATATTAAAAAGAAGAGAAAATGGTCAGCAGGACTTCTAAACAGCTGCAATTCTCTCAGACTACAGATTAAAAAAATTTTTTTAAAATAAAGAACAAAGTGAAATCACAGCAAAATTAGAATAAAAAGAATAATCAGAACATATTATACACAGTTATATGCTAACAAAGAGAAGGACACAAAACAAGTCAAGGAATAATTTCAAAAATATAAAATAAACTATCAGAAGACCAAATAAAGATCTTAAATACCCCAATATCAAAAAAATAAATAGATCTAACTGTAAAGGAACTACCAAAGGGGAAGAAAAAAACAACAGCAACAACAACTTCTGGTCCTCATCCATTCAGAGGAGAATTCTATCAAACTTTGAAAGAACAGATAGTACATATACTTCAAAAATTATTCACAAATTTGAAAAAGAATATATCCTACCAGAGTCCTTTTGGAAGTAAAATATAATTCTAATACCTAAACCAGGAAAAGATAAAACATGGGAAGAAAACTCCAGGACAATTTAATGAACACTGACTCAATTTCAAACAAAAACCTATAAAAAAATTATAGCAATTTATCCAAGAAATCATTCATTATGATCAAGAGAAATTTATATGAGGGATGCAAAGATGTTTTAATATTAGGAAAACAATCAACATAATTAATTATATTAAAAAACCAAAACATCTAAAACCACATGATCATCTCAACAGATGCAGAAAAAGTCTATGACAAAGTACAAAACTTTTTTATGCTAAAAACTTTTTTAAAGTAAAGGCATGATGTTGTTATTCATTCATGTCTGACTCTTCTTGACCCCATGGACCACAGCATGACAAGCCCATCTATCCTTTACTATCTCTCAATGTCTGCCCAAGTTCATGTTCATTTTTTTCCTTTTTGGAGGGGGGAAGGCTGTGTTAAGTGTCTGAAGCTGAATTTGAACTCAGGTCCTCCTGACTCCAGAGCTGGTGCTGTATTCACTGTACCACCTAGCCACCCCCAATGTTCATTCTTTCCATGACACTATCCATCTCATCCTCAGCCATCCCATTTTCCTTTGGCCTTCAATCTTTCCCAACACCAGGGTCTTTTCCGATGAGTCTCATCTTATCATTGTGTGTTCAAAGTATTTAAGGCTTCAATTTCAGAATTTAACCTTCCAGAACTTGTCTGACTTAATTACTTTAAGTACTGACTAATTTGATCTCTTTGATGGCCAAGGGACTATTAAGAGTCTTCTCTTGCATCACAATTCAAAAGCATATAGATTTTGTGGCACTCAGCTTTCCTTATAGTCCAACTCTCATAGCCACACATGCTACTAGAAAAACCACACCTCTGACTGTACAGACCTTTGTCAACAAGGTGATGTCTCTGATTTTTAGTCTGCTGCCCAGTTTTACCATAGCTTTACTTCCAAGGGGCAAGCACCTTTTAATTTCATGGCCGTAATCACTGTCTGCAATGATTTTTGAGTCCAATGATATAAAGTCTGATAGGCTTCCATTTCTTCTCCTTCTGTTTGCCAGAAAGTAAGGGGACCAGCTTCCAGGATCTTGGGTTTGTTTATTTCTTTACATTAAGCTTCAAGCCATTTTCACCCTCTTTCACCCTCATTAAGAGGCATCTTAATTCCTCTTCATTTTTTGCCTTTTAAAATAATAAGATTCATTTATAAAAACAAAAGATCTAGGATATCAAGGGAAATGAGAAAAAGGAGGGAAAAGGAAGATATAGCATTTCCAGACTTAAAACTATATTGTAAAACAGGAATTATCAAAATAATTTGGTATTAGTTAAAGAATAGAGAGACATATCAGTGGAATGGACTAGAAAAGGGAGATTCAGAAACAACAGAACTCAATAATCCAGTGTTTGATAAAGTGGGTATGAACCCTTTTGAACCAGAGACTTCATCACTGGGTTTATATTCTAAAGAAATCATCAATAAGAACAAAGTTTCCATATATCCCAAAATATTTATAGCAGCATGTTTTGTGACAGCTAAGAATTAGAAACAAAGTAGATGCTCATCACCTAGGAATGGCTAAACAAATTGCATACATGAATATAATGGAATACTACTGTGCACTGTAATGAAGACAGAGAAGCATGTCAAGATCTTTATGAACTGATACAGAGTGATGCAGAGCCAAGAAAATAATATACAGAGTAACTACAAAAATGGAAATGGAAATAACACCCCCAAATCAAAAGTAACATTAACAAAATTATAAGCAGGACTCAGAATGAAGAAATATGGGAAAACACTTTCAACCCACTCTTTCATGGAGGCAGGAGATCCACAGGTGTTACACACTGTGCAATTTTTGGACTTTTTCATTGTATCAATAAGCTTTGCTGACTTTTTTTCTCCTTCTCCAAAAAATACTATTTGTCATATGGGATAGTTCTCTGGGAGATAGAGGGAAAGGGCTACACTCTATACTATGGTGAAATAAAAAACAGAAAATGTTAGTAAAAATTTACTTTTTAAAAAAGGGAGTAGGAAACATTTCAAGAGTCATCTTCTACATGAAGCCTTTCCTGATCCCTCCAGTTTCTAGTGCCTTCTCCACCAAAAGTACTTTGTACTATATCTTCTATATATTTAAATATATATGTGTCATCTCCTCTGATAGAATTTAAGATCTTTAAGGGCAAGAATTATATCAGATATAGTCTCATGTACAGAAGGCACTACAGAAAAAAAATCCTATCTGTATACAAATATTCATAATAGCATTATTTGTGAAAATAAAAACTAAAAATCACCCATATATCCAATAACTCAAGAATGGATAAACAAATCTTAAAATATTATAGACTATTACTATTACCATAAGAAATTATATAGAGGGAGGGCTAGGTAGCGCAGTAAATAGAGCACTGGCCCTGGAGTCAGAAGGACCTGAGTTCAAATCAGGACTCAGACACTTAATACTCACTAGCACTAGCCATGTGACCTTGGGCAAGTCATTTAACCCCAATTGCCCTACTCCCCCCCCCAAAAAAAAGTAAAAAAAAAGAAATTATAATTCAGAGTAAAGGCATTTAACGAAATTCTGATTCCTATCCTATAGCATCACATTTTAAAAAAATTCTTTCTATGTCATTTCTTATGGTGTAGTAATATTCCATAATATTTTATAATTTGTTTAGCCTTGAATTACTGGATAGATGGGTGGTTTCTAGTTTTTGGGTCTAGTCACTGAGTTGTCAAGTCAAGAGACAGACTTAGCAGTAAAAATTTGAGTAGCAGAGTAGATCAGGGCCAGGGAGCCTAGCTGAACAACTTGCCCAACATAGATGCTGTACATTGCCAGGGGGTGGGGCATGGGGGTATGAAGATGACTCAGGAAGGAAAAGGACATTAGGACTCTAAAGTCCTGGAAGTGTGAGTTGCCTTGGCCATTTGAGTTCTCTCCATGTGTACCCAATGTTTGTTCACTCTTTTGCTAATGTCCTTTTACTTCTGTTCACTGTAGGGTTCACTGTCTCTCACTGGGTAAGCTGCTTTACAGCAAGATGCCACTGCCAATAGTAGGAGAGTGGAGGAAACAAAAACTTGTACTCCAACAGAGGCACAAAGGGAAAAAGACAAAGAGGAATCCCCCCCCCCAAACCCCCTCCCCAAAAGTTGAGTTCTTCTGAAATACCAGGCAACTCCAAAACCAGAAATTACTCACTTCTAGATGGTCTAGCTTGTTATTTAAATGTCAATGGCGTATGGCTAATAATCCAGTCAGTCAAAACTAGCCACTTTATTGTTTTGTAGATACCTCTCATGCAGAAACAAAGCAACGCACGCCATTCTTTATGTGAGCCACTCTAAGTGTCTTGTCATAACACACCGTCACTTTTCCTAGAAGATTCAGTTGATCAAAGTACTGCCATCAGCCTCTCACATATCGATCAGCAAGATCCAGAAAATTAGAGTAAAGAAAAGTATTCAGAAGAAAAGCAAAAAGCTTGCTGATATTATCTGATTAAGGTTAATATGGATTTTTTTTAAAAAGCCAACTAAACAAAGGAAATGTCTGGTTTCATTTAGAATATGTATCTTTATTCTTGTTGGCATAGGACTTTGTTTTTATCAGTTAATAATAAAAATAACTGACATTAATGTGGTGCTTTAAAATTTACAAAGCACTTTAAAAAACAATTTACCAATTCATGAGACAAGCACTATGGCAGTGTTTTCCTCAAATCTCTCCAAACCAAAGCCCCAGAAAAAGAAAACATGTATCAAAATATGAAGTGACTAAAGCAGAATCCACAACACATCAAGACAACAAACTTTATACAAGGGGTTAAAAAACCCCTAAGACATAACAAAGAACTACAATATTTGGAATTCTCACACAACCTCCCAAATCTCAAACCCATGCTGGGTAGCAGGCCTATGCAGCATAAATAATCTTAGAAATTTATGCTTAATTATTGTAGGGGGTCCCAACCTGGTATCCCATAGCAGTGACTAACACTTCACTTCTCTTCCCTAGATCCACAAGAGATAAGAGTTACAAATACCAGCAGCTAGGGTGGTGCAGTGAATAGAGCACCTTCCCTGGAGTCAGGAGGACCTGAGTTCAAATCTGGCCTCAAACACTTGACACTTACTAGCTGTGTGACCTTGGGCAAGTCACTTAACCCCAACTGCCCTACCTTCTCCCCTATCCCTCCTCCAAAAAGCCAAAAAAAAAAAAAAGTTACTAATTCTGTTCATTCATGCAAAGGAAATGGGAAAGAAAACTACACTATAGGGAAAACATTCAAAATCAATTAGAAAAGAAGAAACTTCCATGTCAAGGAAAAGGGGACTGGAGAACCAATTAATCAAATCAACAAACATTTATTAAGTCTTTACTCTGTGCCAGGCACAGTACTAGGCAAAAACAGCCTCAAGGAGCTCACAGTCTAAAGGAGAGAATGTTAACAATTATGTACAAGAAATAGGGAGTAATCTCAGAGGCCCCAGGAAAGGCACTAACAACAGGAAAGTTTTTAGGTGAGGATAGTACTAATAGCTAGAAGGATAAGGAAAGGCTCCATGTAGAATACAGTGAGTGAATTGGCCCTTTAAAGAAACTAGACATTCTAAGAGGAAGAGGCAAAATGGAATACATGAGGGTAGTCTTTTGTCTCACCCCCAGCCCAACAAAATATTCTGGGACAGGACTTTGGCATATAGACCTCACACAAACTAAGGGTTTCATAAATGCTTGCTGACTTGATCTATTTTTGGTTGGTTAATTGGGTTTTCAGTCCCCTTTTCGCTGATATGGAAATGCCTTCCTTTTTAATTGGTTTTAAATATTTTCCCCTATACATCTGACAAGAAGCAGGCAATGCCCAGTCACAATTAACAATTATCATAATAATTATAATAATATTCAATATATGGTAAAATCTTGAGAAAAAAATAGAGGCAACTCTTATTTAAAATAACTGTGTATAAAATATCTGGGAGTCAATCTACCTAGGTATAGTAAAAATTACAAAATACTTTACTGAAGCAAAGAACGACTTGAAGGATCAGAGGGATATTATGTGGCCATGGTTGGGGGGGAGGCAGAATGGTGCACAAATTTAATGAAAATCATACTCAAATTGTATCTGTCATCTCCAATCCACTGAATTCCCTCCAATAATTCAAACTGCAAATGCTACTACCTAAAATAATTTATAGGTTCAGTGTTAATTAGCAAGCAAATACTTGAGAGCCAGAAAAATTGGTTTTTGGAAAAACCAAAGTTCTAAAATCTCGAGTAATATGAAGAAAGTAGGGAGAATCACAAGCACTACCAGATATCAAATTATACTACAAAACAGTATCATCAAAACTATTTGGAACCATTAAAAAAAATAAATTTAGTATTAGTAGAACAGATAGAAAAGTCAGAATCAGAAATAACTGAATTTAATACCTCTGTTTTTATAAACCTGGGAACACAAACTGCTTGGTGAAGGATTCCTAATTCAAGAAAAACTACTTGAAAAACTGGAAAGCAGCTTGACAGAAATTCAGTATAGGTCAATACAGACAACGTTTATTACAATAAGCTCAAAACAGATGTACCACCTGAAATTAAAGGTTGCATCATTAAGGAAATTAGAAGAAAAATAAATCAGGCCCCCTTCCTAAGTATCAAAAGGAGTAGAATTCTTAACCAAGAGAGAAAAAAAAGAGTACAAAAGATAAAATAGATAATTATCATTATATGAAATTGAAAAGTTATGGCATAAACAAAATCAATACAGCTAGGATAAGAATGGAACATACTGATTATTAAAAAAAATTGCATCAAGTATCTCTAAGCTATAAAGGGAATTTATACATATAAAAATAAGAGCCATTTCCCCAAAACAGTAATAATTTAAAATGAAATCTTATATGTTATATTTTAATATTTATTATATGTACATATATGTATGTGTGGTATACATTGACATTTCCCTAAATTCCAGCCTCAAACTAATTATTAAAATGCTACAGGGCCTGGTAATTCTTTTATGACTCAAAAACAAGTCTCTAGACTAAATTATAAAGGCAGCAAAAGACTACAGCAAAACAAGGACGGACTACACCTAAAATGGGCCTTGCCTTAAAAAAAAAAAAGTGGAATTTTAGTTAGGAACAAGAAGAAACCTAGCTTCAGTGACGAAGAGAAGACAAATGGATATGAGAGAAACCACCTTGAGAATTAATCTCATAACTAGAGTGAAGATTCTAAGTAACCAAATGAATGATAAAATGTGTCAAGTTGCTATACTAAATAAGAGATACTAGAAGAATTGCTAAAGAAATAGCTACTAAAAGTTACATCAAGATACTTTGCTTATCTTCATCATGATCAAAAGATATTTATAGCCATAATGAAAAAAAATCATACTTAAAAGATTTTAATTGTTCAAAAATTTATTAAGTATCAGTCTTTAAAGGTGATATAATTATCCTTTCTAAGAAAAATCAACTTGTTAATGAATTAAATGTCTCTTCTGGGGCATCACTTAATCCAGAAAAGGTAGACACTACATTATTTATTCTTTATTTAGTGCCTCTAGAGGCAGAGTAGCATAGTAGATGGAGGGTTGGCTTTGAATAATAATAGTAAATAAATAATGATAGCTAGCATTTCTATAAAGGAAGCAATTTAAGATTAGAAAAACACTTCACAAATATTATCTCACATTATCTTCATAATGACCCAGAGAAGTAGGTGCCATATGCTGTGCCACTGAGAAGCCAGAAAGACCTAGGCTTAAATTATGCCTCTGCCACATACCAGATATGTGAGCCTGGGTAAATTATTTAACCTCTCAGTGCCCCAGGCAAACTGTGATTACAAGTCACAGAGAAGTTAGAGACTTTCACAGGTACAGAAAGTTCCTCACTCAAAGCTGTCTACATGAAAGAAATCACAAATTCAGTCTCTATATAAAACCCTTCTAAAGTAAAAATTACTTAATCAAATGAGTTTGTGGTAATGGTTTAAAAAAAAACAATACAAAAAATCTGAAAGTCTGGTACAATTTTCTACATGAATCATATTTAACATCCCATTCATCCTAATTTAACGTCTCCTACTAGTGTGTTAGTATTCTTTATGAAAAACACCCTTTCCAGCTCCCCAAAGGCTAAAGTTAAATGGTTAAAGAAAGATCAATTTAGAGGTGGAGGGGCCCATTACAGGAAGTTAAGTACCAGTCTCAGGATCCGAACCTATATTATTTGGTTCTAAGTATAGTTCTATTTCCAGTGCAATGTGCTACCTCTTAAAAAGTTCAAACTTTTAACTATAGGTGCTTTAATATTCTTTCATCTTACCTTTTTCTAAATGTTGCTTTTCTTGTAAGAATTTAATCAAGTTCTAATTTTAAAAAGGGGTATTTCAGAGAGAAGCAACATGCCAAACCAACTTCTTTGCCTAACCACAAAAAATTACCATTATCAAGGCTTTCCCCCAAAATGGATCTCCTCTCCTACCATTACTTCAAGGCTGAAAAAGAATTTTTCAATTTCCATAATACTTACCATCTTTGGAGATATGGTACATGATTCCTTCTGGGAAGAGAATTTAAGGCATAAGACTTAAATAATTGGGTTCTTTTGGAATGATTAACATGTAGAGATCAGACTACAAAAATTGTGAAAATATTCTTAGTAGTAAATCAATGTTATCAACTAAAAAATACCCTAAAGTAACTAGGCTTCTAACCAAGCCTAAGGCATTCTGCCTTCTTCTATATGGGGAAAGAGATATGACTCCTGAGTGATGGAAAGAATGAGATGAGACTGTGTACCTGGTATAAAGAATAAACGTGGTGCCAGACCTTCTACAAGGAAAAACACATATAAATCCAGAAACACTTTGGGAGAGACTAGGAGAGAAAAGTTACAGACATGGGGAAACCAGCTGTTCAACATGTCCTTGATTTCCAGTTTGCCTCCCTATAGATTAAAATGGACTTCTAACTTGGATGAGACTAGGCCTTCTCTCTTGCTTTGAGATGAGATTTAATTTTAATTGCAGCCAAAGAGCTCATTTACTGATGTTTTCTCTGGTATATTACATCTGAATGACTTATCTGATTTCTGTTTGCTTGGATAAATGGATTTACTCACTATTCATTTATGCAATGGACTTTTGTATAAGCATTTTGTGGAAAGAAGCTAAACTGGCCAGTAAGTGTACACAAAAGCCACTCTCTCCTTTAATTGCAACCACAGCTGTCTCTTATATTTTTATACCTATGTTCATTAAGCCTGAGTGAAAGACAATCTAATGAAAAGTACAAACAAAGCAAGAGAGAGAATTATCTCTAAATTTTTTTAGAGTAGGAAGGGAACTCAGAACATCTTTCTAGTCCAGGGGTGGAGAACCTGTGGCCTCAAGGCCACATGTGGTCCTCTAGGTCCTCAAGTGCAGCCCTTTGACTGAATCCAAACTTCACAGAACAAAATCCCCTTAATAGAAGGATTTGTTCTGTAAAACTTGGGACCCGGTCAAAAGGCTGCAGCCAAGGATTTAGAAGGCCACACGTGGCCTCAAGGCTGTAGGATCCCCACCCCTGAAACTTCCTCATATTTATAGATGATGCAACTGAAGTCTAAAAAGGTGAAAGAACTTGATTAAGGACAAAAGCTAATTAGTGAACCCCACTGGACCATAAACTCTTTTCTGCAGCTTTGATTTTAGCAGATACCTAAGATAAGTTGGATGAACACAGGTCATGCATTAGAACACAGTTTTCATAACTCCCACTCTTTTCACAATATTTAATACTGCTTATTATAAACCCATTCAGAAGATTGTCTCAATTTAGCCGTTAACTATTTCACAACTAACAGATAAAATAGGATCATAGTCCAAGACATTTCAGTTTAGAATAGTATTGGTTTTACCTGATGGTATATGATATAACTAATACTTCCCAGTTTCTTCTGTTTCCCTCCCACTTGGGGGCAGGGCTATTCAGACTTGGCAAATGTTCCAAGTCTATGTGAGACCCTGCCCTACTAAGGCCAAAATTTAAACTCTGGGACTTCCTGCCTCCCAAGTCTAGCACTTTTTTGTGCTTATCCACTGTGCCACCTAGCTGACACTTAGAATTTGTATAAATTATATTTCAGAGGTGTGATATTCTATAAGTGCCCTGACATGGGTCATCCTGATTCAAGCTGCTCCTATTATTAACTGCTGAATGACCTATATAGCAGTGCCTCATTTTGTGGCCACATAAAACCTAAATTAAGACAGTGCTTAACACAGTGCTTGGCCCATAATAGTCCCTAAATAAATACAAAGTAATTTCAAGAGGGGTAAAACACTAGTGACTAGGTGAGGAAGGGGGAAAGGGTAAGCAAGAAAAGTCTTCTAAGTAGTGGCTGCTGAGCTGTACTTAAGGCAAGCAAGGAGATGAGGAAGGAAAGCCACAGAAATGGTTATGCATGAGGAATGGCTAGTTTGACTGGGACAGAGAGTATATGAACAGGGCAATACAAAATAAAATGTAAAAGACAGGTGGGAGACAGATTATAGGAGCTTAAATGTCAGGTAAAGATCTTGTATTTTATTATAGAAGCAAATGAAGCACCTGGAGATTTCTGGGTAGAGGGAGTACATGGTGACATGACCAGATATGTTTTGGATATATCAATTTGGTGGCTTGTGGACAAGGGACTGGAGAAGGAAGAGACTGGAATCAAGGAGACTATGTGTGTGTGTGTATAATAGATTTTTGTAATAGTCTAGGCAGAGGTGATGAAGGCCCAAACTACTAGAGTGGTGTGAATAGAGAGAAGGGTATAAGTGCAAGAGACTGTGTGGATGCAGGTTCTTGACAAAATTTGGCAACTGATTAAATATGGAAGCAGAGGGAACAGGAAGAGTCAAGGATGACATGGGAAAATTTGGAGGAGTTCCGTGTTTAGGGGGAAATAACATAATGAATTCCATTTTAGATATATTGAGTCTAAGATACCTATAGGACTTCCCAAGGGAGATGTTCAACAGTGAGTTGGTAATACAAGACTGGCATTCAGGAAAGGCATTATTAGGGCTGAATATACAGATTTGTCACCTACACAAGGATGATAAATGAGAGTTAATTAGATCATCAAGGAGTTTAGTGTAGAACAAGAACATGGCAGAGCATTAAGAAGCACCTACATTTAAGGAGTGGAAGACAGATGTGAACACTGGTTAATTTGTAGATAATTCCTCAATACAATTAGAACTGAAAACATCAAAATTAACCTAAGAGAATCTCATTCTAACTTTCCAGGCCTATTCTCTGGATGAAGTGTAGATGAGCAGTCAAATGGTTAAAAGGCTAGCAGAAAGAACAGAAATAGAAGCAAAAGCTTTATGCTGTAGAACCAAGCTGTACCCATTTAATTACCTAAGCACTATATAGAAAAAGAAAACACTCAAGATTCAGGAGGGTTGCTTTCACATTAAGTTTCAAACAAAAGCTTCAAAATATAGAAGGTAATAATTTTCATTCCCAAGAGCTTTATAAATCAACAGGAGAAATCTCATCATGGAAAAACTGACATGATTCTATAAATACGTTTAGACTTTATTGCTTCAAAGTCCTCTTTTCCTGTGGATTAAAAAAAAACCAATCATGGCACATTTAGGTTATCTTCTCATAAAATTACTCTCTTTAACCAGAACTGGAATAATTTTGGACTCTGGAAGGTAAAATCCAGAAAGTTCTATGACCTTTACAAAACTAGTAAGTTTTAAAAAATTGTGACTTACATTATCCCCTATATCCTCTTTAGAATTACAAAAAAAACCCAGTTATTCAGATTTTTTGTCTTGTTTTAATTATCATAATGGGGGGAGGGGAGTAGATGATGAGGGTGGAGGCAAGAGACAAATTGCCAAGTATGGAATTGGAACCCAACTGATGGTCATTTACCCCCACAGGCAATATAAACACCCACAGAGGATTTAAGGCTTTCAGACAAAAATAAAAATTACTTCTATTTTTGGCATGAGAAATTAACTGAATGCTTGGAAATTAAGGTAAAGTAAGAAAATTGGCTAAACACCTAGTGATGGTTGAATTTCACCAGGATGCTGCGTTCATCACAGCTCTTCTTTGCTGCACTGCAGAGACGCCATCTTCATCTAAATCTTCACTCAATGCAGCCCTTTCATCTGCATCTTAAAAACAAGGTTGAAGAGGAAATCCTCTCCAAACACCGCCCGAGGGTCAATCAGGAGTCCCCGGCACACCCAGAGCTAAAGGCAGATCTTCACCCTGCCAGCCTCTCCTTTCAAATACCAGGAGTAAACAGCCCATTTTTAGCCAGCCACCCCAAGCCATTCCTCTTCCTGCTTTTACACACCCTGCTTCTTTCTCCTTGTATTTAATCTTAAGGACACGGGCTATTCTGGAGCAAAACCATCCAGAGGCCACAGGCAGGAGGAGAAGAAGGCACGGGGGAAGTCACTCCACAGAGGGGCTCCAAGTCTCCCCAGACGTGTCCCCAAAGCGGACACGCAGAAAGCTGGAAGGCAGAAGCTGCAAAGCACGAAAGCCGCAGCTCTGCCCACAGCATTCCGGACAAATGGAGAAGCCCAGGGAGGGAAGGGCGGCTGGGTTTCTGCTTTTGTTTCAGGAAACGTTTTCCTGGAGCGAAGGGAAGGGAAAACGGCAACATGTCGGGGCTCTGGAAAGGTGTGGTGAAAGGGGAGGAGGGGCGGGAGGGGGAATTCTCCATCCATTTGCATAAGAGATGGAGGAGAAAAATTGGAAAATTGGCAATTGCCCTCCAAGGGCTGGTGAGCTATTGGCAACAGATCTCCAGTATTCCCTCTTCCTTCCATCCCCCTCCTCCACCTTCCCGCACAGAGGCGACCAGAGAGCAGAAATAAGAGGTGAATTTGGAAAGATGGTGGTGGGGATGGAAATGAAAGAAGGCAAAGGACGAAGCCTCTTAATAAGGCAGTTGTGTAGTCTTTGGCTCCGTGAACGTTCCTGACGCTGCCCTTCCGGGGACACAACGAGGGAAGGGCAAGGGTCTGGAAATAAGCAAGGGTCTAGAAATAAACAAGGGTCTGGAAATAAGCAAGGGTACGGAAATAAGCAAGGGTACGGAAATAAACAAGGGTCTGGAAATAGGCACGGGTCTGGAAAGGGCAGGCTTGGTGCTCGCCGCATCCCCAGTTTTCTAATCCGTTTGCTGTCAGACTTATTGTCCCCCTTCTCCGGACACTCTCGGAGGAGGCTCGGGCGCCTTCTGGCTGTTTCTATGCACAGACCCTGCTCAGCCGCCCATGAAGGAGCTGGGCTGGGCTGCAGCCCTGCCAAGGCTGACACTCTAACTTAAAAAGAGGCCGTCATTTTTAGGGTCAGGTGGGAGGAGGAGAGGCAGGAAAAACATCAGCCAGGGAGGGTGGGAAGCTTGTGGTCTGGATGGGGAAGAGGAGAGACACCTGCCCACTGCGGGTGGTTACGGCAAACTCCCCCCGCCCAGAAACTGCAGGCGCCGGACTGAGGACAGACAAAGACTGGGCAAAAGACGGCTCCCAGGAAGCGAATAATCCTGCCCCGCTTCCCCTCTCCGCGCCTCCCTGGGCCCCTAGGCCCGTGCACCTACCTCCAGGGCTCCAACAGTCCAGGAGAGCAGCAGCAACGGCACTAAAGGAGGCAGCATCCCGACCCTGCGCTAGGAGACAGACGCTGGCGGCTCGGGCTTCCTCGCGGCCACTGCAGCTGCAGCTGCGCTATTCCTCTTCCTCTCCTCCTCCTCCTCTTCCTCCACTGCCGCGATAGCTGCCGCCGCCTCCGCTTCCTTGTAGCCTCCCTCCCTGCCTTGTCTGGCTTACTGCTGCTCAGGAAACTGAGCAGAAGCAGCTGCTCCAGCCGGGCTCTGGGAAAGGAGTCACCTGATTCGGGCGATCCAGAACGGCGTGGATGCTAAGGGGACGTCGAGAGACCCCTAGCGGAGCCGCGGGGTAACGGCGCCGGCCTCTGCGAGAGCTGAGATGCAGCCTCCTTCACTTCTAGCCCTCCTCCCCCCGAGCCATCAGAGCACACCTGAGCCCCACAGGTGGATGCACAAAGAAAAGTGGCTGCTCAGTATTCCAGAACAGGAGACAAAAGATTAGAAAGTGGATCAGATGAAGTCTTATCCACCCTCCCTCCCTTCCTATGAAAACCTCGGTGTGGAGGACTGTGTGTTTCACATGTATTGGTCCTAAAGAACATATGGGTTATTTGTTTTCCATAAAGAACATAGGAACAAGCAAAACATACTAGAAGGGGCATCATTTCCTGTGGAGTACAATCTTCCCCTTGGCACTTGTAAGGGAGCTGGTCTTTCAGCCTAATCACAAGAAAGTGGAATGATAAGGAGTTGTTCAGCTAAGTGTAAAAATCCAACCAGGAGATGATCCCTTTATGAGGTGCACACGGGTTCCTTGAACAATCATAAAGGTAGTAGTATAGTCTGAGGAATGGCATGCTGGGCCTCAGGGCACCTTTAACAGTTATTTCAATGTCCCAGACATAATCAGGAGAGAACCTGGCAGATGAACCAAGCTGGAGATCATGGCAAAGATGGTGGAAAAGAAGAAAACTATACAGCCTAGCTCTGCTGTCCCACAACCATTCCAACAAAGACTGAGGAAGAGCACCAGATGGAAGAGTGAGTGCCTGACTTCACTGAGAAATGGCGAGGGGTCATAATGACCCATTTTTCAAGCCCAAGATTCAACATACAGGCAAGTAACCAGATTGGACTGGAGGTCAGTAGCTAACAGCGCTCTCTCTCTCTCTTTCTCATACACACACACACACACACACACACACACACACACACACACACACAATCTCATATTCAGGAGTAAATCTGTAGCTCTGATCCTGGAGAAATAGATGGGATATGTGGGATTCAGCCCACAGGTGAATACCATGGAGAGGCCTGCAGATCAGAGGTGGGCCTATAACTCTTGCTCTGACCCAGAAAAGGACTTCAGATTCAGTAGAAAGACCAGAGCAGAGGCCTGCAACTGAGTGACAAAGGCAGAGACCATCAAAGTGGAGCTAACTGTCACTCTAAAGAGCCTCAAAGAAAAAGATTGACTATAAAATCAACTATAATTCCAGAATAAATTAACAAAGAGTTAATAAAAGAGCCCAGATGATAGTATAAATGAAATGATAGCTCTACAGGCAAGAATTGGAAAAGAAATGAGAACTGTGTAGAAAAACTTTGGAAGGAAAATTCTAGGTACAAGAAGTACAAAACCTAACACAAGTAACACACTCTTGAAATAAGAACGGAAAAAATAGAAGTTAATGACTCAGTGAGACAATGAGATTTAAAACAAAATCAAAAGTCTGAAAAAAGGAAACAAATGTAAGATGTCGCAAGTGAAAAATAATTGAATTGGGAAATAGGGTCAATGAAAGGTAATTTAAGAATCACTGGATGCCCTGAAAGCTATGACCAAAAAACAGCCCAGATATCATGTTTCAAGAAATAATAGAAGAAAACTGCCCAGATTTCTTTGAATCAGAGGGCAAAGTGAAAACAGAAAGAATGTCATAATAATCTCCTGAAAGCAATACTGAAATGAATACTACTAGGAACATAAAAACCAAAATTCAGAATTTCCAGGTTAATTATAATATAAAAGTAGTGAGAAAGACAAAATTCAAACACTGAGGAGCCACAATCAAGACCACATTGGATTTAACAACTGAAACTATAAAGAAGCAGAGAGCTCACCAGCTTCTGAAGGGAGGGCAGTAAATAAAGGAGAAAAGTATAAGAGCATAGAATAGAAGGATTACCCTATTAAGGATCATAACTATGAGTATAAATGATATGAACTAACCTATAAAACAGAAGCAAATAGCAAAATGTATCAGAAAGCAGGCTCCAATAATATGTTTACAGGAAATATACTTGTAACATAAAATTTACACAGAGTTAAAATAAGGAGCTTGAACAAAATCTGTTCTACTTCAAGTGAACTAAAAAAAGCCGAGGTACCTGATCTCAGAGAACACAATGGTGAACAGAAAACTAGTTGCTTAAAGGTACCAAAGAGAACAAATTAATATCAATATTTAATATATAAATCATGTGTCATTACATTTAAATATTAAAGAAAAAGTTAAATAATTTAGAGAGAGAAAATAGATAGTTAAAAATATCATAGCTGAGGACTTCAATGTATCCCTTTCATATTCAGACAGATTTAACAGTTAAACAAGAAAGAAATTAAAGACCTGAACAGAATTTTAGAAAGGTTAGATATGATAGATCTCTGCCTATTACTGAATGACAATAGAAAGGAGTAAACATTTCTCAGTTGTGTATGGCATCTGTAAAAAAAGAATTTACTCATACTATGGCATAAAATGTCACCAAAAATTCATAAAAATAAAAATATTAAATGCATCTTTTGCTGACCACTGTATAATAAAAATTATGTCCAGTAAGGGGACTTTGAGGAAAGAATAAAAAATTAATTAGCGACTAAATAACTTAATACTAAAGAATTGATGGGTTAGAATACAAATCATAGAAACAATAGATAATTTCATCAAAGAAAATGATAACAATGAAAAACCATACCAAAGTTGTTGAGATAAAGCCTGACACAAATATCCTGTTAGTTCAATGTAGACATTGGGATAAAATGAGGTAATTTGTTCAATTCTATGTTTTCTCATTTGTTTATATTTCTGTTAAATGGATAAAAAAACTGAAGGAATTTAAAAATCTCTTTTCACTGTTGTATTACTGTCTATGTCTTCTAATTCACTTAATTTTTCTTTTATGAATTCAGTTACTAATACATTTGGGGCATGTAAGTTTAACATTGATATTAGTTTGTTATCTGTGCTTTCTTTTGGCATAATTTAGTATCAAGATACTATGAGGCAACACCCTATTTTCCAGAGCTAAGGCCTAGCAAGCAAGCTGTGCCCTGGGCTTGGCAAACAACAATCCTTTGCGCTCACCCTCTGGATGAACACTGCAGCAACTCAATCACAGAGCTGATTGTCCCTGAGCTTGGGCAATCACCAGCAGGCCCAGACATGAACCTCTGCTGTGAACAGACTTTTTGTCACTAGACAACCTTGCCTCACCATTGTTATTGTGTCTCACTACCATTGCTACACTATACTGTTTGACTTTTTGTCTAGCCACAAGTTCAGCCACAGTAAAGCAGGTCCCCCCACTAGGGGCAGGGACCTGGCACAAGTGTCTACTCTGCCTCCTTCCCACTTACTACTTGTGTAACCCCAGATAAATCACCTAACTGCTTTGAGCCTCAATTTCCTCATATATAAAATGAGGTAGTTGTATTAGATGATCACTTAGGTCCTTTCTAGCTAGGTTTGCCAAAATAAAAGCTTTAAAAAGCAGCTATAACAAATACAGCAGTAAGATGCAACTGATTTCGGCAATAAAAATGCTAGCATGTACCAACAGCTGGCATCAATTTCTTCCATCATTTCATTATGCATGTAGCTTCTTTGTGTATGTTTCATTTTTTTTCTTCCCCATTAGATTGTGAACCTTTTGAGAGCAGGGACTGCTTTTTGCTTCTTTTTGTATCCCCAGAATTTGCCAAAATGCCCGGCACATTTAACAAATATTTATTGACTGACCAACTGAAGGAGACAGAGTTCTATTCAAGTTTGTGAGATTTACCTTAACCTCAGTCTTGGTCTCCTTGCCTCTCCTTTAATATCAATGTCTGTAATGCCAAGCAAAGGCAACTTCCAAGATTCAGAATACCAGCATAGTAACTCTCCATTTTATTCAGTGACAAATTAAGACAAAACATTCACAGAAAATCAAAATACAGCATTCACCAAATATAATTCAATAATTTCCAAGTACTACTCCACCCCTGGGCAGTACATTCATTTAGTCAATCACAAAGTCTCTCTTCTCAAATGGAGATTAAGATTAGCTTCCGGGCAGCTAGGTGGCCCAGTGAGTGGAGCGTCGGCCCTGGAGTCAGAAGGACCTGAGTTTGGATCCGGCCTCAGACACTTAACACACACACAAAACAAAAACCTAGCCGTGTGACCTTGGGCAAGTTACTTAACTCCAATTGCCTTCCAAAAAGCAAAAAAAAAAAAAAAGATTAGTTTCCAATCATAAACAAAGTATATTCATTTGGTCAATCACAGAGCACAAAAAGTCAAGTTTCCTACCCCTGGATCACAACTGAATTACAATTATCATCAGTTAACGCCAAGGACCTTCTCATAAGGGGCAGTGGAGAGCACAAAGGCCATCTATGCCTGAGCTACAACAAGGTTAAGATATCATCACAGCATTCAATACCCAAGGAAAGGTCTTTTCTTCATCTTGACCAGAGGCAAATTCTCAGCAATCTCTATTCCTGGGGAGACAAACCTTAACAAAACCACAATATACATTGCCAGCGTCCTTATCAATTCACTCTCTGCCTGCAGAACAGTCTCTGGACCCCTGAAAATATCAGCAAGATCCTCTTCCAGGATTTCTGTAAACATACAACAAGAAAATCCTTCTTCAGGGCTTCTGAACCAACAGCAAGGTTTCAGGACCTCTACAGCAACAGCACTGTCCACCAGCACATGAATCTGGCAAAACAACATCAAACAGACAGACAAAATACTGGATCACAGCCATGTCTCCTCAGTCCTTGGCAGCTCTGGGTGGCAGCTCCCAAAAGTCCTGGGCAGCTCGAGCTGGCCCTCAGCAATCCTCTCTCTCTGCCTCCACGATGCTGCTTCCAAAAGTTCTTCCTTCTTTGCTCGGTCCTCCTCTCTAAATCCATGGCATCAGTTCCTCCCAGTTTAGCCCTCTCTTTTCATGTCAACAAGTCCATCCCACAAGTGGGATTCACAAGCTCTGGGTTTCAATACTCAACCCTAAAACCAAACCAATACCAGGGGATCTTTAAATTCCATTACTATTATATTCCACCCCTCCAGGATCCTTGGCCTTACAATCTCAATCTAAAAGGCCATGGATCCTGGAACAAATAGAGGCACTGTGCTTTGTAATCCTACCAACTATGCCATAATGTAATGCCATGCATGAGCAGCTTTCCAGAAGAACGCTACTATGAACAGCTTTTAAGGTTCTGATTACACAGTATAGTGAACACTCTATTTATTCCATAACAAATCAAAGCAAAACATTCACAGAAAATCAAGGTACAGCATTCACAATATTACAACTTATCACAGCACAACAGTTTATCATTAAAACGGCCACATTGTTTTCACCAAAGTGGTCACAATATTTGGAACAAAGAACAATCATCTCAAAGTACAATAATCAAAGTCTTCCACTCATGGGGCAAAGTCTTAAGTCAACTCAGTCAGTCACTTATTCAGCAATCAATTACTACGTATCATTAATCACCAAGTACAATAGAAGATATAGATCCTCCACCCCTAGGTCACTAGTAAGCTACAATTTCATCATTACTTAGTGTCCAAGGAGAGGTCTTTTCATCTTGACTTGGGGCTGGTTCTCAGATTCCCTGGATCCCCTTCCATGGTCCCAGATTCTACCTGAATTCACCAGACTGTCACCAGGGTTCAATGGCAGACAGCTCCCAGTTCCTTGTCCAGTTCTCTGGATAGGTCCTACTCCACACTGAAATCCACAGGGTCTGGTCCATGTCAGATCCTTTACAATTTCTGCTCCAGGAAATTCAAGGCTCAAACAAGCCACAGACAGTCTCAGCATCCCAGTCATGCTTCCTCAGTCACCTGGGCTCCTGGCTCCTGGCTCCAGGCTCCAGGCTCCAGGCTCCTGGCTCTGAAGAGGAAAAGGGGTGATAAGGGTAGGGAAGGGTAAGAGGTTCTGCCAGGGACCCACCCTGGCATCCAGTCTGGAAGGAATTCACCAGGCTCAAGCAAACTTGGAGTCGAGATTGTAAAGTTTATTGGTACGCTGTGCAAGGACAGCGGGCTAGATTCTTATGGAACCTGAAAACTTCCAGGGGTCACAGGCATAGTTTTATGGAGCCAAGACAGTAAATCAGGTGCCAATTATGCTAACTAGGTGAGTAAGGGTGGGATCAGGGAGGAGTTAAGGAGTGGTCAGTGCTTAAAGGACCATGCACTTTTAATATCAACTGCGCAGGCGTATTGCCCATGATTCACTGGGAAATAGCCCAAGGGGGGGGGGGGCTACCTAGAGGTGTGGTTTTAGGCCTGGCAGGCGTATTGCCCATGATTCACTGGGAAATAGCCCAAGGCAGGGCTACCTGGAGGTGTGGTTTTAGGCCTGACACGTCACTAAAGTCAATCCTCGATCATGGCTACCTGAGGAGTGCCCAGTCTGCCACCCATCAATGTCAGGCTTGACAAGATAGATGTTGGGAGCCAAGGCCATCAGAGACACAGTATGGGTATAATTGGCTAAGGAGTTACCCTATAGATAGGGTACTGAAGAATTCATGGTGCACCTGGCCACTCTAAGGGCGATAACATTTGCCTAAGCTAAAAATGTTTATAGATAGTTTTGTGAAGGATTCATAAGTAGCTTATTGTTTCAAGCAGAGATAAACAGTTCATGAGTTGTTGCTGGGCAGAGTGCTGGCAGGTGGACGGGGCAGAGTTAATGCTTTGAGGCTGGTGGGGGGAAGTGTGATTTTACAGACTGCTTTTACAAATTGATTTTACAGACATAGATCCCAAAGCACCTCATTTACAAACTGATGTTACAGATTGATATTACAAACTGATGTTACAAACATATATACATCCCAAGGACCCCATCAGCTCCTGGCTCCAGACTCCAGGCTCTAGGCTCCTGGTTCCTGTTCAGAAGAAGCTCCACCACGACAAGTTCTCAGGAAATTCTGGCTCAGTTCTCTATCCTCTCTTCTGTAGCTGATCTGCCAACTAGATGCTGGTCCTAGGAAATTCTGACTGTTGCCTCTCTGGGGCTTTTCCTTATATACACACAGCATTAGTTTCCTGTTTCAGCCAACCCATTCCGGTTAGTAACAGGAGACAGGAATTCTTACCTTCTGTTTCCCAAACAGAGGCTTGATCAGTTACTAAATGCTAAGTACCTCCTACCTTTGCCAATACAAATTCAAATCCCATTACCATTACAATGTCACATATCCATTTAGAATGAATTGATGAACTTGATTGTAATGGAAATGCAAATTTAAAGATCTTCCCCGCCCCTAGGCCCTTCGATAGGCTTAAGGGACTCTGAGACCCTTCCTTGATTTAAAAATATACTCTGCCCCCTAATAGGTTGAATGTGGTCACATGGAGCCTGTGGCATGATGCTTGGTTTTCAGGAATGCCCACACCTTGATGTTGTGATTAGGCAGTGAGTCAACAGGGTGGTTACATTTTCTGACCCAGGAGAAGGCTATATGATCCCTGATGTGAGGCTTTGCTTTGGGGCTCACTTTGAGAAGTGTTGTGTGATTTGACCAGATGAGACTCTGGGCAGCCGTCGAGAGCCCCCCGGCTTTGAAAACCCAGATACTGATGCTTCCCTCTCTGGTAACTGTGATTTGGTATGGATGTAATTGTTGGACAGTTTGGAAGCTTGATCTGTTTCTCTATCTCGTAACTTCTGTCTGTATACTCTGAAATTTGGGGTGCTGACCTTTTTCCCCTGAACTAGGTGAATGATATATGTTTGATTGATTAAAGTAAGCTTGTTAACCCATTTTGAGTTGCTTTCCTTTAGAAAGGCAGATTTAAGAACCTGTGTTGGCAGCCACCCTGGGGATGCTGGGGTGCTTGCTGCTACAATGATGTAAGGTATAACTCTAAAGCTAATTTCTGCTAGAGTACTTTTCAGTGTTTCAAATAGTTTTTTTCCCTCTTTTAAAAAAATTTTAAACTTAAATGGTAAAACAAATACATAATAAGAAAAAGAAACATAAAGTTAAATATTGAAACAAATACAAAAAAGTTAAATATTGAAATAAATATTGAAACAAAAAAGGGAAAAAAGCATTGTCATATGCACAGCAGACAGTAAGAAAGGATTCAAAATATACAAAAAGAAATTTCCATTTCAAGGAAGACTATGTAATAAATACTACACATTGTGTTCAGGGCTATCTATCTTTTCTGTTTCCTTTTAAGTTTTCTTTTGTTCTCTGCTTTGTACTTTTTACTTTGTTCTTTTTTCCCCTTCCTCCCCCCCACCCCAAGAAGGCTAAAATTAAGTGCAGATATCATATCTCAATACCAGCTCTAAATGAAACAAATGAAGGCCAGCTAACCAAAGTCAGAACTAGATACATGTTTTTCTGGCATGGCTACTGTGATGGGGAGAACTGTGAAGCTGGCATAAGTTTCATAATCAAAACTAATCTAGTCAACAAGTTTGTATACCTCCCCAAAAGGAGTGAATGACAGGCTCATGACAATGCTTTTGCCACTTGCAGGAAAGCACCACACCTGGATCAATGGGATAGGGTAGGTATACAAGACACAATAGTTAATGACTATAGTAATCTACTGTTTGATAAACCCAAAGACTCCAGCTTCTTGGATAAGAACTCACTAATTAACAAAAACTGCTGGGAAAACAGTATGGCAGAGACTAGGCATAGACCAACATCTTACATTATATGCCAAGGTAAAGTCAAAATGGGGACACAATTTAGATATAAAGGCTTATACTATAAGAAAACTAGGAGAGCAAGGAATAATTTACCTGTCAGATTTATGGAGAAGGGAAGAAATAATGACCAGACAAGCAATAAAGAACATTATGAAATGCAAAATGGATTATTTTGATTACATTAAATTGAAAAGTTTTTGTACAAACAAAGCCAATACAACCAAGATTAGAAGGGAAGCAGAGGGCTGGGAAATAATTTTTATAGCCAATGTCTCTGATAGAGGTCTTATTTCTAAAATATATAGAGAACTGAGTCAAATTTACAAGAATACAAGTCATTCCCCAATTGAGAAGTGATCAAAGGATATAACAGGCAGTTTTCAGAGGAAGAAATTAAAACTATCTATAGTCATATGAAAAAATGTTCTAAATCTCTATTGATTAGAGAAGTACAAATCAAAACAACTCTGAGGTACCACATTCCCACTTATCAGATTGGTTAACATGACAAAACAGGAAAATGATAAATGTTGGAGAAGATGAGGGAAAATTGGAACACTAATGCATTTATTGGTGGAGTTGAGAACTGATCAAATCATTCAG
Organism: Gymnobelideus leadbeateri; assembly: GCA_011680675.1. Classification (NCBI taxonomy): domain Eukaryota; kingdom Metazoa; phylum Chordata; class Mammalia; order Diprotodontia; family Petauridae; genus Gymnobelideus; species Gymnobelideus leadbeateri. The sequence continues at coordinate 299,120 of WOXC01001454.1, read as the reverse complement.
GAGAGCAATTTGGAACTCAACCATTTAGGAGAGTGATTTGGAACTATGTGCAAAGGTCTATCAAACTGTGCATACCCTTTGACTCAGCAATACCACTTCTAGGTCTGTATCCCAAAGAAATCATATAAGTGGGGAAAATACCCACATGTACAAAAATATTTTTGTGGTGGCAAGGAATTAGATATTGAGGCTATTCCCATCAATTGGAGAATGGCTGAACAAGTTGTGGTATATGAATGTAATAGAATATTACACTATAAGAAATGATGAACAGGCAGACTTCAGAAAAATCTGGAAAGACTTACATGAACTCATGCTGAATGAAGTGAGCAGAACCAGGAGAACGTTGTACACAGTAATGGCCACATTGTGTGATGACTAGCTTTGATAGACTTAGCTCTTCTCAGCAATGCAAGGATCTAAGATAACTCCAAAAGATTCATGATAGAAAATGCTATCCACATCCAGAGAAAGAACTTTGGAGTCTGAATGTAAATGGAAACATATTGTTTGTTCTCTCTCTTTTTGTTGTTTTGCTTCTTCTTTCTTGTGGCTCCTCCCATTGGTTCTAATTTTTTTACAATATGACTTATGTGAAAATATGTTTAATAAGAATGTATATGTAGAGCCTATATCAGATTGCAAGCTGTCCTGGGGAAAGGAGGAGAAAATTTAAAACTCAAAAACTTATGGAAGCAAATGTTGAAAACTAAAAATAGATAAATTCATTAAAAAAAAAAAAGGAAAGCACCACACCACCATCATCAGTGTGTATGCTCCCACCATGATGAACCCTGATGAGGTAAAAACAAATTTTTCATGATGACCTAGAGACCCTCATCATCAATGTGCCAAAAGAAGACAAGTGTGTAATTCTGGGTAATTTCAACACTAGAGTAGGTACAAACTGTCAGAGATGGCAGGGAGTTCTTGGCAGGAATAGAGTCAGAAACAGTGACAGCAACTGTCACTACAGAAGATGTGTGTCTAGTAACTTCATCACCAATGCTACCATCCATTTACCTAAACACAATAAAATTTCATGGACGTAGGTCCACAGTAAAGTTTAGCATTTAATAGACTGCATCAATATAAGGAGAAGAGACAGGATGTGAGATTGATGAAGGCAATGTGTAGTGCAGAGTGCTGGGCTGATCATAGACTTATCCTATCCAAGCTAACTAAACATTTGCATTTAACCAAAGCAGCAGCCCCAAGGCAAGACAACTACACTGACTATGGGAAGACTTAATGTCAACAGATAAGAGTGTTTCTCCATGTGTGAACAGTTTATTGCTAACTTGGAGGGAAAGCTAAGTCGACACATGGTTGGCAACAGTGGAGCAGGGAAGGAGTGAGCAGCTTTCAGAGATTTGGTGTATAGCACTGCATTTACTCATCTGGGCTAGAACATTTGCAAATATCAAGACTGGTTGTTGAAAATGATAGGGAAATTCAGAAGCTGCTAAAAAATGAGAGAGAGAGAGAACTTCACAGGGTTTATCAGCAGGATAGATCATCTGTCTCTAACAGGCAGCATTTAACTCCATTAAAAGTAAAGTGCTAGCAAAGCTTAGAGAGGTGCAGGATTCTTGGCTCAATAAGAAGGCAGATGAAATTCAGTTATATGCTTATAATAGCAATCCAAAGGACCTTTATCATGCCCTGAAGGCTACTTATGGGTCAAAGACACATTGTATATCTTAACTACTCATCCCTGATGGAGGCACATTGATTAGTGGTAAGGAAAGGATCCTGAAGAAATGAGCTGAACACTTCCATAGTGTTCTAAGCCATTGACTGAGTACTTCAAGTTGAAGTTAATTTTTCTCTAGACAAACTTCCGACTGAAGAAGAGGTTTTGAATGTCCTTAGGCTCCTCTTGTGTGGCAAAGTACCTGGTGCTGTTTCTATTCCAGCTGAGATTTACAAATCATGAAATCCATTGCTCATACAAAAGCTAACTGAAATTTTCCAGGTTACTTGTCAAGAGAAGTTTAACTCCTAGGAATTCAAGGAGGCCTCCATTATCCATCTCTATAAAGGAAAATGAAATAAGTTGTCCTGTGACATTCCCAGAGGGGTATCTGTCTTAGTATTTGTTGCAAGATTCTTGCCAGAGTCCTTAATAGGTTGATTCTTCACCTGGAAGATGGTTATCTACCTGAGAGCCAGTGTGGCTTTAGAAAGGTATAGCACCAACACAATATACACAATACTGAGGGCACCTGTGAATATGCTGGCATAGTGCTCAAATGCAAAATATAACAGACTCTCTGTATAGAAGACAGAAGCAAAATATTTATTCAGACACCAGAAATCCAAATCCCAACATCAGGAAACCAAATCCATCATAGTAGCAAAGAAGTTAATATACCATAACAGCACAGAGAGCCACACCATCCTATAACCTTCCCATAAACCAACACTCACAAGCCTAGCTGTCTGCTTGAGTGTGTCCTCTCCTCTCTCCAGTCTCTAACTGCTCTGACTCCCAGCTTCCTGTGGACTCATTCTATCCTTCAGCAAACTCCTCCCACCCCTGGCTCTATGTGATTACATTCAGCCTATTAGGTGGCAGGGAAGATCTTCATCAGGGATGGTCTTCAAATTCTTTTAGGTTTATTAAAGGGCAGGGAAGATCTTCAAATTCCTATTGCCATTACAAAAGGACCAAAGAATAGTAAATATGGTATTTGCTGCCTGACAACTCCAGGAGGAATGCCAGGAGCAGAACAGAGATCTGTACACAATGTTTATTGATCTGACCAAAGCATTTTATACTGTCAGTCATGAGGGCTTATGGAACATTGTGGCAAAATTCTTTGCCCAGAAATATTGTATGTCAGTTTTATGATGGTATTCTTGCATAGGCTCTGGATAATGTCACCAATGGAAAGAAACAAGGTTGTGTGTTTTGTCTCATGCTTTTTAGCATGACATTTTCATCAATGTTATCAGAAGCCTTTAAAGAGAAAGAAGACGTCACCAAGGTCATCTACCACACTGATGGTAAAGTATATAACTTGAAAAGGCTACAAGCCAAGACTAAAGTTGAGGGACAGTTGGTGCTCCACTCTTTGTTTAGAGATGATTATAAATTCAGTGCTATCCCTGAGGCTCAGATGTAACACAGTATGGATTAATTCTCTGCCACTTGTGCTAATTTTGGCCTAATAATTAAACTCCAAGAAAATAAAGGTTCTCTACCAGCCAGCACCATACCATTCATCCATGGAACCATTGATTACAGTAAATGGAGAAATTCTGAACGCTCTGGATAAGTTTACTTACCTTGGCAGTGTACATTCCAGGGATGTACATGTTGATAATAAGGTTGACACATGCATTGCTAGAGCTAGCTCAGTGTTTGAGAGGGTCTGAAGGAAAGTGTGGAAGAGAAGAGGCCAACTAAACTGAAAGTCTACAGAGCCATTGTGTTGACCTCATTGTTGTACACCTGTGAAACCTGGACAGTATACCAGTGCCATTCCAGGAAGCTGAATCACTTCCATTTGAATTGTTTTAAGAAGATTCTGAAGATCACCTGGCAAGATAAGGTACCAGACATAGAGGCCCTTTCTTGAGCTGAATTGTCAACCATTCAAATTCTATTACATAGAGTGCATCTCTGATGGGTTGGCTTCATTGTTTGAATGCCAAACATACATTTGCTTAAAAGAGTATTTTACAGACACCTCCCATAAGGCAAGCATTCACCTGTTGGTCTAAAGAAGTGATATAAAGACACTCCCAAGGTATCTCTGAAGAACTTTGGAATTGATTGTGAGATATGGGAGATACTGGCAAAGGACAGTATAGCATGGCATGCCTGCGTAAAAGAAGGTGCTGTGCATTATAAGCAAAGCAGAATTGCAGTAGCTGAAAAGAATGTGAGATGCACAAATTTAGAGACTTCTACACTCGAAACATTCCTATGAATAAATGTGCTTACCCTGTGGTAGACCCTTTTAAGTTCATATTAGTCTGATCAGCCATAGTCTGACATACTGTACCTTGACCCCAACATAGTGATATTATTTTGATCCTCTTCAAGCACAAAGACCACAATCAGTATAAAAGGGTAAAAGGCTTTTTTCTGAACCTATTGAGATGATCATGTGGTTTTGGGATGTTTTAGGTTTTAATATGATTAGTTATGTTGATTGTTTTCCCAATGTTGAACCATTCTCATATCCCTGGTATAAATCACATTTGGTTATAATGAATGAATTCTTGGCTAAATTGCTATAACCTGTTTCATGGTGTTTTGTTAAAATTTTTGAGTTGATATTTATTAATGATATTGGTTTGTAGTTTTCTTTCTGTGTTTTATCTTTTCCTGGCTTAAGTATTAGGAATTTCTTTGTCTTATAAAGTAATTCTAGTAGGGTGCTTTCCTTCTCAGTTTTTGAGAATAATTTTTAAATCATTGGTACTAATTGTTCTTTAAAAGTTTGATAGAATTCTCCAGGGAGTCCATCAGGATCCACAGTTTATTTTTCCCTTTGGTAGTTTTTTTTTTTTTTTTTTTGCTTTTTGGAGGGCAATTGGGGTTAAGTAACTTGCCCAAGGTCACACGGCTAGGTTTTTGTTTGTGTGTGCGTTAAGTGTCTGAGGCCGGATCTGAACTCAGGTCCTTCTGATTCCAGGGCCGACGCTCTACTCACTGCACCACCTAGCCGCCCCTGGTAGTTTCTTTACAGGTAGATCTATTTTCTTTTGTGATGTTGGGCTAAGATCGCTATTTAGTCTCCTGATTTTTTAAGTTATTTTGTGTTTTTGAAAATATTCCTCTATTTCTTTTGTATTCTGTTGGTTTTTTAGCCTATAACTCTGCACTTTTTTCTAATTATTCTTTTTATTTCTTCTGGTTTTCTTGTGTTTTCACCTTGCTCCTTTGCTATTTTATTGATGTGATTTTTCTGCCATCTTTTAAATTAGATTAGCCAAAGGTTTAATCAGTTTTATTAGTTTTTACAAAGAACCAGATTTTCACTTTATCATTTCTACATCTTTTTCAACGTATATTTCTCCTTTGATTTTTAATATTTCCTCTTTCTTGCTTATTTTAGGTTTTGTTATTTCTAGGCTTTCTACTGTCTTCAAATGCATGTTCAATACATTGATCCTATCTTTTTCTATTTTTAGAAAGTATGTTTGTAGAGATATGATTTTCCCCTGCATGTGCCTCACCTGCATCCCAGAAATTTTATTATGTTGTTTCATCGTTATCTTTTTCTTTCACATAATTATTAATTATTTCTATGATTTGTTCTTTGACCCACTCATTATTCAGGATATTATTGTTAAATCTCCATTGATGTCTATGTCTTTTCTTTGTGGTCCTTGAGCTCACAAGTATTTTTGTTGCATTATGGTCAATAAAAGATATATTAACTATTTCTGCCCCTTTTTTACATTTGTTAGAAATATCTCTCGTGTAGTAAATTTTTTGCAAATGTTCCATGTGGCGCTGAAAAATAAGTATTTTTTTTAACAGTCCCATTTATAGTCTTCTAAATGGGACTATAAGTCTATAAGTCTTTTAATTCCAATTTCCCTGGAAAATTTGTTTCATGTTTTCCCTTTTGTTTATCTTTCTGTTATACTTATCCAAAAGCAACAGAAGATTAGTGAAGTCTCCTGTCACTAATGTGTTACTCTTTGTGTTTTTTGTGGCATAGTTAATGTTCTTTTATGAATTTGGATGCTAAGATATTTGGAACATATAAATTTGTTGAGCATATTGTTTTGTTGCCTATAGTTCTTTCATCGAAATGTAGTTTTCTTTTTTTTCTATTTTTATTTTTTGCATGTTTGTTTTTGCTTTGTCTGATAGTATGATTTCAATGTCTGATTTTTAAAATTCACTTGATAAACAGTACATTTTTTCCACCTCCCAAGTTTTATTTTTTGTACATCTTTATTTTTAAATGTGTTTCTTATATGCAGCTGATTGCTGGGTTTTGTTTTCTTATCCAATCTGTCACTTTAATTGGATAGTTTAATCTGATCCTATTTAAAGTTATCAGATGGGGTGGCTAGGTGGTGCAGTGAATAGAGCACCGGCCCTAGAGTCAGGAGAACCTCAGTTCAAATCCAGCCTCAGACACTGAACACTTACTAGCAGTATGACCTTGGGCAAGTCACTTAACCCTAATTGCCCCGCCTTCCTCCCTCCAAAAAGCAAAAAAAAAAAAAGTTATCAGACTTATGTTTATTTTTCATTTTTCTCTAATATTTTTAAAGTTGTGACTTTTCCCCCTTCTTCTGCTATAAATACAGTACTGTGTTCCTTACCTTACTTTTTTTTTAAAGGAGGCTTTATTCCCATTAGCTTTCTTCCCCTCACCCTTGATCCTTTCCTTTCTCTTTGATGTTTTGTTTATTAGTTATTTTTTCTTTTATGTTTTTATGTGGTCAATTTTTCCCCTCTTATTTTTTCTCAGTCAAATAGTTCCCCCCAATTCCCTCTTCCTCTTCATCTAGTCCTGTTCATTAGTTTTAACGTTTTCATTTTCTTTTCCATCCTTTTCCAGAGGGAGTTTCTCTTACTCTCTTCATTGTCCAATCTCTGCTTCTACCTACCCTCATTTTCTGGCTCCATCTAATTTCTCTTTTCTATATTCCTTATAGAATCAAAACTTTCAAGGTATCAATTCTGGTCTCTCCTTTCTAGTCAGTTTCTGCTACTGCCTTGTAGAGCTTGCTTCTTTCTTCACCTTTTCCATTTTTCCTCCCTTCCAAAAACCAATTCCTTTAGGTGACAGAGAAAATACTGCCCCATGGTAGGGTGCCTCGACAACCACCACCACTACCACATCCCCGATTATGCAGTGCATCACTGTTCTGTACTTTCCCTCCTCACCCAGGTTACATTCTTTTCTCCATTTGTTTCAAAATCTCCTTCCCAAGTCTATGCCCTCCCACTCTCCCAGGTGCTTGTAGTTCCTATAAGTTCCAACTTCCTTCTTCTTGGGGGTAGAACAATTGGTCTTTTAGAATAAGAGTGAAATACATCGAACACAAGTCTCCATCCCCCTTCACTGGACATCTGTCTTCACCCATAGGAACATTCAATGGGTGGAATCCCCTCCCACTACCAAAACAAGGTCTTGCTTCTTTCTCCCCACCCTTTTTAATCTTACCTCCCTCCTCCTCACCCATTCCCCTACAGACTCTTCTCTTCCTGACATCACAGAAATTTCCTCCCCTTCATCGCTAGCCCTTGATTTGACCATGTATGTATGCTCCACTCTATCCTCCTGCTCCCCTCTCCACTTTCATTTACCTCCCATTTTGTGATGTAGTACCACAAAAACCATTGCTTCATCTGTAGACAGGGTGTTCACATGGTTCTGTCCATAATGCTCCTGGCCTGCTTCTTCATTGTTAACCTCTGCCTGACTACCATTTTAAACCCTGTCTCTTTGTGTCCATTTAGAAAGAAGTCTCTTACAGGACTCCCCAATCACTCTATTGCTATTGTCCTTAACTGCTGCATTCATTCACCCTCTTACATTTCTGTTGTCTGGGATGTTCAACAAGGCAAATAATTTCTTAAGGCTTGGTCTTATTTTGAAGGATATTTCAAATTCCTCCTTTTAATTGAATATTCATCTTTTTTTCACTTAAACTCAGAACTGTAAGGTAGGTCACCCTGGGCTGTATCCTGAGCTCTATTGTTCTTCTGAACACTCTGAATACTTCGGAACTTTGCTCTTCCCCTATCGCCCTTGATGCCCTGCCATGTTTTCTTGTGGGTGCACAATCTTATTGAATTTTCTGAATTTGAAATTGAATTTAATTGAATTTTCTTCCCTTTGTATTTGAATGTCTTTCATCTGAGTGCAGCTGATGGAAGCAAGGAGACCCAGTGGATAGAGTGAAGGGCCTGGTATCAGGAAGACCTGAGTTCAAATCCAGCCTTGGACACTTACTATGTGCCTCTGAGCAAACCACTTAACCCTATTTGCCTCAGTTTCCTCATCTATTAAAATGAGATGGAGAAGGAAATGGCAAACCCCTTCAGTATCTTTGCCAAGATAACTCCAAATGAGGTCATGAAGAGTCAGACACACTGAAATAATTAAACAGCAACATCTGCTGATTGTTTACAGATCTCGTGTCTGAATTGAATGATTAAATTTAAGACACACTATGTGTCTCCGAGTTTGCAGCTTTTGTTTTTTTCTTGGAAGAAATCTGAATTCTTTCAATTGGAATTTCATTTTCTATGTTCAAAAGTTCTGGAAAGTTCTCTTCTATTGTTTCCTTCATTATTGAGTTAAGATTTTTTTTCTTTTCACATTTTTCTGGGAGAACTATAAGCCTTAGGTTATCTATGCAGCCTGTCTTTGAGATCCATGTATTTTGCTTGCAGAGTGAGCATTTCTTTTAATGTTTTTGGTGAGTTTTTTTCCCCTCTTCTTTTAGGTTGTCCTTCAGTTCTGTGAATTTTTCATTCTCAATTTATTGTCCTCTCTTTTGTTTCTTTTTTAAGATTTGCCATCTCAGGTTCTGCCCATTATTTTAGCTATGTAGGAGATAAATTCTGCTCTCACAATTCTCATTTCTCTTTTATTCTTCTCCTTCAGGAACAGATGTTGTGGTTCCATGTTCTCCTGAAATTCCATGGGGTTCTCTCATCAAGTGTTGGATCATTTTCCTTCATTTTATAGTATTTATATTCATAGATTCCTGAAATAGTTGACTAGATCCGGAGGCTATACTTCTTTCTGCTATTAATATTTTCCCTGTTGATTTATCTGGTTATGCTTGAGGTCTTTAATTTTTTTTCTTCATGAGGTGTTTGATAATTTCAGTTTTTCCCTTTATTTCCCCCTATTGTTCACAGCCTGATCTCTCCCCTCAGATGGTGGTTTCTTTGGGGTCTATATCTCAAAGCATCTCTGCTTCCTCCCACATTGGACAATTCATGGATCACTAGCCTAGGTCTTTGCTTCAAGTGACCTTTGGGGAGATAGAACTGACGTCATTTGGATGCTGAACTCTTGCCTTCAGTCTTAGTGGACCACTGCAAATCTCCCTTTCCCATACACAAATGAAGTCTTCTTCTTGTGACCTGTCCCACAACCTTTGTTTCTCAGTTTTCTGGCCCAGCACCAGAAGCTCAGAGAGCTGCCATGCTGGTGCTATAGGGTTGATTTCTATAGTTTGGGTCTCTCAGGATCTGGGAGGAGAATGTATTGGAATGGGGTATTGTGTTCTATTTTAAGCCTAAACTTGTATTCTGCTCCTTTCTCTTGTTACTGGCTCAACCACAGAGATATTTTGCAGCAAAGAACACTGCCCCTCCCACCAGCAAGCTTCTGCCCCTGGAGCACTGCCATGTTGCTGGCTGACTGTTGGGGTGCCAGCAGGCTTCCACCCCTGGAGCACTGGCCGTCTGTTATGGCCCTAGCAAACTAATACAGCCTGGATCAGGGGTCTGCACATTACTAAAAACAAGGAAGGGTTTGGGGGTTGAGATTTGTTGGGAACTGTGTGTCTCATCTCTTGGGTCAGCTAAGTGCAACCTTGCTGCTGGTTGTAGGAGGTGGGGGTGGGGGTGTTGCTGAGTGAGCTCAGTATAGAAGTCAGTTCATAGGGGTTTTGTTGTTGTTTTATCCTTCTTTTTGATTCAGGAGTTTTCAATCATGGAGACAGCTGAAATTGCTTTATCATTGGCACACAATTTCTGTTTTGGAGAGGCCTGAGAAAATGTCTACTCCTCCATCTTGTTGATTACATGACCCAGAAGTCCTGTCCCATTTAGTTTTTTTCCAGAAACTTCTAGGAAGCAGGCACATGCTTAAGGATGTGGCTATTGGCCAGGTCACATGCTATGATTCCTATATGATTTCACACTTGGCATCATAACCCTAAAGATTCTGAAAAACAAAACAAAATGAAAAAACATCAGGACCAAACCAAGGCAGGACCTTCATGCTATATTTGGAGAAAACATAGACAATGTGGCTGCTGTCCATGACTGATCATACTGAGGCTGCTAAACAGGCCAGAGCCTGACAGATAGACCTTCCCATCTTCTAAGATTAGGATGTGACTGGCTTTAACATTCCTGTATACATAGATCATATGATGGATGTAGTCTAATGCTTTTAGAATTCCTTGCAGGATGTATTCATGCCATCCAAGAACTACATGCAGATGAGCTCCTTTGCAGAATCATGTGCCATGAAAGATGTGACAACCCACGGCTCATTGTCAGCAATGAAGGTGGTTCAATATGGCATGATGTTGAGGTATTTGAAGAGCTTAGAGACATGAAGTTTTCCCTGTGTGAATGTCACTTTCTCATTGGTACAGGCTTCCAGGCTAATTTTTACTGTTATATACTCTCCTCTGTTTAGCATTCACAGACTGCATAGTCTAGCCCCATTCCCTACTTTTCCTAGTAGGAATGGCCAAGCCTCCAAAGAGGCCTTGACCTCCTTGATGTTCCTTACACAAAGCACCCCATCTATTGACTCTGTACATTTTCATCAGCTGTGCCCCATTCCTGGAAAGCTTAGCCCCCACCCTCCATTCCTGCCTCCTGGATTCCATGGCTTCCTTCCAGCCCAGTTAAAATCCCTCATTTACTGGAAGCTTTCCCAAATCCTTCTCCCTCGGCTGATTATTTCCTATTTATCCTTTATAGAACTTGTTTACACGTAGTTTTTCCATGTTATCTCCCTCATTAGAATGTGAGCCCTTCAAGGGTCTGAGAGGGGGGATGATGGAAGGAGGACAGGCTAGGGGGGAGGGAAGTTGGAACCACCCACTTTTGAAAAGGGACAGGATCAAAGTAGAGAAAAGAACAAATGGGAGGTGGGATAGGATGGAGGGAAATATTGTCAGTCTTTTACAATATATCCACTATGGAAATGTTTTGCATAGCTACACATGTACAACCTATATTGAATTGCTTATCTTTCCAGTGAGGGTGTGAAGAGTCCTTAGCCAACTGGGGTGCAGCGCGACAGCCTGGGAGTGGCAGGAGGGTCCCTGGCCTATCAATAACAGGCTACAGGAGGAACCCGGAAGGCCAAAAGGACCGTCAGCAAAACAATCATAAGTGTCGACGTGGCAGTAGAGAGACTTCCTGGTTAGGAGACTTCCTGGTCTGTTACACTGGAAACCTCTTAGCCCGATGAGCTGACGTGTCCATGTGGGCAGCAGGTTACCACCCCTCACTCTCGGGGCAGTACGCGATTGGCTCGCAGTGGTGGGGAAGGTGGTGCTAAAGACCCGGAACTGGAGGCTGGATAAAAGGAGGCTGCCTGACGGGGCGGGGAGTTCTGGGAGGAGTTTGGGGAGAGATCTGGCTGAGTTCGCGTGTATGTCCTGAGACAAATAAAGATAGTTCTCCTAAACAGAAGGGTGTTCTGCGTGGGTAGTTCTTCTAGAAAGTCTAGAATCCGGAGACGTCCGAAGCTGGGAAAAGGTAAATATGTTCTTGTAGGTTCAAGAACCTAGGAACCCTAACAAGGGTGGATGACAAAGGAGGAAGGGAATGAATATGGAATTCAAAGTTGTTTTTTTTTTTAAGCAATTGGGGTTAAGTAACTTGCTCAATGTTACATAGCCAGTCATTATTTATGTGTGGGTGCTCATTTTCTGAGGCTGGATCTGATCCCAGGTTGTCCCAACTCTGGGGCCAGCACTCTTACTTGCTGTGCCACCTAGCTGCCCCAGGAATTCAAAGTTTTAATATCAAATGTTTTAAAATATATATACATATACATACTATTACTAATATTATTTTATATGTAACTGGGAAATAAGATATACAGGCACTGGGACATAGAGATTCACTGTGCCCTACTGGAAAATCAGAGTGGGTATGGGGGAAGATAGGGGAGAGAGCAGATTGGAGGAGAGGGGATATCCAGTGGGATTGCAATTTTGGGGTGCTGGGTAGGGGGAAAACGGGAAGAAAATTTGTAACTCAAAATCTTTTGGAAATGAATGATGTAAACTAGAAGTTAATAAAGCATTTGATAAAGTAAAAAAATAAAAAGAGTGTGAGCCCTTCATGGGCAGGGACTATCTTTTTCCTTCCTTTGTATCCCCAGTGCTTACCATGGTGCCTGGCACAAATTAAGTATTTCATAAATGTTTATTGACTGACTGACACAGTTAATGGCAAAACTCAGAATAATTAAGAAGCTATACAATATCTGCATGGTGTTAATGCAAATAAACATGAGAAAAATAATAAATCAGGAGCAGATTGAACACACAGCATTAATTGCATGAGTCAACAATTTGTGTTATCATCCAGACACAAGTATGACTGTTTCATATCATAAGTCAGTCTGATCACTGATCAGCTGGTCCTTGCTTTTCTGTGTCCACTTAATTTAACATTGTTGTTATTATACTGGTGCTAGTTGGCATTATGAGTGAGATGTAATCCTCATCAGTCTTGCCTTCCTAAACCTGAATTTGTAGAGGGCACAGGCTAGGTAGTAGATTTACTATGCCCTGTAGGATATATGTACTCTGGGAGTCTGGTCAGCTGAAGTACTTGGTAGAAAAGGTGGCATATCTGGGTTCAATCCACTCTCAGCATTTGAACTTATTTTGGAGTTACAGGATACAAAATCTTCTTCACTCAAAATCTCTGCTTCTGAGCCACTGTTTAGGTCAGGATGATTTTACATGATTGTGTAAGTGAGTATCCATTAATGTCAATTTGCTTGTGAAGGAGGCTAACTAACTCACATTAGTGATTATAGCAAATTGTCTTTGAAGGGCCCTTACCAGTTTCTGGATCCATTTTGTCAACTGACAATTTGACCAGCTTCTCCACAGCTGAGTATGAATAAATAAATTCCCATTGATTTGCTAGTTTGAGTGAATACCGTGAATACCAAGTAGATATATACCAGTAGAACTCTGTTTCCTTCTTGAAGATCTTGCCAATGAATTTGACCATAATGTTGTTTCTTTCAGCATTCTTCACTGAAGGTATAGCCAGATGGTAAGCTTGTTTTAGTTTTTTTTTTTTTTAATATAGATGTGGTCTCTCATCTTCAGAGACTCCAAAGCACAAATCAATATGTAGGCATAGCTCACACTCAAGCATTAGCAAAGAGGGTGTAAAGTCAGTGACATTATTCTTGGTAGAATTGAACATATGTACTAGGAAACCACATAATGGGTTCACTGAGATTTTTGTTCTGGTCTCAGTATAGCTAAAGTATTCATCAATTGAAACATTCAGGTTCCCTCCTTGACAGAGCAAGGTATTGTTCTAGATTTCCTAATGCTAATCAAAGCTAATATTTTCTTAATCAGTGTGCTTTCAAGGTGTCTTGTTCAATAATTTTTCAGTCATGTCTGATTCTTTGTGACCCTTTTTGGGGCAAAAGATACTGGAATGGTTTGCCATTTCCTTTTCTAGATCATTTTATAGATGAGGAAACTGAGGCAAACAGGGTTAAGGGAATTGCCCAGGGTTACACAGCTAAGTATCTGAGGCCGGATTTGAATTCACAGAGATGGGTCTTCCTGACTCCAAGCCTGGCATTCTATCCATTGTGCCACTTGCCTTAGTTCAAATGGATCTTAGGAGAAAGTCCATATGCTAGGAAACACTTCTTTTACAAATATTTCACAATCTGGTTCTCAGATGGGTACACCTGCAAATACTTGTAGTCAATTACAATTGATATATCCTTCCAGAAATAAACCGATACAGACAAAATGTAAACGGTCTCTGGTACTTATAGTGCACAAATATTCAATATGAGCTGGCAGTGCAGTTTGAATTAGTAGTGTTTTACTTTGCACACACTGAACCCAAGTACTGTCATGTTTCTGGTACCTATAGTCTCCAAATTTTCAGTATGAATTGATAATGTTTTACTTTGCACATAACAAATCTCAACCTTTTTGGTGACATATGAAGCCATCCTAGGCCCATCAGAATCTGCTTAATACTAGTGTGGGACCTTCAATGGTCAGGAAAAGTCAGTCATATTATACAGTTATCAGGTAGCACTTTCATGGCTATGACCTGGATAGCACCAAGTTAGCTGATAAAACTCCTTGGGTGAAATAGGTTTTACTCTTTAAGGTATCTCTACAATTTCATGTGACTTTGGGATAGGTCATCTCTACCCACAGTATCCTTCCCTGTCTGGTGACCTATGCTAAATTCCTAATTAGCTAGTACTACAATCTATCTCTAGCAAATAATACTATATAACCTGGCACTAATTAGAATAGAAGTCATTTGATTGTTTTCCATCCACATTTGTAACTTTGTTCCCTTTTCTCTCAGGGGAAACTCAATTTTCCTTTTTTCAGCTTTGTTTCCTCACTTTTGCTCCTTAATAAAATTCCAATTTTTATTTCTTTTATTTTTCTGTATTTATATGCTTTAGGATAGTCTCATTTTAAGTACTAAGTGAACAATGACAATAACCTCTGGGGCCAGCCTTGGACATGCCTGAAAACTGTTGAACAACAACAACTAGAAGTAACCATTTTTATAAAATGTTTTTTGTTGAGTTTGTTCAAGTCTATATTTAGGAGGAAAGTGTGACTTTTGCCTGTAAGTTTGGGACTATAAAAGACCTATGCTGCATTGACTATTTGGAGACTTTTGTATATGGAATAGGGGAAGCAAATGAAGAGAAAATCCTTGAACTTTCTGACAGGCAGGAGGGGGCCAGTTATGTTCATTCTCCTAAGGGACCATAATGGATGTATTTGAATTGTACCACCTCAGTACCAAACACGTTAGTCATAATGGTACTTAAAATAAATTGGGGAGAGTCGCTAGACCTGGGCAAATAATAATAATAATAACAACAAAATAAGAACTAACATTTATATAGTGCCTGCTAAGTACTTTACAGTCATTATCTCATTTGATCACCCTGGGATGTAGGTGCTAATAATTTTTTCAGAAAAGGAAACTGAGGCAAATGGGAGTTAAGTGTCTTGCCCAGGGTCACATAGCTATTAAATGCCTCAGGTCAGGTTTGAGCTCCGGTCTTCCTGACTCCAGGCAGCCCTAGTACTCCATCCATTGTGCCACCTAACTGTTCCTAATATGTACAAAAGAAATTTCTGTTAAAAAAAACAACATGATTTTTAAAGTACTAGAGTTAAGTTTTCAAAAGTTATCTCAAAGAAGGTAGCATTCAAAAGTATGGAAAGTTCACAAACAGAATCATAGTGTTATCTAGAAATAGAATAATCTTCTTTGGGAAATAGTGCATTTTCTCCTCTTCGCCTCCGTGCTGCCACCAGAGGTCTTCAGACAGATATTGGATGACCAGCTATCTCCTGGTGGGGATTTCTTTTTGAATATGAGTTGGACTAAATGGCCACTGAATTCTGTTCAAACTCTTAACGTTCTGTGAAATGTGAAATGTAAAAGAAAGAACCAATTAATTCAACTGAGAACATATTGATCAAATAAGCAATAAATGTTTGTTAAGCCCCTAGTATTTGTCAGGCATTGTGCTAAGAGCTGAGGACACAAAAAGAGACAATCACCCCCCCTCAAATAAACCAGTCTCTACCTCAAGGTGCTTCAATCTAATGGAGGCAATAGCATGCAAATACACATATGTACTCTTGTGTGTATAGATATGTATATCTATACACACATGCATACACATAGAGCAAGCTGTATATGGGATAAATGAGAAGTAATTAACAGAAGAAATGCACTAGAATTAAGAGGGATTGGAGAAAACTTCCTGTGGAAAGTGAGATTATAGCTGGGTCTTAAAAAAGTCATGGAGATGAGCTAAATCATGCAAGATTACATGATACATATAACAACAGATTATTTAGTTCAATGATCGATCCTCTTAGTATCAATATCAAGAAAGACATAAATCAGACTCATCAAAAGTATTTGATAATGTCATGGGCTGAGGACCCCTGAGTTCTATACTGGTAGCTATGTGGAGGGACCAATAAGTTATAGACTATAATTGACAAAGGGTTGCAATGGGCCTGGTTTTATCACTGCCCATGCCAGTGCCCACACTGTCTGTGGGGCCTGATTTGACCTCTTTATGCTGGGGTAAGCATCGTACCTCATTCTTGAACCTGACTTTGCCTCCTAGTCCTTGACTCGGTGCTATAGCGCAGAGTAATTGCCCTTGACTGGTCCACCATAGTTGATGAGGTCTGGGACCCTAAGATGGGGTAGCTTAGCAAACCCCAAAGAATTTTCTGACTGATTATGCCAGGGATTTTGTTCTTCTCTTCAGTAGTCACCCTCCCCCAAAAAGGAAATACTTTTTGCTTCCAGTCAGTTCCCTCTGAGGTAGCCACAAGCTTCTGACATCTTGAACTCAAAAGGTTGCCACCAGTACTAGCAATTTTCAGCTTAGGATCATCCTGAGGGAAAGAGACACAAAGCAAAAGCAAAAACACACAAAGCCAGACTCCTCTAGGCCAATGCATGGTTTGATCTGCCATGTGCAAATAGTAGTTAGTTCTGCTGGGGGAATAAAACTCTCTATAGGGAGTTTCCACTAGAGGAAAGACAGAGACAGAGACAGAGACATATAAACAGAGACACAGACAGTCTGTCTCTCTCCCTTTACTGATAGAGCAGCCCTTGTGCTCAGCAAATCATCAAGGAAAAAATTGGCATATTTGTCCATACATCCAGAGGCAGAGCTCCAGAAAGAAATGAAGCAGGCTTTTCAGAGCCTCTAACCAGTCCTTCACACCAAAGAATCACCATGCAATTCACACGGCTTTCCTAAAGGGTTTCCTGAATGTTATAAAAGTTCTCAAACTATTCCTTCAGCACAGTTTGACAATTCTAAAATTGCAGGCATCTGTCTTGGTTTGTATACTCTCATTCTTAGGATTCTTCATGCCACCCATCAAATGGCTGGTTATGTCCATGTAAAATTATAGAACTGAGGAGAGTTTATTCAACTGCACTGCCATTTCCAAAAAATCTAAACGTTTTTTTCCTCATTTAAATGCAAATCTCATAGTAAGATCCAAAGGACAAAAATCATTCCATTTAAACTACTAAGTTTTTATGTCAAATTTACATTGTAGAAAACTCTCTTAAAGCTGACAGGAGGTTTCTCCTTGGTAGGATTCCCTCAAGGTGATGATCATTAGCAACATGAAGCCATCAGGTGCCAGCAAATTCAGGGCACATCTCATTTTCATGCATTTGGGTTTCTACAGGGGAAAAAAAAATCACTTTTAATCCCCCAAATTCAATCCCTGCCATCTGCTTTGAGTTTTAAAGAAATTTCTTAGTAGAACTTGGGGAGGCTTATATTACCAGACTGGACACCTGAGGGACCACACAGCTGTTTCCTGCTGTTTTCTTCAAGACACAGTTCTTAAGGATTTATTGGTCTCTCATTTGCTGAGTGGTCATAGGCAGTGCACTCACTAATTCTTCAGAGACAATAGTGGAAGCCTCAAAGTAAGCAGCCACTATCTTCAGAGGTAATATCAGAAGCTTGGAGGTTCACATTTTTCCTGCGTTGTCCAGCTCTGTTCCTTCTTCCCCTCCCCAGGCCCCCAACTATCACTAATTGTAATAGGCTGTACTTGACTCAGGCAATTAAGTAAGCCCCCTATTAGTTGAAAATGAAGTTGTAGTGCAATGAAAGACTCATAATCTAATAGAAACAAAAGGAGGTTTACTTAACCGTGGCAGGGAATGGTGTCCAGTGCAGGTAAAAGATCCATCCTCATGGACCTTCAGGTTCTCAACTCAGGTCTCATCTACCTCAACTCCCGACTATTTTTCATGCTCCATATATCCACACTGTTGTGAGGCTCATCGATCTCATCTTTGCAACACCTCTCAGATACATGCTTTTCTGGCCACTGACCTTGGTTCAGGCCCTCATTTATTCATGTCTGGGCTATTGCATTAGCTTGCTTGTAGTTCTGCCTGCCTCAAGTCTCTCTCCACTATCTTCCATTCAACTGCCAAAGTGATTTTCCTAAAACACATGGGCAAACATGTCACCCTCTTAGTCAATAAACTCCAGTGAGTTCCCTCTTGCCTCTAGGATCAAATGCAAAATCCTCTGGTATTCAAAACCCTTTATAACCTGCCCCTTTTCAGCTTCTCTAGTCTTCTTACATCTTACTCCCTACTGTGTGCTCTTTGCTCAAGGGACTCTGGCCTCTTTCCTGTTTCTTGAACAAGACTGTCCATCTCTTGACTCTGGGTGTTTTCTCTGTCTGGAATATTTTCTCTCCTCATCTCTGCCTACTGGTTTCCTCCAAGTCCCAATTAAGATCCCATCTTTTTTTTTTTAATGTTAATGATGTCTTTTATTTATATATCACCTCCATTTCCCAACATATCCCTTCCTCCCTCCCTGCTCAGGAAGCCATCCCTTACAACCAAGAACAAAAAAGAAGAAAATAAAGCAATTCAGTTAAACTAACCAATCTCAAGTACAAACGTGTATGCAGTATTCCACATCCATAGTACTCCCCTCACCCGCCCCTTTGCCCTCTAAAGAAAGGAGGAAGGTATGGTATATTGGAGAGAAAAGTGGCTCTGGAGTCAAAGGATCTGCGCTCAAATCACAGCTCTGACTCATATGACCTACATGACTTTGAAAAATCACTTTACTGTCCTGGGCCTCAGTTTCCTCATCTATAGAGTGAAAAGTCAGACTAGATGGTTTCTGAGGTCCCTTCATGTTCATAGAGGTATCTATGATGATATTCCTTCTTCAGAACCCAACTTATTTTTGTTGAAGTTCTACAGCACTCAGTTTAAATTTCCAGTGTTGTTCTTTATATTTATGTTGCTGTAGTCATTGTGTGTGAGTGTGTGTGTCTGTGTGTATGTGTGTGTGTGTAAGTTCTGCTCACTTCACTTTGTGTCTAATTCAAATAAGGCTTCCCATGTGTCTTGTTTTGTACTTACTTTTTTATTTTTAATTGATAGAATAAAATAAACATTTCTATAACATAATGTAATTTTTAAGTTTATTCACATGAATCCACAAATCTATTATGTACATCTTGCTATTCCTTTTAAATATATAATAGTTATCACATAAATTTCTTTTCCCCTTTCCTCACCCTAGAGATAGTTACCATTAGACACACACACACACACACACACACACACACACACAATAAAGAGCTGCTATAAACATTTTTGAACATATAAATACATTTCCTATTTCTCTAATCATCTTTTGGAAAGAGACCTAATAGTGGTATTGCTGAGTCAAAGTGATAGGCAGTTTAATAACTCTTTGGGGGCGGCTAGGTGGCGCAGTGAATAGAGCGCCGGCCCTGGAATCAGGAGGACCTGAGTTCGGAGCCGGCCTCCGACACTTAATCCATACAAAAACAAAAACCTAGCCGTGTAACCTTGGGCAAGTTACTTAACCCCAATTGCCCTGAAGGGGCGGCTAGGTGGCGCAGTGAGTAAGAGCGCCGGCCTCGGAGTTGGGATGACCCGAGATCAGATCCGGCCTCAGAAAATGAGCACCCACGCATAAACAATGACTAGCCGTGTAACCTTGAGCAAGTTACTTAACCCCAATTGCTTTAAAAAAAAAAAATAACTCTTCGGCCATAATTTCAGATCGCTTTCCAAAATGTTTGGATCAGTTCACAAGTCCACCAACAAAGAATCAGTGTCCCAGTTTTTCCATAACCCTTACAACATTTGTCACTTTCCCCTTCAACTATTTTAGCCGATTTGATAGGTATAAGATGATATCTCAAGGTTTTTTAAATTTCTCAATAATGATTTAGAATTTTTTTATATGACTATTAATTGTTTTGATTTCTTCATCAGAAAACTGCCTGTTCATATCCTTTGACCATTTGTCAGTTGGGGAATGACATATTACAGATTTGACAAAGTTCTTTATATAGTTGAATGAAAACTTTATCTGAGAAACTGTCTATAAGTGTTTTCCCCCAATTTTCTGCTTTCCTTCTGATCCTGGTTACATTTACTTTATTTGTACAAACCCTTTTTGATTTGATGTAATCAAAATTATCCATTTAACACTTCATTTTGCTATCTTTTGTTTATTTACAAATTATTCACCTATCCATAAGTCTAATAAGTAATACATTCCATGTTCTTCAAATTTTGTTGTAATATCTCTCTTTATATCTAGGTCATATATCCATTTTGACCTTATTTTGGTAAATGGAGTAAGATATTGATCTATGCCCAATTTCTGCCATACTGCTTTTAGTTTTCCCAATTTTTACCAAATAATGAATTCTTATCCCAAAATCTCAAATCTTTACATTTGTCAAATACAAAGGTACTATATTTATTTGTTGCTGTAAATTGTATGTCTACTCTGTTCTTTTTCTTATTTTCTATTTCTTAGCCATTTCTATTTATTTTCCTTTTTTTTTTTTTTTTTAAAAGCAATTGGGGTTAAGTAACTTGCTCAAGGTTACACGGCTAGTCATTATTTATGTGTGGGTGCTCATTTTCTGAGGCCGGATTTGATCTCAGGTCATCCCAACTCCGAGGCCGGCGCTCTTACTCACTGCGCCACCTAGCCGCCCCAGCCATTTCTATTTATTATTTTGATAATCACTGCCATATAATATAGTTTAAGATCTGGTGCTGCTAAACCTCCTTCTTTTACATTTTTTTCATTATTTCCTTTTATACTTTTGATTTTTTGTTATTCCAAATAAATTTTATTATTATTTTTTCTAAATCAGAAAAATAATTTTTGGTAATTTAATTGGGATGGCATTGAATATACAAATTAGCTTAGGTAAAATTGTCATTTTTATTATATTAGCCCTGCCTACCCATGAATAATTAATATTTCTCCAATCATTAAAATCTGATTTTATTTGTATAAAAAGTTTTTTATAATTATGTTTATGTAATTCCTGGGTTTGTTTTGACAGGCATACTCCCATGTATTTTATACTGTTTAGAGTTATTTTAAATGGAGTATCTCTTACTATCTCTTCTTGCAGGGTTTTGTTGGTGATATATAGGAATGCTGATGATTTATGTGGATTTACTTTATATCCTGCTAATTTGCTAAATTTAATAACTGTTTCAACTAACTTTTTATTTGAGTCTTTCAGATTTTCCAAGTATGTCATCATATTATCTGCCAAAAGAGGTAGTTTTTTCCTCCTCATTCCCTCTTCTTATTCCTTCTATTTCTTTTTCTCCTCTCATTGCTATTGTTAGGCTTTCTAATACAATACTGAGTAATACTAGTGAAAGTGGGCATCCTGGTTTCACATATGATCTTACTGGAAAATCTTCTAGCTTATCCCCATTACAAATAATGTTTGCTGATAGTTTAACATAAATGCTTTTTATCAATTTAAGGGAAAATCCATTTATACCTATACTTTCAAATGTTTTTTTAATAGAAATGAGTGTTGTACTTTATAAAAAAACTTTTCCTGCTTCTATTGATATAATCATGATTAAAAAACTTTTGTTATTGATATAATCAATTATGTTAATAGTTTTCCTTATGTTAAAGCATTCCTACATTCCTGGTATAAATCCACCTGGTCATAATGTATAATCTTTGGAAGATGGCTGAGTAGAAACAGCACTTCCAAGGTGCTCTCCCACCAGACCACTTCCAAACCATGTAAAAGGGGACTCTGAACAACTTCTGGAGCCCCAGCACCCACAGAACGACACAGAGAAGCTAACCTCCCCCTGAGGACAGCCCAGGGAGCGGCCAGCGCAGGGCTCTGGGAGCCTACAGCAAAGTGCTCAGGGAGCCAAACCCAGGTCCGCATGAGCCTTGGTTTTAACCCCAAGGTGGCCGGGCCAGCAGCCAGCTGGAGGGACCCCAGAACACCAGCAGCTGTAGTGATTCCAGAATTATCAACACTGACATGCCTAGGACAAAGTGAGAGGTTAGTGCCCTATGGACTTTGGGACCAGTATTTGGGGAATGTGTCGGCTCCCTCCCCTGGGGGCTAGAAGCCACTGAGGAGACACAGCACACTCGCCATTTTGCAGCTTCAGTAGCAGCTTCAACTCCTGGTCTGCAAACTGTAGGGAGATCCAGCAATCAGTCTTGGGGTTTAATTGCTCTTGCTTTAACCTGCTTGGATCTGGATTGTGATCTGGGGGGGAGGTCTGGGGTGGGTATCCAACTTGCCAGAACCAGAAGTTGTGAAGACCCCAACATTTGGGACGGAAGCTCCCCTGTCTGGTGGCAGAATCCTACTGTGGCAACAAGCCCAAAAGTCAAGTAATTAAGTGGCAACATGCCTAGGCAAAGTAAAAAATAAACAGAAAAATGCAACATTAGACTCCTATTTTGGAGGCAAAGAGGATCAAAGCATGGAACAGGAGGAGGATTGTGAGGTCAGAAATCCTGCTCCAAAAGCCGCAAAGGAAACTATGAGTGGGTTATAGGCCATAGAGGACCTTAAGAAGGATTTTAAAAATCAAATAAGAGAAGTGGAGGAAAAATTGGGAAGAGAAATGAGAAGGATGCAGGAAAAGTATGAAATGAAGGTCAACAGCCTGCTAAGGAAAATAACACCTAAAAAAATAGACTAACTCAAATGGCAAAGGAGACCCAAAAGGGCAATGAGGAGAAGAATGCCTTAAAAAGCCAAATTTGCCAAATGGAAAAAGAATCTCAAAAGCTCACTGAGAAGATTCATTCCTTCAGAGTTATACTGGAGCAAATAGAAGCTAATGACTTTATGAGAAATCAAGATGCTGTTAAACAGATCCAAATAAATGAAAGAATAGGGGGTGGCTAAGTGGCACAGTGAGTAGAGCGTTGGCCCTGGAGTCAGAAGGACTTGAGTTCGGATCCGGCCTCAGACACTCGCACACACAAACAAACAAACAAAAACCTAGTCGTGTGACCTTGGGCAAGTTACTTAACCCCAATTGCCCTCGAAAAAGCAAAAAAACAAAACAAAAAAAATGAAAGAATAGAAGGCAATGTGAAATATCTCATGGGAAAAACCACTGACCTGGAAAATAGATCCAGGAGAGATAATTTAAAAATTATTGCACTACCCAAAAGCCGTGATCAAAGAAAGAATTTAGAAATCACCCTTCAAGAAATTCTCAAGGAAAATTGCCCTGATGTTTTAGACCCAGAGGGCAAAATAGAGGTTGAAAGAATCCACCAATCACCTCCTGAAAAAGATCCCAAAAGGAAAACTCCCAGGAATATTATAGCCAGGTTCCAGAATCCCCAGATCAAGGAGAAAATACTACAAGCAGCCAGGAAGAAACAATTTCAATATTGTGGAAACACAATCAGAATAGCCCAGGATCTGGCAGCTATAAGTCTATTTAGATATTCTATTTCTTCTGCTAATTTAGGCAATTCATAGTTTTGTAAATTTTCTTCCATTTCATTTTTTTTTTAGGGCAATTGGGGTTAAGTAACTAGCCCAAGGTCACACGGCTAGGTTTTTGTTTGTGTGTGCATTAAGTTTCTAAGGCTGGAATAGAACTCAGGTCCTTCTGACTCCAGGGCTGGTGCTCTACTCACTGCACCACCTAGCTGCCCCCTCTTCCATTTTATTTAAAGTGTCAAATTTGTTGGCATATACTTGGGCAAAATAACTCCTAATAATTGCTTCAGTTTCATCTTTGTTAGTGGTTTATTTAACCTTTTCATTTTTAATACTAGTGATTTGGTTTTTTTCTTTAAAAAAAATCAAATTAGCCAATGGTTTATCTATTTTATTGGGTTCCCCCCACCCCATAAAACAAACTCCTAATTTTATTTATTAATTTGATGGGTTTTTTTTACACTTAATTTTATTAATCTCACATTTAAATTTTAGGATTTCCAATTTAGTATTTAATTAGGGATTTTTAATTTGTCCTTTTCTAATACTTTTTAATTGTATATCCAATCCACTGGTTTGCTCTTTCTTTATTTTGTTGATGTAAGTATTTAGAGATATAAAATTTCCTCTCATTACTGTTTTTACTGTATACCATAGGTTTTGATATGCAGTCTCTTTATTATTGTTCTCTTCAATGAAATTATTGTTTCTGTGATTTATTCTTTAACTTACCCATTCTTTAAGGTTAGGTTGTTTAATCCCCAATTAGTTTTTAATTTACATTTCTGTGGTCACTTATTTAATATATTTTTTATTGCATTGTGATCTGAAAAGGGTACTTTTAGTATTCCTACTTTTCTGCTTTTAACTATAAAAATTTTACATGCTAATATATAGTCAGTCTTTGTGAAGGTACCATGTACTGCTGGAGAAAAGGTGTGTTCCTTTTTATTTCCATTAAGTTCTCTCTAAATATCCATCATATCTAACTTATCTAAAATTCTGTTCACTTCCTTCAGTTATTTCTCATGTATTGATTTATTAAAATCCCATCTTCTATAGGAAGCTTATCCTAACCCCTCTAAATTTTAATTTATTATCTCTTTTAATTATTTATTTGTTATTTTTGATAGCTTGTTTGTACATATTTGTTTGCTTTTTATCATACATGTTAGATTGTGAGCTTTTTGAGGACAGGGACTGTCTTTTGCCTTTTTGTGTGTTCTTAATGCTTACTGCAATGCCAAACACTTAATAAACGTTTATTGAGTGACTCATTAATTGTTCATACATGATAAAGTATTCATTTAACTAAGCACAGTTGCCCGGTATTGTTCATGCTACCCATGTTCTGAAGACTCAGGGAGGGGCCCCAGTCCTAGTGTCCTGTACCTAATGTACCTAAAGGACCAACAAATCATGTCAATGACCTGAGCTTTGCCCCACTGAATCAATCAAATGTCAAGGGTGTTTTAATACCTTTTAAGGAAAAACGATCCTAAGTTGCGTGGGGCCACAGGCTTCAGGATATTGTTTCCATTATAGCTCCTATTTGACCTGCCTGCCAAGTACTTTCCAATCTACACAATTGTGATATTTCTAAAACTCAAGTTGTCAAACAGCCCTAGTAGTTCCTTATTGTTTCTGGGATAACATACAAATTTCTATTTGGCTTTCTCCAATCTGACTAAGGCTTCTTTTCTCTACTTAGTACACATTATTCTCTGTCACATACTCCACAGTTTAGGTAAACAGATATGATCCTTTATCTATTTTCATTCTGAAAATTCTGGGCTTCAATCCTGAAATATACCTGATCTTTACCTGGAACTCTCTCCTTACCTTCATATCTTAGAATCCCCCTATTCAAAGCTTAACACAAGAGCCAATATCTACATGAGACTTTTCCTAACACCCTCTAGTTGGTGGTGCCTTTATCTGCTCCTGAAATTACCTGTATTTATTTGTTTTTTATGTTTTTTAAAATTTACTATTACAATATATATTCCCCTCCCCTCCCCCACAACCTTCCAATAGAATGCAAGCTCTATGAGGTTAGGTATTGTTTCATGCTTCACTTTGTACTTTGCATTTTGTATGTCTGGCATATCCACCAAAAAATCTTGTTCACCTAATATTTGGGAAAAATGAACACAAGGAGACAGAAGTGACCATGTACTCACTGCTGCTATGGCCAGGTGAGAGACAGGGCTGATGATTGTCTCTCACCCAGTTATACCCACTGCTGCCATGGTCAGGTGAGAGACAGAGCTGATTCCCATCTATCACCCAATTCTTTTTTGATTTTTAATTTTAGTAAACATTTTTATATGCTAGATATTGTGACAAGCTTTTGGGACAAGCAAAACAATTCCTGGTCTTACAGAATTCACATTCTATTACAGTTATTTTCCCCCCCTGTTTTTCCCCTACCCACCCTCCCAGAATAGCAGTCCCACAAGATATTGCTTCCTCCAATCTGCTCTCTCCCATATCTGCTCCCATACCCCCTTCAACTTTTCCATTAGAGGAAGGTGAGTCTTTGTGTCCCAATGCCTGCACATCTTATCTCCCAATTACAAGCAAAAGAGTATTAATAATAATATTCATATATATCTGAAACATTTAATCTTAAGACCTCGAATTTCAGATCCATTTCCTTCTTCTCTTGTCACCCATTCCCTCTGGGAAGATAAGTAATTCAGTATATGTTGTACATGTCCAGCTATGCAAAACATTACCATAGTAGATATATTGTACAAGGCTGCTTATAATTCCCTCCCACTCGTCCCACCCCCCACTTGGTCCATTCCCTACTTGATCCTGTCCCTCTTCTATAGTGGGTACTTCCAACCTCCCCTCCCCCCAAGGATGCCCTCCCATCCATCATCCCTCCTCTCATCCCCCTTCCCCCTATTCTGCTGCAGGTTGAGATATCCCATTTAGTATGTATGTCATTCTCTCCCTGAACCAAATTCAATGAGAATGTGGTTTTGCCTTTTTTGCCTTCCTATTCTTCCCGTCCCTTGCAACCACTTCCCCTTGCTTCTCCTACATGAGATAGTTTACCCTACCCTGTCTCTCCCCATCTCCTCTTGCCACTTTCCTCTCTCACCTCATAATTTCACCCCTTAAGTATCATCCCTTCCCAACAAATTCAACCTATGCCCTCTATCCATGTATAACTGTAAACATATATACACACATTCACATATGTATTCATGTGACCATATACCCTTCTTCCATTATTTTGATACTGAGAAAGGTTTCATCAGTCACAGTTATTGTTTTTCCATGTAGGAATGTAAATAGTTTTACTTTGATAAGTTCCTTTTGATTTCTTTTCCCTGATTACCTTCTCAGGTATCTCTTGCTTCTTGTGTCTGGATGTCAAATTTTCTATTCAACTCTGGTTTTTTCCTCAAGAATGCTTGAAAGTCCTCTATTCCACTGAATGACCATATTTTCCCTTGAAACAAAATACTCAGTTTTGCTGGGTAGGTGACCCTTGGGTTCATTCCCAGTTCTTTTGCCCTCTGGAATATCATATTCCATGCCCTTCGATCCCTCAGTGTAGAAGCTGCCAGGTCCTGGGCTATTCTGATTGTGTTTCCACAATATTGAAATTGTTTCTTCCTGGCTGCTTGGAGTATTTTCTCCTTGATCTGGGGATTCTGGAACCTGGCTATAATATTCCTGGGATTTTTCTTTTTGGGATCTTTTTCAGGAGGTGATTGGTGGATTCTTTCAACCTCTATTTTGTCCTCTGGATCTAAAACATCAGGGCAATTTTCCTTGAGAATTTCTTGAAGGGTGATTTCTAGGTTCTTTCTTTGATCATGGCTTTCAGGTAGTCCAATAATTTTTAAATTATCTCTCCTGGATCTATTTTCCAGGTCAGTGGTTTTTCCCATGAGATATTTCACATTGCCTTCTAATCTTTCATTTGTTTGGATCTGCTTAACAGCATCTTGATTTCTCATAAAGTCACTAGCTTCCATTTGCTCCAGTCTAACTCTGAAGGAATGAATCTCCTCAGTGAACTTTTGAGATTCTTTTTCCATCTGGCAAATTCGACTTTTTAAGGCATTCTTCTCCTCATTGCTCTTTTGGGCCTCCTTTGCCATTTGAGTTAGTCTATTTTTTAAGGTGGTGTTTTCCTCAATCAGTCTGTTGACCCTCATTTCACACTTTTCCTGCATCCTTCTCATTTCTCTTCCCAATTTTTCCTCCACTTCTCTTATTTGATTTTTAAAGTCCTTCTTGAGGTCCTCTATGGCCTGCAACCTGCTCATGTTTTCCCCTGGGGCTTTTAGAGCAGGACTTCTGACCTCACAGCCCTCCTCTCGCTCTATGCTTTGATCCTCTTTGCCCCCAAAGTAGGAGTCTAAGGTTGCATTTTGCTGTTTAATTTGTTTCCTTTGCCTTGGCATGTTGCCACTTAATTACTTGACTTTTGGGCTTGTTGCCACAGTATGGCTTGGCACCAGACGGGAACTTTCATCCTGAACGTGTGTGTGTGGGGGCAATTCCATTTCTGGCAAGCTGGAAACCCACCCACGACCTCCACCCCAGATCACAATCCAGATCCAGAGGTTAAAGCAAGAGCAATTACCCCTCAAGACTGATCGCTGGATCTCCCTACAGTTCGCAGGCCAGGAGCTGGAGCTGCCTCTGAAAACTACAAAATGGTGTGTCTCCTCAGTAGCTTCTAGCCCCCAGGGGAGGAAGCCAACACGTTCCCCAAATACTGGTCCCAAAGTCCATAGGGCAATAACCTCTCACTTTGTCCTAGGCATGTCTATGTTGATAATTCTGGAATTGCCACAGCTGCTGGTGTTCTGGGGTCCCTCCAGCCAGCTGCTGGCCCTGCCACCCTGGGGCTAAAACCGTGACTTAGGCGGACCTGTGCTCGGCTCCCCAAGCACTGCGCACTGCGCGCTGCCGGCTCCCAGAGCGCTGTGCAGGTCCTTCCTGCAGGGCTGCTGGGCTGTCCTCAGTGGGAGGTTAGCTTCTCTGTGTCATTCTGTGGGTGCTGGGGCTCCAGAAGTTGTTCAGAGTCCCCTTTTACATAGTTTGGAGGTAGTCTGGGGGAAGAGTGGGTTGGATGCGCTATTTCTACTCTGCCATCTTCTCTCACCCAGTTTTTGAGATAAGATCAAAAGAGTTTTACGTCCTAATTCCTCATAGCTAGAAAGAAAAAAAATTAAAAGATGGGCAGGTCACTCCTTTTGTATGCACACTGAATTCCAATTCAGCAGCTGCTGAGTTATCAGTTCTTGTAGCTTCGTAGCAATTTTTAACATCACACAGTACCAACTCCCTGAGTCATTCATGGCTGGAAACCAACTCCTTAAATTTTCCACTTGGTTGGATTGGAAACAGGCAGAGAATATCTGAGTATGCTTTTAGGATTGACCCTCATAGGTCAATCAACCTAGGCTACAAATGATTTTGAACATTTCTTATTGTTTTGGAAGTGAAAAAGAGTTGAACTTAGAGAGGCATCCTCTTCCTTCACCATCTTGCTAGATATTTAATCTGCTTCTAACATAAATGAATAGAGAATTTCTAACTCCAATGGAAATACTTGACATATTTGTTTTTATAGGAAAAAAAGACAATATGCTTCCTAGTCTTTCAGTGTTGTTTGTTTTTTTAGTTCATCTAGAGATTAATCTGTCTACTGGGAAAAGTTGAGTCACAAAGTACTTTGCCATATTGTCTAGTCTAATTGTTATTTAAGAAACACTAAAAAATAATGCAATAATTTTGAATGATTCAGATTCAAAATAAGAGGATCCTGAATATTTTATAATAATTTAGAAGATTACAATGCTAAGCATTTGAAAACATTATAGAACTTTAAAAAATAATGCGAAAATGATTTAATTATTATTTATTTTGTGCTGAGAAAAAAGGCCAATTTTATTTTTCTGTAGTTAGAATAACTATAAGCTCCTCAGAGTTATAATCTATTTTTTTACAAGGATGTTTCCTTGGAAGCTCTGTTATATCTTAATGTTTTCTGCTATTCTTATGCTAGTTGTAGCAAACGTTTGTTTTTACAGAAAAAAATAACAAAAATATCATCACAATTATTATTTGAGGCATTTTACACAGAAAGAACTACTCTGTACATCAGGGCTGGATGACCAAACTCTTAACATCTCAATGAATAAATCAGTTTCATTGAGTTACGATTTCTTTCTATTTTAGACAAAGCTTTTTCTTGGCCTCTTTCTCATTATATTTTTGCATCACACCCTGCCTCATTCTGCCCCCAATAACACATATACAACCCTTCCAAGTTTACAGTACTATGACTATGACTCATTTATACTCCTTCCCTTTCACCCTTTCCTCTCTCCCTCTCTTTGTTCTTTCCACTTCTTCCCTTATATCCAGTTTCTTCATGTCAACCTATAAACTTGTTTTTCCTCATATAATACTAGAAACACTGTGGTAAGTATTTCTACAATGTTAGGCTCTCAAGACTGTTGTTGCTAGAAGCTGGAAACTAAGAAGTGGGACATTCTGATAGTGAAGTACTTGAATGGAGTGGAGAAACTGAGGGAAATTGTCCTCAATAAGCATAGAGGGGGACACAATTGGGAATTCCAGCAAGATCTCAGTGAACACTAGACTTGAATGTCTTCAAATTTAGATACTTTCTCAATTTGTGTCAACTTCTTTTGTTCTAGATATTTTTAGAAAAGATGACTGAAAATTGTTCATTGTCCATTGAAATATATGAAGATTATAGGAACATGGTGGTATGTGAGGACTTAAAGGATCCCAGACCCTCTCCCCTAGCCCAAAAACATTGGTAAAGCTCTAACAATTCACCAAAAGGATTAATGATAAAGAAAACCAAAGAGTCAGATATAAACATCTCCATCTGGTACAGGAAGCACAAAAAAAAGACTGCCAGAATCCTGCAGAAATAGAGAGTAGAGACAAGCTATGGCAAGTAGAATGCAAAGTCCAGTCCCACAATGGGAAATGACTTGAGCAGTACCCAGCACAGAGACTCAAGACTCCCATTCCCATCTGCAGCACTAAAGGGGACCATACAGAAGAGAAGGGAAGGGAAGAAGCACTTATTCAGCACTTATTGTTTGTCTGACACTGTGCTAAGTCCTTTACAGATAACAACCCTGGGAAATAAGTGTTATTATCATCCTCATTTTACAGTTGCGGAAACTGAATTAGAAAGAAGTGACTTGCCCAGAGCCACACAGCTTGTAATTATCTGGGGCCAAAATTTGAACTCAGGTCTTCCTGAATCCAGGTCTATTGCTCTATTCTTTGTATCACCTACCTGCCCCATCCATTTCAGGAAAAAGGATTAGACCAGTGGCCAGGCAACACCTTATCAACAACAACTGACAAAGAGAATAGGGAAGGGAAGATCATCTAAGAACCATTAAATTACCAGAAAATCATGGAACACTCCATCCCCAAATCCTGTATACTTTATTTCAAGAAATCATAAATAGAAATATCCCAAGTATCTGAGAACAAGTGGGCAAAGTGAAAATTGAAACAATCCTCCAATAACCTCTTGACAAACCCCCAAAATGGCAACTTTCAAGAATAGCAGAAAAGGGGTCATACTGTGTGAGGACTGCATTTTTTAGATCTTCTATGAGCTTTAATTTGATTGTTGGTATTCTAAATGTGATATTGTGTCTAACACCAATGTAAAATACCACTAAAGGAGAAGAATTCTGTCATTCTTGAAATTCTTGCTATAAATGAAACAAGAAGAAAGTTAAAACTAAATCAAAAGATGGGTCATAGGAACTCTTTGGAGAGAAGTGAAAAACAGCTGGGAGACTTGATTTTATTGTACACCAAAGGCAGCAAGAAACTTTATTTTATGAGATATCTCATCTTGTATTGCAATACTGATGATAAATATTTTCAAGAAGACTTGTTTTTGAGTCATTTCAGTTGTGTCCAACCCTTCATGACTCTGGGATTGTTGATTTTTTGCTTTTGGTTTGTTTGTTTGTTGGTTTGTTTTTAGCAAAGATATTGGAATTGTTTGCTGTTTCCTTCTCTACTTCATTTTATAGATGAGGAAATGGAAGAAATGGAATTAAATGACTTGCCCATGGTCACACATTTAACAAGTGTCTGAAGTTGCATTTAAACTTAGGTCTTCCTGACTCCAGGTCTGTCAGTCTATACACCGTGCCACATAGCTGCCTGAGACAAGAAGACTACCCTGAAAATAATTACACTTTATAGACCAGCATCAGTTGTTGAGCATGAAGAGGGAGAATAATTCTATGAAGAACCAGGCAAGTCTCTTTGAATTTAATCACTTTATATTCTGATACTTGGTAACTTCAATGAAGAAACGAGAAAAGGTGAGAATGATGAAAGATGGTAGAGAAAGGAAGGAAGGAAGGAAGGAAGGAAGGAAGGAAGGAAGGAAGGAAGGAAGGAAGGAAAGAAGGAAGGAAGGAAGGAAGAGAAAGAAAGAAAGAAAGAAGGAATGGAAGGAAAGGAAGGAAGGAAGGAAGGAAGGAAGGAATGAATTGTCCTGATGAATAGAATATCTCGCCCCTGGACCCAGATGGCTCTGGAGCACAAAGTGAGTCTGGTGACTGCACAGCTCTCCCTCACTCAAATCAAAGTCAACTGCAAGTCATGTCATCATCTCCCTGACGTCATGGTGTTCTTTGAGAATGAAGGACAAACACAACAACAATATTGTAGAGCATGGTTAGGAAAATATGAAGCAGAAAACTTGTAGACTACACAAAAGCTTTATATCTATATGATGAACACTTCCTTCAAGAAGTGTTGGACATGGAAAGAAGCAAGTAGGATTACAAAAGAATGAAATAGACCATGATTTGTTAGCCAGTGTCATTCCCCATAGGGCCTACACTATTGTGCTTTGGCCACTGTGATTGCCATTGCTGCCTAACAACCACTACCACAGAGACCTGACTTTGCCAACCCTCACCCCTGCCCCATGCCAAGACAAAGCATTCTTGTTGGCTTGTGCTACCACTGCTGAAACCTGACTCTGTCTCTTCTGTTGGTGTGCTGCTCCTCTATGCCCAGGTCTAACTCTACTCCCTTTTACTTAGCTAAATGTTTCAGGCCAGAGTCCCACTACTTCTGGATGATCCACCATAGTTGAAGTCACCACACTGGGGTGGGGTACACAAATCCAAGGAATTCTGGCCAAATATGCCAGGATTTGTCATTCTTTCAAATAAAGACAATTCCTTACTGCATGGGCACATGGCCCTACTACTGCTTCTTTCTGTGTTTATTCTTAGGTGGAGTATTAGAGTCAGAATGATGTCCAGGCCAAAGCTTAGGGCCAGATGAGCTCAGTTCACAGCACAGTTCAGGTAGATAGACTTTCTCTCTGCTCCAGCTTCTGCCCTCTTATTATGAGGCTTGACAAATTTAGTTCCCCTGTCTGTCCTCTGCTCCTATGCCTCAGTTAGTAGATATTATGAGTTGATCCTTATGATTATAGATTTGCTTCCCAACAC
Source organism: Gymnobelideus leadbeateri (assembly GCA_011680675.1). Classification (NCBI taxonomy): domain Eukaryota; kingdom Metazoa; phylum Chordata; class Mammalia; order Diprotodontia; family Petauridae; genus Gymnobelideus; species Gymnobelideus leadbeateri. The sequence goes on along the minus strand of WOXC01001454.1, from coordinate 266,283 downwards.
CCAAACTTACCATATTGTTATACTGGCTATTAATATTTTTGTGCTCAAACTTCCGGGAAGGGAAGGGAGCCAATATGGTAGAGTCAGCAGGAAATCACCTGAACTCTCCCACACTTACCTCCAAACAACTATAAAATAGCACCCCAGAATGAATTCTGGAATGGCAAAACAAGCAAAAAGATGCAGTGAAACAATCTTTTAGCCCAAGAAACTTGGAAGGTTGGCAAAAAAGGTCTATCTCACTCAGGTAAAGGGGAAGTGCAGTCCAGGACAGGAAGCAGCCTGGCAAGCCAGCAGGATGTCCTGAACTCTAGTACAATATAAGCAGGCAAAAATCAACACAAGGACCCACCACATGCCTAAGCACAGCCCCCAGGCTAACAGGTAGACACCAGCTCCAGGATGCCTCCATGCGCCTCAGCACAAGGGTAGATTCCAGCACTGGGTGAATAGGCAGAAGCCAGTGTCAGTACCTCCCACATGCTGCAGTGCAGCTTCAAAACAGACTGATGCTAACAATGGGACCCCCCCCCCCCCACTCCCTCAGCATAGCACCCAGCATGAGAATTCCCTGCCATAGGCCATAGGACGGCACCAGGCAAACAGCAAGGGCCTGCAGCCCCTAGCACAAGAAGCTTAGAACAATGCCCCTCCCATCCCAAGAGCAGAGCTCAAATTTAAAAGTAAGGAAAAAGACTGATAAAGATGAACAAAAAAACAAACAAACAAAAAAGAAAATCTGACAGTAGAAAGTTATTATTGCAAAAGAGAAGATCAAGAGACAAATTCAGAAGAGTACAACAATGTCAAAACACCTATCAGCAAAGCCCCCCAACCAAAAAGAGAATTGGTCTTCAGCCCAGAAAGAACTCATGGAAGAGTTCAAAAAGGAGTTTAAAAATCAAATAATAGATGTAGAAGAAAAATTTGGGAAAAAATGAAAGTAATGCAAGAGAATAATGAAATGCGTTAACAGCTTAGAAAAAGAAAGCAACTCATTAAAAAGTAGAATTGGCCAAATGGAAAAGGAGGTAGAAAAGCTAAGTAAAGAAAATAATTCTTAAAAATTAGAATTGCGGGGCGGCTAGGTGGTGCAGTGAATAGAGCGCCAGCCCTGGAATCAGAAGGACCTGAGTTCGGAGCCGGCCTCCGACACTTAATCCGCACAAACAAAAACCTAGCCGTGTAACCTTGGGCAAGTTACTTAACCCCAATTGCCCTAAAGGGGCGGCTAGGTGGCGCAGTGAGTAAGAGTGCCGGCCTCTGAGTTTGGATGACCCGAGATCAGATCCGGCCTCAGAAAATGAGCACCCACGCATAAATCAAATGACTAGCCGTGTAACCTTGAGCAAGTTACTTAACCCCAATTGCTTTAAAAAAAAAAATTAGAATTGGGCAAATAGAAGCTAATAACTCTGTGGAACATCAAGAATCAATAAAACCAAAACAAAAGAATGAAAAAAATAGAATAAAATGTAATATACCTTATTGGAAAAACAACTTACCTGAAAAATAGATCCAGAAGAGATAATTTGAGAATCACTGGATTACCTCAAAGCCATAATCAAAAGGAGAACCTGGACATCATACTTCAAGAAATTATCAAAGAAAACTGTTCTGATACCCTAGAACCAGAAGGTAAAATAGACGTTGAAAGAATCCATTGATCATCTCTGGAGAGAGACCCAAAAATGAAAACTTCCAGGAATATTATAGCCAAATTCTAGAGCTCATGAGTCAAGGGAAAAAAATATGGAAAGCAGCCAGAAAGAAACAATTCAAATATCAAAGAACCACAATCAGGATTACATAGGACTTAGCATCTACAACAGTAAAGGACTGGAGGTCATGGAACATCATATTCTGGGAGGCAAAGGAGTGAGGACTATAACCAAGAATCACCTACATGGTGAAATCAAGCATAATCCTTCAAGGGAAAAAATGGTCATTCAGTGAAATAGAAAGTATTCAAACTTTCATAAAAATCCCAGAGTTGAACAAAAAATGAGATTTTCAATAACAAGACTCAAGAGAAATATAAAAAGGTAAAAAGGAAAGAAAAAACATAAGGGATTCAATAGGGCTAAACTGTACATTCCTATAGGGGAAGATGATACTTATAATTCTTAAGAATTGCATCACTAATAGTGCAGTAAGAAGGAGTATACATAGACAGAGGGTACATGTATAAGGTGAATTTGAGGGAATGACATAAAAACTTAATTAAGGAGTAAGAAAGAGAATTACACTCTGAGAAGAAAGAAGGCGAGGTAGAACAGGGTAAATTATTTCACATGAAGAGGCACAAAAGACCTATTTCAGTGGAGGGGAAAAATGGAGGGAGGCATAGCATCAACACAATATTCACAATACCAACAATGACTATGAATATACTGGCATAGTTCTCAGGTACAAAATAAAACAGATGCTCCATATAGAAGACAGAAGCAAAATATTTATTCAGACATCAGAAAACCAAATCCCAACACCAGAAAGTCAAATCCATCATAGTTAAAAAGAAGTTAATACACCATAGCACAGCAGGGGACCACACATCCTTTAGCTTGCTCACAAGCAAACACTCACAAGCCTAGCTGTCTCCTTGGGTGCATCCTCTCCTCCCTCCAGCTCTAATGGCTCTGACTCCCAGCTTTCTGTGGGCTCTGCTCCACCCTTTAGCAAATTCCTCCCACCACAGGTAATTACATTTGACCTACTGGGGGCAGGGAAAATCTTCAAAGCAGGGAAGATCTTCAAATTCCCTTAGGCCTATTAAGGGGCAGGGAGGACCTTCAAATTACCATTACAGGTAGGCAATGGATATCACTTGAATTTTATTCTCATTAGAATTGGATCAAAAAGTAAATTAAACATACACAATTTTTTGAATATAGAAATCTATCTTACTCTATAGGGAAGTAGGAGAAGAGGAGATTAAGTAAGGGAGGGGGGAACTGACAGAAGGAAGGACAGATTGGGGGAATCAGTGGACAGAAGGAAAACACTGGTGAGGAGGGAAAGGGTAAAAGGAGAGAGAGGACAAACAGGGGGGGAAATAGAATGGAGGGAATTACACAGTTAGTAAACATAACTGTGGATGTGAATGGGACAAACTCTCCCATAAAATGGAAGCAAATAGCAAAGCCAATCAAAATCCATAGTCCTAAAATATGTTGTTTATGAGAAACACACTTGAAGCATAGAGACACATACAGAGTAAAGGTAAGGTGCTGGAGCAGAATCTATTATGCTTCAGCTGAAGTAAAAAACAAAACAAGAGTAACAATCATGATTTCAGACAAAACAAAAAATAGGTCTAATTAAAAGAGATAAGGAAAGAATTGACATCTTACTAAAAGGCACCATAGACAATGAAGTAATATCAATATTAAACATATATGCACTAAGTGGTATAGAATTCAAATTCTTAAAGGACAAGTTAAGTGAGTCATAGGAGGAAATAGAAAGCAAAACCATACTAGTGGGAGACCTCAGCTGACCCCTGTCAGAATTTGATAAATTCAACAGAAAAATAAACAAGAAAGAAACTAAGAAGGTGAATAGTATTTTCTAGAAGTTAGCTATGAATGGGAATAGAAAAGAATATACCCTTTTCAGCAGTAGGTGGCACCTACACAAAAACTAACCATGTATTAGGGCATTAAAAACCTCAAAATCAAACATAGAAAAACAGGAATATTAAATGTGTCCTTTTCAGATCATAATACAACAAAATTACATTCAAGAAAGGGCAGTGGAAAGATAGATTAAAATTAATTAGAAACTAATAATTTAATCTTAAAAGAATAAGTAGGTCACAGAACAAATTATAGAAATAATCATTAATTTCATTAAAAAGAGTGACAACAATTAGATAACATGAGACAATATTCCAAAACAGCACTTATGGGAAAATTTATTTCTCTAAATTCTTATATCAGAAAATTAGAGAAAGGGCATATCAATGAATTGAACATGCAACTAAAAAAAACTAGAAAAAGAACAAATTAAAAACCTCCAATTGAGCACCAAATTTGAAATCCTGAAAACCAAAGATGAGATTAATAAAATAGAAAGTAAGAAAACTATTGAGCTAATAAATAAAACTAGGATCTGGTTCTATGAAAAAGAACCCCAATAAGATTTGATAAAAAAAAGAAGAAAACCAAATATCCAGTATAAAAAATGAAAAGAATGAATTCATTGCCAATGAAGAGAAAATTAAAGCAATCATTAGGAAATATTTTGTCCAGTTATATGCCAATAAATCTGACAATCTGAGTGAAATCAGTATATACTTATAAAAATGTAAATTGCCTAGATTAACAGAAGAGGAAATAAAATACCTAAATAATTCCATCTTAGAAAAAAAAAATTGAACAAGCCATTGGTGAACTCCCTAAGAAAAAGTCCTCAGGGCCAGATGACTTCATAAGTGAATGCTACCATAAGTGAATTTAAAGTATAATTAATTCCAATACTATATAAACTATTTGGAAAAATAGGTGAAGGAGTCTCACCAAATTCTTTTTATAACGCAAATATGGTGCTGACACTTAAACTAGGAAGATCTAAAATGGAGAAAGAAAACTATAGACAATTTCTCTCATGAATGTTAATGAAAACATTTTAAATAAAATGGTAGTAAGGAGATTACAGCAACATATGACAAGGATCACACACTATGACCAGTTTGAATTTATACTAGGAATGGAGGGCTAAGACTGCATATCAGCATGGAAAGCACCAGGGCAGAAATAGATTATAGGGGATCCCTGAACTGACATCTTACTAAAAGGCACCATAGACAATGAAGTAATATCAATATTAAACATATATGCACTAAGTGGTATAGAATTCAAATTCTTAAAGGACAATTGCCAGGTGGAGGAGCAGGTGCCATATGGAAGCTCTGTGGCCCACTACTCTATTTCAGGTCACACATTCAGGGCAGAGAAGAGCAGATGTGAGCATTGACCCTAGCTGTGTTTTGAGCAAAGAAAAAATTCTGGAAATGTTACTGTGTGGCTCTGATCCCAAGGCAGAGGAATGACTAAATTCTAACCTTTAGCCCAGCATGTAAGCCTTCAGTAGAATAACCAGGGCATGAGTCCTAAGCCAAGGAGAAGCTGGCAATTAAGTTACTCTGAACCTGTGGAGCCTCCCAGTGGGCTAATAGTGGTTGAGTCCAGCAACAGTCTACTGAAACTTCCACCCAGAGACAAGCCAATAGACCCAAATCTAGGTCAGGAACAAGGAAAACTTGGACTAGAAGGACAGTTAACAGACCTTATTCTGTTTCGAACCACTTTGGGAGCACTGAAAGCTCCCATGCCCCCAGCCTGATCTGTGAAAACAGTAAAAGTATATAAAATCAAATGAGACAAATTTGCACCCAGATGTGGGTAAAGCCCATCAATATAAACCCCCAAGTCAAGAAGTAGGCTGGAAGAATGAAAAAAGAATGTCATTATAAAAACCTATTATGGTGACAGACACAAAAACACCTATAAGCTAAGCCTCAAAGAAAAATAAAACTTGGGCACAAGTCTAACAAGAATTCCTAGAAATGTTAAAGTAAAAATTTAAAAAAGAGCCAAAAGTTGGGGCAGCTAAGTGGTGCAGTGAGTAGAGCACCAACCGTGGAGTCAGAAGGACCTGAATTCTGATCTGGACTCAGACACTTAACACACACAAACAAAAACCTAGCCGTGTGACCTTGGGCAAATCACTTAACCCCAATTTCCCTCCAAAAAAAAAAAAGCAAAAAAGAGCCAAAAGTGATTTTTTAAAAAATGGATGAGAGCAGTTGAGGAAAAACGGGTAAAGCAATGAGAGCTAGAGAAGATATTAAAACCGAATTAACAGCTTGGAGAGATACAAAACCTTATCTAAGAAAATAACTACCTAAAAATTAGAACTGGCCAGATGGAAGCTAATGACTTTATGAGGTATCAATAAATAATAAAATGAAAATCTCAAAAAATAGAAGAAAATGTGAAATAAAGTAGAATAAACAACTAACTTCGAAAATGGATTGAAGAGAGATGATTTAATAATCAATGGACTAGTCCACCTCCTCCAATTCATATAAAAAGTGACTCTGAACAAACTTTGGAGCTACAGAACCCACAAAATGACATAGAGAAGCTAACCTCCTACTGAAGACAGTCTGGCAGGCTGGCAGGAAGTGGCAGGAGCCACTCTGGGAGCTGAGCCCAGCGCCACATGAGCAGGAGGTTTTAGCCTCAGAGGGGCCACAACCAGCCACTAGCTGAGGGACTTCAGATCACCACCATCTGTGGCAGTTTCCAGAATTATCAACCCATAGATGCTAAGGACAAAGTGAGAGGTCAGTGTAGTGTGGACTTTGGGAACTGGGACTCTGGGAATGAGAAGCACTGAGGCACCACCATGCAGCCGCTGCCATGTGGCTGTTTCAGAGCTCCTGACCTGCAGATTGTAGGGGGACCAAGGGATCAGTCTGAGGGGTAATCACTCCTGCTTTAACCTGCTTGGATCTGGATTGCTGTCTAGGGTAGAGGTCCTGGGGTGTGTGACCAGTTTGCCAGAGCATGTAGAGGCTTCAGAGAAAGCACCCAACTAATAGCTCCAGCAGCTGAGAAAGCCCCAGCAATCTGGGACAAAGCTCTTCTTTCTGGTAGCAAAGTTCTACTGTGGCAAAAAGCTCAAAAGTCAAGTAATTGAGTGACAGCGTGAGCAAACAAAGGAAGCAAAGCAAGCGCAGCAGTCCGACATCAGACTCCTATTTTGGGGACAAAAAGGACCAAAGCATGGAACAGAAGGAAGACAGTGAAGTCAGAACTCCTGCACCAAAAGCTTCCAAGAAAAATACGAGCTGGTTACAGGCCATAAAGGAGCTTAAAAAGGATTTTGAAAACCAAATAAGAGAAGTGGAGGGAAAATTTGGAAGAGAAATGAGAATGATGTAAGAAAATTATGAAATGAGAATCAACAACCTGACTGAAGAAAATAACACCTTAAAAATTAGACAAACTCAAATGGCAAAAGAGGCTCAAAAAGGCAATGAGGAGAAGAATGCCTTAAAAAGTCAAATTTGCCAGATGGAAAAGGAATCTCAAAAGCTCACTGAAGAAAATCATTCCTTCAGAATTATATTGGAGCAAATGGAAGCTAGTGACTTTATGAGAAATCAAGATACTATTAAACAGATCCAAACAAATGAAAAAATAGAAGGCAATGTGAAATATCTCATTGGAAAAACCACTGACTTGGAAAATAGATCCAGGAGAGAAAATTTAAAAATTATTGGACTACCTGAAAGCCATAATCAAAAAAAAGAACCTAGAAATCATCATCCAAGAAATTCTCAAGGAAAATTTCCCTGATGTTTTAGAACCAGAGGGCAAAATAGAGGTTGAAAGAATCCACCTATCACCTCCTGAAAAAGACCCCAAAAAGAAAACTTCTAGGAATATTATAGCCAGGTTCCAGAGTTCCCAGATCAAGGAGAAAATATTAAAAGCAGCCAGGAAGAAACAATTTCAATATTGTGGAAACACAATCAGGATAACACAGGATCTGGCAGCTTCTACACTGAGGGATCAAAGGGCTTGGAATATGATATTCTGGAGGTCAAAGGAGCTGGAATTAAAACCAAGAATCACCTAGCAAAACTGAGTATCATGTTTCAAGGGACAATATTGTCATTCAATGGAATAGAGGACTTTCAAGCATTCTTGTTGAAAAAACCAGGGTTGAATAGAAAATTTGACATTCAGATACAAGAAGCAAGAGAAGCAACTACTTACATTCCTATGTGCAAAAATGATCATTTTAACTTATGAAACTTTTCTCAGTATGAGAATAGTTGAAGGGAATAGAAATGTGTACACACACACACACATACACACACACACATATATATGTATATATACACACATACATATATGTATACATATATATTTCTATATAGGAGGGTATATGAGTTTATGAATACATATGTGAGTATGTGTATATATATGTGTACAGGTAAACATAGACAGAGGGTACAGCATTAGCTGAATAGGAAGGGATGATACTTAAAAGGTGAAATTAAGAGGTGAGAGAGGGATATAATGAGAGGAGATGGGGAGAGATAGAATGGCGTAAAATATCTCATATAGAAGAAGCAAGGGAAAACTGTTAAAATGGAGGGGAAGAACAGGAAGGCAAAAGGGAATGAGTCAACCTTATTCTCAATGAATTTGGCTTAGAGAGGGAATGACATGGTAAATAGGGTATCTCATCCTACAGAAGAGTAGGGGGGAAGGAAATAAGAGGGAGGATGATGGAAGGGAGGTCAGGCTGGGGGAGAGGAAGTTGGAAGCACCCACTTTTGAAAAGGGACAGGATCAAAGTAGAGAATAGAACAAGTTTGGGGTGGGATGGGATAGAGGGAAATATAGTCAGTCTTTCACAATATATCCACTGTGGAAATGTTTTGCATAGCTACACATGTACAACCTATATTGAATTACTTATCTTCCCAGTAAGGGTGGGTGACAAAGGAGGTAGGGAAAGAATTTGGAATTCAAAGGTTTAAAATCAAATATTTAAATATATAATAATAATAATAGTTATTATTATTATTTTACATGTAACTGGGAAATAAGATATACAGACACTGGGGCATAGAGATCCACCATGCCATACTGGAAAGTTAGAGGGGAGATCGGGAAGATATAGGAGAGAGCAGGTTGGGGCAAGGGATATTCATTGCGATCGCTGTTTTGGGGTGGTGGGTAAGAGAAAAATGTGGAGAAAATTTGCAACTGGAATGAATGAGGTAAACTAATGAATGGAAATTAAAGAAAAATAAACTACAAAAAAAAGAATCAATGGACTACCTGAAAGTTCACAAATATGTCAAGAAATCATAAAAGAAAACTGCCAAGATCTCTTAGAACCAGAAGGCAAAGTAGAAACTGAAAGACTCCAACACCTGAAAGAAACCCTTCCCAGGAATATTACAGCCAAAATCCAGAGCTCCCAGCCAAAGAAAAAATCCTGTAAGCAGTCAGAAAAAAAGAATTCTAGTACCAAGGAGCCAAATTCAGGATCACATGCGATTTAGTAGCCACCGCCATAAAGAGGTGGAGATGCAGTGGATAGAGCACTGGCTCTAGAGTGAGGTGGACCAGATAGTTAGTAGCTATGTGACCCTGTGAAAGACACTTAATGTAACTGCAGAAGAAGTAAGAGGAAGGAAGAAGGAAAGAAGGGAGGGAGGAAGGAAGAAAGGAAGGAGGGGAGGGAGGAAGGAAGGAAGGAAGGAAGGAAGGAAGGAAGGAAGGAAGGAAGGAAGGAAGGAAGGAAAAAAGGAAGGAAGGAAGGAAAGAAGGAACAGAGGAAGGGAGGAAGGGAGAAGTAAGAGGAGGAGGAAAAGAAGGAGGAGGAGGAAGAGAAGAAGAAGAAGAAGGAGAAGGAAAAGGAGAAGGAGAAGGAGAAGGAGAAGAATTTGGAACATAGTATTTCAGAAGGCATCTAGGCTTATAACAGAATAATTTACCCAGCAAAAATATGTATAATCCCGGGGCGGCTAGGTGGCGCAGTGAGTAGAGTGTCGGCCCTGGAGTCAGAAGGACCTGAGTTCGGATCCGGCCTCAGACACTTAACGCACACACAAACAAAAAAAAAAAAAACCTAGCCGTGTGACCTTGGGCAAGTTACTTAACCCCAATAGCCCTCCAAAAAAAAAAAAAGCAAAAAAAAAATATGTATAATCCCTATAGGAAAAAAATTAGTTTTTAATGACAGACATTTCAAGCATTCCTGATGAAAAGAATAGAGCTGAGTAGAAAATTTAATATACATAGAAATTAAGAGAAGTATAAAAAAGCAAACATGAGTGAGCAATCATTTGGGATTAAAAAGGGTTAAATAATTTACATTCTTATAAGGGGATATGATACATATAGCTTTTCAGAACTCCAACGTCATAAGTATCATAGAAGGAGGTTAATTAGACAGAGGACCTCGGAGTGATTCTGTACTGTTTTAATGATCTTAAAAGAAGAATTCAAGTTTTTGGATGGGATGATGAATTCACTGGTCATTCAAACCTGTTGGTGAGTGCGGTTTGTCTCTAGTAACCATCACTCTCTGTGATATAATTTTGAAACTTTCTAGGCTGGCATCTGTGAGGAGAACAAAAGGTTCACTTGGATGGGAATAAGCTAACACTGGAACACGGCAGTTGATTAAGTGTTGGAAGGTCTTTTCATAGTTTTCTTTCTTTCATCTCCAAAGGACTTTGCAGGTTTTAAGACAAGTTCACCTTTCTTACCTTCTGGTTCTGAGTATCTCCAATCATATGTGCACCAGTGAGGTCATTTAATGGTTCAGCAATATCACTAGTTATTAACAAATTTTAATAAACATCAAATCCCAGAAAAGTTCTTAAGTCTTTAAGATTATGTAATCCAAAATTTTTCTACCATTTCTCATTGTTGGAATACATTTGACTGGCATATTTAACAGAAACTGCAAAACTAATACTTGTATATTGACAGCTTGAGACCAGCTTTGTCCAACCAATCTAGCCCTTTCAGGTGTCTCTCTTCATGTTCTAGAGCCTTTTCAAAAACAATATCATTAAGGTACACTAATACTTTTACACTGTTCATGTCTCTAACAACTTTTTCCACTAGCTTTTGGAAAGTAGAGGTTTCTCTGAAATGCTATTGGTCATATGCTTAAATTGGTGAATACCATCTTCCTCAGATCATAGGAATCTGATAACATCTACTATGCCAAGTCTGAGACAGAATCGCCATGGCATGTCCAATGTAGTTTTTTTGTTCAAAGCTGAATAATATCCATACATCTGTGTCTTTCCATTCTTTTTTGGTACTCTAGGTGATGCATAAAGGCTTCCAGTTCCTGTGATGATGCCATTGACCAGCATGTCTTTGAAATAGCTTCTAAAGTCTTCCGTCATAGACAGAGCAATCTTTCTAGATCTTTCCTAGAATGGTAATGAAGTTTTGGATTCTATGAGTTGCATCTCAGGCATATCCCACACTCCATTCAGGCAGAAAGAGTTCTTGATTAAAAGTAGTCATTTTCTGGTATACAAATGCCCTCTCCCAATGTAGTTTGGCATCTTGTCTATACTTAGCCTTTGAGTATTGTCTGCAGGCACTGAGAGTTTGAGTGACTTATAGAAAGTTATATGCCCAATATGTGTCCAAGTAGGACTTGAAACTGTCATCTATACTCCAAAAACAGCTCTGTAAACACTACTGTGCTGTTTCCCAAGAAAATAAGAACAAAATAGGTAAAAAGAATGGGATAAGGTAGGTATCATTACATTGTAAACCAGTGAAAACCAGTTTGACTAGTATAGCCCCAGGCTCCCATTTTCAGCCTCTTAGTCAGATGGTACTGTGATACTTCATTTTCTTACTTCCCTGCTACTCATTCCTCACTTCTTATTAGGCAATTTAGAAAATACCATTACTGTACTGCAGAAAACAGGGCAAACTCCCATTGGTGTCATACTGGCTCTTTGTCTCAAATGAGATAGAATTTTGAGCCCTGAGAGACTTTCTGTTGTCAATGGGAATGGGGATGACCTCTCTTGTCCACTATATGCTAACCATTGTGCGTATAGAGGCCACATACTGAGACTTTCCTTGTTATCAACTATTTTCTTCTTCCCCTTATATATAGCAATAAAGTTTGTTAAAGCTATCTCTATGTGGGCTGGCTGCTGCTTTTCATCTGAACTCCCCTGCACTACAATCTGGTGTCAGCAGTGGAAATGAAAAGCTTATTCCTGACTTTAGCTTTTCAGAGAGAAAAAAAAAAGAAAGGAGGAGGGAAAGGGGGAAGGGAAGTGACAGAGGAATGAGAGTGTTCCTGTGGAGCCTGGCTCAGGAGACTTGGATTACAAGGGTGTTCAGTGGTCAAGAGGGCTTATCTCTTTGCACTCCACCAGAATCCTGAGTGATAGTTTGCTTAGGAACAAGAAATTAACTGAGAAAAGGATTTCATTCCTTGGCTGCTCCCCACAGTGATAGAAGCACTCACCCAGAAGGAAGAGGGGATGGCAGGGGCGGACTCACGAACAGTAAAATCAGCCAGAATCTTCCTGGCAACCACTACCAGGCATCTCAATCCAGAAAGCCATGGACATTGGTATGAATGTTGGGAGGGTGGGAGCTTGCTAGGATTTGAGACAGGTCCCAGCAAAGTCACAAGGAATCTTTAGAATCCTGAATAGTTCACATTATTGATAAAGGCCCCCAAATTATCTCCATTATAGAAGATGACTGGATTGTAGCCTATGGGGCTTGTCCATTGACCCCTCTCCCCCACCCACGAATACGAAGGCTACCCAATGGGTAAAAGAGGGATAAGAAGCTGCTTTATTGGAATGACTTTATGCAGCCATCAAACACAATGCACTGGAATTTCCTGGTCCCTCCAGACAGGCAGTGGTCCACCCACACAGAAGCAATTTCTACCCTGAGATAGGATTCAATTATACTGTGAGTGAGGAGTTAGGAAATGGGGATAGGAGTACACTTCCCCCAAAACCCCCCACCCAAAAGGGTGTATGGTGATGACTACCAGGTTGCAGAGTTCCCTAGGAGGAGCAGGGATAGGGGATATACATCAGGTCCCTAACAACTTCCTGTGGCAGAGAGAAATTCGTGGGGGATCTCTGAGGCCATCCTGCTGTAGGGACATTCTTAAGGAGGTGATCCAGCTGATTGGGTAAGAAGAGTGGGTTAAACTTGGCGATTAGGATGAGAAAATCCTAGGGCTAGGAAGATGGTAACTTTTAGAATAGATCACAGAGGAATCCGGAGCACCTCAGAGAATAAGAATGAATAAGAGAATAAGAGGAGCTAGTTCCTCTTTGTTTGTATCTGCTAGACAGATACCTCCAGCCCTCAACCCTGTCATCCCCATCTGCTTCCCACATCGGGGAAGAATACATTCCCCAGATTGGACAAACAGCAATAGGGGTGAGCGTGATCCCCAGACCAGCTACTCCTACAGAGATTAATGAGAAATATGTCTAAATCATCATAGAATGACTAAATAGAGGAACTAGACATTTTCTAGGACTCCTAGACATCAGGGGTAAAGTGACTACAGCTTTAGGATTTACACATACAAGGGACAAGAAAATATTGCTCAGTGGTTTTATTCTATTTCCCAAGCAACTTCCACAATTGTAGGGAGACTATCCCAGCCTAGGAAATGGATTATAGTGGCAATCCCCACTGAAGACTAAACCATTGGCATAGATCTGCTAAATTGCTTTATAGGGGGAGAGTGACAGACTGACTGATCATAGTCTAATACCATTTCCCATTTCCTACCATTAATTATGTGGTGTGGAGCAGTTTATGATCTTCCTTTCCCTTCCCACTCACCACCACCTCATGAAGGTGATGCAATTAATATGGAATTCCAGGTAGGATTCCAGGTAGAGATAGAGATCACTGCCCTAATAAAAGAATCCGTAGACCATCTCTCAATTCACAGCCCAGTGTGGCCAATAAGGAAGACCAGTGGTGCTTGGTGACTATCAAGGACTAAATCAAGTTGTGAACATGATTTATCCCATTGTGTTCTACCACAGTGACTGTGACTGAAATTCTGGTGGTCACACCTGGTGAAGGTGGTAGTATGGTAGACTTGAACACTCTTTTCTATTCCTTAAAGGGCAAAGGATCACAGCCCATTTGAGGCATATAGGTAGAGCTCTGGGCCTTGAGTCAGGATGATAGATCTGAGTTCAAATCTGACCTTAAACACTTATCTGTGTGACCCCGGGTAAGTCACTTAATTTCTGTTCACCACCTCTGTAAAAATGGGAATAATAATACACCTACCTCTGTATTATTATGAGGATCAAATAATATAACAATTGCACAGTGCCTGGCACATAGCAAGAACTACATAATGTTAGTTATTATTATGATGTGCTTTTACTTAGCAGGGAATGCAGTATACTTTTACTGCCCCACCCCCAGGATATTTTAATAGCCTAGCCCTCTGTCACCAATGTGTGGGGTAGATAGTGACCAATTCCAGTCTGATTCTGCCATTACAGTTCTGTACTTCACTGATGATATTGAACAACTGAGACAAAAGTGGGCACTACCCTCGCTTCCTTAAGGGCCTAATTGGATCAAGATGGGTAGAACTTAACCCATTCAAGATACAGGAAATATCCCAACAGGAAAAGTCCTAGGAAGTCCAATGGGCAAGGACCAAGATTCCTAAGCATCAGGAGTTTATTCCTGATCTTGAAGCCCCTTGTAACCAAAAAGGAGAGAGTCCCTGAATGGGCTCTTTACCTCTTGGCAGCAGATAGCACATCCTATATTTAGGAATTGTTATGCAGTCCCTCCATGCTGTGGTATGATATATTGCATGGTTTGAATGGTAATCACAGCCACAAGCAACACTGAAATCTCCCCAGGAGGCCATCTAATACACCCTTCCACTTGGACCCCTATCACTCAGCAATGCCGTGGAATTCTGGGTATCAGTTATTCCAGTAAAAGCAGACTGAAGCTTATGGAAGAAGGATGTAACTACTACCCAGAGACCTCTCGAGTTCTGGATCGGCATGTTTAAAGGGGCAACAGTCAATTATTCTCCCCACCTTTGAGAAACAATGTTTAGGGAGAGGGAACCTGAGGTCTTGAGACTACATGTGGCCTTCTAGGTCCTTGGGTGCTAGCTTTTGACTGGGTCCAAGTTGTAGAACAATCTTTTTTTTCAGGGGCTTTGTTCTGTGCAATCTGGATTCAAAGGGCTATACTTGAGGACCTAGAGGGCCATGTATGGCCTCAAGGCTGCAGGTTCCCTGCCCCTGGTGGCCTGATACTGGGCCTGACACTAATTGAGACAGTGAAACTGATTGGGGACATTCTGGTCACATTGAGTCCTGAGATGCCTACACTTCAATGGGTTTTGACTGAGATCATGCCTCACAAGGCAGGAGGCTTTTCAATTATCAATGAAGTGAACCCTGGGCCCATATAGTGATTGACTGACAGAGCCACTGGAGAGCTGGCCAGAACCCAACCCCAAAGCCCACACTTGAAATGATTGGGTGCCCTTCTTCGTCCTACCTCTCAGAGGACAAAGGGACCTGGTTTACTGATGGAACCTCTTGTATTAAAAATGTCAAAGTCCAGTGGTGTACAGCAGCATAAAAGTTAGGGTTTATGCCAATCATGACAACAGTCATTCAGCACAGTGGGAAGACCTATGGGGCAGTGCTCCTCATTTTTAAACTGAGAACTCAAAAGGAGATATTCACCTACACTGACACTCTTGGGTCATGGACAGTGATCTAACCAGTCAATGATAACAAACTGGAAAATCAAGTCTAACCCAGGATGGGGGAGGGGGAACATTGACAGAGTATGCCTGCCATGCATGTGACCTAAGGGGACCCTACCCCAGGAATCCAAATAGAATGGCATGCCTGATCAAGCCTGTGCCTGACACATCATCTGAGTAATGCAATGGAGCCACACTTGTACCAGCAGTGAAAATGAGTGCCCTATGCAAGAGTGAGCCTCCAGAAAGCCTAGATCTCTGAGAAGAAGAAACCAAGGAAGCTAGAGCTAGTCCCACTTCTTGAAATTTTACTAGGATAGGGAAAGGGGATCCTTAGGGACAGTCCTTGGGAGTAATGACCTCTTGACAAGTAGATTATGTAGACTCTGCCTCTGTGACATAGGGGCTTATGATATATCTTTAAGGCCATGGAGACTCATAAAGACTATGGGGTGGCACAACCTTTGCTCTCCTGGATACAAGGACTACCATTCCAGTTCTTAAAAAGAAAATCTGCCATTACTTCGGCTATCCTGATTCTATTTCTAGTGACAATAGAACTCCATTTATTGCAGGATTCAACAATGGCCCTGAAATCAGGGCATAAGATGGATTTTCCATTTCCCATTCTTCACAGACATTATAAAACAATTCAACAACTGCTTGAAACAAGGCCTATATAATGACAATGTTGTTATTTAGTTGTTTTTTTTTTTCTGTTGTGTCTGACTCTTTGAGACCTCATTTGGGGATTTCTTGGCAGATACTAGATGGGTTTGCCATTTCTTTTTCCACTTCATTTTACAGATGAGGAAACCGAGGCAAACAGGTTTAAGTGACTTGCCCAAGGTCACACAGCTAGTAAGTGTCAAGTGTTTGAGGTCAGATTTGAACTCAGGTCCTCCTGACTCCAGGACTGGTACTCTATTCACTGCTCCACCTAACTGCCCTAACCCTCCTTTTTCTAGCCCAAGTTATACCCAAGGAGGGTAGATGTTCTACTCATTAGGATCCACCATTTAGGGATTCGTTGACTTCTGCCAGTCATGCCCTGATTAGTCTGGCTAGCATAAGATCTGATTTACTTTCCTTAGGATAGCCAACTTATAGCCTAGTGAAACTAATGGGATCATATAACTAACTCAAACAGTGGTCGCAGAAGTGGCATTATCCCCAGGTGAGATTGGGGGGAAAGGGCAATATTGTAGAAACCAGTAAGTGGTGATAAGTGAGTCCCAGTGAAGATAGTAGGTCAGGGTTCTGGAGGGACATTATGGATCCTGCCCAATACACAGTCCACTTATAGGCTGGTGGGAAAGGAAGTGACTAGACTTGGAAGGGGGAACATAGGCTGGTGGGGAGGAGAATCCTACACTGTGGCCCATACTCTTTCTATTTTTTAAAATTTCCATGGTTGACATTGGATGGGAACCAACTGAGATCCTCTGATTCTATTCTCACTATTGCTGTTGACTTGTTGGATTTTCTACTTGACCTTATGGCTATCAGCCATATTGTGGAGGCAGTCAGACCCAGGTGGCATCATGAAAATGTTCTTGCTTTTCAAAGATTTTTCTCTTGTTTTTGCTTTTTTTTTTCCTCCCAGGTACATTATTATGGAGTCAATAACACCGAACACTGATCCTATGCTTATCTCAAGCAGTAGCAGTGGCAGCTAAATTTAGCAGCAGATGGATCTGTTACCCAGCTATAGGAAAACCTGGTGGCAGATCTGACGTGTCTTCCAAAACCTAGCCCTCTGCATGACAGACACAACCAAAGATCTGATCATAATGTGCTGTGTGCCCCAATGCATCCAGCACCAGCTCACAAATTCCTTCATTGTCCTTTACTGACATTTCCCATGTGGAAGACCTTTGGTTCTGGATGATGGCAAGCTGAGACTGGGGGTGAAAGGTGAGCTGTTGGTGATAGAACTGTTAGTTTTAAATTCCCTACTTTACTGCTCCTCATTCCTCACTTTTTATTAGAAATTTTAGAGAGTAACCTCATTTTATGACATTGGTCCTTTATCTCAAACAAAATATTAATTTGAACCCTTCAGGACTCTAGACCTTTGCCTGGATTGTGGATGCCCTCTGTCCACCTCCCCCACCTTCCCTGTATGCTGCCCACAGTGGGGATGGAGCTGGCATACTGAGACTTTTCCCTAGCTGTTCTCCTCCCCTTTTGAGTAGTAATAAAGTTTATTAAAGTTATCTCTGTGCACCACAGTTATATTAGGAAGATATATTTACATGAGGAAATATAGGAAATCCAGTAGGTGGAAGAATAGGAGCTGTATTGGGTAAAAATCAAATAAAGGTATAGAATTGATATTATAATGTGAATATATGACAAACTGGACAGAAGGAAGAACAAATCATAGCATGGAGGCAAAACAGAGCAGTGAGGGAAACTCTAATGATTCAGACATCTGCTGGAGCTTTCTCTCTGCCAAAAAACAGAACAACTAATAAATGCTTGACTTGTCTTAATGATAATTTTGTTCTTCCAAAATTTGAGGAAGATATGAAAGCAACTGATATTGAGGTCTAATTTGCATCAATACTGGAGTAGATATGATAGAAACTTTGGAGTGGGGGAGGGGAAGATAGATTATTCCATTTTAGAATTTGTGATAGAAGAGAAAATAACCATGCATAGTCAAATGTCCTAAAAAGTCACAATCTTCTGTTTCTTCCTATGTTATGTGTATCCTAATCCTGGACATAGATTGTTGTGTTTGTCCTTCTTTCTCAAAGAGGACCTTGACATCAGGGCGCTGGTGACATAACTTGTAGTTGACTTTGATTTGAGTGAGGGAGGGCTGTGCAAGGTCACCAGCATCACTTTCTCTTTCAGAACCATCTGGGTACAGTGGTCAGAGATATTCATCAGGATGACTGGAGATGGCTCAGGATGCAATGGGAAACACTGGCCCTTTTAGGTTAAGGTCTTTTCAGATTCTCACTCTGAGTGAGGTAACACCCATTCAGTGAATAGGCCTCTTTAATAAGTGAGTCAAGGGATGGCCCCTTTAGTCAAAAAATAAAATAAAATAAAATAAAACTGGGAGGGGAAGAACCTCAGGGTTGCTGGCCAAAAGAGAAACAGTTACTATTTACATTCACTCTGAGCCAGGAGGGCCCCCAAAATATCCATTAAGTGGTGTTTTGGCAGGGACTTATTGTTGTCCGATCTATGAGCCCCAGAGTGAAATGGATTTAAGGTTTGGTCTTTGATAAAGAAATCTAGTCAGGACATAGATGGGTTTTCTCAAAAGAATAAAATATGCCAGACTCATACGTGCAATTTAGGATCTCTAGAGGGGCAATTGCTACTCAGGGGTCTAGTAGAAATCTGAAGACCTAGATTTTTTGTTGTGAGTCCCTGTTGCTGTGCGTTCCACTGACAGACTATATTACTTTTTGCAAGCTGTCTGGAGTTCAGGTACATACCAAACTTGTCCCATAGTACCATCCATTCAGAGTTTCCTGGCCCAACAACCAGGACCTCTCCCTCCCTTGGAACTCTATGTGTTGTTATAGTTTAGTCATTACATTCGTATCTGACTCTTTGTGAGCCCAGTTGGGGTTTTCTTGGCAAAGAAACTGGAGTGGTTTGCCATTTCCTTCTCCAGCTCATTTTACAGATGAGGAAACTGAGGCAAACAGTGATTTGGCCCAGGGTCTAGTAAGTATCTGATGTCGAGTTTGAACTCAGATCCTCCTTGACTCCAGGCCAAGCACTCTATCCACTGCATGACCTCCTAATTCTCTGCCCCTTTTCAAGGCTTCAAGTGAGACTGCTCTGCTTCCCCCTTTCCCCACTCCCCTTTTTCCGTGAGGGGCTGGATAGTTATGTGAATACAGTTTCACTTTCTCCTATCATTAGAGAGCAAGAAATGACCCGAGGCAAAGATTTATCATACATCAGGGATAGTAGGGACCAGGGCACCACCTAGAGTTTACACTTAGTCCCCAAACATGGTTCAAGGGCCTGCAGAGAGTTGTGGGTGGGGTGGGGCATCTGTCTGACTCACTACACTTTCCTCTTATATTTTTGATATCCTTAGTATATCGACTGGGATGCATTTAGCACATTGGCCTGCATTCCTGTTTCTGGAAATTTCTCTGGGATCCTAGAGAGGCTCAAGCTTGTCCTTTCAAGTTCCTCCTCACGTGTCTAGCACTACAATGTCTCAACAAAGTACCTGTGACTCAGTTCTTAATGGCTTTTTAAATGCTCAATAAAAAATCATTCATCACAGTCCTTAGACAATCCCAAAATGAGAGTCCTTAGGACCTGGAGATTACAGTCACCCCCATATACAAAGTTATGCAAGTTCAGCAAATGGTATTTTACAATGTTTATCACAGGTTACTGTTTGTTTAGTAATTATAAGGGCTTATCTCAACCAAAACCACTAGAAAAACATTGCTTAAAGATCCAGATGACGTTTACATTTATCTCTAGATTGCTGAATACTTGGGGACAGTTTCATCTCAAGTTCCTTTTGGTAGAGGCCCAGGTTCTCTAGGAATGTTAACAACAGCCAGGAAAGGGAATCTCTGTCATCACCTTTGTTCTCCCTTTCTACCTCCATAGACACTCTGCTGGGGGTGGGGAGTGGAGGATGTCATGCAGTAGTCCCATGGAGAGCCAGGGTTCGATTGATGGAAGCAAATGTGGATTGAAAACTGCATGTGATTTGTGGTAGCAAAAATAACTTTTGTTGAGCCAGAATAAGCTTGTGTTGATAGTAGTAGCAGAGGAAAGCACCAGGAAAATGACTATCTATAGGGGAACCTTACAGCATGGAAGAGGACCATGATATCAGGAGATGGTGACATGACTTGCAGTTGACTTTGATTTGACTGAGTGAGGGCTGTGCAAGGTCATCAGCCTCACTTTCTCCTGCAGAGCTATCTGGGTCCAGTGGCCAGATATTCATCAGGATGACTGGAGATGTCTCAGGATGCAATGGGAGGCCCTGATCCTTTTAGGCTAAGGTCTTTTCAGATTCTCACTCTGAGTGAGGTAATGCCTGTTCGTAAATAGAATATGCCTAGATTTTAACAAAGGATTTGCTAAAGTATCTGGCTTAATCAGGATGGAGGCTTCAATAAATCTAATTAGAGTAGTCACTTTTATTTAGACCACCTTTGTGAATGCAACCAAAAAAGTCATGTAGTCATATAACCATGTTGTTACAGATACAAGGAACCCTGGCCAGGTTCATGAACAGGTATGCCATATAGTTCTGCTCTCCATGGTCAGATAGTAGTCACTTCTATATCTGGAACTGAAAGATGCCATTTATTTACCCTTTTTGTATAGTCTTTCCCAGATTCTCTGTCTCCTGTACTCTATCCCCTGAACAAAAGTGGCTATGATAGGTTTTTAGTTCCTTGAAAGGAGGCTGCATGGTAGACATTTTCATAAGCAAAAAAGTACAAAAAAAGGAATGAAATTTTGAAAAGTTGGAAGTAGTTGGGCTTTATATACAATCAATGATTTCATAAAAGAATCTCTATATTGGTTCTGTGGTGTGTCTCTTTAAGCATGATTAGTATCAGTCTGACATCCCTGCAGCTTCTCAGGGCTTAAGTGAGAAGGAAATAAATAGGGAGGTCTTTTCCCCGGATAATTACAGCAACATTCCCCTATCCTAGCTCCAGCTGTGCTGTGGTATTATTATAGCAAAAACTCAGCAAAGACAGAAAAGCAGCTGGCTGGGGCAGTGACCTGGGAACTCTAAGAAGGTTGTTGCAAAGATCCCTCTAATTCTCTCCCAGTCCTGATATTTCTTATGGAATTGGGAGCACCAAATCTCCACCCCTGTCCCAAACCCAGACTAGCCAGGTTTCAGCCCTGGTATAATTTTGGATGTTCATGGTAGTTATTAGGCTACTGATGGGTCCATTTGCCTTAACAGCCACTCCATTCACCTACTCTCTAAAGCATTCTCTACTGCTCTCCCTAAGCATTCTCTACTTCTGTATGTGTGATTTGTTGATCCCTCTAAGCCTCAATACCTTCCTCAGAGTGTTTGACTTTGGCCTCTGCTCAAACCACACAAAATTATATTTTTTATATTAAAGACTACGAAGAACAGCAGAGGAAACCTGGGACTAGAGAAGGATAAATGCTACCTTGACATTTTAAAAGTAGAAAATGGAATCTGTATACTATAGGTCAGTGATCTTGACTTTGAAGGCTGACAACATTTTAGGAAAGATTTTTAAGCATCTAGTGAACATCTAGAAAAGGAAAGATGATCACAAAGGTCCAGCTAAGCTTAATGAGGAACAACAGCCCATTCCAGTACAACCTTATTTCCTTTTTTGATAAGATTACTCTGTAGATATAATATGCCAGATTTTAACCAAGGGTTTGCTACAGTAACTCAGACTATTTTTATGGGAAAATGATAAGATAAATAGTTGTTAATACTATTAAATTAATTTAGAATTGTTTGGATATCTGGACTCATTAATGATTATTTGTCAGTTTGGAAAATCTCCGGTATAGCGCACCAAGGGATCTTTGCTTGATCCTGGCTACATTAATCATTGATATCAGTGTTCTGGATAAAAATATATATAGTGTACATATATAACATATATACATAATACATTTTATGTACATATATAAAACATGTACATAAATGTTCATGACAGAAATCCAGAAAAGATTGAAATAGATGACTAAGCCAGGATGGCCAAGATAGATAGATAGATAGATAGATAGATAGATAGATAGATAGAGATACATAGATACATAGATAGGCCAGAATATAGGACTGAACTTAATAGTCCCAGATTTAAAGTCTTGCAATTGGGTCCAACAAATTGACCACAAATACAAGATAAAAGATGCTTGAATAGACGGCAATTTTTCTGAAAATGATCTGAGAGTTTTAGTGTACTTCTAATACAAATCAGCAATGGGATATATGCATCCTCAGCACTTAGCAAAGGACCTAGGTTATGTAGGCGTTTAACAAATGTTTACCAACAGACTGGCTGTCCACATTAAGTGGCATAGCTTCCAGAAAAAAGGAGATGATAGTTCTGTTGTTTTCCTCCCTTCTCAGACTGTGCCTGGCATATTATGTTCAGCTCTTGGCACTTAAGTTTAGGAAGGATCTTGAGTCCATTCTATATAAGTATTGCTAAGAGGAAACAGACATATAGACTGGAGAGGGGAGGACTAAGGGCTTTTTATGGTGGGTAGGTGGTATAATGGATATTTTGCTTTACCTGGAAGCAGAAGACCTAAGTTCAAAGCCTCAAATACTTACTAGGTAGGTCACTCTGGGAAAATTACTTTACTTTCATCTGCTTGAAAGGTGGCAAAAGAACCAGAGAGGTTGTAAAAGAACTAATATTGACATTATTTGGATCAGAGCAAGCAACACATTTATTAAGCTTATAGGTTTGGGGATCATGTGATTTCCAGGACCCTCAGTAGCCCATGAGCAACATACAAGGTGATTAGTATCCATCCCAAAGGATAGCACTGGATATTAAGCACTGGGGCTCTATGGGGTTTCAGTTTGTTGTTGAATTATTTCAGTTGTGTGCAATCCTTTGTGACCCCATTTGGGTCTGAGGTCAGATTTTAACTCAGGAAGATGAGACTTCTGACTCCAGATCCACCACTCTGTCCATTGTACCACCTAGCTGCCCCAAGGTTTCAAATACTAGGGAGAAAATATGAGCTCAGCAGCAAGCCTAGCAATCAGGTAGAAGAGGCAGGAAGATTTGGGTTTGGAAAGAGCATATCTGAAAATGGGCATTGTACAATGCTTTGCTTTATGCCTTGTATCCCTTACATAAGTGTTGCCTTAGGGCACTCAGAGCACAGATTCATTAGAGGTAAAAAAAAAAAAATGGATGTCTCAACAGGGAATATTGGGTTAGTCTTGCTCAAGCATAATGGCTTAATTCTCACACTGCCTCAATTTTCTTTTCTGTAAAGTAAGAGTAATAATAGCATTTACCTCCTGGAGTTATTGGGAAGAGGATAAAAATCAGATGAAATTTGTAAGGCACTTTGCAAACCTTAATATAAGTGCTATCTATTTTTTTTTTGGAGGGAGGAAGGCTGGGCAATTGGGGTTAAGTGACTTGCCCAAGGTCATAAGGCTGGTAAGTGTTAAGTGCCTGCAGCTGAATTTGAACTCAGGTCCTCCTGACTTCAGGGCCGTGCTTTATTCACTGGGCCACCTACCTGCCCCAGGTGCTATCTATTAATAATAATGTTTAAGTATTTGAGAAGGTGGGGTATATAGGGTATTTGACAAGCACAGAAGTAGTTCTCACCTCATTTCAGCTATTGAATTAATACTTTGTTTCAGTTTAAGTTTCTTTTGAGCCTTGTATCAAGTCTGTTAAGAAACAGAACGCGTGAACCCCACAACTTGTAAATTCTAGAACTCATGAACTCCTGCAACAGGAAGGGGAGGAGCTAATGACCATATATAAGGAGAGGTCTTGTGGTGGCAGAGTCAAGAAGGAGAAAACTTGTGGTTTGTCTTCCCAGAAACAGGAACTGTGAAGGACTTGAAATGGACTGGACACTGTGAACTTCAATATGGAATGGGAACTGGATGAAGAACCGGACAAGGAGCTAGACGAGGAACTGGGAGCTGCCTGCCTTTGAACCCAGGTGACAGTTGGAGCTGGGACCATGGAAAAGGAACCATGGAAGCTGAGAGCCAGCCTCTAGTCAAGCTGAAAGAAGACTTTACTTGGATACTGTGTACTGACTAAGAAGATTATGATTTACTATGGAGAACTTTGACTTTTTACTTTGTAATTGAAATAAGGATTTTGTGATTGATTAAATGTATGTACTTTATTTAAAACTATGTGACCACCTTGGTGAAAACTATGTGGCCATTTTAGTGATATTGTTGAGTTGTGACATGGTGAATGCTGTATTTTGATTTTCTGTGATAAGTTGTAACATTGTGAATGCTGTATTTTGATATTCTATGAATATTTTGCTCTGATTTGTTATTGAATAAATAGAGTTCACTATACTATGTAATCAGAACTTTGAAAGCTATTCACAGCAGCAGTCCTCTGGAAAGCTGCTCGTGCATGGCTTTACAGGCTCCAAGAAACTGTAGAATCTGCAGTAACCACACCTCAGTAAACCATCTCCGCAGACAGGCTAAACCAGGTAGAAGGAAACCAATAGTCCTCAGACTATTAGGGAAGTATCTACCCCAAGCATGTGACGACTTTCTTGAGTGGAATGGGAATTTATTCAATGGCCATGAAGTTGGGGAAAGCAGACTATGGACTACTTAGAGTTTGGTCAGATATTGAAAACACCAACTTCATTCACTGCAACCCTGGCCATCATCCAGTTACCTTGACTTTTGTCTCACCACTGGACTTCAATGATCTAGAAGAGAGAGTGAGGCTAATGAATTTGTTGAACTCTGCCAGTCAAAAGAGATAACCCATACTATTTTACCATTTTTACCCACCTCAAAATCCTATGGGGACAGGTTAGTGATGAAACAGCAAGTGTGGATACATTGGGAGCTGCAGTCCACTCCCCTTCCTGAGTCTCTGCCACCCATGGAGGTATGTAATTTTGTTTCCCCGATAGTTCTCTTAGTCAATCAGAAGCTATATGTCTCTCCAAAAGGAGAAAGAAGAGAAGAATGCTGCTAGGAGGCACAATGAATAGAATGCTGGACCTAGAGTCAAGAAGACTTGTGTTCAAATTCCAACCTCAAACACTTATTAGCTTAGTGACCCTGAGTAGGTTACTTAACCTGTTTGCCACAGTTTCCTCCACTATAAAACAATAGCACCTGTTTCTCAGGGTTGTTGTAAGGATTAAATGAGATAATATTTGTAATGTGCTCAGCACAGTCCCTGGCACAAAGGTGATGCTGTATAATTGCTATTTTGAACACAAACAAAAGGATAGAGTTTGGAATAAGCAAGACATGTACATAGGACAATACATACTAGTAATCAGGGTATTGACTGAATTGACTGAAGTAAATTTATATAGATAAAGTGGAGGAAGATTATGGTGGGTTTTGTGTCAACAGATAAGAATTGTTTTGCTAATCAGTGGGAAATTGGGTTCTTGGAGTCTTTCAGCTGTGTACAAGATGGATATGGTGAGGGATATTTTGAACATCAAGTTTTAGGTCAAGTCAGAGAACTTTAAAAGAGTGCATTTTAAACTGTGGTAGATAATTTCAATCTACTTAAAGTATTTCTTTTAATTGTAGAAGATTTATATGGAAATCTATATTTATACCTATGTCTAAATTTTTCTATTAGTCTACAAAAACCACTTTTTCTCTATGTAACTTTTCTTCTCTGTCTCCTTTCATATCCTTACATCAACATGACTTAGAGTGAAATCAAGGTGGTGTTGGGGTGACTAGGTGGCACAGTGAATAGAGCACTGGCCCTGGAGTCAGGAGGACCTGAGTTCATATCCAGCCTCAGACACTTAACACAAAAAAAAACTAGCCATGTGACCTTGGACAAGTCACTTAATCCCAATTGCCCTCCAAAAAGAAAAAAAAAAGAATAAAAAAAAAGAAATCAAGGTGGTGAAGTAATAAAAAGTAACAGAAAGCTTATGCATCATATGTTCCACAAGAAGATGAAGGGGGCAGAGCCAAGATGGCAGAGTAAAAGCAGGAACTTGCTTCAGCTCTCATTCCAACCACCTCTGATACTTTTAAAAAATGACTCTAAACAAATTTTAGAGCTACAGAACCCACAAAGTGACAGAGAGAAACAAATCTCCTGCTAAAGACAGCCTGGCAGGCTGACAGGAGGGATCTGTTGCACTGAGCTGGGAACTGAGTGCAGTCCCTCATGAGCTGCCCAGGCCCAGACTTGGGGCAGACCTGACAGGTGGCACAAACCCGGCCAGAGCAGACTTCAGAAGAGTGAATCACTGGCAGCTGTGGCATTTTCCAGACTTCTCAACCTATAAACACCAAAGAGAAAGTAAAAGGTCAGTAGGGAACTTTTTTGGAATTCAGTGAAGGAAGAGTGCAATCTGGCCCCTGCCCTTGGTGCAAGAGGTGGCAGAGGCAGCTGCAGTTGCTGCCATGTGGCTGCCTCCAGAGCTCCTGGCCTACAGATAATACGAGGACCAAGTGATCATTCAGAAGGCAATAGCTCTTGCTTTGACTTGCTTGAATCTGGGTCGCAGTCTTGGGTGGTGGTCCTAGAGTGTGTGGCCACTGTGTCAGAGCTTGTAGTGGCTATAGAGAAGGCACCTTCCTCATAACTCAGACAATTGTGGAAAAACCCCAGCAATTTGGGACACAGCTCTCTCCACTCTGGAAGCAGAGTTCTACCATGGCAAAGAGCTCAAAGTCTAGGAACTGGCTGGCAAGATGAGCAAGCAGAAGAAGCACAATCAGACCATAGAATCCTTTTTGGGGGATATAAAGTATCAAAACATGGAACCAGAAGAAGAAAACAAAGTCAAAACTCCTGCATCAAAAGCTTCCAAGAAAAATATGAATTGGTTACAGGCCATGGAGGAGCTCAAGAAGGATTCTGAAAATCAAGTAACAGAAGTGGAGGAAAAACTGGGAAGAGAAGTGAGAATGATGCAAGAAAGTCATAAAAAGTGAGTCAACATCCTGCTAAAGGAGACCCAAAAAAATACTGAAGAAAATAACACCTTTAAAAATCGACTAACTCAAATGGCAAAAGAAGCCCAAAAAGCCAAGGAGGAGAAGAATGCCTTAAAAAGCCAAATTTGCCAGATGGAAAAGAAATTTCAAAAACTCACTGAATAGAATAATTCCTTCAAAATTAGACTGGGACAAATGGAAGCTAGTGACTTTATGAGAAATCAAGATACTATAAAACAGATCCAAACAAATAAAAAAATAGAAGGCAATGTGAAATATCTCATTGGAAAAACCACTGACTTGGAAAATAGATCCAGGAGAGATAATTTAAAAATTACTGGACTACCTGAAAGCCATGATAAAAAAAAAAAAAAAAGAGCCTAGAAATCATCCTTTAAGAAATTCTCAAGGAAAATTTCCCTGATGTTTTAGAGGTTGGGAGGCAGAAGGCAAAATAGAGGTTGAAAGAATCCACTGATTATCTCCTGTAAAAGATCCCCAAAAGAAAACTCCTAGGAATATTATAGCCAGATTCTGGAATTTCCAGATCAAGGAGAAAATATTACAAGCATCCAGGAAGAATCAATTTGAGTATTGTGGAAACACAATCAGTATAACACAAGATCTAGCAGCTTCTACATTAAGGGATCAAAGGGCTTGGAATATGATATTCCAGAGGTCAAAGAAGCTAGGATTAAAACCAAGAATCATCTACCCAGCAAAACTGGGGAAAATATGGTCATTCAATGAAAAAGAGGACTTTCAAGTATTCTTGATGAAAAAACCAGAGCTGAACAGAAAATTTGACTTTCAAATACAAGAAGCAGGAGAAGCATGAGAAGGTAAACAGGAAAAAGAAATCATAAGGAATTTATTAAAGTTGAACTCTTTACATTTCTACATGGAAAAACTATAATTGTGACTCATGAGACTTTTCTTAGTATAAGGATAGTTGAAGGGAATATACATGTGTGTATGTGTGTGTGTGTATATATATGTATACATATGTATATATGTATGTATAGGAGGGTGCATGCATGTATAAATACAAATGTGAGTCTGTTTATAGGTGTGTACATGTATACATAGTCAGAGGGCACAGCATTGGTTGAATAGGAAGGGATGATATCTAATAAATAAAATTAAGAGATGAGAGAGGAATAAAATGGGGGAGGTAGAAGGGGAGAGATAGAATAGGTAGGTTATCTCATACAGAAGAGGCAAGAGAAAACTTAAAATGGAGGGGAAGAGTAGGAAGGGGAAGGGGAATAAGTCAACCTTGCTATCATTGAGTTTGGCTTGGGGAGAGAATGGCATACACACTCGATTGAGTATCTTGCCCTACAGGAAAGTAGGGGGGAAGGGTACAGGAGGGGGGATGATGGAAAGGAGGGCAGATTTGGGGAAAGGGTAGTTAGAAGCAAGCACTTTTGAAGGGGAACAGGGTCAAGGTAGAAAATAGAACAAGTGAGGGGCGGGATAGGATGGAGGGAAATATAGTTAATCTTTCACAATATAACTACTATGGAAACTTTCTGTGTAACTACAAATGTACAACCTATATTGAACTGCTTGTCTTCCCAGTGGGTGTGGGTGAAGAGGGAAGAGGGGAGAGAGTCTGAAAATGAAAGTTTTAAAAACAAATGTTAGAAAAAATTGTTTTTTACATGCAACAGAAATGGGATTCGAAGGCACTGTGGTGGAGAGGTCCATCTTGCCCAACTAGAAGGTTATGGGGGGAGAGATGGAGGGAGATATAGGAGAGAGCAGACTGGGGGAAGGGGTATTCAGTATGCTTGCCATCTTGGGGTGTGGGGGTAGGGGAAAGACAGGGAGAAATTTTGCAACTCAAAAATCTTGTGGAAACGAATGTTAAAAACCAAAAATAAATAAAGATAAATTTTAAAAATCTTAAAAAAAAAAAGAAGATAAAGGAATCCAAATTCTGATTGGGAAATCCAAGAAAAATTCAGTGAGTCATTTTTTTCCCCTAGTCCAAGGAGGCTTAAGAAAACAGACATGACACCTGCAGGTTATGGGGACAAGAAATAGCAGAGTTCAGGTCAGGAGTGGGCAGATTTTGCCCCAGATTACATCATTTTGGTAGCCCTGAAAGCTTTAAGAGCCCTTGCCTTTACTGTGAAAGGATGTAAAAGGACAGAAACTCAAGCCAGATATTCCCCAAGAAATGCATAGAGCCTCAGCACTAACAAAAAAATTCAAGGAGATGACTGGAATCATCCTACCATCAAGAGCTATTATGGTGACAGGAAAGTATAAGAGAAAAATCCAGAAGAGAATGTATCCAAAATATCTATAAACAAAGCCTTAAAGAAAAATGCATCTCAAACACCAATGTAACCAGAATTTCTGGAAGAGTTAAAGCAAGAATTTTAAAAGAGCTACAAATGATTTTTAAAGCAAAAATGAGAGCAAAAAATTTTTTAAAAAGATAATGACAAAAGAATTAAGAGCTTGGGATAAGAGGTATAAAATCTTACCCATGACACAAAGGAAATTAATAAAGATAGACTCAGGTACATATTTCTGAACTTTGTCAATTTATTAACAGAACACATGCAAATCTATTAATAAAGTGGGTTGATTAGCTACCTCAGGTCAATGACCATAAGAAAGGAAGGCAACTTAGTTTTGTAAAATGACAAAGCAAAATCTCAAACACTGTGTTTCTTCCTCTGATTGACTGTTATTACATCATGAAAATCCTGATTGGTAGATATTTTATTTTATTTATTTATTTTGGCAAACTATAGTATTTATTAAATTATAAATTTTGTAACAAAAAGAAAGGAAAAGAAAAAGATGAGACAGATTAGAAGAAATCTTAAACTACAAGAATTAGACAGCAATGCTTATGGGCAAGTGTGTTACAGTCAATATTTTGTAATAAGTTATTAGTTGTTTACATTTTCATTTTGAAACTTTAAGATAAAATTTTTCTCATAACTTCCAAACATATTTATTTGCACATTAAATTAAGCATCCTGTTCTTATGAATAACCAGCATCTTATACTGCTCCCAAATTTAGTGTTCTTTCCATATGTTAATCCATGTAGAGAATTAAGACACAATGCATGCAACAGTTAGATAATGAAGACAGTTAATGTACAGGGAATGCACAGTGGACAAAAGGATTGAAGATCTTTAAAAAAAAAAAAAGGAAAAGAAAGGAAAAAAAAAACCCTAAAAAATAAAAAGACTTTTAGAAGGAAAAACTAGGTATTGCTAAGAAATTTTCAACTATCAACATCGAAGTTCCTGACTTTTAAGTAAATTTTCCAGGGATATGTTAGACATTTTAGTCAGTCTTTCCTATTCCCCTTTCCTACCCCTAAACTCAAAATACACCACTAGGGGATGAGTGTAATGTTTCATGGGCATATATTTGCCCTGTACAGATATACTTGTATTCTTGAACATGTGGCTGACATCTTTAAACTTCAGTTACTGTGAATTGCCCATCAGACCTTCTACACCTGACACTGCTCCACCTCCTGCTGCAAGGTCTATCAGCTGCTGGCTGATTTATATTTGGAACCAAATATGTCTGCTGAGTTGAGGATAAGTACTGTGCAATGCAGACAGATACATCCTCACTATCACTATTAGCATCTGATTATGTTTCCTCCAGCTTTGGAACAGGACTCATTTGCCTTCCTGTTTGTGGGAAGCATGTTGATTGTGGGATCAATTTCACCATAGCCAGCCATCCTCAGTCAGGGTGCAAGCCTGACTGACTCATAAAGTCTATGTAATCCCAAGAAAGTCACAACCTCTCAAGGACCAACTTTCTAAAACTGTAAAATACATTAGTAGAGGGAGTTTCCTCACTGGGAACTCCTAATACTTATATTTCTATTATAGATCCCCTGATATCTGTTATAAGAATAAAACATCCTTTTCACAGGCAGTTAGTTGGTCAAGTTAAAGTACTTTATCCTCCTTTTGGTTCATTCTTTGTGTTGGAAGGGGAGACCCTACTTGGATCAATTTCTCTATGAATGAACATTATTGACTTAATATCACCAGCTAACTTAAAAATGACAATGTTGTTGTATCAAAGCTCTAAAAAAAAAAAAAAAAGCATATTTCTTCATGGCCACCACTGTGGTCACTATCCAGTCTTTTCTCTCTGGCCATCAACCCCATAAACAGGCAGATATGAATGCTGGGTAGACATGTTAATGAGGAGATGGGTTAAGAATCACCTCAGCTCTTCCACATTACTTCCTCATTGGGAGATGGGAGTAATCCTCAAGTGATTGGATAAGCCTGCAGATGTGGGTATAACCTGCAAAAGACTTTGAATCAACTTGAAGTTAAGTGGGTGGTGGGTGAGGTTTCTAAAATTGAGAAGACTAGGGTGGAGATTCAATTCACAAAACAATGGAGTTCGGAGTTGAGATAATTATCATAATAGCTTGACGTTTTTTCAGCAGGTTTCTCAGGAATGTAGGTGAAGAGTAGAATTACAAAGGTAAGGAATTTGGACTTATAATGGCTTGGAATGGTATAAACTTATGCCAGCTTGATTAAATCTAAAAATAGAATTAAACTAGATTTTCAATAATACACCCAAGAAAATAACTTCCTGAAAACTAGAATTGAGCAAATAGAAGCTAATGGTTCCATAAGATGTCAAGAAATACCAAGACTGGGGTGGCTAGGTGGTGCAGTGAGTAGAGCACCAGCCCTGGAATCAGGAGGACTTGAGTTCAAATCCAGCCCCAGACACTTAACACTTACTAGCCATGTGACCTTGGGTAAGTGACAACCCCAATTGCCCTGCCTTCCCCCCTCCAAAAAGCAAAAAAAAAAAAAAAAAAAGAAATACCAATACAATCTCAAAACACTTAAAAAAACAAAAGAAAATGTGATGTCACAGCAAAACAAGAACAATAATAAACTAACCTGAAAACTAATTGAGAGATAATTTAAGACTCAGTGGTCTACCTGAAAGCCATGAACAAAAACAGAGATTAGACTTCATATTTCAAGAAATCACAAACCTTCATATTTCAAGAAATCACAAACCTGTTCAGATCCCTTAGAAATCAAGGGAATCCACCAGTCAACACCCCCTCCTCCTGCCAAAGGAAACCCTAGAATGAAAACTCCCAGAAATATTACAGCCCAAATCCAGAGCATCCAGGGTCAAGTAAAAAAAAAATATATATATATATATAAGCAGTCAGAAAGAATTCAAGTAACAAGGAGCTATAGTCAGGATCCTATGAAAATCTAGCAGCTGCCACTCTGAAGGAGCGAAGAACTCAGGATATGGTATTCCAGAAGGCAAATGATTTAGAAGTTTACAATCAAAAGCAACTTACCCAGCAAAACTGAGTACAATGTTACAGGGAAAACTATGAATCTTTAATAGAGGATTTCTAAGCATTCCTGGTGAAAAGACCAGAACTGAGTAGAAACTTAACATACTAACACATACGTCAAGAGAAGCATAAAAAAGTAAACATGAGCAAGCAATCATAAGAGACTAAACAAGGTTAAAGTGTTTATATTTATATATTTACATTTACATAAAACATTTATATTCTTTCAAGGGTAGATGATACACATAACCGCTCAGAACTCTCGTCATCCAGGGTCATAGAGGGAGTCCAATTTGACAGAGGGCCTGGAAATGATTCACATTGAAATGAATTATCTTGCTATGACTCTTCTTGAGGGCATGTCCCCATAGACTGAGGAACTATTCCAGGAATTTACTCACTTTTAACTAGTTGTTCTCTAAAAAAATAAATTTTGGGAAATTAGTCAAGCACAAAAATAATATTGAAGTTCCTCTCTCAACTCAAGCTTTGTTTTCTCACTTAGGCTCAAAAGGGAATAAGCTCAAAAGGGAAATAGCAACAATCCTAACATCTAGTACGATTCATGTAACTATGCTTAGGGAGGAAACTATAATGAATAAGAACATAATTATTTCAAAAGAAAACTAGATACATGATGAACTTGGTGTTGTGCTTACCGCTCTTTTAACATATTTGAAGGTGAAATGATTCATCTTTACTCATATGTTCTGTGCTATTGAGCAAATTTTGATAAATGAGGGTTTTGACATAATTTTTGTTTTCTTTTCTGTGGAGGCTATGGAAAAATTAATAGATCTTATGACAAGAAACTGAAAGGAGTGGCAAACTAGGGAATACTAGACAACCAAGAAAATGACTAGAAATGCTCAAAAATTCACAAAGCAAACGCCTTTTAGGGCAGCTAGGTAGCTCAGCCAATAGAGCCCCAGACCTGGAGTCAGGAAGATTTGTCCTCCTGTGTTCAAATCAGGCCTCAGACACTCGCTAGTTACGTAACCCCAGCCTCAGTTTCTTCATCTGTAAAATGAGCTGGAGAAATGGCAAATCACTCCAGTATCTGCCAAGAAAACCCCAAATGTTAAAAAAAAAAAAAGAAAGAAAACCCCAAATGAGGTCACAAAGAGTTGGACACAATGGAAAAACAACTGAATGACTACAGCAACAAATACCATTTAAGGAAAAAAGGAAATCCATCTTTAACTTGAGGGATTTTAAGAGAACCATTAAATAGATTCTTTATCTATTTACATCCGTCTTCATTTACTTTGGGTATGTTGTCAGTTTCGTGCTGCTTAGGCTAAAGCTAAAAGTACAGAAGTGGTTTTACTTAAATCAAGTAAATTCAAGCATAAACCTAGAAAGGAACATGAGGATACTTAACCTCTGCCAACTCTTCTTTATTTATTTCTTATTTCCTATTTTAATTTATCTGTTCAATGCAATAATACACAGATTCATTAGAATTTGCAGTTTTATCAGAGACACAGTTAAATGGACTAATGATGCAAGACAATTCAAATGTTAATTCTCAGATATTTTATTGTTCACCATTTCTATAAGGCTAAACAAGTAGATTAACATCAATTATTTGGATATTTTAATAAGCAAACATTTGGGTCTGTTAAGAACTGTGATTCAGCAATGCCAGTTTCTCTGCTATTATTTGCACACAACCCTCCATTTCCTATCTCCATGTTTTTTCCCCAAATGTCCCTTATACCTGTAATGCTCTCCCTTTTTACCTTTTTCTTCTTGAAATCACTGACTTTTTTCAAGACTGCTCAAACACCATTTTCTGAAAGAGGCTTTTCCTGGCTCCCCTAGCCACTTGACCCTTCCCTGCAAGAGTTACCTTTCTTCTGCTGTGCATTTGTTTTCTATACACCTATTTATTTACATGTTGCATCTCTCATTAGTGTATAAGCTTTTTCAGGGCTGAATTGTTTTGAATTTTCCCCTTTCTTTGTATCTTCAGTGCTTAGTACAGTGCCCTAAGTAAGCACTTAATAAATATTTGTTGACTGATTGACAAATGTTATGACACTTTTACATTGGTTTCACTGTGATCTCATTTTTTTCTTTCAGATTTAATACTTGATTTTCTTTTTTTTTCTTTTTGGTGGGGGAATGTAGGGAAATTGGGGTTAAGTGACTTGCCCAAGAACACACGGCTAGGTTTTTTTGTGTTGTGTCTGAGGCTGGATTCAAACTCAGGTCCTCCTGGCTTCAGGGCTGGTGCTCTATTCATCGTGCCACCTAGCTGCCCCAATACTTGACTTTCCAATTCCTTCATTATTCTTTCTAGGTTTTAATGTTTCTTCTTTTTTTTTTTAAAGCAATTGGGGTTAAGTAACTTGCTCAAGGTTACACGGCTAGTCATTATTTATGCGTGGGTGCTCATTTTCTGAGGCTGGATCTGATCTCGGGTCATCCAAACTCCGAGGCCGGCGAGGCCAGCGCTCTTACTCACTGCACCACCTAGCCGCCCCTTTAGGGCAATTGGGGTTAAGTAACTTGCCCAAGGTTACAGGGCTAGGTTTTTTTGTTCGTATAGATAAAGTGTCAGAGGCCAGCTCCGAACTCAGGGCCTTCTGATTCCACTGCGCCACCTAGCCGCCCCTAATGTTTCTTCTTATACTTGACATGTGTCTGTAGAAAAGTGACATCTCTGATTCTCGTTTTCCTCATCCATAAAATGAGACATAATAATAGGATACACTTTATATAATTGCTGTAAGGTTCTAATGAGATAAATCACTTAAAAGGCTTTGCAAACCTCAGAGTACTATGAATATGTCTTTGTTGTTGTTCAGTCATATTTTAGTTGTGTCTGACTTTTTGTGACCCCATTTGGAGTTTTCTTGGCAAAGACACTAGAATGGTTTGCCATTTCCTTCTAGCTCATTTTACAGATGAGGAACCGATGCAAACAGGGTTAAGTGAATTGCCTAGGGTCACATAGCTAGTAAATGCCTGAGGCTGGATTTGAACTGCGGAAAATTAGTCTTCCTGACTCCAAGCCCATTGCTTTCTCCTCTGTGCCACCTAGCTGCCCTTCTGTCTGCCTTAGCACCTACTAAACTCTGACTGTTGAGTTATATTTCACAATATATGGTTTGTAGCTCACACACCACCTTTTAATAATAGTATAAGGATTTGTGTAACTGAAAGTGACATCCTTCCTCTGTGAATGCAAATAAATTGGCACCACTGTTTTAGAGAATGTATATTTTTGTTTGCTGTTCAGCAGCATCTCACTTTGTGATTGTGCAGTTGGGGGTACAGTGTGGGAGCCTGGTCAGCACTCCAGGGTAAATTAAAACATGTATGGTTGGCAATTGTGCATGAGAAAGATCATGGTGTACCCTGGGTTAAAGAAGGGTGCAAGAATTTCAGTTTATAATTTCATATGCCTACAGCCAGGGTTTCAGCATTTGATCCTCTTTTGCTAACTGACATTCAGGACTGAACTTTTGAAATATTACATTGCCTATCTGTTCTTTCTTTTATTATTTGCCTTTCTTCTCTTTATTTTCCCTCTGATGAGATCATGGGTAACGAATAAAAATTCCAGCTGCCTCAATCAACTTTTCTTGAAACTAAGAAACTGTCCTCTTAATACCCTCAGGTTCCTGAAGATTTTAACATCCCAGCTGTGATTTCTAAGACTTTGAGGATTTTATTTTTATTCATACTTTTGATGATGGAAGGTCAGGAGTAGAATAGAAGGGTAGGGAAATCTGCACAAAATTTTCATGTTGCTTTATGCTGCTTTGTGCATGTATACTGAATCCTCTGAGGGTGATTTATAATGGAAGACTGGGCTCAAAGAGCTCTCAATGGAGAAAGATCTTTGGACTGGCAGCCTCATCTGTTGCCCAGCTTAGAGAACCACACAGAAGTCCCTTTGAGAGGTGGAATCAAGAGCTAAAGGAAACTTGAGATCTTTTTTGAGAGTCTTCTTTTCAAAGCACAATTCTCTCTCTCTCTCCTCCTTGTTCTTGGTCACTAGAGCCACCCCTATCCTTTTAGGACAAAAGTTCTCAAGCCTTGTGCAATATGGTCTCTTGCATCTCAGGCTGTTCTGGTGGAGGAATAACTTTCTAGCCCTCTTGGTGGCATCCATGAAGAATCACAATCCCTGAGTTCCTCTGGACTCCAGTTGGTTAGTTTGTTTTGAGGGCACCTCTCGCCTAAGTCCCAATTTCTACAGGCCTTGGTATTGTTCTTAGGCTGCCTCTAAAAACAAACCTTTGGGCATTTATTTCTTCTTGGCATTGAGTGCCTGGTGGTGGAAGAGGAGTGTCTTTTTCTAAATGTGACTGCAATCTGTTAGTAGAATTGTGCAATATTTACTGTTCTTGGTTGGGGAGAAACAGAAGACTGCTGTACTGGAAAAGAGTATCCCTCCCCCCTCCTTTCCACTCCACCCTGTTACTTTATGGGAGTAAAGGCCAGGGGCTAGGAAGGCTTCAGGTATCCCTCATCAGAGCACTCTACTAAGAACATGGCTGGAACATATGGTCAACTTGGTAAAGTTCCCATTCCTAGGGCTTAGTAAAGAATTCCACCCCCTCTCCACCTTCCTGTGGAAGTATCTCCCCATCTTTCTGTTTTGGATTCCTCAAGCTGCTCCATTCTCTGATTCATAAAGTGCTAATAACTGAACACTCCCCCTACTCTTTCATTCTGGTCCTGCCCCCTTATAATTGTACTGACTTTTGTGCCAACCCCTAGATACTGGTTTGAGTCTTAAGTTTGTTTTAAAGTTAATTCTTACTCTACCAAGAAGGTGTTGATTCCCTGACCTGTGGGATGGACTAAAAAAACCCTAAAAAACAAAAAACCAACCAAACACAAAACCCTCAAACAAACAAAGCAGCTGTGAATCATTATGGAATATGTTCTTGCCTCTGACTGCTCACAGGACACTGCTGTTTTAGATGCAGCTTCGGGGCCTCTTAATCTTTTTTTCTCTTTTCTTCCTCAATATTTACTTAAAAAAAAAAAACAAAAAACAAGATCTCAGAGCTAGACTTATAAGCAGTACTGGCTCTCCTATGAAGTAAAACATGATATTGAGTCCGTAAGCTCTTCTGACAGGGAGAGACAAAGGTTGTGATTCTATGTTGTATAGTGTTTTTACGTAAAAGGATGTGTCTATTGATAAATATACACTTTTGCTACTTTAATTAAAATTTAGCTGTTGAAAAAATAATGCTACTAAAAATATTTTGTGGTATATGTGGACTCTTTTTTTGGATGGGGGAAGGCTGGGCAGTTGGGGTTAAGTGACTTGCCTAAAGTCACACAGCTAGTAAATGTTGTGTCTGAGGCCAGATGTGAACTCAGATCCTTCTGACTGCTGGGCGGGTGTTCTATTTACTGCACCACCTAGCGGCCCCCATGAACTCTCTTCTTTTCAATGGTCTGTTTGGGCTATAAAACCAGTAATAGAAACTTTGGGTCAAAAATGTATGGGCATTCTAGTCACTTTATTTGTATAATTCCAAATTACTTTCCAAAATGATTATACCTTTACTATTAATGCATCTATCTTCCCATAACCCCTCCAGCATTGACTATTGTCAACTTCTGTCATTTTTGTCCATTTGCAGGACTATTTCAATGTGTATTTTTCTTTTCATTAAGTGATTTGGAACATTCTTTGCTATGATAATCAATAATTTGCCATTCTTCTTTTAATAACTCTTCATTTCCATAGATTGTCTGTTGGGAGATGACTCTTAGTCATTAATGTTCGTCAATTAAAATGCCAATATATTTGTAAATGTTTTAAGCATCTTAGATACTAAATTTCCATTATAGAAATTTGATACAATGATTTTCCCTATTCATTGCTTCACTTCTTATCCTAGGTATATGAGTTTTGTTTGAGCAAAAGTTTTTCAGATTCAGGTAATCAAAATAATCTATTTTATTTTTTGCAATTGCCTCTATTCCTTATTTGATTGAGAATATACTTCCTACCCATACATACCTGTGAGAGGTATATGCTTCTGTTCCATTTTAAAATATTATGGTCTTTAATATTATGATTGCAAATCATTTTAGAGTGTATTGTGGCATATAGTATAAAATAGTAGTCTAAGCCTAATTTCTTCCAAACTATTTTCCATTTTTCCCTACAGTTTTTT
Source organism: Gymnobelideus leadbeateri (assembly GCA_011680675.1). Taxonomy (NCBI): domain Eukaryota; kingdom Metazoa; phylum Chordata; class Mammalia; order Diprotodontia; family Petauridae; genus Gymnobelideus; species Gymnobelideus leadbeateri. The sequence continues at coordinate 227,772 of WOXC01001454.1, read as the reverse complement.
CTTATCAAATAAGGTGCTTTTCCCCAAGTAGTTTGTTTCCCAGTTTATTAAACAATGAGTTACTGAGTTCCGTGGTCCCCAATTTTCCCTTGTCTAGCCTGTTCCATTGATCTCCCCCTCTCATTCTTTTAACCAATACCAGATGATTTTTTAATAATATAATTTGAGGAATGGAATGTTGGACACAACTCCACTTTCCCCCTTCCTTCATTGATTTGTAAAGCAGATAACTCCAACCTTCCCTTCCCTTCATTGATCTGTAAAGCAGACACCTCCACCTTCACCTCCCCTAGTTGTTCTGTAAGCAAGCATAACTCTTCCCCTTCCCCTTCCCCTAACCCTAATTGATCCTTGGGCGGGAGTTTCAGCCTAGTGTTTCAGGATGGTGGGAGATTCAAATGTACACTGACCAATCACTGTAGTTTCAGTTTACATAACCTGGCTATGGAACCTCTTTAAAAACACTGTCTGTGCTAACACACTATCTGATTTGGGTGTCACCCCAACAGTCCCACGGTAATAAAATCCACTTTTTCAATTTAATCTCAGGGATCTTCTGTCTTGCTAAATTCAGGTACAACAGGAACTATTGTTACCCCTTTGTGCCTAACTCATTTTACACTTTTTTTATACTCAAGATACTGAAATTTTCCAAATCAATTTTATTATTATATTATTGAGTTTTATAAGCCTTGTCTTTGATAATTTGATTCTTATAATGTGAAAATTATAAATTAAGTTTGGTAGTATTGTTATTTTTATTATGTTAAAACAGCTCATTATGACTACTGAATATTCCTGTTATTTAATTTATTCTTTTGTAAAATTTAAAATTCCAAATTCTCTCCCTTCCTCCATCCCCCTTCCACCCATTGAGAAGGCAAAAAATGTGATATCCATTATACATATGAAGCTATGCAATATATTTTAACATTAGCAATATTGCAAAAAAAATAATAAAGTGAAAGAAAATATATGCTTCAATTTTTGCTTTTTTTTTTTTTTTGGAGGGCACTTGGGGTTAAGTAACTTGCCCAAGGTCACACAGCTAGGTTTTTGTTTGTGTGTGTTAAGTGTCTGAGGTCGGATCCGAACTCAGGTCCTTCTGACTCCAGGGCCAACTCTCTACTCACTGCGCCACCTAGCCGCCCCAAAATATGCTTCAATTTTTACTCAAAGTCCACCAGTTCCCTCTCTGGAAATGGATAGCATTTTCTATCACAAATCATTTGGAATTATCCTGGATCATGTATTGATCAGAGTAGCTAAGTCTTTTGCAATTGATTATTAATAAGATATCACTGTTACTGTGTACAATGTTCTCTTAGTCTTGTTCATTTAACTTTGTATCAGTTCATATAAATTTTCCCAGTTTTTTTCTTCTGAAGCTATCCCCTTTGTCATTTCTTTCTTTCTTTCTTTTTTTTTTTTTTTTTAGAGGGCAATGGGGTTAAGTAAGTTGCCCAAGGTCACACAGCTAGGGTTTTTCTTTTTTTTTTGTGCGTTAAGTGTCTGAGGCTGGATCTGAACTCAGGTCCTTCTGACTCCAGGGCCGACGCTCTACTCACTGCAACACCTAGCCGCCTCCCCCCCCCTCTTGTCATTTCTGATAGCACAGTAATATTTTATCACAATCATATGCCACAACTTGTTAAGCCATTCCTTAACTGATGAGCACCTCTCAGTTTCCTATTCTTTGCCACCACAAAATGAGCTGAAATAAATATTTTTGTATAAATTGGCCCTTTTCCTTTTTAACTCTTTGGACCATAGACCCATTTGCAGTATTGCCTTTGGGCATAGTTCCAAATTGTTTTCCAGAATGGTTGGACCAGTTCACAGCTTTACCAACAACACATTAGTGTACCTTTTTTTCCACATTCCCTCCAGCATATGTCACTTTCCTTTTCTGTTTGTTGTACCCCAATAAAGGGAGACAGAAGATCCCCAAGATTAAATTTAAAAAGTGGATTTTATTACCGCGGGACTGTCGGGGTACATTGTGCTGGTTTTATAGAGGTTTCATAGCCAGGTTACATAAGCTGAAATTACAGTGATGTAAGCTGAAACTACAGTGATTGGTCAGTATACATTTGAAACTACAATCAGTGATTTGTCAGAATACATTTGAATTTCTTGCCAGCCGAAACCCTAGGCTGGAACTTCTGCCCACAGATCAATCAAGGGAAAGGAAGGGGTGGAGGTAATGCTTGTTTACAGATCAATTAAGGGAGGGGAAGGTGGAGTTCTCCATTTTTTACAAATCAAAGAAGGGAAGGGGAAAGTGGAGTTTACAAATCAGTGTAGGGAAGGGAAAGGTTGGAGTTTACAAATCAATGAAGGGAAGGGGAAAGTGGAATTGTGTCCAACACTGTTGTGTTAGCCAATGTAACAGATTTGAGATTTTACCTCAGAGTTGTCCTAATTTGGTCTCTCCAATTATTTGTGATTTAGGATATTTTCTCTTTCTTTCTTTTTAAAATTTTAATTAATTTATTTAATTTTAGATTACAACATTCAGTTCCATAATCCCTTGAGATCCACATTTTCTCCCTCCCTCCCTTTCCTCCTCTGTTCCCCCACCCCTCACCCCACAACAGCATGCAATCAGATATAGGTTCTATAAATACCTTCACCTACAACATTAGTCAAATTGTAAAGAAGAATTATAACCAATGGAGTGAGCAATGAGAAAGAGGAACAAAACAAAACACAAAAGAGAGAGAGCAAGTAATTTACTTTCATCTGCATTCAGACTCTGTAGTTCTTTCTCTGGATGTGAATATCCCTTTCCATTATGAGTCTTTTGGAGTTGTCTTCTAACCTTACATTGCTGAGAGGAGCCAGTGTATCAAAGTTAGTGGTCACAGATACCATGTGGCTGTAATTGTATACAAAGTTCTCCTGGTTCTGCTCTTCTCTCTCAGCATCAGTTTATATAAGTCCTCATTTCTTATAGCACAATATACTCCTTTACATTCATATACCACAACTTGTTTAGTCATTCCCTAATTGATGGTCATCCCTTTGATTTCCAATTCTTTGCCACCACAAAAAGAGCTGCAATAAATATTTTTGTACATATGGGACCTTTTCTAACTTCTATGATCTCTTTGGGATACAGCCCTAGAAATGGTATTTGTTGGACCCAGCTCCACTCTACCCTTCCCTCTTTAGTTTTTCACTTTGCCCTTCCTGAATGTCAGACACAAATCCACTTACCCTTCCTTGATTTGTAAAACAGGCAGTCCAACCTTTCCTTCATTGATTTGTAAAACAGAGAACTCCACCTTGCTTAATCTGTAAACAGGCAGAACCCCCACCCCTTGCTTACCCTTGATTGATCTGTGGGTGGGAGTCCCAGCCTAGGGTTTGGCGCCGGCGGGAATACTGACCAATCACTAATTGTAGTTTCAAGTGTACACTGACCAATCATTGGAGTTTCAGCTTACATCACTGTAATTTCGATTAAGTAACCTGGCTATGGAACCTCTATAAAACCTGTACACTGTCTGTGCAAAACTGCTGTCTGATTTGGGTGACCATGTACCCCGACAGTCCCGTGGTGTTCCGCGGTAATAAAATCCACTTTTTAAATTTAATCTTGGGGATCTTGTCTCGCTTTTATTAAGGTACAACAGTATTGATGAGGTGCAGGCTAGGAGAACCTCCTTGAGCTCTCCTTGGGTCTTCCCACATAGGGTATTTGCATGAGACCATAAGCCTTTCATTGTGGCTCTACCCAAACCTTGGTTACTAGCTTGGCCCTCCATCATTTAGCTAGCCCTCACCCTTGATCCTCAACTGTTACACCCTTGAACTGGCCTAGCCCACTATTGTCTATCCTGTCCAGGTAGCTTCCAGCAACTTCAATCCTTTACTGGAGTCTGACCTCATTGACTCCTCCTGAATACCTTTTCCAAACTCTTCCTCTAGACCAACTCTAGATTCCTTGAACAACCTTTCTTATATAAGACCCCATCTTGCCTCTATGAGGTGTGAGAGCACCATAGAATTTTCTAGCACAGACTTACTCTGTAATGATTCTGGCCCTCTTGCCCAATACAAGCATTACAGATACCAAGGCTCCTTAAGAGTCTACCCAATATGGTGAACTTTTAATAAACTTTGCTTTTCTTTGGCTGAGAGAAGACTTTAGTCGAATTCATTCAGCAGGACCCAGAGTGTTGGTATTTTAGGGTCTTGTGCACCCCTGACCCCATACCTCATCATTTTATGATGACTCTCTTCATTTTTATGGTAACCTCTACATTTTCCTATACCTCAGCATTTTATGGAACCCTAAACTCTTCAGTGTCTGGGTCAAAGAGTATGTACTTTTTTGTAACCCTTTGGGCATAGTTCCCAATTGTTCTCCAGAATGGTTGGACCAGTTTCCAACTTAACCAACAATGCATTAGTATACTGATTTTTCCATATTCCCTCCAGCATTTGTCATTTTCCTTTTTTGTTGTGTTAGCCAAAAATAGATTTGAGATTTTACCTCAGAGTTGTTCTAATTTGGTTTCTCCAATTATTTGTGATCTAGGATATTTTTTCTTTTTTTAAAATAGAATTTTATTTTTTTCCAGTTACATGTAAAGATTTTTCAACATTCATTTTTATAGGATTTTGAGTTCTACATTTTTCTATCTCTCTCTGCGCCCTCCCCAAGGTGGCAAGCATTATGATATAGATTGTACATGTGCAATCATGTTAAACATATATCCACTTTTGTCGTGAAAGAAGAAACAGAACAAAATGGAAAAACCATGAAGAAGAAAAAATAAAATGAAAGTAGTATGCTTCAGTATGCATTCAGACTCCATAGTTCTTTCTCTGGATGTAGACGGCCTTTTCCATTGTGAATCTTTTGAAACTGTCTTGGATCATTGTATTGCTGAGAAGAGTTAAGTCTATCATAGCTGATCATCACAGAATATTGCTGTTACTGTGTACAATGTTCTCCTTGTTCTACTCACTTCACTCAGCATAAGTTCATGCAAGTCTTTCTAGGTTTTTTTGAAATCCCCTCCTCATCATTTCTTATAGTATAATAATATTCCATTATATTCCTATACCACAACTTGTTCAGCCATTCCCCAATTGATGGGCATTCCCTCAATTACTATTTCTTTGTCACCACAAAAAAGAGCTGCTATACATATTTTTGCACAGGTAGATCCTTTTCTCTTTTTTAGGATCTCTTTGGGGTACAGACCTAGTAGTGGTATTGCTGGATCAAAGGATATGCATAGTTTGAATACCCTTTGGGCAGAGTAGAACATTTTTTTTCATGACAGATGACAACTTTGATTTCTTCTTCTGAAAACTGTCTATTCATATCTTTTGATAATTTGCCAATTGGGGAATGGCTCTTATTTTTATAAATTTGACTCAGTTCTCTATATTTTTGAGAAATGAGACCTTTATCAAAGAAACTTGCTATAAAATTTCTACCAATTTTTCTTCTTTCCTTCTAATTTTGGCTATAGTATGTTTTCCCCCAGCAACTTTTAAATTTAATGTGATCAAAATTATCTATTTTATCTCCACCCAGATGTCATAGATACCTACTGACCTCCTGTTTTCTTAGGCTGGAGAAATGTCTCATCCTGACCTTTTGTTGGATCTATTACTCCAAAATGTGATTTGATGTGTTATTTTAAATTTGTTTGGAGGGAAATGTTAAAAGAATTAGGCTGAGTTCTCTCTATCTTAGCTCTTTGTTTAGCTATCTTAGCTCTCCCTCCCTTGCCTCCCAAAATGTAGTTTTTTATGTTTTGAATGTTTCCTTTTGTTTTGTTTGATAGTATGATTAGAACTCCTGCTTTTTTGGATTCGCCTGATGCATAGCAATTTTTCGCTAATCTCTCATTTTTCTCAGTGTATGTCTTGGTCTTTAAATATTTCTTGTAAGCGTCAAATTCTGGGTTTTATTCTCTTTACTAATTTTTCAGCATTTTTTTCATTTTATTATCATTTTTAACCCATTCACATTTAAAGTAATGAAAGTTAGATTTATATGTTCCTCCATTTGTCTCTATTTTTTCCCCAAGTTGGATTCCTCCTGCCCTTCCCTCTGTCAACACAGTACTCTTCAATTATTTTAGTCTCTTCAATTATTTTAGCTTAATCTATTTTAAGACACCTCTGTGCCTTATTTTCTTCCTTTCACTCTCATTCCCTCTCTTATTTGTTACTCCTTTTCCTACTTTTGGAGTCTTGTTAAACTTATTAGTTCCTTTCTCTTTCTCATTTTAATCTAATTATTTAATTCTCCACTTTCTCCCCACTTGTTTAAGTAGTCAAATAGAATCCCCCTGTTTTTCCTCTCCTTCAACTTGTAAGATTTTTTTAGAATTTCACTTTCTGCAACTTTTTCTAAAAAAGCATTCATTCCCTCATTTTTTTCATTGTTTATTTTCCCTTTTTGTCTATTCTAGGATTTTATTCTTGGATTTATGGTCTTTGTATTTATTTAGTCCTTAGTCTCTGTGTTCTTTATGGAATTAAAGCTTCTAAGGTAACTTTTTTAGGTTCCTTCTAAATTTCTACTGTGTTGTTTCTTTGTAAATCTTTCCCCTTAATTCCTATTTCCTATGTACCTCACTTTTAGACATCTCTACCAGTGCTTATATGTTTATGCTTATATAAAGAATAACATTTTCCTGTCCCTGGTTATGCATTTCATTATTAATCTTTGCCCTCTTCATTATTATTTCCTTCCTCTTCTATTTTTCCTTGAAATATCCTCACTGAGTCCATGCCCTTCCACTCTGGGTGTCAGTTGCACTGCTGGATTTCTGATTCCCTTTCTTGTGAGACAGAATGAGTGAGCTCTCCAAGCACCAAATCCCTGCAGATCATATTCATTGAAAGGTCTCCATTTTCCTTCTCTTCTATAGAAGCGTTCCTCAGTGGTAACCCCTCCCACCATTGAAACAAGATTCCCCAATTTCTTCACTCCTTTATCAAGCCTTCCCTTAGCTTTTTCACCCATTCTCTTATAAGCTCTCAACTTGCTGAGACTAAAGGAGCTATTCTGTTAACATTTATTGTTAGCCTTTCGCATGATTAGGGTGAAGCACATATTCCATTCTATCTTTTCCCTTCCCTCCTCCCTTTCATGTGTCTTGTCATTCTATAATTTAGTCCCACATACAGACATGCAAAAGATTAATATGTAGATTGGGTTTTCAGAGATTTAGTTCATGATATTTCAGGCCTGTTTTCCCTACTTTTGTTTGATTTCTGCTTTAGCTCTTTTCTCCTTTTGTGAATTTAGAAAGAAATCTCTTATGATCTCTTTATTGTTGTTGTTCCCATCTTAGGTTGCTGTATTTTATTTTTATTATGTATCTGTTTTCTGAGGCATTTGAATCAATAAACATTTATTAAACATCTACTATGTTTAGGATGCTATATCTTGTGCTGGGGATGCAAAAAGAGGCAAAAGACTGTCCCTCCACTGAAAGAGTTTACAATCTAGTAGGGGAGACAGCATTCAAATAAATATATACAAAGTTAGCTATATATAGGATAAATGGAAGCAACAGAGTGAAGACATTAGAATTCAGAGAGGTTGGGAAAGATTTCCTGTAGAAGTTTGGGACTTGAAGGAAGCTGGGGAGGTGGGTCAGTAGTAAGAGCAGAGGACAGAAAGTATTCCAGCATGGGGGACAGCCAGAGAAAATATCTGGAGTTGAGAGATGGAGTATCTTGTTCATAAAAAAGTAAGGAGATCAATGTTACTGAACTGAAGAATACATATGAAGGGAGTGATGTATTTGAACAGCAAATAATTAATTTCTCATTGTCTTTCCAGGATTGCTTAGAATACCCCTTTTTATTGAATATTCATCTTGCATCTTGAGATTCTTTGCAATATTCCATTCCCTCCTATACATTCTAGTAGATGCAGAATGTCTTGTGGTATTTGAATTTTCTTTCCTTTATATTTTTTTTTCTTCTTTTTGGAGGGCAACTGGGGTTATGTAACTTGCCCAAGGTCACACAGCTAGGTTTTTTGTTTGTTTGTGCGTTAAGTGTCTGAGGCTGGATCCGAACTCAGGTCCTTCTGACTCCAAGGCTGATGCTCTACTCACTGTGCCACCTAGCCACCCCATAACCTTTTATTCTGGAAGAAATCTGCAAATTCATTTGAATGACATTTTGGTTTTTGTGGCTCAGTAGTTTTGGGGGAAAGTTTTCTTGTATTATTTCTTGCATTATGATGTTTAAGTTCTTTGACTGGTTCTGTTCTTTTGGGAGACACATCATCCTTAGCTTGTTACTACTCATCCTTTCTTCAAGAGCAATGTATTTTCCTTGTATGAATATCATGTTTTCTTTTAATACAATTTACTTTTCTGCTTATCTTCTTACAGAGTCTTCAATTTTATGTATTTGAATTCCCAATACATAATAAAAATGTTTAGTCATTTTCAGTTGTTTCCAGCTCTATGACTCCATTTGGGGTTTTCTTGGCAGAAATGCTGACCATTTCCTTCTTCAGATCATTTTACAGACAAGGAAATTGAGTCAAACAGGGTTGAGTGACTTGCCTAGCTTCATACAAGCATCTGTGGCATTTTAAAAGTTTGAGAGACACAATTTCTGGGTAATTAATAATTTTATTAATAATACTAGCATTTTATTAGTAAAAGGAATGGTCATTTGGCCATATCTCTCTTGGACCAAAGACAATCATGGTGGCCAGTTCATATATGTCCTTGGGAAAGTGAGTGTTCCAGACTGTGGCAATCAACTCTGAGAGGTTAAATATTACTGATAGGTGTACCTATTCTAATGGGGGACTGGGAGAGTGACATCATGTCATTCTCTGAGAGACAAAAGGACTACCTCTATATCCAGACCACCCTCAGCCTTGGGCAATCTTGAATAGATTTTATTCCCACCCAAACCTGTATAGAGCAAATTGGGCCTCCCCACCTTAGATTAAATTCCTAGTAAGGTTGGATGGGGTCTGACCACATTTAGGATAAGTTGATTCAAACTTCAGAGACTGAATTTTGAAATAGGGACTTTAGAAAAAAAGAGGAAACTCTGGATTTACCCAATTATTAATTAATTAAATTAAAGGTTATTAATACTAATTTCTCTCATGTCTGGGGCCAAATTTCAATTTAGAAAGAAGAGTCTTCCTAACTCCAGATCTGATGCTCTATTCTCTTCACCAAATAGTTGCCCAAATATGTGTATTACACACACACACACACACACACACTTCTATATGATGAGGTATGGGCTCTGGGAACCCCCTTGAGCTCTCCTTGAATCTTTGAGGTACAGGCTCTGGGAACCCTGTCTTGAACTCTGATTAAATCATATTAGACATTTGCATGAGGCCATAAGCCTTACAAACCTCTGTTACTAGACTTCCCACCCTTGAACCTATCCAAATATCAATCCACCCCTGAACTGGCCTAGCCCACCATTGTCTGTAGTCTCCAGGTAGCCTCCAGCAGCTTTCCACCCTTAATCACTCATTGATCTCATCTGACTTCTCCTGAAGACCCTCCCTAAACTCCTCCTCTAGACCACCCCTAGATTCCTCCCACAACCTTTCTGTATATAAGACCCCATCTTGCCCCCATGTGGGTGAGAGTGCCATAGAATGAAGTAGCATAGTCTTAATCTGTGCCTAAAGCAAGCTAACTTTTTTTTTTTGGAGGGGGTAAGGTAGGGCAATTGTGGATAAGTGACTTGGCCGAGGTCACACAGCTAGTAAGTGTGTCAAGTGTCTGAGGTCAAATTTGAACTCAGGTCCTCCTGACTCCAAGGCTGGTGGCTCTATACTTTGTGCCATCTAGTCACCCCGTCCCCCACAAGCTAACTTTTTAATAAACTTTACTTTTCTTTGGCTGAGAAGACTTTAGTTGAATTCATTTGACAGGATCCAGTGTGTTGGTATTTTGGGGTCTCCAGAGCAACCCTAACCCTCTTTATGGGTAACCTCTTCATTTTTATGGTTCCCTGACTGGGAATACTGCTAATCTCAAGCTCTTCTCCAGCTGGCACTGGAAGGTAGGTAAGCCTCTCTCTTTCCCTAATACCTCGGAAGTGTAGTTTTTTGTTATTGTTGTTGTTTTGTTTTGTGGGGGGTTGTGTGTGTGTGTGTGTGTGTGTGTGTTTTTCTTTTGGGCCTGACCTCTCGGGTCCCATTAGGTCACACAGCTAGAAGGCTGTTTCCTGCTCAGCCTGACTTCAGGTTCTCAGTCCTATTTGGTTATTTTGGAGAACATGGAAATGTGTGCAGCTTCTGAAGAATGGAGGATAAGGACAGATGCCCCATCTGGAAGTGTAAGCCAGATTCTTTCAATTCTTTCTGCTCTAGGGAACTGGGAAAACTTCAGGTACTTTTTTGTGTTTTTTTGTTTGTTTTTCAAGGCTTACTCCCAAACCTTCCTTTATGGAAGAAGGGACTTCCAGGCCCTATTCCTGTGGCTCCCAAAATTTCCCCTTTGGGTTGCCTTTTACAACATTAGAAATTTAATTTCTCTGGAGACCTTAAAAAGGAAAAATTGGTGTTTTCTTGCAACACTGTTTGGCCTAGGTATAGCCAGAAGACAATGAATCATGGCCTGTTTTGGGAACTTTAAAAGATAATACTCTCTTGCAGTTAGAATCATACTGTCACAGAGAAGGAAGATGGATCGAATTTGCCTACTTAATGGCTTTTGTTGAACTTTCTCAGAACAAGGTTTTCAGGAAAGGCTGTGAGATGCTTGAAGCTAGAGCCCCTCCACAGAGGGGCAACAAGGACCAATTAAATGACCCCTTTCCTATGGCTTCAGCCCCAGCCCCAGCCCCTCCACCCTCAGCAACTCCTGCTTAGGTCAGTGAAGCAGCTCCCCCAGCTCCTTCTGCTGTACCCCAACCCTTTTCCTCTAGCTTAACACCCCTCATTTCCTGCCTCCTACACCATCCATATCTCCTATTCTGCATCTCCCAGCATGGCCCCTCCCCCCTCAGGGACCCCTGCTCAGGTCCCAGCCGATGGTCTTGCAGAAGTGCCTCCCTCTGTGGCTCCTCCCCCTGAGGCAACACCCACTCAGGTCTCAAGCCCTACCCCCAAGGCAATCATACAGGTATCTCCTCTTCTGACTCCTTCCCCTTCTCATATGCTGGCTGACCTTCCCCCTTGCCAGCTGGATCCCCTAGTCTTGCAGTCTAATCCAGTTCAGCCAGCACCCCCCCAGTCACTCTCTCACAGTAAGCTGGACTTCCAACCTCCCTTCCCACACAGCCTTCAGGGCTTTTTCCCTTAAAGGAAGCTGTTCTCTTGTCAGGTGGGACAACTAGAGTGCATGTCCCATTCTCCATTTTGGATTACAATCAAATTAAAGAAAAGTTGGGTCAGTTCTCCAAAAACCCAACAAAGTTTACTGAAGGCTTTCAGGACTTATCCCTGCAATTTGAGCTTTCTTGGGGTGATTTGCATATCCTCTTCTCTACCTGTTGTTCCACTGATGAGGAGAATCTCGGAACAAACCCCCAAATTTGGAGATCGTTTGGCTAGCAATGACCCCAGAAAATACCCCCCCAGGAACAGCTGCTGTTCCCACTAGTGACCCAGGGTGGGACTATCATATACGGGAGGACAGAGAAAAGAGAGACCATATGGTCCTTTGCCTGTTAAAAGAACTGCATTTCAAAAGCAAGTAAATTATCAGAAAGTTAGAGAAATTTTTCAGACAAATCAAACTTTTCCTAGATAGACTTATAGAAGCTATTAAAAAGTATACATATTTAGATCCTGTCTCTATAGAAGGGGCAGCAATCCTCAACATGCATTTTATTAGTCAGTCTGCCCCAAATATTAGGAAGAAACTGCAGAAATTGGCATTGGAACCCCAAACACCTCAGGCCTAATTATTGGAGATGGGGTCTTTAATAACAGAGACTTGGTTGCAGCAGAGGAAAAAGAACACAGAGAATGAGCCAGGGACAGAGAACATGCTCGATTCTTGGCTGCTGCCATGGCCAGGAAAAGGCCCCAGGGGACGGACCCCCTTGGAGGAAGTCCAGTCACTTGGGCAGGGGGAAAACCTGCTTTAGATGACACAAGGAGGGTCACTGGTCCAAGGAGTGCCCTTCCAGCACCCCCCCCACCCCGAGAGGGAGCCCCAGGAACCAATGCTTCTAAAACTGTGCCCATCTGACCAGGAGGGACATTGGAGGAATGATGGTCACTGAGGTAAAAGTGGTAGAGACACCTCCCGGTACCCTGTCCTCCAGTCTTCTCAAGACTTGGAATGATGGGGAAGCATGGGGCTTGGCAGTGCTCCCACCTTCTCCATTTCCCTTGCTGAGCCCTGGGCAAGTATCAAGGTCGAAGGTAAGGTTACCCACTTTATTATGGCTAAGTTCTCTGTTCTAACCAATTGGTTCTGCCCTCCCCTTGACCAGACAGGTCAGGGGCATGGAAGGGGAAACTAAGGGATGTCTCCAGACATACCCAGTCCCCTGCCTACTTCAGGATCTGTTCTTTGCACACTCCTTCCTATGCTCTTCTCTTATCCTGTCCCCTTGTTGGGAAGGGACCTGTTGGTGAAATTGGGAAGCCAGTTTTCTCTAGCTAAACCTCCTAGATCTCCCCATTTTCCCTCAGGAGTGTGGGAGATAGTTGAGTCAATTGCTTGGGATCAGGAAATTACTGGGTGAGCTATTTCTGCCATCCCAGCATTTATTTTTGACTCATAGATCCTAGAGTGTCCCCCTTCATGGTCTATATCCAATGAAATCCAAGCCCTGGTAGGGACTACAACCATTAATTGCTACTTAAGGGCCTTTCTAGAGTGGGGCCCAGACCACCAGGTGAAAGCTTTTGAGACTTGGAAAGCTAAATTGACCACCACTCCAGCTTCACCCAATCTCGGAAAAACCTTTTACTCTCTATGATGATGGAAGGAGAGAACAGGTTTTGGGAGTTGTTGCTTGTTTTTGAAAGCTATTAGATTCTGTGGCTGCTATTGCTTTCCATGTACTAAATGTCCATGGAGCAATTTGGAAGGGCAAAGGACATCTGACAGTGTTTTGGTCTTGCCATAGTCACATAGTCATCTTTAATTCCTTCTAGGAAAATTGTCCTTTCTCTTTTTTTTTTTGGTGCCTGTTTAGTCTTTGTTTGCTTAACCTTCTTGCCAGGTTTGTCTCCTCCAGGGTTCAAGCCATCAACCTCTGGATGACCACTAAGGCTATGCAAATCTCCAACTGAATCCAAGTTCTCCAGCCCACTGAACCTGGCATCATCCATGTTCGAGTCTGACCCACCCCTTGAATGTAAAGTCTGACCCCCTTGAACAGGACCCAGAGAGGCAGGGACAGCTCTATGCCCCTTGCCAGCAGGAAGCACTTACCCTCTGGGGAGGGTACTCCTTTAGACCACCCCTAGATTCCTCCCACAACCTTTCTGTATATAAGACTCCATCTTGTCCCCATGTGGGTGAGAGTGCCATAGAACGAGGTTGCACAGGCTTACTCTGTGTCTAATACAAGCTAACTTTTAATAAACTTTGCTTTTCTTTGGCTGAGAAGACTTGAGTTGAATTCATTTGGCAGGACCCGGTATGTTGGTATTTTGGGGTCTCCAGAGCCACCCTAACCCTCTTTATGGGTAACCTCTTCACATATGTTTGTATGGGTATATTGTATACATATATGCATGTTAAATGTTTATATATCTTGGATGTGAAACCTTTATTAGAGAAATTTGATTAAAAGATTTTTCCCAGTAGACCACTTAAACCTAGCATAAGAATCCTAGGTATACTAATTTTGTTTGTATTGAACCTTTTCAGTTTCTTGCAATTAGAATTATCTGTTTTCTTTTCTAACTGTATATTCCCTTTTTGATTAAGAACAAATCTGATAGCTGTGAAATGCTTACAGTCTGATTCTGGTTTGTTTTTTTTTAATTGTGATGTTTCTATTTAGCATATATTGTGGAATATTCTGTAAATGTAGACTGTATTGTGGAATGTTATGTAAAATGTGGGTCTAACTAATTTCTTCCAGACTGTTTTCCAGTTTTCCCAGCAGTTTCAACAAAAAGGGGTAATTTATTTTTTCCAGCTTGCTAAACACTGGGTTTTTGATTTCCATTGTTTCTGAATCTCCCTAGTCTTGACTATTCCATTGCTCTGCCTCTATTCTAAAAACAATTCCATATGGTTTTGATGACTACTGTTTTACAATATAATGTGAAGTCTGCAAGTACCCCTCTTTTCATAATTTCCCTTGATATTCTATATTTTTTTTCCAAAATGAATTGTTATTATGTTATTGATTTCTTAAACATTTAGGCCCTCTTTATGATTATGGCTTTCAGGTAGTATAATGATTCTTAAATTATCTCTTCATTTTCTTTACCAAGTCCATTATTTCTGTTATGAGATGTCCTATATTTCCTTCTATTTTCTTTGTTTTGAGTCTTATTTCCTGTTGTCTCATAATGTCATTAACTTTTTTTTTTTTAAAGCAATTGGGTTTAAGTAACTTGCTCTAGGTTACAGGGACTTCTAATCTTTCATTTGTTTGGATCTGCTTAACAGCATCTTGATTTCTCATAAAGTCATTAGATTCCATTTGCTCCAGTCTTAACTCTGAAGGAATGAATCTCCTCAGTGAACTTTTGAGATTCTTTTTCCATCTGGCAAATTCGACTTTTTAAGGCATTCTTCTCCTCATTGCCCTTTTGGGCCTCCTTTGCCATTTGAGTTAGTCTATTTTTTAAGGTGTTGTTTTCCTCAGTCAGGCTGTTGACCTCATTTCATACTTTTCCTGCATCCTTCTCATTTCTCTTTCCAATTTTTCCTCCACTTCTCTTATTTGATTTTTAAAGTCCTTCTTAAGGTCCTCTATGGCCTGCAACCCACTCATGTTTTCCCCTGGGGCTTTTGGAGCAGGACTTCTGACCTCACAGTCCTTTTCCTGCTCTATGTCCCCAAAATAGGAGTCTAGGGTTGCATTTTTCTGTTTCCTTTGCCTTGGCATGTTGCCACTTAATTACTTGACTTTTGGGCTTGTTGCCACACTATGGCTTTAGGGCCAGATAGAGGAATTTTCGTCCCAAACGTGTGGGGGGCAACTTCCGTTTCTGGCAAGCTGTAAACCCACCCACGACTTCCACCCTAGATCACAATCCAGATCCAGGGAGGTTAAAGCAAGAGCGATTACCCCCCAAGACTGATCGATGGATCTCCCTACAAATTTGCAGGCTGGGAGTGGGAGCTGCCTCTGAAAATTACAAAATGGCGTTTGTCCTCAGTGGCTTCTAGCCCCCAGGGGAGGGAGCTGACGCATTCCCTAATACCAGTCCCAAAGTCCATAGGACACTAACCTCTTACTTTGTCCTAGGCAAGTCTATGTTAATAATTCTGGAGTCGCCACAGCTCCTGGTGTTCTGGGGTTCCTCCAGCCGGCTGCTGGCCCTGCCGCCCTGGGGCTAAAACCTCAGCTCATGCGGACCTGGGCTCCGCTTGGCTCCTGCGCGCTGCACGCTGCCAGGTCCCAGACCACTGCTCTGGTCCTTCCTGCAGGGCTGCTGGGCTGTCCTCAGCGGGAGGTTAGCTTCTCTGTGTCGTTCTGTGGGTGCTGGGGCTCCAGAAGTTGTTCAGAGTCCCCTTTTACATAGTTTGGGGGGAATCTGGGGGCAGAGTGGCTTGGATGAGCTGTTTCTACTCCACCCCCAAGTTTTGCCCAGACTGCAATATGTTATCAAAGGTGATTTACTTGCAAAAATGGGCACATTGGAAAGAATGCTTGGAGTCCAAGAACATGTTTGAATCCTGGCTGTGTGTGTGTGTGTGTGTGTGTGTGTGTGTGTGTGTGTGTGTGTGTGAGAGAGAGAGACAGAGAGACAGAGAGCGCTTTCAAGCATTCTTGATGAAAAAACCAGAGTTGAATAGAAAATTTGACATTCAGATACAAGAAGCAAGATATGCTTGAGAAGGTAAACAGGGAAAAGAAATCATAAGGAACTTATCAAAGTTGAACTATTTACATCTCTACATGGAAAAATGATAATTATAACTGATGAAACTTTTCTCGGTATGGAAATAGTTGAAGAAGGGTATATGGGCATATGAATACATATGTGAATGTGTGTATATATGTTTTCAGGTATACATAGAGGGCACAGGCCGAATTTAGTAGGAAGGGATGATACTTAAAAGGTGAAATTAAGAGGTGAGAGAGGAATATATTGAGAGGAGATGGGGAGAGACAGAGTGGGGTAAACTATCACATCTAGAAGAGGCAAGGGAAAATGATTACAAGGAAGGGGAAGAACAGGAAGGCAAAAAGGCAAAACCTCATCCTCATTGAATTTGGATCAGGGAGAGAATGACATACATACTAAATAGGGTTTCTTACCCTACAGGAGAGTAGGGGAGAAGGGGATGAGAGGGAGTCAATGGAAGGGAGGGCAGGCTGGGGCAGGGGGGAGTTGGAAGCACCCACTTTGGAAAAGGGATAGGATCAAAGTGGGGAGTGGACCAGGGGGAGGTGGGATGAGAGGGAGGGAAATATAGTCAGTCTTTTACAATATATCTACTATGGTAATGTTTTGCATAGCCAGACATGTACTGTATATACTGAGTTGCTTATCTCCCTTTTAAAACCAAATTTTTAAAAAATATATAAATACTATGATTAATACTATTGTGCATATAATTGGGAGATAAGATGTGCAGGCATTGGGGCACGAGGATTCACTTTGCCCTACTGGAAAAGTTGAAGGGGGTTTGGGAGAAGAGATGGGAGAGAGCAGACTGGAGGAGGGGATATCCTGTGGGACTGCTATTCTGGGGTGATGGGTAGGGGAAATATGGCGAAAAATTGTAACTCAAAATCTGACAGAAATGAATGATGTAAACCAGAAGTTAATAAAGCATTTGGAAAGAAAAAAAAAGTGAGAAGTGGACTTTATCAGACGCCAAAGGTTAGGAAGTCATGACCCATGTACTTTTCTGTGTCCTCTAAGTTCTATGGAGCTGTATGTAGAGGTTAATTGGCAACGCGTAGGGTAACATAGCTAGTGTCATGTTGTATTTGAACTCAAATTCCTGACTCCAAATCTATTTCTCTAGCCAGTGTAATCTACTCTCTCTGAACCATCGGTGTGGCAATAAACTTGAGAGCAACGATGGCTCACAAGTAAGCTATAACACTGCCATGAATGGGCAGCAAGTTCCTGGATGGCACTCTGAATAGTAACCAAGAACCCAAGAAAAGTCAAGTCAGAAACAAAAGTCCCATTACTGAGGAGGTTTTTTTAACATTTTCTCATAGGATAGCATATCTATTAATTTGTAAGAAATTTTGCAATATACCTGAAATTGAGGTATGAGGTAAGGAAGCACTATCTCTCTTCTGTGAATATCTATATCAATGTTTCAACATTGATTTCACATTTACTAAACTACCTTCCATAATTAGTTATTTTTTCATGTATGTACCTTACCCTTTCACTTCTAATTCAACTGGAAACTCCTGGAAGGCCAGGGATTGACTTAAGTTCCTTTGAATCCTTCTAAGTGCATAACATAATGCCTTGTACTTAGCAGGTACATTTGGGGAGGGAGGGACTATGATGTGGACTTTGATCTGAGATTTTTTCAGTGTAGTAACCCCAGTGAAGAAACTCTCTTTACCAATGCAGACTGGCAATTTCTCTGCAGGCACTGAGAGCTTAAATGACTTGCCCAGGGTCACACAGCTAGGGTGTATCACTGACAGGACTTGAACTCAGAACATCCTGACTCTGAGAGGACTGACTTGTGAGCATCTGTAATCAATAAACATTTATAGACATATGTTCACTAAGTTAAAGCGTATGAGTATCTTATGTGACAGAATGGAATATAGACCACACTGGGCCACTGTGCAGGTGGGCACAGCTCTATGAAAAAAGGTGGCATGGAAGATTAAGAGAAGACGTGTAAGAAGCTGGAGATGTACTTGGTCAAGTTGGTATGAATCATCTGCCTTCTCTGCCCCTCTCTCCCACTCCTTGCAGTGTTTTCAGGATATTTTAAATCAAGATACTGGGGTTAGAAGGAACCTAAGATTGAGGGTTATTACCTGGAGAGTGGGAATTACAAAATCAAGTATTCAAAGCAAAAATTATTCCGATTAAATATAAAGATGAATTAGAATTTAGTGTTTTTCTGAAGTAAGTAGGCTATGTGGAAATATTTAAAAAGACTACTACTGGGGCAGCTAGGTGGCACAGTGAATAGAGCACTGGCCCTGAAGTCAGGAGGACCTGAGTTCAAATTCAGCCTCAGACACTTAACCCAAAACTAGCCATGTGACCTCGGGCAAGTCATTTAACCCCAATTGCCCTGCCCTCTGCCCTCCAAAAAAACAAAAAAACAAAACAAAAAAAAAGACTGCTATTTCTACAAATTAATAAGGAAAAAAAATGAAGTTGGATCTGTCACTGGCTAACCACATAACCAGTTAAAGTATTAATCTAGACCAACCTCTTCTGTTTATAGATGAGGAAACTGATGTCCAGAGAAGTTGAGATACTTGTCCAATATCACACATGTAAGCTATCGGAGCCAGAAGTTGAATTTTGCTTCTCTGACTCCAACCCTAGTACTCTTTCCCCTTGTTATTACCTCATAACTCTCTTTAAAAGATATTTGAGGGGTGGCTAGGTGGCACAGTGAATAAAACACCAGCCCTGGAGTCAGGAGGACCTGAATTCAAGTTCAGACACTTAACATACTAGCTGTGTGACTTTGGGCAAGTCACTTAACCCCAATTGCCCTGCAAAAAAAAAAAAAAAAAAGATATTTGAGTCCTTTCAAAGGTACTGTTTGGTACAATCAATCAGTAATTTACTAAAGGGTCACTAGGTGGCGCAGTGGAGAGTGCTAGGCCCATAGTCAGAAAGACCTGAATTCAAATAGGACCTTAAGGCCCTTACTAGTTGTGTGACCCTGGACAAGTCACTTAACCCAGTTTGTCTCAGGTTCCTCATCTGTAAAATGACTTGGAGAAGGAAATGGCAAATCATTCCAGTATCTTTGTTAAGAAAACTCCAAATGGGGTCAGGAAGAGTTGGATGGGACTGAACAACAATAAGCCAAGAAAGAACTGAAGAATTGGTACAATTTTACCGAGTGTGTTATTCTCAAATAATAATTGATACAATGAATTGATGACAGTTAAACGGTTAACTGAATGTATATGGGATTTATTTTTCTACTTGATTACTGGAATGGTCTTTTATCTCACAGATGACTTTGTGTATGTATAATGGTGTATGTATAATGTATAAATGGTGAGGCATTTGAAATACACAATTCAGAGAGCATAAAGGACTTGGCACAATTAAAAATGTCTCAGTCAAGAATTTACAGGGTATTTTATTAGATGCAGCACTAAAATACAGGAAATATTGTGTGAAAGTGAAAGAGAACACTGTTTACAACCAAATACAACTATTTTAACTGAAGCCACAGGTTATATTCTTTCATAGTTAGTCAATAAAAAAGGGTCAATCCAATATTTAGCTACATAGCAATCTTAATTTCTTAAAAAAAAATTAAGAAGGCAATTATTGGTCTTTAAATGTAGTATGTATCTCCAATTTTCTTTCTCAGAATATTTTATATTTCAACAAAATAAACGAGTTTTCAAATTCTTATTTTTATTATATTTAGTAATATATACTATATAAATACTCTTGTTATATGACCTTTTAAAAAAGTGATAACTTAGATCAAATTAGGTAAGTATAAAAATAAATATGTTCATTATATGCATTTATAACAAACTGTGGTCCTTCCTAGAAGGAACAGAATTATTAAATACTTATAAAGTACATATAATTTACAGAAACATGTTTTACAATGTACATATGGAAAAACCATATTCTCTTTCATGTGACTGTTTGTATACTGCTATGGATGGCCCTGCTATCCTTTAGCTGTGCTCTCAGCATGATACAAGTGAGATTGATATTCTAAAATGCACTTAACCAGTCTCTAAAATGATCATACTTATGCTCTGGCATTAACTCTTCTTATGCCACTGTACTCCGTTACTAAAGAGGTAACTTTTAATGCATATCATCACTGCAAGACTACATGAGGGTTTGAGGGAATGTGCTCAGTTCCCTGATCACCAAAGAATGGCAACCCAGTCCATAGTTTCACCTCTAGTTAACACCTGAGCCAGTAGGAAAATTACCTCTATTCCAATACTGAAGACCTATATATGTTTACTGACGAGAGTCATGATTTCTAAATTAAAATGAAGTACAGAAATAAAATGATAATACAAAGTTACGAGTAAACTCAGATGTTTTAGTCACTTCAGAATATAAGACCACTCCTTATGCTAGCTAGACCATTCTGAATTTTACTCTCAATTTTTAAAAAAGGGCATTAATTACTCATAAAATTATTCTCTGAAACCAGAAAAGCCATGAACAATGAGTGCTAACTGAAGCATTTAACATTAACAGCAAAGCAACTATTTCCATTGTCCCTCCCTCTTTATTCTTGACTATATTTTAAGATATCTTTTTTTTCAGATTCTAATCTTCTAGATTCAAAGACCTTTATTAGTGTCATAATAAAAACTGAGAAAAATCAGAAATATTTGTTTCAGTTTACCTCAGCCAGTGCTTCTGGGTTTAACTTGTAACAGACTCTAAGGCATTATCAACTAGAATTAAAGAGTTAGTCAGTCTCATTTACTATCCCATCAAATTTGGTTTTGGCAGTATATTCCTATGATGCAACATCACAAACACCTACTTGCACTGGCCCACCTTGAAGACATTCCTTAACAATTACATGCATGATACCTCAGATACCTTTGGCCCTCTTACTTTCAGTGCATTGACATTCCCAGCTTTTCCCTAAACTGATCATTATTTAGTTGCAATTTGTGAGAGTACAAAGTTCTATATAATTTCTTGGTTTCTTTAAAGGATCACAACTTTCTTGAGACAACATGCCACCATCATGGGACAGACATTTTAAGGTTCTTTTTTTGTAACCCTTTCCACATGTCTTAGAACATGGAGACCAATCACCTAGCTGCCATTGAGGACATGGCACATTGGCACAAGGTCGAGTATTTTCTGGTTTAAGTTCTTTAGCACACTCTGAAGCAAGCTGCCCATTAATGTCTCTGCATTCTACAGATCTTCTTTGCCAACCCTGTCCACATGACTTGGAACATTCACCCCACTCTTCAATAACCCATTCAGAGAAAATAGGGATAGCATTGAAAGATTCCTTCTTTTTCTTCACAAAATAAGTGTATTTGATTTTAGGTCGAAGAAAATTGCCTACAGTAAGAACCTGTATAGTTAAGGGTTCTTTAAGAGGACTAAAACTGCGAATTCTTTCCATAGCTGCAGAAGAGCCACTGTACCTCAAGAAGCTACCTTTGTGATTAATGTCTTGCTCCAATGTGGAGAGTGTAAAATCTCCATTAAGGATATAGGTACCATCAGCAGCTTTAATGGCAAGGAAACTTCCATTATTTCTGGAACCCCTCTGATTCCGTTGCTTCACTTCAATATTAGTTGCTCCAGCTGGAATAGTGACAATATCGTGATAGCCAGGTCTATGGGAAAGAAAAGTACACATCTTGAGTCCTTATATGACCATTCAGCTCACTAACAGGTAGCCTTTATGATTAGCTTTCATGCGGCTTAGAAAAATCATTGAAAATGTAGAAAAGAATTTTTTAAAAGCCTCAAATTAACTCATGGTTCACTGAAAAGAACATTGACAGACAACCTGGGATCAAATTCCACCTTTGATACCTATTCCTCACTTAACTTTCTAGGTTTTGGTTTCCTGATTTATGAAACAAAGAATTTGGACCTCTAAGGTACTTTCTAGCCCTCTATAATCTAAATCTACTATTACGAAAGGAACAGAATACATGTTTATACACTTACTTTGCATGGGTAATTGAGCCAGAGACTTTCTTGCAGGTAGATCCATTGCCTCCACAGATACCACATTTGTCAAACTTCTTTTTGGAATCTATTAAACGATCACAACCAGCTTTTACACATTGTCCTTGCACACAAACAGAGGTAGAATCTGGACTACATGGAGTACCATCCACAACCTTGAACAAAATATAAGAAAAGCAAAACATTTATTCAAAAGACAGTCTTCCATTGTTACCACATACACACAGGACAAAAAGCATGCTATGTTAATGAGCAAGTTTCCCCTATTAGCATCTCTAATTTGCAAATGTTTTCACTGCCTTCAGTACTAAAGAACTTAATGAGGAAAGCAAAAGACAAGACTGTAATTTTTAACTGCATCAAATTAAATTTCTACTTTGAAGGCAAAAATGTAATCTCTTTCTTGGCAACAACAGTTCCAAATGAGGCCACAATATAAGTAGGGAAGCTTTAATTAGTCCAAAATGTGTCCTAAAAATAAGAATATTCAAATACTTGTATGTCGATCCTACTCAATGAACTGAAGGTACTGCTTTTAGTCTTAGTGAAAAAACCTGAAGATTATCAACAAAAGGCTTTAAAAATAAGTGGTATCAGTGGACAACTATTCACTAGAGGTTAGACAATATATAATTAAACGGCAATAATTTAAGCCCTAAGAACCATTCTAAGTTGTATTCTAGTTTTTTTTTTTTGTCTTTTTTTGCTTTTTGGAGGGGGGAAGGCAGGGCAATTGGGGTGAAGTGACTTGCCCAAGGTCACACAGCTAGTTTTTGTATTAAGTGTCACATTTGAAGTCTGAGGTCACATTTGAACTCGTGTCCTCCTGACTCCAGGGCCGGTGTTGTATTCACCACGCCACCTAGCCACCCCTCTAAGTTGTATTCTAAAGAAAAGTTTTGTTCAATGTTTTTGATGCATATAATTCATTGAAACCAACTGTACTAATAGGCTTTTTTTTTTTAATACAAAAAGGAGACTTAAATTAAACTACCTTGGGTTGCAGAACAAAGAAATAACCAATACTTTTAGCTTGACAAATAAGTTTACATCTGTCCTTTGGTGATACTCCAGCATATTTAGGTATCCATTCTACAACAGGTCCATTTCCAAAGGGAGCTTTAGAAAAGTCATTATGGGCTTCACACTGTTCTTCTCTGAAGGTTTTTCCTGCAAACAGAATGAAAGACAAATATCAGATCACCATCTTTTAATGTCTCTTTTCACTTCAATAGTTTTAAGTTTGCGGCTACTCACCATCATTGTATGGACATTCCTCAATATTACATGACCTATATCTCACTCTTTTGCCTTCACAATATTTTCCTCCATTTCTAGGGACTGGGTTGTCACATTCCCTAATTGTATACTGTATTCCTCCACCACAGGTCCTAGAACAGTCTCCCCAGGGTCCCCATGGTCCCCAGCTTCCATGAACAGGAGCCTAAAAGGGAAAACAAATGAATCTATTTAGTACATGTAATATTCAATTGTAGAAAGAAAACCACCAAAGAGACATTTTGGGATAAATTTAACAAAGAAGGCTAATCTCTTAGCTTGAATTCACCTTCCTCAATTCTAGACTCTAGTCTCCATGTACCAAGATCATCTTTTTACTTAATTTTCAAGATTTTTAATACCAATTTGGTCTTTTAAGTAGTACTTTGTAGATGATGGGATATGCTATTACAATAATTCAGCAGTAACACTCACGAAGAAATATTTGTTGTCAGTCTTGTTCACACACTTGCCGTTGATACACCATTTTCCTTCTCCACAGCTAGTGCCATCTGCCCAAGGGAAGTGTTTGGTTTGGCACACAAGTATTCCATCAGAAGTTCCAGTACACCACAAAGTTGTGCATGTGCTTGCTGCATCTGGACAGTGTTTGGAGTCATCACCAAAAGTAAACTGGCACTGCCGATTGGCATCATACAAGGTCCCTGGGAGATCAGAGGGAAGCTGTATGGGCTTGGGGGGCTTGTCCATTAAACATTCCCCTGTAAATCAAAAGAATTGACAAATCCTGTTAGTAATAACAAACATTTACCGAAATTGTTGGAAGAGGTGGAGTCTCAGCATTTTTTTCATTTAACAAAATAATGCATATAGTATAATTAGAGAGCATAATGAACTTGTTTATCAGTGGACCTAGATTCAAGTCCTTATTATCACTTAATAGCTGTGTGACATCACAGAAATCCCTTAACTTTCCTGAACCTCAATTTTCTTATCTATAAAATGGGATGATAATAAAACCTTCACCTTTATTGCCACAGGGCTGCGAAAATCAGATAATACAAATAAAACGCTTTGTAAGTCTTGAAACAATGCATGAATTTGAGCTATTATGATCATTATGAGGCATATAAAATGCTTTGAAAACTACAAAAGTATTGCACAAATATCACTTAGGATTTTATCAACATAGGCAACTCTTGAATGAGGAAACTTGAATACCTCTACTAATGAAGGTCAGCACCGTTTTTCCAACTTAGAAATCAGAGAGTTGCCTAGAGATTAAGTGACTTGCCCTGGTCATATAGCTAGTATGTTAATCTAGTTTTCCTGGTTTTCATTCTACCTGTTCATAGAACATACCATGTTGCTGTCAGAAAACAATAGTTTAATTTAAATATGTAAAATAGCTTAAATATATACATTTAAATATATAAATTAATTTAAATATACAAAATATAATTTTACTTATATTAACAAATATAAGTAAACATATATAAAATATAAAAGTGCTTTGAAAATTATAAAGCATTATATAAATATTGCTATTAAGTTATCATTTCATTGAGCTACATTGTGACAAAGTAGGTAGAAAGCTAGACTTGGAGTCAGGAAGTACTGTAGACCCATAGATAAATTACTCTCCAATCCTCGGGCAACTCTCTAAGACTTACTCACTAAATTATGGATAGGTTCTGACTTTTGTTGATGGAGAAAATTGTCACACTTTAAAAAACACAGACCCATAACACTGATGTACTATGTATTTGTGAATTAAATCATTTGAAACTACTTTTTAAGTTTGAAATGATAATTATTCTGACAATTTTGGAGTCCAGTCAGATACAAAATCATATCTGAAAATAGGATAAAATATCAGAAAAATTGAATTAAAGTGAAAAATAAGTTAAATTCAAAAAGAAAAAGCCCCAAATAGACTCTTTAACTGGAAGCTTAAAAGGGCACATTAAAACAGAATACTGAATCAGAACTTACCATGACCATTATCCAAAAATGATGTAATCATGTAAGCACTACAAGGAGACCAAGGCTGGCTTCTGTCCAAATTGGAAAGCATTGAGGTCATAATGTGGGAATCCCAGTTTATACCATTGATACTGGCGCACTGCTTTGCATCATCATGTGGCATGTTAAACACGTGCCCTGAGAAACAACCCCAGATTTACCATTTAGTGTTCATTTTTTGCAATATCTACCAAACATAGACACATGTAATCCCAGCATCATTAGCATGCTCCACAGAGACTGCAGAGGACTGCTACTTTATATTTAAGAGAGATCAGAATCTGGTAAAGCTGAAATCAAACTGTCATTCTTTGTGAAAAGCCTGGGAGAGTTTCCTATCTCATGATTGAAGAGAGACTGAATGAATTACAGAAAAAGAATGAAGAGAATTCTGTTCCTGAGAAAAATATTTTGACTCTTATCTTGAGAAGAGCTTTATAAAGAGAATTTTTGAGAGTGGTTGGATGCAATCCTGGAAGAACTGGATGGTGGTAGCTGAAGGAAGGAAGAAAGAAACGGGCAATTATTAAGTGCTTTCTATGTACCAGGCACTATAATAAGCACTGAGCATATGAATACAAGCAAACATGGTATCTCTGACCTCAAGGAATTTAGGGGACATGATTTCAAAATCCAGAAAGTCAGGAACAGGGCCAGAAATGAAGGCCACCCTAAGCACCTTCACATAATAGAGGAGATAGAGAAAGGCGAGAAGAGACATAGAGTCCAATAGAATTCCTAAATCCCTAAAACTTCAAAGAATACTTTTAAGTGACTGTATTTGATAATGCAAAATAACTTACATATATCAATGATCCCTCTACTCTTATTTAGGAATCTAATAAAAATGGGCTCTTTAATGGCAAGTTTTATTATCTACTGATATTCTCCAATTTGTATGTTTGTCCGTTAGCTTGAATAAGTGAATTGGACCTAAACCTTACTCTAAATTTTACTTACCTAATTCATGGGCCATCGTGAAAGCAGCTTGTAAACCATCATCTTCAATAACAGAACAACTTCGGTTTGGATCACATACTGTTCCAACATCAGCCATTCCAAGGGTATCACATGTCTGGGCACCACAAAGATTCTAGAAAGAAGAAAGCAATTTTATTATTAATTCTGAACAGAGAATTAACCGTGGAAGATCTTTAGTAGATTGGTTTTACTTATGTATTGAAGCACAGATATTCATTGATATTTAAATAGCAAATCTTTCCTTGGCAGCTGGGAGATAGTCTACATATGGCTAAATTATTCAGAACCCCTCCCAATTATTTTTAAAGAGAATCACAAGATAAAGTAAGTTTATCTGATTTAATAATTGGAAAAATTCTAAAGTAGAACATAGCAGGTGAGGGCTGAAAAATAAAAGAGGTATGTCTTTTTTGAAGTTTTATTTCAAGTTGACATGGGAATCCCTTTCTCCTCCCTCTGCCTCCTCACCTGTCTGGTGAAAAGAACTGCTGTGTCATAATGTTCTGCATCTCTGTCACTGGGTGGATTGTGCTGTTTCTGCCAGCTGCAGAAATTTCTCAGAGTAAGAGCAGCATTGGAGGTCACGTCAGGCCCCTTCTGTTCTTCATAGATGACTAAAATCTTCACCACCACCAGGCTAATTGAATTTCTAATACTGGGATGTTTGTATAACTTGGATGCAACAGAGAACAGAGTCAGGAGGTAGTGCTTTAGACCATTGCCATGGTACTCTGCCATGGTCTGATCTGCTACAAGCATGGTTTCCACATATCGAGGGCTAGACACAAACCTTTTTTTCCTTGTGTTTCCAGTTCCTGTATAAAAATAAGAAAAATAATTTGTCTATAACACTAGCCAAGAAGTCACCTTGTAAGAGTACATCAACTGTAATCACTCAAATCAATTAAATAAAACAAAATATATACCTCAAATAACAAAGATTCTTCATTTTTGTCTTTCATTGGAAGTATTTTAGTTTTAATCTTTATTTTTAAAAAATAACAAATGCTTCTGAGTGAAAATAGTACTTTTCTGTGTAAAGGCTCTACAAAATAGGACAGTACTAACAAAATCTTACCTAGTAAGTCATCTTTGCTGCTACTAATTGCTCTCATGATTAACCCTTAGGCAACCCTTAGCTTAGTGTTCTGAGTCACTCCTTCATTGGAAAGGAATCAGTTCTTGAATGAGATCATTGAACTTCATGTGGAAGGTAGAATACTAGATTTTTTAGGCTTTTTCCAAGGCCAATTCTGGTGTAAATCTACTGACTGCATAAGTGCCTCTTTAGCTGATGGGGACTATAATATGTGACATTTTTGCCAAAAGCAGCATATGAAATCACTCTACTTTGTAGGCTGTTATTTTTTAAAAACATGTTAGGGAAACAAATGCCTGGCATGCAAAATTTCTAGTTAGAAAACCAACTTCAAATCACTTCCCTGACTCAGAAGCAGTCTAGTTTTGTGGCTAGTTTTTCCACAAAGCTTCTGAGGTCTCCATCAAGGGGATCTCCAGTCTTTCTCTTTTCATCTCTCTATTCCAGTCTCTGTCTTTTTGATATAAAAAGCAGCAGTGAGGTAAACACACAACTGAATGTGGTGAGGCCACTGACAAACCTCAGTAATTTTAATTAGAGTTCCCTCCAATGTCTCCCTAAGCCTGATATTCTCTTACTGAAACAGAGGGTTCTATATAAGGGGATATAAAACAGTGCATGAGGAAACCATAATAAAACAAATGGACATTAACAAGAATGGAAACTGGAAAAAAATTGGGAAGGAAAAATCCACAATAAAAAGGAATACATGGGGCAGATCAATCAAGAAAAAAGAAAGTGCAGTTGACAGAAAAGTTGACAAGAAAGCAGTTTGGGTCAAAGACTGGCAACCAAAAAAGTGGAAAAAAGAAAGGAAGATAAAACAAGCTATGAAAGAGAAATGGCTGTTGTAGGGTTACTATAGTGAAAAGGAGTAGAAGGAAAGAAGACAGAACTTGATTAAGAACACAAAAGGGAGACTTGCCTCAGGTAAGGAGTAAGGAGGTGTAATATACTCCCTAATACAAATATTAAATGTAGAAATTAGAAAACAAAACACAAGGCTATGGCAGCACAGTGGGAAACCATTCCTAGAAGAGTAAATGGGGGTGAGGGGAAGTGGCACACACCCTCACTGCCATCGAAACAAATCTCCTTGCTCTTGCCCTTAAGATTCATGAATATATATGTATAGATATAGATATAGATATAGATAGATAGATGGGGAGGGAGAGAAGAAAGGAAAGGGGAGGAGAAAGAGAGAGAGAGAGAGAGAGAGAGAGAGAGAGAGAGAGAGAGAGAGAAAGAGAGAGTTTCTTAGGAGGCAAAGGAAAAAGACAAAAGTGCAGCGGAGACAAAACTAAACATGGCAAGAAGCAAAAAGGCATTGGGCAAAGAAAGAAGGGAAGGAAAAAATCGTGGGGATGGGGGTGGGGAGAGAAATCCCCGCCCTTCCTTCCTGCCACACTACTAAAGCAGGAAGGAGTTCAGGTTATGAAACTGTCTCTATCTCCTTCCCCTCACTTTTCGTCCCATGGGTCCCCCAGGCATCCGCGTCCCAAGATTATGACATTTTTCTCCCTGTACACATTTCTAGGTTTCTCATGGGCATGAAGATGCTAATCTTCACTAAGCATTTAGTCAATGGAACAGGCTTCATTTCTACCAATATTGGTCGCAGATCTATGTCTGTGAGCACGAATATGTGCCGAGGCCTGTGAAACATTCCTATCAAACATGTTGCATATGCACATATATAGGCATGTGCTCACACCGTATCAGTCTCACGGGGCATCTTCCACACTGAGTGGAAGTAAGGCTATATAGGGGAAGTAAGGGAACACAGAGGAAGGAAAAAAAGAGTCCGGCTGCCCCGGATCCTGTACCTACCTGTTAGAGGTCCCAGGCGTTGCTTCCACTCCTCCAGCGGCTGCCTCTCCTCCTCCACCGGCTCGCCCTCTCTTTGTTGGAAGCTCTGGTCAATGACTCCGCACTTGGCGCCGCTTCGGCTCCTCAGCCTCCGACTGAGGAGGTGAAGTTGCAGCTCCTGCTGCGCCTCCTTTGGGGACGAAAAGGGGGAGAAGCGAATCTCGTTGGTGGCAGGCGGCTGGATGAAATACTCCTCTCCCTGCAGGTAAAATGCCCCTCGCATGCCAGCGCAGAGGTTAAGCGCCGCGGCTGAATGGGGGTCTCCGTTCACCGTGCCAGAGTAGAAACAAAGCGACAGTTGGTTCGTGGGGATGAATGAGCGCTGCTCCTCCTCAGGTTTGCTCCCCAAGTACTGGAGAGTGAAGCCCTGCCCGAGGAAGCTGCTGTCGGGGTGTAGCTCCAAGCTCAGGCGCTTCCCGAAGGCATCCAAGCGGTAGAGCTTTTTGCCTGGTTCTGGAGAATCCACCAGGACTGGGAGCACTAGTTCCTCGTCCTCTTCCACAGGGCGACAGTGTACGCCTGGCATAGTCAGGAAAACCACTGCCACTACTACCAAAGAAGCTTCCATCAAAATTGGCAGGGACCTCTCCTTTTCCAACGGCCACGCTACTGCCCCCATTCTCTGTCAGCTCAAGTGTGAAAGCTATAGTTTCAAGTAGGGAGCCTGAAAACCTTGACGTCTTTCTTTATTTTTTAAATGATTACTTTTGGAAGCAACATTTGCAGTAATCTAAAGTTTACAGCAGAAAAAAAAAGTTTGCGTTAACTAGAAACTGAGGGTAAGGAGCTGGTACACTGCTTGGCGCTTTCCTTTCTCTGATGGCTGCTGAACTGTCCTGCAAATGGTGATGGTGGAAGAAACGTCTACGTCTCTTTTTCGGTGGGATTCTCCAGGCAGAAGGACGAGAGAGGGCAGGAACTGGTTAATCTCCCGTACTCCCTTAAGCTTCTTCTGGTACTCAGCGTCCTGTCTGCTGCCTCGTGTTTGGTTTTTTCTTTGGGATGATAAGGGAATGCTAAGGCAAGAAAGGCAAATCCCCTGCTTTGGCCTTGCTTGGCTCAATCTCCTTGAGGTTTTGCAGTGGGAGTGCAGAAACCTGGCAGCCCGGTCTCTATTTTATAATGTTTTATCCCCAGAGCCCCCACCCCTCCTTACGGGAGCACCGCCCCCCCCTTTTTTTTAATGTGCCTGTGAGCTAAGTTCATACGTAACTTCGCTCTTGCAGCCCCAGCAGCCTCAGGCTCAGCAGGCTGAGGACTGGGGGAATAACGGTGGGGGTAGGGGTGCGAGACTGAACCTGGCTTTGGGCCATTCCTTCGTTAGTCACCAACTGAAGGGGCGTTGTTGTGGATGATTTTTGTCTTAGTAGCTGCTTTGGTGGCAGAAAGTTCCTGTTATCAACACCCTTCCCCTCTACTTCACAAAAGAACAGCCCAGCAATTGTCCCTCCATCCAACAGACTCCAGCCTCCCGAAATTTTGTAGCTTGTAAAGAGGTATCGGTGTAATGTGTAGGGGGAGGGGTATTAGGAGTATTTATAACTACCTCTTCCCGGGAGATTCCTTCTTTTGAGCCCATCTTGGCTTCGGGATGAATCAACCACCCCGACTCAAAAGTTTCCTATAGTCAGTTTGCGGCAATCCCCGTCCCCACCCCCATTCCTTGTTCTTTCAACCAACCCTCCACTTGGTCCTGGGGTGGAAGCTTGCTGGGCGCCTGCTTCTAAAAGGAATCTATGTCCTCTCTCGTCTGGGCTATCACCCTTATTGGGGTTGCAATCCTTTTCTTGGTCTGCATTAATTTCCCTTTAGTGAAAGAATGGAATCGCTCCCTTTCCATTCGAGCAGCAGTATCCCGCCCAATCTTCTTCCTCTCTCAAAATTAACTCCAGGCACTCCTCCGGTTGTCCTCCAGCTCCTGACCACACCCATATCAAATCCAAGACTTCCTTTAGACTGCTAGTAACTGGTGGGAACCATATTATCCAACCTACGAAGACGGAGATTACTGGAATAAGGACGTGTATGCAAAAAAATCAGAGTAGTCGTGACAACCTCCCCCACCCTTTTCCTCAAGAAAGGGAAATGGCTGTAGCGGTAGCTTTGAAATGAAGGTGTTAACCGACTTAGAAAGTTCTTACTGAGGGGAGCACAGGGTTTAAAGATTTTTCTATCCAAAGAAGGAGGGGCTTGTGACAGGAGAGGAAGGAAAATTTTCACAATCTTTTCGAAGTCTGAGCTGTCCCAAGGAAAAATTATGTAAATGTCTTCAATTTGCCCAAATCCCTTTTGGAACCCTTTCCCATTTGCTTATCTATATAGAATTTAAGCTCTGTAATCTCTAGTTTTCTTTCATGGAGGAATCAGTACTCCCCTCCCCAACCCCTAACACAAACACAGGCTTTTCCCCTGTTCTTTATCGCTCTACTTCCTTCTTCCCATAACTGTCCCTGGAAAAGCCTCCCAGTTTGCTTTTCAGGCTTTGAGGCATTTCCTCTTCTCCAAGGACTTGCTCTCAAAATGGGGTTCTATCAGTCCTCCCACTGTTGTTCGAACGAAAGAGGACCAACGATTTTAGGAAATTAGGAAAGAAGTATGCCCTGGGTTGTTAGAATTTACCCCTTTCCTCGTTTGGAGAACTTTGTCTCTTCAAAGTGGAGATAAAACTCCACAAGTGACAATAAAAAGTATGCCAAAGACAATGAAATGGGGAAAAAAGCCATTCTGTTTAATATCAACTTTTGGTTCAATTTGTGACTCATACAGTTTCGACCATCCATTGTCTCAACCTTTTATTCATTCTTCTGCCAAGTCACTGTTGCAATCATTCAGTCTTTGTCTCACCTCCCCAAACTTTTCTTTATTATTGTATTTCTTTTTAAAGGATAGATGTGTATTTTGCTCATTGTAGGGTTATATGTGTCTACATAGATCTGCATAGACGTTCATGCTCACGGGGAGACATGAATAGGTATTGAGAGACTCATGCACTCACCTCTCCTTTCTAGAAGGAAGCCTGATTCCTGCCAGGAGGGGAAGGAGGAGGTTGGTACCAGAGTTTGGCCACTCTCCACTCATTAGAAGTGAGATATGTGGCTAGTGTTATATCTATCTGCCCCACCCTCCCCCCAGTCTAGAGGAAATAATGTTTAGATTCAAGCTGAGAGTATGATTGTTTTCCCTTAATGGGGAATGACTATGCCAAGCTATATATCCAAGGCTCGACTCCTTCCCCACCAAATTCCAGTTCCACACAGAGCACATATAACAAATAGCAGATAAACTCATTTATCCAAGCTGATAACAAACACAAAACAGAAAGTATAAAGGAGAAGGTATAGAGATGAGAATATGTTAGACAATACACAGAGTGAGATATCTCAGCTTGACCAAAGAAAGTTGCAGCTCTCACTCAAGGGGAAATCTTCCAGAATCTAGAGTATAATAAACTGGGAAGAGGGATATGATTAAGGTGTTTAATCCTCTAAGTGTTGGCATCTTCAAAGGTGGAAGCCAGAAAACCAGGATCTCTCTTTTCCCAAATTCTTTCCAACTCTACTCCTGCAGTCATGGGGTCCTATTCAAATGGACTTTGGGCCATGCATTATATTATTTTTGTTTCGTGTAGATATTTCCTGACTGGTTCCAGTTGAAGACACTACATGGCAGCTAAACAAGATACTGTTGATGGCCACAGGTGTCTGAGGAGCTCATACTGTGTGAGGATGAAAAATGTTCTAATCAGCTTCTAATATGACAGAATTGATTGTTCAGGAGTTGCTGAGCCAGAAGTCATTGGGTATACACAAGGGGAGACTCATTCCTTCTTGTGACCTCCATTCTGGGGAAGGTTACCAACCTTCAGCCTTCTCCCAGATATGCTTCCTATTTTCCATGTTCAATACTGTGTCCCATTCTGGTACTTTCATTTCTCACTCCCATTCTACTTGGTTTTAAGTTTCCTTTTGTCTGTTGTCTTTCCCTATTAGATATAAACTGGCCAGCTGGTCCATCCTTTCTGCAATCCTACCTCAAAGGTCACCATGGCTCAAACTTCAGGTTCTCCGGCAACTGAAATTGAGAAAGATAAACAAGGAACAAAAACAAACATCCAGGCCCATTTCTCAGAGCCAGGTTAAGAAAAGAGGGAGAACTTATTATAACGTGTATGACTTTGCCTCCCTGATTTTCTCATCTGAAAAATGAAACCTGAAGGGAGTTTTGAACTTGAAACTGTGACTGTAAGTTTGTATATATGTGATTATCCTTCTGAAATAAATATTTCTTTTTAAAGTTAAAAAAAAAGTCAGAGGTAACGTTTGAACACAGATCCTGTGACTTGAAACAGTTGTTTAATTGCTCTCTTCCCTATGCTGTGCTATCTGCTGACCTAATAAGATACAACTAACTTTAAGACATGTTTAAACAAATTCATTCTTTTTACTGCCTGGTTTATTACTTTTTATGGGAAGCAGCTTTTTGTTTCCCACATCAAAGTCTCCTTATAACATCTATTTTAACAAATATTATGACACATAATTTATTTTTCCATATGTGTATCTAGAATATTTTTTGAAAACACAGTATGTAACTGCCCTTTCTTAGAACTTTTATAGCACCTTGTATAGCATATATAATTTATTACATATTGGGTTTTTGTGGCTGGTTTTATCCACCTACTAAATTCCTTAAAGTTAGGAACTGTGCCTTCATTTTCTTTGACTCTTATTGTCAGTTAGGCAATACATATTTATGAAATGGCTACTATGTGCCTGACACGGCTAATTTATTGAATGAATAAACATATTTTACATGAATTTTGAAGTAGTTTAACTTGTACAACCCATTTTATGAGATAGAGGAAAATACAAACTTTAAAGGCAAGAGTTAATATGAGATATTATTATTTGTAATGGGGAGACAGGAGCTAATGGGGGTCCAGTCCTTGAGGCAAAGGTAATTTCGTCTGCCTGCTGCAACTCCAAGTGAAGGCTATCAATCCTACTTTCAAGTAGGTGTAATGGGGAGCCCAGCTCTCCACTTCAGAGCATAAACAAGTATGCTGTGACTGTTTTTTGTCATCTTAAATCTGGGAAAGGCCAAGTTTTTAACTGGCTGGTAAATGGGACCATACAAAAGGCTTATGCCAGAAATGAAGCTGGTAGAAGGAAATTTTGTAGCAACCACTTTAAGTCTGAATCCAGTCTTCCCAATGTAGAAAGGAAAGAATGCCTTAGTATAGGTAGAGAAAGGTATATGTGCTTGTACTTGTCCCTGCTACACACTCTTAGTAAATATCCTTTTAGAAAAGCTAATTGGGGTGGCTAGGTGGCCCAGTGAGTAAGAGCGCCGGCCCTGGAGTTGAAAGGACCCAGGATCGGTCCCGGCCTCAGAAAATGAGCACCCACACATAACTAATGACTGGCCGTGTAACCTTGAGCAAGTTACTTAACCCCAATTGCTTAAAAAAAAAATAAAAAGAAAAACTAATTGATGATAATTGGTTATGAATGATATTGAGGAGTTATCAGCTGGCCAAAATGATTCTGGGGCACCAATAACTGGTAGATGATATTGTGGAGATAACTAGCCAACTGATACTGGGGGAATCCACAAGATTGGGGTTCATAAGAAACAGTAGAAAGGCACCTTGACAGTTCCTCAATATCTAGAACCCTGGTGGAAAATAGACCAGAAGCCTTGCTCTTGCAACCTAACCTACCAGTGGAGGTGGGGTTAGGGAGTGAGATCCAGAGCCTTTCAAGTGTGTTAATGGAATTTTTACTGAGTCAATCTCTAACCTGAGAATGGTGAAACAGTAGACCAGAGACAAAGTACTAGTAACCAGGTAGCCATTAAATTAATTTGTTTCTTTGTGAATAACAGATTTGCAAATCAGGAATTCTCCTGATCAGAATTCCACCAGTGAAGACAGAGGTTTTATACATAAATCACTAAGGGAGGGGAGGTGGAAACATGGACTACAGACAATAGTTTCTAGGACCACAGTGGCTTCCGAGGACCAGCCCACAAATCTCACAATCACTAAGGAAGAGGTGTCCTGAAGTTCTGTGGAAACAGCTTTGTTTAAGTCTTTAGGGGTCCTTACTTGGTGGATCATAGGACCAGAGTTCTGTGATGGGAACAGGTTCTATAGTCTTTGATTTGCTTCGCTTCAGGTACATTGGCAGTGATTGTGAGCCTTGTCAAAGTTGATTGAGCATTTCAAGCTGCTTTGTGAGTTCTCTCCCAAGAGAGCCAATTCTGAAAAATCTAAATCATTAATATATTCATTAAACATATCATACTGATTAATGTGAAAGCCACAATTCCCTTCACATCTGCAATATATTATTAACTAATTTTTAACTTGTAGAAATGACTTGTATGATAAAATATTCTTACAAACATCAGTTTCAGATTTAAAAGAATTTTTTGCCTATATTTACAGAGTAGTTCCAGATGAAAGCATATTCAGGCATTTTAAAATGAAGATAAGAGATTAAATTGTTAATTATTAATCATATGTGCATATATATCATGTTTATATCTATTTAAATTTATATGCTATTTACATAATAAAGTTCAATAAGTGTTTGTTGAATTAATACAATGATGCACATTAGCAATAAACACTTTTAGGCTTAGTGTGGTTTTCAGAAAATATAGATACATGTTCAACTCTATAAACAATTTAACATTGCTTATTTTTGCTTAATTTTCATAGCATAGATCATAAAATTT
Source organism: Gymnobelideus leadbeateri (assembly GCA_011680675.1). Lineage (NCBI taxonomy): Eukaryota > Metazoa > Chordata > Mammalia > Diprotodontia > Petauridae > Gymnobelideus > Gymnobelideus leadbeateri. The sequence goes on along the minus strand of WOXC01001454.1, from coordinate 191,827 downwards.
AGAAATGGGGAAGTTGTATATTATTTATTTCTGCTATAAGATACATAGCAAATAAATGACATTTTTATCTTTGCTCATGAATAAGGATTGTTACTAGTGGCTTATGTGGTCCCTTCTCCCATAAGAAATTCATGCAGAGCCTGGATTCATTCTGGGTGGCCAAATTCCAAAAGACTTGTGGAATTCTGGGGGAAATAAGTAAAGCCTAGATATGGTCCATCTTTAAGGTCACCTCAAAATGGATTAATAATGTCTAGGTGGTGAAGTGAATAGAGTTCTTGGCTTTGAGTCAGGAAGACCTCAGTTCAAACCCGACTTCAGATACTTTTTGGGAAAAAAAAAAACTATAGGAATGTTTAGAACAGAATTATTTATGATTTAGCCCAGGATATGAAATATGTAATGACAGTAGACTCCAGACAATCAGCATGCTTTGCTTCTGCATAAACATTGCTTCAAGAAATATAAGGAATTACCTGCTGATAATACATCTCAGGTAACTTTATCTTATTTAGAAATTGTCATGGGTCAGCTAGGTGGCATAGTAAATAGAGCACCGGCCCTGGAGTCAGGAGGAGCTGAGTTCAAATCCAGGCTCAGACACTTAACACAAAAACTAGCCATGTAACCTTGGGCAAGTCACTTAATCCCAATTGCCCTCCAAAAAGAAAAAAACAAATTGCCACCAGCTATTATATCCTTGTTCTTTTGATTGAACTCTATAAATGTAAAATGTATACAGGTTCAGGGGAATTGGACACCTTTTTTTTTTTTTTTGGCTCTTTCCTCTACCAAATGGCTTAATAAACTTCTTTCTAAAATCTTTTTGTTTTGGGTTTGTTCTCCACCAACAACTTGGTATCAGAAATGGGATCCATCATGGCCAACTAGAGAAGCCAAAGAGACTTTCTGGGACCATGTACTCTGAATAAGTCTCTGTGATCTCAGTATCAAATTGGATGGGACTGACCTATATGGAATTAATTGTTACAATGAGAACCTGGTGAGTATCCCCCAAGTTCTGGTCAAGCGCAGTCAAAATTGCCACTGGCCCCAGCATAGCTCTTAGGATTAAGGACTTTGGGTTTCCAGAAAGCTAAGGAGCTGTATTTGGCCTTAGCCCTATATAAAATGAGTTACTCAGGTGAGTTAGAACTAGCTTGGTTTCCTTGATGCACAAATTACTAGTCCTCTTGGACTGATCTCCTGAGAGCTCTTGGGGGCAACACTGCAATCAGTTAAAATTCAGCTTGTGTTCCTGCAGACCTTTTTCTCTTTTTTTATTTCTCTTTCTGTATTTTTCCCTTCAACCCTCCAGTGATTTTTAGAAATAGATAAGCCGTAAGCTTGAAAAGACTAGGATTTCCACTGCAGAAGTTCTCTAGGATGCACAAGATTACATTTACTTTGGAGATTTTGAAGAGAAAAACTCAAGTAAGTCATAAATACTGTTAAAAAAAATCAGAAAGAGGGAGCTTTGAAAGATAGGGAAGATTAAATTTCATACTTAAAACAACAGCTATCTGTAATAAGATTATAACTCTGATGCTAAGCTCTCCTAATAAGCAAGGACTTATTCCCAATGACTTTTTGATCCGACCCTCAGTGGGAGATAAGGTTTTAGAATAGATAGGAAAAACTGCAAGATGCTATCGCTATCTTCTCAACCTTGGTTATGTTGAGGTTGCAGAAATAAAGACAGATAAGAAAAAAGGAAAGCTTTTTCCTGGTTTGTAGAAATTTATGGCATTATAAGTTAGAGACAAAATTTGTTATTGAAATATAATATCTTTTATATAAATTTCTAAATTATGGTTTTAATGTTTGTGTTAATGCTGAAATATCTTAATGGATTTTTTTTTGGGGGGGAAATTTGTAGCCCCCTTTTAGTAAGATTATGTGCAAACAACACTTAAGACCTTTTTTTCTCTTATCATTCTTTCCCCAGGAGGATGATAGATTCATTGCTTTAGTAGAAGGTAATTTCACCACATGGAGGATATCTTAAAGCAAGGGGGAAAATGGCTTGCAGTCTGCAGCCTTTAGGTTTTATCAGATGAAAATTTACTCTTATGATGATGACTTACCTTACCAGTGTATTTTCTTCTGTGAATGATTCATCAGAATTTAATTGTTTTCGTAAATTAGAAGCAAAGTCACCAAAAAGAAATTGAAGTAGACTATGAATTTGTAAGCTCTCAAGAATATAAAAAGTAAAAGTTTTTGAAATTAATTGGTTCTGTATTAGAAAATTTCCACAGGAGAGGTTCAATAGAAAGTCCACTGGAAGAGAAAAGAGAGAGGTTTAATCAAGTAGAGGCAAGAAGAGAGTGGGTAAAAAGTTAAAGAAAGTTGGAGTCCATTTGCCCTGATAGCATGAATAGAGGGTTTGAAAGTAAAATATTTGGAGTAATGGAAAGAGAGTTTTGAGGACATTGGTTTGTTTGTATTTTTAATCTCACTGAGATAAAAAAAGATGAGAAACTTCCTGTGTTTGTAAATTTATGGACACCAGTTGGAGAAATACTTGTTAGCAGCTTAAGATAGACAATATTCTATCAAGTTAGAATGTTTACCAAATGGAAACTATATAAATAAATTAGGAATAAGGAAAGGAATTATTTAAGTATAGAATGCTAAAATCCTTTCCATGAAAAACCATTAGAAGTTTGCTCCAATTCTTAGTCTCATGAACCCCAAAAGATAGGGATGAAAATGTGAGACTCATCATAATCTTTGGAACTGAGCTAACTGAAATCAATGGGCTCTTTAATTTGGAATGTTGGCAGCTAATGACCCTTGAGATAATTGAGATTTTGAATGAAACCATTTGTGATTGTAAATCCAGATTTAATTTGACCAAATTTATCCTAAAGCTAAATAATTATGTGGTTTGATTTAAGGTGAAATGTGTTCTGTTAGGATAATTGTTATATTTCACAAACTTGATACACTTGATATTTGGCATTGTCAATATATTTAGAAACTGCATGAATAGGAATTAAAAGTGTAACTATTGCTTCAAAATTACTCTATACTGGTTTTTTAAAATGTCATTGGTATGGAATATCAAACTGATAGATGGATGAAGTAATTTTCTATGTAAGATGATTTGGAAATTGAATTGATATTATTTGACTGGCAGTAAGTGTTGTGTTTGTTTTTAAAATCCATAATATTGTTACATTGCTACCCCTATCATTGTTGGTTTCAGCCTTACATGGGTCCTAAAATCTTGTCAGCCTTGCTGAAAGAATGCTGTGACAATCCAAAATAAGGAAGTTGTTTAATGCAAAACTAGGATTTCTCACAAATAAAGTAAAGGGGCTTATAAGTTTATTTTATAGTGAATTTTATCTGATAGATTGTTTGACCATTGCTTATGAAAATTATGAAAGTATATCTAGAATGGAATGAATTGAAATTGCCTCTTTGAGTCAACTTAGTATCAGGATGTGATTGTTTTCTTAATGTCTAATGAGTGATTTATATTTCAGGGAGGTATAGGACAAATACATGATAAGTTCTTAAAATTTAATTAAGAATTTTAAATATAAAATTCCATTAATAATTGTAAAGAAAATTTTAAATAATTTTTTCCTATTTTGAAGTCTCTGATAATATTAAAAGACAGAAGAGCTCAGTCAGGCCATCATGAATTATTTTTAAAATTTCTTCCTTTAGCCTGTAGATAGCTTATACATATCAGATACAGAGGTCAAATGGAAAAAGCAAATGGTATATAAAAACAGAAATTCTCTGAACTTCCAGGGGCTTCCTAATTTGATGTTCTTCATATAGCTCTGTTGTTAAAAAGGTTAGCTCTGTAATATTTGAACCGGTTTTCACCAGAAGAGCTAGTTACTGGAAGAACAAATTCAAGAGGTTGTGTTAGGCCTTATTAAATTGCATTGTCTTATCAGTAGCAGGTTTTAGTGGTATTTCCTAGGAAGCCTTGGCAGGTAATTTGGAATTAGAGAAGTGACCTCCCTCTTCCCCTCCCACCGTACCCCCTGAAAATGCCCTGGAAATTAAGACTATTCCAGAATTTCCAAGAGAAAACATTTTCAAGGAGAAGACAGTTACATATGACAGCTAGGACTCAAGATCAAATATGCTGAGTATTAATGTACATTTGAATTAAGTTACCAGAAACAAGCTAGATCAAGGAAACTTTATGTTATTTAATATTGAGGATCATTATTGTACTTACTCAGGCTTTAATTTTTCCTACAGCTTATGTTGCCTGTAGAATTGTTTGTCCAAATTACTTTTATTGTTTGGGGATCAGGGCCATTTCTCCTGCAACTTTTGGTTAACTAAAAGCCTGACTTCTGTTAATATTAACTTTACTTGACTAAATCCTGACTTATGGAATAACAGTGTTAAGGAAGGACTATTTGACATTCCTCAGGTAGAAGCCAAAGAGTGCTTGATCTCCCCAAAGGGCTTTATTATTTGTTAGCTCCCCTAGCTAAATGTAGGGGAGCATTTCCCTGACATGGAATTTTCTTGCTTAAATCTGTGACATTTAAATTTCCCCTTTTAATCAGCCCATTGTGAATTCTCTAAATGTAATTTAAACTGTAACCTAACTTAGTTTACCTATAAAATGGGTTCAAAAAGGTTTATTTCCTTAGAGGATGTATAAGATTATGACTAAGCTTGTTCAATTTTTATGAATTTGTCTTCTTAAAAGAAAACTTTTTTGTAATACTCATGGCCACATGCATTCTTCTTTGCTGTTCTTTTCAATGTCTGGGTAATCTTTCATATTCTGTAGCCCACTCCTTTTCTAGTACAAGTCCAAGCCTCCTAATTTACAGACCCTGATGCTTGCTCAGTTTGATCCCTTTGATTATGAGACGTTGGGAAAAGCTTGCCACCTATTTGTGCTCTATCCTTCTTTGAAAGAATTCTATCAAGCTTTGGATAAGAGGAGGATGGTGCCCCCACTGACTCAGGTTATTTTTAATGCACTTCCTTTTAAACCTTAACTTAATTCTTTACTTCTATAATGGTCCTTCCACTAGTATGAGATTATTGGTCTTTAGGAACCCAAAAGGGGGAAAATTATGTGTGTGTGGGAGGAAACTTTATTGGAATGTTTGGATTTTCCCTGCAAGGTGAAAGCCTGAACCGGTTTACACCCAGACTTGTTTATGACAACCCAGGATTTGTGGGACAAACAGAACATCATGACCCCAGAGACCTTCCAGGTTTAACAATGAACATGCCTTGCTTTTGCATAAAGATTGCAGCAAGGAATGTAAGGAATTACCAGCCAATATATATCTCAAGCAACTTATGTGCCTTATTTGGTAACTGCCTACGTGTTGGCCTATTAGCTGTTATGTCCTTGTTCCTTTGTTTGAACTCTATATAATGTAAACCTTTGAGAAGCTCAGGGGAAGTTAGCCACTTTTTGCCGTTCTCTCCTCTGCTGAACAACTTAATAAATTTCTTTCTAAAAATTTTTTTATGTTTGGGTTTGTTCTCAAGTGACAATACTTATAAACTTTGTGACTCGGGGCATATTGCTTAATCTCTGTCGGCCTCCATTTTTTCTATAAAATGAGGATGCTAATAGCATCTGCTTTTCAATGTTCTGACGATTAAACAAGATATTTGCAAAGCACTTTGCAAATCCTCAAGTACTATATAAGTGCTAGAAATGATTATAATTTAAAGATACTCCCTGTACAAAGTAGTGAATACCAAGTATAGGACAGCTATTTATTGCTCCCACTACAAAAGAAATGCTTAAAACAAAAAAGACTCGTAAGTTTGAACTGACATATGTACTTTAGTAATGCCTAAAACCCAAAGCAATCCATTGCCTCTATTTCATGCTTATTGGTAGTGCTGAACAGATAGTTCAAGTTCATCTCACACCTGTATTTTCTCAGCAACTCAGAAAATCTTGCTCTTCTGGCCAGCCATGCATTGCTTGGACTTTTTAAATCCTTTTGGTTCTAGCAGCCTCCTCACAGTGGTAATTTTCTCCCCTGAGAAGGGTCTAATTACAGTAACTACCTCTGAATGAGCAACCAGTCTCTACTCAGAAACTTTTGACTTTTTGTATGCACAAGGTAGCCACTGAGAGTGGATAGCTATTAGGTGACCCATGCTCAGGGGGACAAAAAACACATACAGAGTAGATGAGGTCATCAACGACTTGAGGTCTAGTTACAGGCTTGACTAGGCAAATACAAATTTGTTGCTACTTTGTCAAGAGAGATTCAGGAAATATTTCTTGAAGGGACTGGCACTTGGGGACTGGAGGGGGAGTTAGGGATTTCAAGAGATAGAGGACAGAGCATTCCAAAGCAGGAAGGATAGCCTGTGGAAAGGCACAGATATAGGAAGTAGAATGATATGTAAGAGAATCTGAGAAAAGATTCAAGAGTCAGATGGGTCATACAGGTAGGAAGAGAACCATGTCACCCCCACAAAAACAAAACAAAACAAAACAAAATAAAAAAACCCAAGACTCAAAACTTCATATAAGGTGCAGAAGAAGGGCATTATTGACAATGTTAAATTATGAAGAGGGGTCAAGAAAGATGAGGACTGAGAAAAGGACATAAGATTTAGCAATAGAGAGATAATTGATGGCCTTGAAGAAAACAATTTCTATTGGTAATTTCATTCTTTATTTACATTTTAATTTTTAGTAGTCTTTGATGATAGTACTGCTGCCTCAAATTTATCAATGATCTAAACCAACATATTTGGGCCACTAGATGGTGATATTTCCCAACAAATGCTTAAGATCTTGTTTTATGACTATTGCAAAACTTTTTTACCACAATATGTTTTAAAAATAATTTTATTAGCTTTTAAATATATCTATGGTCTAAGTAATCAGCAGTTAATATTTCAATAAGAATTTCAAGTGGGTAAATAGATAGTTTTAAGACTTTTAAAAAATGATAAAATTTTATTGGCACTATTTTTGATCCTTAATTCTTTTGCCTAAATAGTTAAACTGATCAAGAAGGAAACTTCTGGCAATAAAGAAACATTATGGATAATTTGCAACCTTCCATGAAAATACTTCATATAACCAGATACCTTCAATTGGCAGCTAAGAAAAAAGTCCCAGGTGAAAGTGCTGTGCGTGTTTTACAAAGGTAAAGAAAACTACTGATAAGAGTAGAGGCATGTCAAGTTATATAGTACAATGGATCTCTGATCTCATTGACATGGATGTATTCCTTTTAATGATGCAGATTGCAACTCATCTACATCTGTCTTGACATAAGATGTTATGTAACTTTTGGCCATGTCCTTTCTTGATTACACTATTGGGTGTCTACTCAACATTCTCAGGGTCTTTGAATTCTTTTGACACCAGTCAAAAATGTGTCTTTTTGTTCATGTAGGAAACACCCCTCCCCAAATAAATGGAAAATGTCTTTTGACCAGACCATATTTCACAGTTGGCTGGGTTATCTTCAGTAACTATCCCACTTGTAGAACTTGTCCATTGGGGTGTGTGTGTGTGTGTGTGTGTGTGTGTGTGTGTGTGTGTGTGTGTGTGGTATAGCTATATCCAAACTCATATATACACTAATGGAGAAGTATTGTATTGTTTAAATGTAGTATATTGATCCAATAGATAATTGTTGCTATAATACTGCAATTTATTAATTCCACTGATATTTGGTTTTTTTTTTTAATTAAACAAATGCTTTATTAACTTCTGGTTTACATCATTCATTTCCTCCAGATTTTGAGTTACAATTTTTTCCCCATTTTCCCCCTACCCACCACCCCAGAATAGCAGTCCCACAAGGTATCCCCTCATCCAATCTGCTCTCTCCCATATCTTCTCCCATACCCCCCTCGACTCTACCATTAGGGCAAGGCTAATCTCTATGCCCCAATGCCTGCACATCTTATCTCCCAATTACATGCAAAATAGTATTAATAATAGTATTTATATATATTTGAAACATTTAATTTTAAAACTTTGAAGTTCAGATCCATTCCCTTCCTCCCTTGTCACCCACTCCCTCTGGGAAGATAAGCAATTCAGTATGTGTTGTATATGTATAGCTATGCAAAACATTACCATAGTAGATATATTGTAAAAGACTGCTTATATTTCCCTCCCACCCATCCCACCCCCCCACACCTGGTCCATTCCCTACTTTGATCTTGTCCCTTTTTGAAGGTGGGTACTTACAACCTCCCCTCCCCATAGAATGCCCTCCCCTCCATCATCCCCCCTCTCATCCCCCTTACCCCTACTCTCCAGCAGGGTGAGATATTCCATTTAGTATGTATGTAATTCTCTCCCTGAGCCAAATTCAATGAGAATATGGTTTTGCCTTTTTGCTTTCCTGTTCTTCCCCCCCGCCCTGCAACCACTTCCCCTTGCCTCTTTTACATGAGATAGTTTACCTTACCCTGTCTCTCCCCATCTCCTCTTGCCACATTCCTCTCTCACCTCTTAACTTCACCCCTTATGTATCATTCCCTTCCCACCAAATTCAACCTGTGCCCTCTATCCATGTATATCTATAAACATATATACACACATTCACATATGTATTCATATGCCCATATACCCTTCTTCAATTATTTTCATACTGAGAAAGGTTTCATCAGTCACAGTTATTGTTTTTCCATGTAGGAATGTAAATAGTTCAACTTTGATAAGTTCATTTTGATTTCTTTTTCCTGATTACCTTCTCAAGCATCTCTTGCTTCTTGTGTCTGAATGTCAAATTTTCTATTCAACTCTGGTTTTTTCCTCAAGAATGCTTGAAAGTCCTCTATTCCACTGAATGACCATATTTTCCCCTGAAACAAAATACTGAATTTTGCTGGGTAGGTGATTCTTGGTTTTAATCCCAGCTCCATTGCCCTCTGGAATATTGTATTCCATGCCCTTCGATCCTTCAGTGTAGAAGCTGCCAGGTCCTGTGCTATTCTGATTGTGTTTCCACAATATTGAAATTGTTTCTTCCTGGCTGCTTGTAGTATTTTCTCCTTGATCTGGGAATACTGGAACCTGGCTATAATATTCCTAGGAGTTTTCTTTTTGCGATCTTTTTCAGGAGGTGGTCTGTGGATTCTTTCAACCTCTATTTCCCCCTCTGGGTCTAAAACACCAGGGCAATTTTCCTTGAGGATTTCTTGAAAGGTGATTTCTAGGTTCTTTCTTTGATCATGGCTTTCAGGTAGTCTAATAATTTTTAAATTATCTCTCCTGGATCTATTTTCCAGGTCAGTGGTTTTTCCCATGAGATATTTCACATTGCCTTATATTCTTTCATTTGTTTGGATCTGCTTAACAGCATCTTGATTTCTCATTAAGTCACCAGCTTCCATTTGCTCCAGTCTAACTCTGAAGGAATGAATCTCCTCAGTGAGCTTTTGAGATTCTTTTTTCCATCTGGCAAATTCAGCTTTTTAAGGCATTTTTCTCCTCATTGCCCCTTTGAGCCTCCTTTGCCATTTGAGTTAGTCTATTTTTTAAGATATTATTTTCTTCAGTCAGGCTGTTGACTCTCATTTCATACTTTTCCTACATCCTTCTCATTTCTCTTCCCAATTTTTCCTCCACTTCTCTTATTTGGTTTTTAAAGTCCTTCTTAAGGTCCTCTATGGCCTGTACCCCACTCATATTCATTTGGGGCTTTTGGTGCAGGATTTCTGACCTCACAGTTCTCCTTCTGTTCCATGCTTCGATCCTCTTTGCCCCCAAAATAGGATTCTAATGTTGAATTTTTCTGTTTATTTTGTTTCCTTTGCCTAGGCATGTTGCCACTTAATTACATGACTTTTGGGCTTGTTGCCATAGTAAAACTATGCTACCAGACAGGGGAGCTTCCATCCCAAACGTTGGGGTCTTCACAACTTTCAGAGATCTTAGTTGGGTGGCCTCTGTGAAGCTTCCACACGCTTTGGTAAGCTGGATACCCACCCCAAGACCTCTGCCCCAGACTGCAATCCAGATCCAGGGAGGTTAAAGCAAGAGTAATTACCCCCCAAGACTGATTGCTGGATCCCCCTACAGTTTGCAGGCCAGGAGCTGAAGCTGCAATGGAAGCTGCAAAATGGCGTATGTATGGAGTCTCCTCAGCCACTTCTCGCCCCCAGGGGAAGAAGCTGACGCATTCCCCAAATACTGGTCCCAAAGTCCATAGAGCACTAACCTCTCACTTTGTCCTAGGCATATCTGTGTTGATAATTCTGGAATCGCCACAGCTTCTGGTGTTCTGGGGTCCCTCCAGCTGGCTGCTGGCCCAGCCGCCTTGGGGCTAAAACCTCAACTCAGGCGGGCCTGGGGTTGGCTCCCAGTGTTCTGTGCTGTTGGTTCCCAGCACGCTGAGCTGGTCATTCCCTGACAGGCTACTGGGCTTTCCTCAGTGGGAGGTTAGCTTCTCTGTGTTGTTCTGTGGGTGCTGGAGCTCCAGAGGTTGTTCAGAGTCCACCTTTTACATGGTTTGGAAGTGATGTGGGTTGGAGTGCAGTGGAAGTGCTGTTTCTGCTCCACCATCTTGGCTCCAACCCCTCAATATTTGTTTATTAATGTGGTTATATGTGAGCAATTATTACTCTTTCTTTATGTATATTTACATAAATACATATGTATACATACATATGTGTGTGTATCTATCCATCTGCAGGATAGTTATTCAGGATAACTCATAAAACTACATTATGTATACATATACAGATATGTCTGTATCTCCATATATACACGTACATACATTTGAAACAGACACTGCAAATGAACAATGAGTTGGTGCCAGAATTGAACAGAACATGGAAAGTGGCTGGATTGCCTTCAGGAACCTGTGAAGATCTTTAAATGATCCCAGGCTTTTCCTTGACACAAATGCTCTGTTTAAAAAACAAATCCAGTGCTGTCTGGAGATTTTGAGGGACTTTGAGGCTTGTCAAAGTAAATAGATTTTGGAAAGTACCTTTTTCTACAAGAGGCAGCAAAGAAGTATTTTCAAAATCAAGAAGACCTCAGTTAAAGTATGCTATCTGACACATGGATTGTGTGAGCCAAAGACAAGTCACTTAACGTTTCAGTGTGTAAGAATAACTCTTTTCTTTTAAACAAATACTTTATTAACTTCTGTTTTACATCATTCATTTCCGCCAGATTTTGAGTTACAATCATTTCCCCCCCGTTATTCCCCTACCCACCCTCCTAGAATAGCAGTCCTGCAAGATATAGCTTCCTCCAATCTGCTCTCTCCCATACCTTCTCCCATACCCCCTTCGACTTTTCCATTAGAGGAAGGTGAATCTTTGTGTCCCAATGCCTGCACATCTTATCTCCCAATTTTAAGCAAAAGAGTATTAATAATAGTATTTATATATATTTGAAACATTTAATCTTAAGATCTCAAATTTCAGATCCATTTCCTTCCTCCCTTGTCACCCATTCCCTCTGGGGAGATAAGTAATTCAGTATATGTTGTACATGTCTAGCTATGCAAAACATTATCATAGTAGATATATTGTACAAGGCTGCTTATAATTCCCTCCCACTCATCCCACCTCCCACCTGGTCCATTCCCTACTTGATCCTGTTCCTCTTCTATAGTGGGTACTTCCAACATCCCCTCCCCCCAAGGATGCCCCCCATCAATCATCCCTCCTCTCATCCCCCTTCCCCCTATTCTGCTGCAGGTTGAGATATCCCATTTAGTATGTATGTCATTCTCTCCCTGAACCAAATTCAAAGAGAATGTGGATTTGCCTTTTTTTTCCCTTTCCTATTCTCCCCCTCCCTTGCAACCACTTCGCCTTGCTTCTTCTGCATGAGATAGTTTACCCTACCCTGTCTTTCCTCATCTCCTCTTGCCACTTTCCTCTCTCACCTCATAATTTCATCCCTTGAGTATTCTCCCTTCCCAACAAATTCAACCTATGCCCTCTATCCATATACACAAGAATAACTCTTTTATGACTATAAATTACAGAACATGTGCTAGTTTAATTTAGTTTTTCTAATTTTGAATATTTTTCCAATTACATGAAAAAACAATTTTTAATATTAATTGTTTAAAATTTTGAGTTCCAAATTCTCTCCCTCCTTGAGATGATAATTTCATATAGGGTTATAAATTTGCAATTATGCAAAACATATTTCTATATTCGTTATGTTGTGAAAGAAAACATATACAAAAAGCAATATGAGAAGAATGAAGAAAGTGAAAAATAGCATGCTTTGATCTGTATTCAGGCTCCATCACTTTTTTTCATGGAAGTGGATGGCATTTTTCATTATGATTCCCTTGGAATTGTCTTGGGTCATTATATTGCTAAGAATAGCTAAGTCATTCACAGTTGCTCATCATACCATATTACTATTACTGTGTACAATGTTCTCCTGGTTCTGCTCACTTCACTTTGCACCAATTCACATAAGTCTTCACAAGTTCTGAAATAATCTTATTTGTCATTTCTTATGGCACAATATTACAATCATATAACATAACTTGTTTAGCCATTCCCTAATTGATGGATATACCCTCAATTTCTAATTCTTTGCTACCACAAAAAGAGTATTATAAATATTTTTGTACATAGAGGTCCTTTTTTTAATCTCTCTCTCTCTCTCTCTCTCTCTCTCTCTCTCTCTCTCTCTCTCTTTCTCTCTCTCTCTGTCTCTCCCTCCTCTTTGGGATACAGTGTCACTGGATTGAAGAGTATACACAGTTTTATAGCCCTCTGGGTAGAGTTCCAAATTGCTCTCCAGAATGGCTGGATTAATTCACAACTCCACTAACAGTGCATTATTGTCCCAATTTTCCCACATCCCCTCCAACACTTATGTTTTCTTTTTCTGTCATATTAGGCAATCTGGTAGGTCTGAGGTAGTTACTTCAAAATTGTTTTAATTTGCATTTCTCTAATCAGTAGTGAATTAAAGCATTTTTTATATGATTATAGATTTCATCTGAAAACTGTCTTTGGTCATTTATCAACTGGGGAAGACTTGTATTCTTATAAATTTGACTCAGCTTTCTATAGATTTGAGAAATGAGACCTTTATTCAGAGATTCCCAAACTTATTTGGCCCCCTTTTAAAAATTATCAGGAAATCTTTTTTTAATGCTATTAATGGTTTTTTGAAATTTACATAATTTTAAAACATAATATATATATTTAAAAGTAACACATTTTAAAATTTAATAACATTGTAAGTTGTGACTTTTCCTGCATTGAAATTTTGATGATGCAATGATGAAGTAATATTATATCATGCAATCATATAATATGATACTGTAAACAAGTTATTACATATACATATTCCTGCCAATGCATGCTGGACTTCCCAATAATGCATGACATGCTTGCTTGACAACACTTGCTTGTTAAGACCTGTCAGTGGAGTTGACCACTGATGCCTTATATGCATTTTGTATATTTATTTGGAAAATAAATGTAATCACTATGGCTTTAACTCTGTTACAAAACAAATGAAAGATGTAAGAATGGTTTTTCAAAAATTTTTATCTTCTCTTTCCTTATGCTTCTATCACCATGCCCTCCCAATTGCACCTGAGCCTAGTATTTGCCCACCCCCCAGTATCCACCTCCCCTCATTGGTCCAGCACTCCACAGGGGGCTACATCACCAACTTTGGGAACCCATGTCTTTTATCAGAGGCACTTGTTCTTAAGATTTTTCCTTTGGCTTTCTGCTTTCTGTGTAATCTTGGCTACATTGGATTTGTTTGTGCAAAACCTTTTTAACTTAATATAATCAAAACAATCCATTTTACATCCTGTATATCTCTCTGTCTCTGTCTCTCTCTCTCTGTCATAAATTCTTTCCTTCTTCATAGATCTGACAGGTAAATTATACCATGTCCCCCTAATTTACTTATGGTATCACCCTTCATATCTATATCATGTATTTATTTTGATCTTATCTTGGTATACGGTGTAAGATATTGGTCTATACCTAGTTTCTGCCATATTGTTTTCCAATTTCCCTTGCGGTTTTTGTGAAATAGTGAATTCTTGTCCCAAAAGCTTGGGTCTTAGGGTTTATAAAAAATTAGATTACTATGGTCATTTACTACCATGTATTATGTACCTAATCTATTCCACTGATCCACTACTCTATTTCTTAGCCAGTACCAGATTGTTTTAATGATTGTTGCTTTATAATAAAGTTAGATATCTTGTATGGCTGGGTCACCTTCCTTTCAATTTTTTCCCTATTAATTCCTTTGATATTCTTGACCTTTTGTTTTTCCAGGTGACTTTTGTTATGATTTTTTCAAGCTCTATAAAATACTTTTTTTTGGTGATAATTTAATAGGTATGGCACTGAATATATAAATTAATTTAGGTAGAATTGTCATCTTTATTATATGGACTCAGCCTACCCATGAGCAATTGATATTTTTCTAATTGTTTAGATCTGACTATTTGTATGAAAAGTGTTTTCAAATTGTGTTCATATAGTTCCTAGGTTTGTCTTGGCAGGCAAAATCCTAAGTATTTTATATTGTCTATAGTTATTTTAAAAGGAATTTCTCTTTTTGTCTCTTGCTACTGGATTTTATTGGTAATATATAGAAATGCTGATATTTTATGTGAGTTTATTTTGTATCCTGCTTCTTTGATAAAATATTAACTATTTCAACTAGACTTTAAGTTGATTCTCTAGGATTCTCTAAGTATATCATCATATCATCTGCAAAGAGTGATCATTTTATTTCCTCGTTGCTTATTTGAATTCCTTCAATTTCTCTTTTTTTTTCATATTGTTAAAGTTAACATTTCTAGTACAATATTGAATAAGAGTGGTGATAATGGGCATCCTTGCTTTCCCCATGACCTTATTGGGAATGCTTTCAGCTCATCCCCATATAGATATTGCTTGCTTATGGTTTTAGGTAGATATTACTTATCATTTTAAGGAAAGTTCTCTTTATTTCTGTTCTAGGAATAGGTGTAATAGGAATAGGTGCTATATTTTGTCAAACTCTTTCAGTATCTATTGAGATAATCATATGATTTCTGTTGTTTTTGTTATTGATATGGTCAATTATGCTGATAGTTTTCTTAATTTTGAACCAATCCTGCATTCCCAATATAAATCCCACCTGGTCATAATGTATGATACTGATGATATATTGCTGTAATCTCATTGCTTATGTTTTATTTAAGAAATTTGCATCAATTGCCATTAGGGAAATTGGTCTATGGTTTTCTTTGTTTTGACTCTTCCTGGTTTAGGTATCAGAATCACATTTGTAGCATAAAAAGAATTTGGTAGGACTGTTTCTTTGCCTATTTTCCAAATAGTTTATATTGTATTGGAATTAATTATTCTATAATGTTTGGCAGAATTCACTGGGGAATCCATTTGTCCCAGGGAATTTTTTTTTCTTAGAAAGTTCATCAATGATTAGCTCAATTTCTTTGTCTGAGATTGGGTAATTTGTTTCTTTATTTTTTTAGCTTTTTTTTTTTTGGAGGGCAATTGGGGTTAAGTGACTTGGCCAAGGTCACACAGCTAGTAAGTGTTAAGTGTCTGAGGCTGGACTTGAACTCAGGTCCTTCTGACTCCAGGGCCGGTGCTCTATTCACTGCACCACCTAGCCATCCCATATTTGTTTATTTTTTCTGTTAATATGGATAATTTACATTTTTATAGATATTCATCCATATTTATTTAGTCAATTTATTGGCATATAGCTGGGCAAAATAACTCCTAGTAATTGTTTTAATTTCCTCTTCATTGGTTTGCAAACTCACTCCTTTAATTCCTGATAGTAGTAATTTGGCTTTCTTCTGTCTTCATTTTTTCTTTTTGGAGGGCAATTGGGGTTAACTGACTTGCCCTAGGTCACATGGCTAATTTTTGTGTTGCTTCTGAAGCTGGAGTTGAACTCAGGTCCTCCTGACTTCAGGGCTGGTGCTCTATTCACTATGCCACCTAGCTGCCCCTCTTCTGTCCTTTTAAGAATCAAATTAACCAATGGTTTGTCTGTTTTATTGATTTTTTTCCCCCATAAAACCAGTTTCTAGTTTTATTTATTAGTTTGATGATTTTTTTACTTTCAATTTTATTAATCACTCCTTTGACTTTCAGGATTTCCAATTTGGTGTTTAATTGGAGACTTTAAATTTGTTCTTTTTCTAGCTTTTTTATTTGCATGCTCAGGGACCATCTACAATTGTCCTGATTTATGTCTTACTACTGAACCCAGATGGCTCTGAAGGAGAAAGTGAGGCCAGTGTCTTTGAACAGCCCTCTCTCACTTAAATCTATTTCCCTTGTCGTGTTATCACCTTCTTGATGTCATGGTCCTCTTCAAGAATGACAGACAAACAACAATAGTTGCATGTCCAATTCACTGATCTGCTATTTCTTTATTTTACTGATGTAAGAGTTTAGAGATAGAACTTTTCCCTGAAGTACTGCTTTGGCTGCATCCCATAAATTTGGCTATGTTATCACATTGTTGTCATTCTTTTTAATGAAATTATTGATTGCTTCCATAGTTTGTTTTTTGACCACTTATTCTTTAGGATTATATTATTTAGTTTCCAATGAATTTTTCAAAAACCTTTTCTTGGAGGTAATTGGGGTTAAGTGATTTGCCCGGGGTCAATTAATACATTTCTGAGACTGGATTTGAACTCAGGTCTTCCTAACTCCAAGGTCAGTGCCCTATCCACTGCATCACCTAACCTCCCAATTAATTATTAATCTATGTCTCCATGGCCTTTAATTCAATGTAATTTTTATTGCGTTATAATAAGAAAATGATGCCTTTACTTTTTCTGCATTTGATTGTGAGGTTTTTATGCCCTAATACATGGTCAGTTTTTGCTAAGGTGCAATGTACTGCTCAGAAAAAATTTCTTTCTCTTCCTATTTAGTTTTCTCCAGAAGTCTATAATATATAAATTTCCTAAAATTCTATTTATCTCTTTAACTTCTTTCTTGCTTTTTTAAAAATTATATTTATCTAGTTCTGAGAGGGGAAGCTGAGGTCCCTCACTAGTATAGTTTTTTTCTGCTTATTCTTTCCATAAATCATTTAGCTTCTCCTTTAAAAATTTGGATGCTATACCATTTGGTGCATATATATTTAGTATTGCTATCACTTCACTGTCTGTGGTACCTTTTAGCAAGATATAGTTTCCTTTTTTATCTCTTTTAATTTGCTCAATTTTTGCTTTTGCTTTGTCTGAGATCATGCTTTTTAAAAATTGAACTGAAACATATTAGATCCTACTTCAGTCCCTTACCTTTACTCTGCATGTTTGTCTCTGCTTCAAATGTGTTTCCTGTAGACAACATATTGTAGGATTCTGTTTTTTTAACCCGCTCTGCTCTCCACTTCCATTTTATGGGTGAGTTCATCCCATTCACATTCACATTTATAATCACTAACTGTGTATTTCTATCCTTCCTTTTCCCTACCTTCTTTATCCTTCTCTTTCTATCTCCTTTCACTTTGTCTATCCTCAAAAGTCTATTTTACTTCGGATTACCACCTCCCCCACTCTGCTCTCCCTTCTCTCAATTCCACCCCTCCCCCCATCCATTTTATCCATTTCCTCTTCCATTTCCCTATAGGGTAAGATAGATTTCTATACCTAAGAGAGTGTGTATGTTATTTCCTCCTTGAGCCAATTCCTGATTAAAATAAGGTTCAAGTGTTGCCTGCCACCCTCATCTTTCCCTCCACTGTGATAGCTCTTTAATGCTTCTTCATATGAGATAATTCAATCCCATTCTACTTCTCCATTCCCTCTTTTCCTGGTGCAACCTCTTTCTCACCTCTTAATTTTGTTTTTTGAAATTTATCCCATTATAGTCAACTTATACCCATGCCCTCTATGTCTACTCCTTCTAACTGCCCCAATATTGATAAAGTTCTTTTTTTGTTTGTTTGTTTTTGCTTTATGGAGGGCAGTTGGGGTTAAGTGACTTGCCCAAGGTTACATGGGATAAAGTTCTTAAGAGACACAAGTATCATTTTCCCATGTAGGAATATAAACAGTTTAACCTTAATGAATTCCTTATGTTTTCTCTTTCCTGTTTGCCTTTTTAAGTTTCTCTTGAGTCTTGTCTTTGAAAATCAGATTTTCTCAAGCTCTGGCCTTTTCATCAGGATTCTTTAAAGTTCCCTATTCCATCAAATACTCATTTTTTTCCCTTGAAATATTATACTTAGTTTGGGGGGATAGTGGGGGGATAGTAGATAATAATTGGAAGAAATTGAGGTTTTCTCTTCTTTTAATGAGCTACTTAACAGGTATGTTCAAGTATATCTCAGAAGGAGCCTTTCCCTCCTACAGTTCCCTCAGTCAATTTCTCTGAAAGAGGAAAAAGGACTCACAATGACAAAAATATTTAGAGCATCTCTTTTTGTAGTTAAAAAGAACTAGAAACTGGAGTGGGGTACCCATCAATTGGGAAATAACTGAACAAATGATAGTATATGATATGAATATACTTTGCCATAAAAACTATGAAGTAGTTTCAGAGATTAGGTGAAGAGAAGGGAACAAGTCAGATCTTTATAAATATTATTTCATTTGATCCTTACAACAATCCTGTGAGGTAGACACTATTATTATCCTTGATTTGAAGTTGAGGAAAATGAAACAGACATTAAGTGATTTATCCAGGGTCACTATAGCCAGTAATGTCTGAGGCCAGCTTTGAACTCAGATGTTCCTGTCTAGATCCAGCACTCTACCCACTGTACCCTTCTATGTGCTTGTGAAGACCCCAGTGAACTGATCTAGAGTTTTGTGAGCAGAACCAAGAGAACAATTCCTATAATTACAATAGTATTGTAAAGAAAAGCAATTTTGAAAGACTAGAACTCTGATCAATAAACCATAAATCCAGTGGTCTAAAGACGAAATATGCCACCCATCTCCTGCCAGAAAAATGATGGACTTCAAATGCAGAATTTTACATTTTTTAACATGGTCAGTGTAGGAATTTGTCTTGCTAATCTATGCATACTTATAAAGTTTTTATTTGAAAAAATTATTGTTCAATTTTAGGGGTGGGTGAGAGGGAAAGTTAATAAATGCTTTTTTTTTAAATACGCAATTTTAATTTTCAGTTCCAAATTCTCTCCCTCTCTCCACTTTTTACCCATTGAGAAGGCAAGAAATATAATATCCATTATACACATGAAGGTATGTAAAACATATTTCTTCATAGTCAGCAAAAAAAGCAAGAAAAATAAATCTTTAATTTGCACTCAATTTGTTCATCAATTCTCTCTCTGGAAATGGATAGCATTTTTCATCTTAAGTCTTTCAGAATTGCCATGGATCATTGTATTGATCTGGCATTGGTGATCCCCATAGGATCCCCCTGGGAAATTTCCTTTTTGTCCTTTAAATGATCCCAGGTCCATTTCTTGGAGCCAAGGTAAGAGAAAGATCAGGGGGACTTCCTCTCTCAACATTTCGATTTGTGGCATCTGTGCTATGGCATCTTCACCCTCTGGATGAGTACAGGAAAAACCACAGCATAAAAAGTAGTGGAAAAGAGAATGACTGGCTTAATTTCACCAGCTTTAAAGACATTGGCTGCCAACTAAAGAAGGCCACCCTGATCCACGTGGTAGGAGACACAGAGACCTTCATGTAAGGCAATCTGGACATGCTCCAAAATCCCCTCAGGTTGTCTCCATGTTAGGAGAACTGGGCATGCCCAGACAACCTCAGGTTATGTATGTATGTGAATTTACTTCAACTTGGACTCTACATTTATTTTTCTCCATCACCATGGCAAACTCCTTTGGTTGTTGATGAAGGTTATTTCTGTTGTTATATCTTTCAAAGAGTCTGTAATGACAAATATATATGGATTGAAGAAACTTGTAAGAAATTCTTTAAGATAATGTTGTGCTCTCCACTCAAAAAAGTTTCTCTCTTCCCTCACAGAATCAATAAACAATCACAGCAGGATTCTAAATTTTCTACATTTTTCAGTCATTTGTGAGATAGTAAAGGTGTAGTCTAGCTTGCAGAAACCTGCCCATTCCCTACTAACATATTCATTGAAAATGCCTTTGATGCATATTTTAGATAATTCTCATCAAGATTTTATATAGATGTCAGTATTCATTAATATTCTTTTGTCACCTTTATTTTGCATTATCAAAGTCCCATAACTTTGTTATTACTTCTTCCTTTGTTCTTTGTAAATTCATCCCTCAGTGCCTCACTTGGGTCATCTCTAGCACTGATTTCCTTCATGATATATATATGATATGCTATGTAAATATATTTTTCTTCAATATGATTTCCCATCTTTGTTCCCTTTAGTGTCATTTCTCCATAAGAAGAAGCACATCTGTGACTGTGAGATTAGAGTTCAAGTGTGGTGGTAGAGCTAGTCTATATGGCAAAAATAGTTTGTGATAAAATCTTTGCAGATTTTTTCCATCATTCTACTTGTGATCCTTCTTCTACTTCATTTTTAAATTACCTCAGGATGAGGTCATTGCTTACTTCTGTATTTTTCCAAGAGAATATATCCCGCATGTGGAGAGTATATTTGACTCCTAGTCAAGTCTGTCATCTGGGACCTTGCCTTACTCCCAACAAGAAGAAAGTCTTATGTCTGAGATTCAGTTGCCATGTAGGTCCTGATGGTGAAAAGCTTGGAGTCTGAGCACTCATTGGTACAGAATACACACACACACACACACACACACACACACACACACACACACACACACCAGTGAAGTGGTAAGAAGTTGTGTGGATGGCCTACACATTTAGCAGAACATTCAGGCTTCCAAATTCAGTCTATTCATTGGTAGGGAAGAGTTGCAACCTGATTATAGTGCTAGAATGTAGAGTAGATTTAGAGCTCATAAAACGAGGAGGCTTCCAAACTGTAATTAAGAGGATTATGGGTTATAGCTCCACTCTTTCTAGGATTAGTGGTAGAGAAAAAAGAAGTTGAAACTGGGAAAGGAGTCTCCATCTGTCTAGGGACTTAATGATACATGGAGGAATATGGTTTTGTCCAAGGAAGGCTTAGGTGCTGGGCCAGGGGCCTTGGTGTAAACAGTCATCAAATTTTATTATGGTATAGAGGGTCAGTCAAAGGAGTTCCCTGACGAACCTGATGAACTACATATGGTATCAAGACTTTAGAATGTTGGTTGCATTTTCCTATAGAGAAAGGGGACATCTTCCTTGGAATTTCCTAGAGGATGGGTTTCACTGATACTGGCTGAATTGGCTGGCATGGACTCTAGTGGAATGTGCTTTTATGAAAGCAACCCCTGCTTGTACTGCCTATAAAAAGAACCAAAAGACCTACTCAACTTCTTTCTCTGTCTCTATGTATTACACTCTCCCCTCTGCCCCCATCTTTCCTTCAGAAGGGCCAAGAGAATATAGTGGAGTTCATAATGACTATCTTGGGGCAAGGCATATGGAAGCCACATGCTCTTATCTACATGGAAGCTGTGGAAAAAGGAACCACAAGGCCAAGTGTCCTGGAGATGGCAGCCTTTCTGCCCAAGAGACAGCAACAAGCAAGGCAGTGGTGGAGTATCTGTAGTCACTAGTCCCAGTATTAGAGAGGCAGGGGTGTAACCTCTCAGCCCAAGAGATGACCCTGAAGGAAAGAAGTAGTATGGTCAAGGAGGAGAGTTCTAGAATTCATCCTATATTGTACATCTGAAACTTGAGGAATGGCACTTTACTATCACTGTTATTTGGGTGCAATAGGTTTGATCAAAGCAGGTTTGCTTATCTAGCAGCCCCAAATGCATTTCCTTTCTAGGGGAGACCAAGTCCTTTGGTACTACTTTGGTACCATAAGACTAGATGCCAGCATACATCTCTGGGGTGAAAGGAGATCACATGAGTGTCGGGAAGCTGACCATCCACAAGCCTCAATCAATCAATCAATCAACAAGCATTTATTAAGTCATATCTATGTGCAAGGCACCATACTAGGCACTGGGCATAAGAATGAACCAAACCTTATTTACAATTTGCTTCATTTCTCTTCTGGAGGGATTCCAAACTAAAGGTACTGCTGTGGATCTTAATGGAAAGCAATATTTGCTGGAATATTGGGGGTTTGTCCCTCTAGAAACTTCAAATATACTACTTTGTGAGGAGAGGCTGTGAGTGTGGAGAACTTTAAAATCATGTGGAAAATGGGACACATTGGAGAGAGAGGGAAATTATATAGATTGTTTATGGCTACTGCGAATCCTTCATATGTTTTGCTGTATTGTCTGTGAATATTTTATGTTTTTACATTTTATATGAGGTAGATTAACATATGGACTTAGTGACTTATTAAGTCTCCTATTTTATATGAGATGGATTGACATATGCCTGTTATTTGTAATGTGTTAGCTTGAGTTCTACTGCCAGGATCTAGAGACCCTTTAACCTTAAACATGAACCATATTAGAGGTATATTGATTGATTGATTGCTTTCTGGAGGGCAATTGGGGTTAAGTGACTTGTCCAAGGTCACATGCTATTTTTTGTGTTAAGTGTCTGAGGCCAGATCCAAACCCAGGACCTCCTGACTCCAGGGCTGGTGCTCTATTCATTGCACCACCTAGCCACCCCTAGAGGTACATTTACAGATTTTCTTTAATGTAAACTGTAGGTGGGGGCATAGAAAGCTAAACAGTTAAAATTTGGGACTATGCTTGAAATAAAGATTGGTTCATGTAAATCCTTGGTTTGGTACCCGAGGCCACAGTTTATAGGGGTAACATAGACCTGCAACATTGTCCCAGTGACTCAGGGAAAACTAATAAGATACTAAAGAACAGGAGTTTCTCATAGGAGGAAGGACTTGTTAGTTCCAGGGGTTGAGATATCCAATCTCACCATTCAAAGCAAAGGCTCCATCTCCAAATAGGTGTTGTCTGATTATGATGATCTGTATTAGGACTAATCTACACCTTGCAATTGTGTAGAGCCATATAAAAAACTCTCTGTTTCCATACTACTTATACATAAAATTTTTCTGATGTGTCATTATTTCTTGGGTTTTCAAAGGTTATCCCAGTACACCATAAGCTCTGAATATCCTCTTCAGATCAAAAGTCTTTGAGTAACGGTCTGGTCACAGACTATATCTGACTTCTGAAGATCAGCTTGGCTAAGTTTGAGGAAGCTTAACATCAGAAATTTTGCTTCAGGGTAATTAATTTATAGTCCAAAGTGTGTCAAAGGGACTTCACTAAAGGCATGGGAGAGTTCATACCTATCTATATTGGTAGAGTGAGTACAGAAGCTGAAGATATTGATCCATATGATTGTGAAAGAAATGAATCAAGCAAATAATTTTAAAAAAAAACTGAATATAACAATAAAAATGACAGTAGTTTAAAGTATTTGTAGAAATTCTTACGTTTTATGGTAGAGAGGGTGCTGGATTTGGAGTTAGGGGGACCTGGATTCAGATCCTGCCACCTGTCTGATCTTGGGTGAGCCACTAAACCTTTCTGGGCCTCAGTATCCTCATCTGTGAAATGAGATGACTGAACTTGATGGTCTCTAAGTTTCTTTCTGGCTCTAAATTTTTTGTTCCATCAAACCTTATATGTTTTATTTCATCTGATCTTCTTACTAACCCTGTAAAACAGCATCATTAGCCACAATTTTCATATAAGGAAATGGAGGCTAACAGACTGAATACAGTTTTTTCTGGTTATGTAACCGACAGAGTGGCTATGTCTTCTGTCTTGGGATTCAGTGCTTTTTCTACTATATCATACTACATATAATCCAGTTATTTCTTTTTTCTTAAAAAATTATTTATTTATTTACTTTTAGTTTACAACATTCAGTTCCACAAGCTTCTGAGTTCCAAATTTTCTCCCCCTTCCTCTCCTTTCCCCTACCCACCATGTTGGCATGCAATCTGATATAGGTTCTAAAAATACCTTCACACTGAACATTAGTCAAGTTGTAAAGAAATAATCCAGTTGTTTTCATTTTATTTAGGTCTTAGTACTTATATGGGTATGAGCTCAGTGTATTTTATAGAAGGCTTAATCAATTAGCCAACAAGACCTTATTAAGCACCTATGTGCCAGATACTATGCTAGTGTCTGGCAATACAAATACCAAAACTGCAACAATGCTTATTTCACTTTGTTGCATGACTTTTGTTTCAGGATTGCATAGATTGTAGACTAGATGTGCCAATCCTATTGGTCTTTCCTCTTCTCCTTAAGGAAAAGTCATTTGCAATGCTCCCCTGACAGTGTTAACTCAACTAGCTTGTGCTATATTCATAATTTTCCCAGGAGACTCCCTCCATGCCACTGAGGTAGCTAGGTGGTACACTGGATAGAGCATTTTCCTTTACCTCCCCCCTTCCCAGAAACTAATAGTGTAGTGTAACCTATGTAAAATTGGTATGTGCCCACACATGATTTAAATATGTGAAAATAATTCATAGACAGCATGCATGAAATATCTTTGGAATCTGGTCTATCTCTATAGAAAGACAGTCTGGGTCTGTGCATATTAAACCAACAACCTAGTTGGTGTGAGGGGTACAGGCAGACCTCAGAAACATCTCAAGGCTAGATACTTTTCTCCAGTTTCTCAGAAAATGAATTAGAATTATATTTATCTTCCACCTCAAATATATCTGGTTCCGTGGGGACAATGGGATCAGAACAAAGGCTGCTGCTTCCTTGATTGCTCTCAAAAGGGAAGTAGACCTTAGCTTATATTTGCCTATTTAGCTCTTTCCCACTCAATGCTGTTTACACAAAAGATCATTACAAACGACAAATAGTTATTATACTAATTTATTTAAGCAAACTAGCAAATAGAACTTGGAGAATTTCTACAGATTAGAATATATCTGAAAACCCAGAAGAGTGAGTGGGCCCTTCTCATGGGACCTAATCTGATGGGATATAATCCTAGCTCAACCCAAGGGGAAGTCTCTGAAATCTCTAGGGAAGGAAGTGAGAAGAGATCACTTCTCTTATGCATCTGCAGCTTCCAAATCTTTCTCTTTCTTGAAGAACACCTGGAACCACATATGTTCCCCAAGTCTCTCCAACCACTGCACCAACCTATTCTGCCCATCAGGTGCGAAACCACCTTATCATTCTTCCCACCAAATTCAGCAGGGTGCAAAATGTCCCAGGCTTGGTTGGAAGTCTGATTACATTCACAAAGGCTTGGGAAATGAAGTGAAAGAATTTGAATACAACTTTCATTTTACTTCTCTGGAAATCAGTTTCCTCTGTGGAATTAAATTGTTGGAATATATAATATTTAAGGGTACTTAGAATTCTATGATTCATCAACATAATATTAGTGATAAATATTAGTGATAGAACACACTTGAAGGTGTATGCCTTTTGGTAGGCTAAAGGTTTTAGCTTTATATATGGACAGTAGATTAGGTGCTAGGTTTTCCCCCTTTCCACATTGTGCAGGTTTTCTTTAGGTCACTATAAACATGTACTTTGTGAAGGTTTTCTTAAAATGTGTTCCATGTAGTCCTACATTCATTTCTAAACTGGATTTGAGTTAAACTCATCATCTGAACACTTATTATTTGCTGGATGGCAAGAAGCCAGTGTACAATCAATTATGTGCTTCTAGTAACCTAAAAAAATTTATATCATTCCCTTACCAATAATTGAGAGATGACTATTTTTCCCAAGTAAAGCAGGATTTTGGAAACATATAAACATGAACTAATTTGATCATTTTTAGATTTAATCAGCTTTGATCAAATATTAGGTAAAAGATGATGCCTCAGAAAATAGTCGATTAATTTAGTTTTTGATTTGAAAAAAGAAAGCTAGAATCACTCATTTACCCAAATCTATGCCATGTCTAGTGAATCAAGACCAAAGTAGACAGTTAAAAATAAACTAAGACACTTTAGGTTAAGAGATGGTACAAATGAAAATATCAGTTATTTTGTATCACTTTGCATTAAAACTTACTGTTATGTTTGAGGGGGAAAACCTCAGGATTCCTTCTGATTTTGGTATTTCAGGTTCAAATGGCAAATAAACAGCATACATACAAACATTAATAGCAACCTCATGAAAAGTACTCAGTGTTCCAGAATATTTTTTCTTACTCTTGCCATGTCCATAACCACACCCTCCCAAATTGGCATGTGCACACATTGGCATAAACACAGACATACACATTTTTTTGCCTATAGAGTCTTAAGATATTGTAACTCAATTTTTGGTTTTGACCAGACTTTCAGCTTTTGTATTATTGGTGATTTTCTCTCAGTATTAGGATGCTGTAATTGGTCAAAACCCAAACAAAATAAAAAGAAAAACCTCCCACAATTTCCCCTCTCTTTGAAGTCAAATAGCAGAGCTCATCTGAAGGGCCAAGTTTATGAATGTATGTTTTGGCACTGAATTGAGTATAAATCTGGTTGGTATTTTCACCATGATCCTTTTTGTATGTCGTATTCTAAAACAAAAGAAACTGTATCCAGAACTAATTATTCATGTTTTAGATTGAATCTCAATTCTCCATAAATAGCATTGTACTTTTTTTATTCCCCAGAAGAAGTCTGCTATTTAATGTTAATATTTTGGAAATACATATAGTCTGCCACCAAAAGTAAAGTATTATTTAAAAAAATAGGTGGAACAGAGATTTCATTCTCCTCCATGGTTTTTATTTGGCTATATGGAAAATGTTCCATCCAGCTCAGGAAGAAAATGTGCAAACCTGGCTCTATGCACAAAACTAATGACCTCAAAGGAATGTCTAATTTGCATACATTTCTTTAAGTAATTCACATATGACTGAAAGCAAGAGTCTAGGTGCCTTATTGTAATCGCCTGTGTGTATGCCTTGCTTGCTGCATAATCTATCAGTTATTACATTGATTCTCAGGGTTCATTCAATATGATAATGTCTCCATGGACACATGAGGCATATGAGATCATATTCCACCAATTTTCTTGATTCTTTAAAAACACACAAAGCAACAGTGTTCAGGGTAGCAAAGACAGACCAAAATATCTTGCAAGTCTATAAAAATTTTCTAAAAAGTTGGGATAATACAGAAAATATTTTTCTAAGAATGTTGATCATTTTTAGACAGTGTTGCAGGGCTAGGAAGTAGCCTGATGGGTTTAAAGTTCATTCTCATTAGTCAACAGAACTTATTGGATGCTCACTGAAGGCAGAATGTTGAACTAGGATCTAAGTGTGTGGTCTTTTGACTGAGTCCAAGTTTTACAGAATAGATTCTTTTACTAAGGGGATTTGTTCTGTGAAGTTTGGATTCAGTCAAAGGGTCACACTTGAGGACCTAGAGGGCCACATTGAGATCACAGGTTCCCCACCCCTGATTTAGGTGGATATGGGAAAGTTGAAAGAAAATAAGATCTACACCTTTGAAATAATTATAATCTAATTGGAGAGACAGGAAATTTTTTTACACAAATAAGTGATGTCAGGTATATAATCTCCCCGAAAACTGCTTAAGCAGCAGCACATAATGGAAACAATGCTAAAACTGGAGTAAGGAGGCCTTGGTTTCAATTCTGCATTAGATACTTATAAGCAAGTCACCTAATGCCTCAGTCTCAGTTTCTTCATCTCTAAAATGAGGATAATAAGACACCATAACCCTTACAGAGAAAAGGGTTTTTTGCAGACCTTAAAAACTATATAAATATGAGTTGATTATTTTGATGAAATTTTTTTTGTGTTGAAAAATGTCATAAATTCTTTTAAATGTTTTAAAAGTCATTTTAGGAATAAATTAAAAAATTTTTGTCATAAAAATGTGCCTTTAGATACAGAGAATATTTTTTTTCCATTTTTCTTTTAGAAAGGAAGTATTCCATAGTGGATCAAATACTTTGCTTAAAAAGAAAGTCATCTTTAATCCAAATATCTTCTGAGACAAATATAATAACAATAGCTTACACTTATGTAGCATTTCACAGTTTACAAAGCACTTCTCTCAGAATAACCTTTTGTGGTATTATAGATAAAGGCACTTAGCCCCTCCTTTGTTGTGGCCAGGGTTTTATAATTAAAGTGAGAGAGCTGGGATCTGAACATAGGTTCAGTCCAAGTTCAAGTATTCTTTCCACTGAATTATGTTGCCTCTCTAGCATACAAAATAAAAAAAAACCAAAAAAACAAAACAAAAAACATAAAAAAATTATATTGTGAAAACTGGACGACAGCAGAATCATAGTTTTTCAGAAATAGAAAGGACCTTAGTGGCCATTTACTCTAATCTATACCTGACATTCCTTCTAAAATGTTATCGAGTCTTTTCTCAGGAAAGGGTGTAATGTTAATGGAATATGAAAATCTTCCCCTTCCATTAACAGGCTTATGTGACCACATGTGTCCCCTTTCCCCTGGGAACAGGAGCCGTGTTCCCAGGTCTAAAGGTACACAGGTGTTACAATCACAGCTGTGATGCATCCTGAGTCACATTGAGCCTATTGGGGGAGGACTTGCCTAAGGAAGAGCTTGCTTAGGTGGTGGTGGGGAAGCTTGCTTGTAAGGCTTTCACACCTTTTGGTACTAAGCTCATTAGGCACTGAGTCACAAGGGTTGTGGTGCCTTCTGATTCTGAGCCTGGGAGGTTGGTATTTTACTTTGGGGGCTTGTTCATGAGGGGGACCTTTGGATTCCCTGGAAGGGACTCTGAGTAGCCATTTATTAAGAGCTCCCAAACTACTCAAATCTTTGTGCTCCTCCAATCTGGTGGTGTATGTAGGTGGTTGTATTACTTTGTTCAGACAGTTGGAGCCCTGTCTGTTGAATCTCTGTGCTAATTTCTCTGTTTGTATTTTCTCCACATTCAGGCTGCTGACCTTTTCCCTGAACTAGTGAATGTAATTAAAGTAAGATTGTTCACCCCTTTAAAGTTGCTTCCCTTTAGAAAAGCAGATCAAAGGACCGGTGCTAGCAGCCATCCTGGGTGTGTCAGGGTGCTTGCTATTATGGAGGGGAAGCCCATTATCTCTCAGCCAGTCTGTTTCAACTTTTGATATCTCTAATTGGGAATTTCCTCCCTCACATCAAGCCAAATTTGCCTTTTTTTTTTTCAAACTTCCACTCATTGCTCCTTGTTTTGCTTACCAGGTTCAAAAGTGTAATGATGCAAATGCTTCTCTAATAGTGCTTTAAATAGTTGAAGATAGTTGTTGTGCTTTCCCTAAATCTCTCTTTGTCATGCAAAAAAGTGTCCAGGATCCTCAAATAAGGACATGCACTTAAGGACCATCGCCAGCCTGGTTGCTCTTCTATGGATACAGTGTTCAGAACTCTATGGTCAGACTGGCATAGGATGTAGCAGAATTGTCCCCTCTACACTAATGAATGCTTTAACTCTTATTAATGGCATCTGATTGTATATCACACTGCTAACTTATATGGAACTTGCAATCTATTAAAACCCCCAACCCTTTTTCAGATAAATTGCTGTCTAGACATGCATTATGTATCTTTTACTTGAATGACTGAATGAATGAAAAAAGCATTTAAAGACTTGCTTGTGTCAAGTACTGTCCTAAGTTCTGGGGATACAAATAGAAAAGTGAGAGAGTCCCCTTTCTAAAGGAGCTTGGACTCTAATTGGTGGAGACAACACATATAGTAGGGTTCAGCTGCAGGACTGACTGAAAGGACTAATAGTCCACCATCTTACTGGAAGGATTGTAGTTTCCCTCTGCTCATCAAAGCAATATGAGTGGCCATGTTTATCCTTTGGTGTGAGGAGTATGAAGGAGGGACTTAGAAGTGCTTGGCTTATAACCTTTGGGAAGAGTAGAATGAGACTGAGGGTGAGGGTAGAGTGGTTCTCCCCAGTTGAGGGTGGGAATGTATAGGTTAGCATCTATTTGGGAGGGAGAAAAGGGGAAAAGGAGTTGTTATAAAGATGGTGGGGAGAGGCTATCCTGGTGGGATCTGGGCAAGAGTTAGGCAATGACTTATATGATCTGGTATACTCTGTGCCTTCTTTTATTTTTTGTTTTTTTGTTTGTTTTGGCTTTTTGGATGGGAAGACAGGGCATTTGGGATTAAGTGACTTACCCATGGTCACACAGGTAGTAAGTATTAAGTGTCTGAGGCCAGATTTGAACTTAGGTCCTCCTGACTCCAGGGCTGGTGCTCTGTTCACTGTGCCACCTAGCCGCCCCACTCTGTGGCTTCTTTCAACTGGTGGAATCTGGCCACAAGTCATTTCAAACGGCTTTTCACTGCTTGAGGTTATAGACAATAATAGTGACTCTTTCTCTGACTCCCTCTTGTCTTCCCTTTCCCCCTCTCTCCCAGGGAGGAATTCTTCCAAAGCTTATTTCTGTCCTTTAAAAATCCAACTAAAATTTTTGTTTAATTGGTTTGCATTCTGGATAAAGTCTGATTGATCATTATTTTAAGAGCCAAGGGCAGTGAGGATAAAATACACAAATGATGATGGAAGGGGCAGGTGTTCAAATCTTCTGTTTAATTGTTGAGATTTGATTTTGGCTGGGTACTTAAGTAAATAAGAGAATGTTATTATTAATATCACATTTTGTGAACTTTTCAAAGGTAGGTAAGTATAGATACAGGTCTTCTGCCCAAGGAGCTAAAAAGAACAATGGATATCTAGTTCAGCTGAGTAAGGTGTCTTATCACTCTTGTTTCCCTACATGCATTCTCAGAAGACATTCTCCTGGATGGGTGGAGTTGAGGACAGTAAAGAGAGTTGAAGAGGAAAAAGGAAATGGCTATAAAAGGGCAAATATGCCCAAATCACGAAGGTAAGGAACAGATGACAGGAAATAGCTAGCTTCCTATTCTCTTTATACAATCATCCCAAACAGGCCCTTTGTGTGTGGAAATTTTGTCTGGGATAAATTTTTCAGCTTTGAGTTTAAATATTATTTTAATTCTTTCTTCTTCTAAATAGAATGTCCTTTATTATTAAATTTTAAATGGGAGATGGCTGCATCATAACATTTTAATTTTGATTTTTAAATTTTTTATCCAATTTTTAACTTAATTAATTTTTTCTTCATAACTTTGAATTTAGATTTGAATTTATAGCTTTAAAATTTGCATATTTTAGGGAGGAATAACTGTTTTTAATTTTTCTTTTTAAATATTATTTTATTTTTGTAAATACAATTTTCAATATTTATTTTTTAAATAAGATTTTGAGTTCCAAATTTTTTCTCCACCCCCCCCTCTTCCATTGTCCTCTCCCCAAGATGGTAAGGAATCTGATATAGACTATACATGTGCAATCATGGAAATATATTTGTACATTAGTCATGTTGTGAAAGAAGAAACAGAATAAAAGGGAAAAGCCACCAAAAACAAAAAAACAAAGAGTGAAAATAATATGCTTCAATCAGCATTCAGACTTCATAGTTCTTTCTTTGAATGTGGTTCCATGACATTTGAATTGTTTCTTTCTAACTGCTTCCAATATTTTCTCCTTGACCTGGAAGCTCTGGAATCTGACTATAATATTCCTGAGAGGTTTCATTTTGGGATCTTTTTCAGGAGGCAATTGGTAGATTTTTTCAAATTCTATTTTATCCTCTGGATCTAAGATATTGGAAGATATTGGAAGATCTAAGATATTTTACTTTATAACTTCTTGAAATATGATGTTTAGGCTCTTTTTTTATCATGGCTTTCAGGTAGTTCAGTAATTCTTAAATAATCTCTTTTCAATCTATTTACCAGGTCAGTTACTTTTCCAATGAAATATTTCACATTGTCTTTTATTTTTTCATTCTTTTGGCTTTGTTTTATTGTTTCTTGATGTCATTAGCTTTTACTTACTGAATTCTAATTTTTTTTTTAAAGCAATTGGGGTTAAGTAACTTGCTCAAGGTTACACGGCTAGTCATTATTTATGCATGGGTGCTCATTTTCTGAGGCCGGATTTGATCTTGGGTCATCCCAACTCCGAGGCCGGCGCTCTTACTCACTGTGCCACCTAGCCGCCCCTTTAGGGCAATTGGGGTTAAGTAACTTGCCCAAGGTTACACGGCTAGGTTTTTGTTTGTGTGGATTAAGTGTCGGAGGTCGGCTCCGAACTCAGGTCCTTCTGATTCCAGGGCCGGTGCTCTATTCACTGCGCCACCTAGCCGCCCCCACATGGCTAGGTTTTTGTTTGTGTGTGCATTAAGTGTCTGAGGCCGGATCCGAACTCAGGTCCTTCTGATTCCAGGGCCGGCGCTCTACTCACTGCGCCACCTAGCCACCCCTAAGGAATTATTTTTCTTAATGAGCTTTTATGCCTCTTTTACCATTAGGCCAATTCTGTTTTTTGAGGTGATATTTTCTTCAATATTTTTGGTGACTAATTTTCTTTTCATAATTTTTTTGCATTATTCTCATTTCTTTTCCCAAATTTTTCTGCTACCAGTCTTTTAACTCTTCTAGGAATTTCTTTCTTTCTTTCTTTCTTTTTTGCTTTTTGGAGGGGGGAAGGCAGGGCAATTGTGATTAAGTGACTTGCCCAAGGTCACACAGCTAGTAAGTGTTAAGTGTCTGAGGCTGGATTGGAACTCAGGTCCTCCTGACTCCTGGGCTGGTGCTCTATTTACTGCACCACCTAGTTGCTCTCTTCTAGGAATTCTTGTTTGGTTTGGATCTAATTAGAATTTTTCTTTGAAGTTTTGCTTGTAAATGTTTTCTCATTGTTGTCTTCTTCTAACTTTATGTCTTGGTCTTCCTTGCCACTGTAGGTTTTTATGGTTAGTTCTCTTTTGGTGTTTGGCCTTTTTTCCAGACTATTTCTTGAATTTGAACTGTATATTAAAGTTGGGCTCTGCTTACCTTGGGGTGTGGAGGCACTGTCCCAAGCTCTTGGCTTTTTTGTGCTGTTTTCAGAACTAGTCCTAGAGTTCTGTAAGTTTTTGGTGCTTCCAAGGTGCTGTTATTCTAGGAGAGGTAGGGTCACTACTTTCCTTCTCTGCACTCTGGTCTTTACCCAAGAAGGGCTCCTGCTCTCTTGCAGCCTCAAGTATGAGTGCTCCTCTTGGCTCTGAAACTGTGACCTTGTTTTCTTCATTAGCTTTTTAAAATGTCTCCTTTTTTGGGTGTCCTTTTCTAAGAATGGTTTCTTTCTCTCATTTTCTTTACTCTTTACCTTCTCTTTCTATTATACTTTTTAAAAAAATTCATGTCTTTTATATTTATTTAGGCCTCCTTTATTTTCTATATTCCTCACAGAATTAAAACTTTTGTGGTACCTATTTTGGATTCCCCTCCTAATTGGTTTCTGTTGTTGCTTTGTAAATCTCTTCCCTGGGTCCATGCCTTCTAACTCTTCAAGTTGTCAGTTAATCCTTGTAGATAATACTCATTGTAAAGTCCCCATCTCACTTTATGGAATATCTCTCTTATCCTATAGGATCATTCATCAATGATATCCCTTCTCCCAACTGAAACATTTATGCCCCTTTTGTCCCCCACCTTTTTAATCCTTCCCTTTGCCTCCTCACCCATTCTCTGGATAGACACTACTGGAGTTAAATTGTCTTCATTGCTAGTTTTTCTTTAAAATTTGCTTAGGGAGCATTACATTTTCCCCTCTTTCTTCTTCCTCTTCTTTTTTATGTGCCCTCCCATTCTGTAATTTACTCCCCCTTCAAAAATCGATTCATTTGTAAAGGAAGTGTGAGTTTAATCCATGATATTTCAGGCCTGCTTCTATTTGGTCTCAGTTTTAACATACTGTGAATTAATAAATGAATCTCTTAATGGTCTCTTGTTATTTGCTATTGTCATTCATCCACTGTGTTATTTATTTACCTTTCTTGAATATCTGTTGTCTGGGGTGTTTTAAAAGCAAATAATTTCTTTAGGCCTGCTTTTCTTTTAGGAAATATTTTAAATACCTCTTTTTTATTGCACATCTTTTTTTCATTTGTGGTTAGGTTCAGAGTTACAGGGAAGGTCACCTTCTGCTGCAGCTTGAGTTCCATTGCTTGTCAGAACACATTATTCCATTCCCTCCTGCAGTTTCTGTTGGGTGCAGAATAGTTTTGTGGTATTTGAATTTCCTTTCCTTCTTATTTAAAGGTATTTGTCCTGACCATTTGCAAAATTTGTTGTTTGTCAGTTGAATTGTCAGTGGAAATTTAACTGCTTTGGGTCTTGGAATTTGCAGCATAGTTTTCTTTTCCCCCTTCTGGAGGTGACCTGTGGATTCTTTTGATTGGCACATTTTTCTTCTGTGTTTAAAAGTTCTGGGAAATTTTTCCTTATATTATTTCTTGTAATATGGTGTGTGTGTTTTTACTTGTCACATTCTTTTAAGAGACTTATGATCCTTAAGTTATTCCTACATATCTGGATTTTGAGGTCAATATGTTCTGCTTATATATAGACCATGTTTTCTTTTAATGCTTGATTTCTCCTAGATTGTCCTTCACTTCCACGTATTTATATTTCTAATAAGTTATCTTCTATTTTGTTTCTTTACTAAGATTTGTCACCTACATATTTAAGTTTCTCTTTTTCTGCCAATCCTTTCTTCTTATAGGTCATACATTTTGCCTTCATATTTTTATTTCTCTTTTAAACTATTCAGAACCCACCGAGTCTTCTATTTCATCAGGTGCTCATTCATTTTCTTTTGTCTTGTGATATTTATTTAACAGTGCCTGAGCTCTTTCACTTGATCTGGAAGTCTTATTTTCTTCAGAAATTATCTTCTCTGTTAATCTACTTGCTTTTGTCTTTGAGTTTTCTTCCTCCTGAGATCTTAGATAATTTCAGTCTCCCTGCTACCCTCCTCATTTTCTCCTATTCTTTACGTTTTGTCTATATACCCTTAACTGCTGGATCTCAAAGAGCCTCAGCCACCTCTAATGCTGGGCAGTTCACAGCTCATCAGCCTCAGGCTCTGAAGCTATTGATTTCTCAGGGGACAGAACTGGTCCACGTTGGATACTTGGCACTCTCCCTCAGACTTGGTGGAGTGTCATATAGCCATAGATATTCTTTTCCTGTTACCTCTGTCCTCCAGTTCTCTGACCCAGTGGTTCAGGGTGTTGCTATGCTGTTATAGCAGCCTGAGCAAAATTACATCTTTGGAGTTTGGATCTCTGCAGCTTTAGGAGAAGGTGGAGGCTGGGGATCAGGGTGTAGAGTTAAGTTATGTTGCAAGCATGGACACATGTCCTGCCTGCTCTTGTCCCTTCTGACTGAGTTCTTTTGTAACAGAGTGCTGCTATTGCTACTTGAGTAAATTTCTACTCTGGATCTTTACAGCACTGGGAGGAAGGGAGTGGGTTAGGGTGTAGAGTTGAATTCTGCTGGCTTCCGTTGTCTATGTGTGGGTTGGTTGGCTTGTGCAGTCCAGCTTCTGGGAATGTGGTGGATGGTGGGAGTTAGAGGTAAGGGATTATTTGCTTTCTCTGCTTTTAGTTCATTGAGTTTTTACCCTGTTTGTGTTCTTGGTGTCCTAGATTGAGGGGACAGCTGGGATTGCTTTATCTTTGGCATATAATTCTATTTTAGAGTGGTTTGAGATATAGTGAGGATTGGACAAAATGCCTAGTATCCCATTTGGTTGGTCACATGAACTATACATACCTTTCTATTCCCATTCAATAATAACCAGATGTAGAACATATCAAAATTTTCTAAAATTCTATTCAGGTTCTTAACTTATTTTTGGTTTATTTGGTGGGGGGTAAGGCTGAATGGAGTACAATGAGGTCCTCCACTATTATAATATTACTGTCTGCATTTCATAGTTAATTTAGTTTTTCTTTTAAGTCTTTAGGTGCTATGCCATTCAGTACATGTAATAAAATTAATTCATTGTGTATGAATGAATGTCTTTGAAACAAACAGGGTAACTATATTTCACTAAAATTACCTTTTTAACAAATATATTTTTCTTATTTCTTTTTGCTTTTGCTTTATCTGAAATCCTATTTGCTACTCCTGATTTTTTTGTATTCAGCTGAAGCAAAATAGATTTTGTTCCAATCTATTTGAACTCTGTGATAGTTTTGTTTAAGTACCTTTGTTATAAACAATCTATTGTATTTTGCTTTCTAATCCATTCTGCTGTCTTCCTGTGTTGTGGGTAAATTAATCACATTCACAATTGTAATAATTAATTTTATCTTTCCCTCCATCTATTCTTTTATACTTTTTCTTCTTTTTGTTCTACTTTCCCCTTTCATTACAGGTTCTTACTCTTTTCTCCTTTTTAAGCTTAAAGTCACTATCTCCTTAGCAGCTTAGGGTTTGTTTTATGACTTCTCCCTGAATCTACTCTCTAATAATAATCTCTTTTCTCCCTCTTCCTGTTTCTTTTCCTTTCCTTATTGAGTTGAATATATTCCTATATTAAATTTTTGTAAGTGTATGAGTATTTGTGTGTTTTTTGCCTTCCCTTGGCCATTTTAGATGAATGTGAAGTTCAGGTGACACCCATTATCCCCACTTCTTTCAAATTTGCATATATTTCTACTTGTATACCCTGATAGTGTGAGATAATGAGCCCTCTATCCTTCCTGCCATTTCCTTCATTGATGTATTGTCCTCTTTTTGTTTCTTCTTTCAGTATTGTCAAAATAAGACTATTTCTAGGTATAGAGGGAGAATGGAAGAGAGCTCAGGAAGTCTGATGGCATAGTTGAGCACTGGGTCTGGAATCAGGAAGATATAAAACTTAGTGCCAAACTACACTAAGACTTTTGGGACATTCTATAAAGATTTTGGAATTA
Source organism: Gymnobelideus leadbeateri (assembly GCA_011680675.1). Classification (NCBI taxonomy): domain Eukaryota; kingdom Metazoa; phylum Chordata; class Mammalia; order Diprotodontia; family Petauridae; genus Gymnobelideus; species Gymnobelideus leadbeateri. The sequence goes on along the minus strand of WOXC01001454.1, from coordinate 155,097 downwards.
TCTTTGAAGCTATAGGATCTGATGAAATTATCAAGAGAAATAGTATATAGGGAGAAGACCCCTAAACTTTTGGGAACATTCATGGCAGCCATGGATGGTGGGCATGACTACAGTGAAGATCCAGAAAAGGAGACTGAGTATAAACAGATACATAGGAGGAGAACCTACGAGCAAACAGTGTCATGAAAAGCTAGAGAGGAAATAGGAGAAAGAAAAAGAGGATGATTAACAGTGTCAAAGGCTACAGAAAGCTAAAGAAGGAAGGGACATTCTCTGAAAGATCTAGGGAATTGGGAGTCACATGTCATTGGGAAAAGTGGAATGATAAAATCATCAGATACAGGAATTTAAGAGTTCATGGAAGTGGAAGTGGAAAATTTCCAGGTGTCGGTAAGATCAAAGGTCTGACTACCTCTCTGTGTAGTTGAGATGGAATAGGAATAGGAATGGAATAGGAAATAGATTTGAGGCAGTATGTTGGAGATGATTTCTCTTGGCTCCAGGTTAAACATATTTTACACTATGTCATGCTATGGAAAAGGTAGATTCTTTAAAGAAGATTTTGTGACTTTGGATGCATGTTTATAAATTTTTTTAAACCTTCAGATTTAATATTTTAAACATTAATATAACTAACTTAATGTAACTTTTAAAATGTGGATTTTAATATGTGCAGAACATACATATATATATACACACTATGTTCTTCAGAAATTAATATTTTGACATGTTGGTCACCATGGAAACTCCTACAGTAGTACACACCAAAGAAAACTGTTTTGTATATTTCAATGGGCAGGTACCCTCATTAAAAGTGCTCATTTAACTACAGTAGATTGGAAAGATATCCCCATTTTTACAGATGAGAATACTGAGGTTCAGAGAGGGTGGATGTTTTGACCAAAGTGATATAATTAGTTGTAAATGATAGACTTGCCAGTCAAGTTCAGGTCTTTCCTATGGATTAGACTTGGAGTGAGTTTTGGAGAATAGATTAAGCAATTATAATAGATGATAGAATGGGTAGAACAATTAAGCTCTTATTTTGTTTTTGTTTTGTCCATCAAGGAGAACCAAATTTGGATTAGAAAGGATAGAACAAAATGAACTAATAAGGACATATTCACTAGAATCTTCTAGTGAACATAGCAGAAAGAGCTGTCAACCACTCTTGACCTTTAGGCCCTGTCTGCTCTAGGAATTCCCTCCCTCTCCCTTCACATGTAGTGTCCCTAGCAATTCATGCCCTTTTAAAGCTTGTATACTATCTTATAGGAGAGTAAGGCAGAAAAAATGGCTGCTGCCTCAGGTTACTCACCTGCCTCTGTGACTACTGACTCATATTTCTAGTATTTTTCCAGTAACTATGGTTTCTCTCCCTCAAGTAAACTCTCCACTCTATGACATGTGTGGTTCAAACTCCCAGTTTGCACTGGCAAAAAATTTTTCATTGTTTGCAACATCTCAGTAAATAGAAATCTTTCTTCCTCCAGATTGTGTCCCTTTCTTTGCAGTTTCCCCATTTGTAGTAAAGTAGGCAGGATTAATACAACTATAATAGTAATTGTGTCTTAATAGAGTTTCAAACCTATAACATGAAAACTCCAAAACAATGCTTAAAGAGACAATAAGCATAATGTCAGTCCTTCAGTTTGTTTTCTTCTTTACACTGTTCTTTGTTGGGATGGGTAAATCTAGGAGGTAGATGAATGTGCAGTTAGTCTAGAAGGATCCCCAGTTAGTCATATCAAAATTCCACCTTGTACCATGCCTTATTGACACTAGGAATCTCTGTACTTTCTCCTTTGCAAAATGTGCCCCAAAGTGTTTAGGGCTGTTTTTGTCCCAGGCAATCAAACTATGGCTTGACTCAGGGCTGGTAAAGTTCAGTATAAGAAACCATGTTACTATTCCTCTCAGTCATAAGCAAGTTCTACAATGACGACCATTTAAGGCCAAGGTACTCTCTGGAAGGAGGGCTAACTCATCACTTCCCTAAATAAGTGGGAACCAGGATCACTATATAGTGATCTATCTAACCTATACCTTATATAGTGACCTATATTGAATAGAGGGCTCTGATCTAAGGGATCAGTGATTCCTAAAATTTTTGGTTCCAGAATAAAGTAGCCCTAATCTGTCTAGGTCTCAGATCTCCAATCCTTATAGGTTTCTGGAAGGGACCAGTAGTACTACATTGAGTTGAAATGCAATATAACTGAGGAATAGTAAGAGATAACCATACCCCCCTTTTTTATGGAATCCAAATCACCAAATATGAAGGAACTAAATCAGAGAGTAATGAAAGAACTGATAGATGCCATTGTTTAGCTAATGTTGGTGACTTTTGAAAGATCTTGGGCAACAGGAGAGGTACTCTGGGATTGGAGTTGTATAGATGTTATGCTTATATTTCAAAATGCAAAGAGAGTAGATGCTGCAAACTATAAGCTGGTGAACTGAGAAATTTTAGATCATATTATCAAAGGGTTGGTTTGTGAACATTTGGAAGACACAAGAATTACTAATAGCCAGCATGGCTCCACTGCCAACAGATTAACTTCAACAGAGTTACTAGACTAGATTAGGGGAATTATAAATTTGCCTATATTTCAGGAAAGCAAAAAGTCTCTCATACCATCCTTCTGGACAATAAAGAGAGACATAGTTATATGTTTCCACATAGTGATCTATCTAATGTATAGACTATATGGTGACACATACAGAATACAGGTCTCTAATCTAAGGGATCAGTGATTCCTAAAATTTTTGGTTCCATGTACTCCTTTCACTAACCACAAAAAATGTGTTGTGAATACTCAGCATAACTTAATATACTACTCAAAATATTCTTTTAGATTTAAGTGATAATAAGTAAATGATAACTTTTGCCTCTAAGATAAAAATTTATATCATACAATTATAATTACAAAATATAAATTTTTATTCCAATTATATTATGAAAACTCCAAATATAAAAATTATAAAATAATTATAAATATTTTATGTGGGACATTCTGTGAGAATTAAATGAAGTAATCCAGTAAGGTCAAAATCATATGCTTACTATTATCTGTAAGCCTACATATAAAATTTCTTTATTTTCACAAATTTTACTAAATATAAATAACATTTTAATGAAATAAGTTACAACGTGGAAGATCTTTTAACATAATATAACAATCATATGTAAACTTAATTTTTATGTTGCATTCTTTTATTTGAACAAAAGTTTGTAATATTTAGTTCAATACCAGTCAAACCCAGTCTTAAATCTGGTCCCATGTTGAATTTGTTTCTGTATTTTGATTTAAACAAAAATAATGTGAAAATGCTTAGATACACAAATATGTTGTAGAAAATAGTAAGAGAATTTTACAAGCTCTCTTGCTTAGAGATAGCAATTAATTTTTTTTTTCGTTTTGGCCACCTAACCAATCAATGAAAATAAAAAGCTAGTTATGATATACAATATCACTTTTCTACTGGCTAATGACAAGTGCTGTATTAAGTGATAAATGTACTTAACATTCAAGTGCAAATATTGCTTTAAAAATGTTGATATATAAACTAACCTTTATAAGGAAAGAATCTCTTCAGATATAATTTTCTTCTCTTCTACCACTGACACATCAGCTATAGACTCACAGAGATCTACTGAACAAACTAACCAGTGTTGCCAATCAGTTCATTTGATAATTTGCTAGATAGAATAGTAACACAAGCAGATGATAGGTTTAAATTGCAAAACTGCTTCAACACTTCAATGACAGGAAAAATAAGGTTTGTTTCTGCAGAACATTTATGATAGGGCATGATGGTTTCAAGATAATGCACATCCCCAGAGATTAGGGATTTAAAAAAAATTATATATTTTTTGGATCAGGGTTTTTAAACAACCTGATATTTGTCCTGGAAGAATTTAAACATTCATAACAGAGGAGAATAACAAAGGTACTTTTGCACACTGCACAGAATGTAAATGAGGTTATATATATATATATATATATATATATATATATATCCAACCATCTATTGTCAATCAGTTTGAGGTTGAATGTTGTACACTTGTACTGCTTTGAAAACAATTTGATGCCATGTCAAAAAGCTGCAGTCAGAAGCAGTCATTTTGATGTAGCCACTGAAGAAACACCAAAATCATTATGGATGTGATCTCATGATCATAATTTTAAATCACTGGAGAATCAAACTTAAGTGCTTCAAAGATATACATGCCTGTTGTCACAGAGGAAAAATGTATTTGTAACATAACTGAATGATTATTTACTGCTTAAAGTGTCATAAAGAATGCTTAGCAGCAACATCTTGGACCACCATTACAAACCCAAGAGGGTCTGCAAACCACTAACTGGGAACCAATGGACTAAGCTGATGATATAAATAGTTGAATTAAGAATTATTTGAGTGACCAAACCTTGAAAACAGTCATTAATCTGTTGATGTCTGCATGGAAGGAAAATATTAGTGGCAATTTGTCATTGACTAGGGTCAACGATATGCAACATTTTTACCAAGGTAAAAAAAAAATGGCTGATAACTGTCATAAGATAGCTAATATGGTTGATAACTGAGTCAGAATTCAAAAGTAAGCAGAGAGAAATAGTAAGAAGGCTGGAAAGGTAGGAAGAAACTAGGTTATGATGAGCTTTAAATGGCAAAAGACTTTATATTTGACCCTAGAGGTAATAGGGAGTTTATTGAATGGGGGAGGGTATGAGACATGGAATGTGGCTGTATGGGTAAAGCGAAAGGGGCATCTGAGATGTAGTGTGAAGTCAGAAGTGATAAGATGTGGTATTCTCCCAGTTACACAGGTTTGAGGAACTGGAAGGGACATAAGAGATGTTTTCATTCAAGATTGTAATTTTATAGAAGAGGAACCTAACGCTCAGATGCATTATGACTTGAAAGTTAATAGCAGCAGAGTTAGGACTGGAATCCAGGACTCATGGGTCCTGGGCCAGTGGTCCAATCACATCCTTATCATCAAGGCTATTAACTACTTCCTAGTATTTTGCTTTTAATCCTGGTACCTTTTACCTGCTACTTAATGAAGCTTCATTAGCTAATTCAATAGTTTCTTCAGGCATGGAAAAACTATTAATAGCAGAGATAGCACTCTTTCACCAATGCTTTAATAAAGAAATGAAATAATTTATTTAGAACAAAATTAGTTAATTTCATTTTCAAGATACTGAAACATCATACCATGCAGAATAGGCCAAACACAATTAATTACAAAAGGGCATGTTGCATTACTTAACTGGCATCAAGGTTATTATAAAATCATTTCAATTTTTTAAAATTGTTAGTTTTCCTCGGGCTTTGGCCCTGCCAAAAGATATGGAAGTTAGTTTTCAAGAGTTGTATTTCAAGTATTATATATTGCAATGATACATCCATACCACTTACCATACCACTTACTTGTTTTAACTGCCTCTCTCCCCTAAATTTTCTTTCTTTTTTTTTTTTTGGAGGGCAATTGGGGTTAAGTAACTTGCCCAAGGTCACACGGCTAGGTTTTTTTGTTTGTGTGTGTTAAGTGTCTGAGGCCAGATCTGAACTCAGGTCCTTCTGACTCCAGGGCCGACGCTCTACTCACTGCGCCACCTAGCCGCCCCCTCCCCTAAATTTTCCTGTTTGAATTCAGAGCAACCAGTCTCTGCATAGCCCTCAACTCTGCACTCTTGCTTTTCTGGCTTTTCAATTACTTTTGCTTGCACATTAAACTGCCTTGTACTTTGGAGTAAAGTCTATCTGCACTTGGTCTGGCCCTAACTGTGCTCTATTTTAATAGCAACCCCACTTTCTTTTTGTGAATTACACACTTTATTTCAGCAGTCCCATGTTTTAACACAACCAGATGCAGATTAGAACAAGTTAACTGATTACATACCCCCCAAAATATGATAGAAAAACATAAAACAGCTTTCTTTGTATTCTTCTGTCTCAATTTTTAATGACACTATTGAGGCCTCATGACCTCTTGCATGAATAACTGTAATAGTCTTCTAATTCAACTCCATGCCTTCAGTTCCCCACCTCTTCCCTTTTGCTCAACCAAAACATCTTACTCTTGTCATTTTAACTTTCCAGCAACTTCATCACATCATGCTCCTGACCAAGAAGCCACGATTGTTTCTCTTGTCTTTTAGATTACCTTATCTACTCAGTAATTTTCATTATTACTTAATTCAATAAGGTTAGTCTTCTTATTGTCCCTAACCATAAATATTTATTACAAAGGAATGAGAACATAAAATGGAGAATAAGGGAAATTGCCTGCTTAGTAATCCATTCTTATTACATAGGAAAAGAATGGATATGCAACAAAGGTGAACTAATCAGACAGTGAATTCCATAAGCCCTCTTTCAATAGTCCATTATATGTACAGTAATCTGTACAATAGTACAAATTAAGTTTGTATGAAGGAGACCAGATAACCAGCCTTTGATTTGACCTCCTATAGAAGATTAGTTATAGAAAGGAATGTTTATTAGTTATGAAATAGTAGCAGGGCAATGAAATGAATGCATAGGCAAAAGAGATGCACAGTATTTGTTAGTAATATATTTCAGTAGTAGAGGGATAGGTTGCTTTATGTAAACTCTTTATAGGACATAAAGTTATGTACTTGTAAAACATCACCACTGCACTATGCATACTTAGAGATTTATGCAAGGGCAAATAAACCCAGCCAAGAAACATTTATTAAGTACCTACTGTGCTGGTGATATGAAGAAAGGTAAAAACAGTTCCTGCCCTCAAAGACCTCACATTCTAATGGATGAGAAAAAATGCAGATAACTACATATGTCCACTATATACAGTGCAAAGGAAGATAGCTCCTTCACAAAAATGAATAGAAAACTGTCTTAACCTTAGAATGTATGTCTACCTTTTAGAGAAAACTCTACTTGGCTTACAGACTTCTCTCAATGCTAACACCATATTGTTCCACTGCAGAAAACTATGTTTTTTCTTCAACTGATTCTACCCATCTTTCTTTCTTTCTTTTTTTTTTTTTTTTTGCTTTTTGGAGGGCAAATGGGGTTAAGTGACTTGCCCAAGGTCACAGGCTAGTTTTTGTGTTCAGTGTCTGAGGTTGAATTTGAACTCAGGTTCTCCTGACTCCATGGCCGCTGCTCTATTCACTGTGCCACCCAGCTGCCCCTCTACCCATCTTTCAAGGCTCAGTTCACCTATGAAGCCTCCCTTGACAACTCCAGTTCACATTTATCTCTCCCTTCTTTGAAGTATCACAGAACAATATGGCAGAATTTAATTCTTGATTAATACTTTTCAATGTTGTTCTGTAGTTATTTCATGTGAATTTTGTCCTGTGAACATGAATTCAGTTCTCTGAACACTTAGTAGATATAAAGTCTATGTATGTAATGACCATTTGTTGATATAGTTTTTATGATGTCAAAATAATTAGTTAATTTAATACAATGTTCAATCAATCCAGTTTTTTGAAAGTCAAATTCCATAATTGAGTTTATTAGTACTGTTAGACTTAATCATCTGGCTAACTCTATTTCTAGCAATACAAGTGCCATTTTGTCCATCTCATGAAGTGACATTTTATAAAGTGGCATGATTTCAAACTTAGGATGTATGTGAGGGAAAAAAAAAGCACTATTTAGGGTATGAAGTAGATCGTAATAACTTTGCATGTTTAAAAACATTATTGCTTTTGGAAAGTCAAATAGCACAAATGTTACTGGGAAAATATTTTTTGCTATCCAGTTCCTTTATGAGTAAGTGTGCTTTGATCATTGTTTTGTGTCGTTAATTTTATATTCGGAACATTCTTTTTTAAAAAAAATAACATATAGAAAGTACAGAGTACCATGTTTTCAGGAGATTGAACTTTTTCAGTGTACATCCTTGAATATAGTATACAGAAGTAGAATCACAACATATAGGCATATCATATGTAGTTTTCTAAGTGACCTAATATGTACACCTAATATATTTATTATTTCTATGTAATCTAGGTATGTAGCAATTGGTATGTACCAAGTGTTTAATTTCATGGAGCAAAATGATATACAATTAAAATAGTCACTGATCATTAACATGTAAACTAAATTTTTATAAAGAAGGTAAAGTAATGTGTCTCAAATGGCTCAGTTCAAATAGATTTTACCTGAAAAACTGATTGTTGAATAGTGTAAACTACATGATAGTGCTTTAATAATTATTCATATGGAACATAAATTTAAACATAAAAATAAATTTAAATTTAAAACCATTTAGAATTATGTACCTCTTACTTATCCAAAGAATTTTGTTATTGGTTCTTTTTTTTTGTATTAACCATAATACACAAATCACAAATATACAAAGAAATGCAACCTTCTGAAAGTAGAAAATAATGGACTATTACTACTGATTGCTCAAGTACAATATGCATATCTTCAGTCTTTTACTCTTCTGTGCAAATAACTTTCAAGATATTTTTTCCCTCTGATCTTTAATACTCAATTTGTGTTTTTTGCTGATCTATTTTCTGATAATTCTGTATCATTTGGTACAAAAGTAAAATAACAATTTATATCGTTACTTAAAATCATTCAAATTGAACCTGTCGTTTTTTTCTATTTGTTTAGATATTGGCAAAGTATACTTACAAAACACTTATATAATTACATAATAATCCACAAAGTAATTTTAAAAAATATATAAGCAATGTTTTATGACACTAAATTCTAGAACTATAGACGAACAAATTTTTTTGCCATGCTTGATAAACATCCTTTCACAGAGAATATGGAGATATATGTGTATATATTTATACATATAATTATAGTCAATTTTGCAGTCACACAAGTAACTAATGTTCAATTCTAAATCTACATTGTTGCCAAAGTAAGTAAGAATAGTTTTAATATTCTGAAATATGTTACGAATGCTAACAAAGATATGTTTAAGACATAGCAGCTTTGTAGTCTACAACACCACAAAAGACAAATAAAGTAGGCCAACATATCCATTGCTGTCACTTAAAGGTAATATGGAAGGTATAAATAAATACTTAAATTTTATTTATTGAGTATTAAATACTTAAATTTTATTTATTGAGTATTCTGCTTTTCCAATTGGATTCTCTTAAATTTTCCATTCATCATAAATGTGTATTGCTACAACCGCATTGTCTCATTCTTTAAATAAAAAGATCATAGTTGAAAAGAATGAACTTTGATTAATTATGTTTTCAAAAATTTTTTAGTATCACACTCACATTCATTCTTTTTTTTTTTTTTTTGCCTTTTGGAGGGCAATTGGGGTTAAGTAACTTGCCCAAGGTCACACGGCTAGGTTTTTGTTTGTGTGCGTTAAGTGTCTGAGGCCAGATCTGAACTCAGGTCCTTCTGACTCCAGGGCCAAGGCTCTACTCACTGTGCCACCTAGCCGTCCCCACATTCATTCTTACCAGAAAGAAGAGTGATGTTTGCTTTCACTGAGGAATCATTAGAAAAAAACAAATATGCCTTCCCCCATAGCCATATAGAGTCACATGTTTATATTGCACTGAAATGCTACATTTTGGACATTATCACTGGAGAAGTCAGATAGTGCCCCTATAAGGCTTTCTTTATTTATGATTACAGTCTTCCATCACAGTGTTAGACTTTTGTTTATTCTGATGATATAAACATGGCTAATGGGGACTGGGCCAAAAGAATTGGTTAGGGTTTTTTTGTTTGTTGGTTTTGTTTTGGGCATGGCATGACTATTCCATATAGTGAAACTATAAGATTAAGGCCTCAAGCATCTATCTCACTTTGTTGCTACTGTGATATCAAGCTAGTGATCAAGGAATTGAACTTAATAATTTAAAAAAATTGTCCCTAACTTCCTTTTATAATATAGTTATTAATTTATACCTATATTCCCACTAAGTCCTACATTAAGAATAGCTCAGCATAATAAACAGTATATAATATTAACTACTGAATACTTTCCCAAACTGAATATAGACTTCTACAAAACTGTTTTTGGTTTCCTTATGGATTCCTGTAATTCCCAGTCAATTCTTCATATCTACTTAATTGCATGGTATGCAATCTGCTGACATTGGTACTTAACTATAATGACTAGAGGAAAATCATTTTCATAATTAATGACAATATAAGGCTACTAAATAGACTATTTTAATTGACTTGAATGGTCAGTTCAGGTAAGTAATTTGTTTGAACAATGTGAACATAGTTTTGGGTGAAAAATGCTTTGAAAAATAGTAAAGTTTTGCCTATTTCTGGTTATCTATCCAGTCCACTTTGGCTTTTGGATTAATATACCTATAGCAATAATTTATGTAGTTATTAATATTTTATTGACTCTTACTTAGACATAAGAGTACTTCATCTTAATAAATATAGCTGTGAAGCTACAAAAAGTAGAAGAGGCTATGAATCCATAGAGTAGATTTGGCTTATACCTTTTTCCTAAAATGGGAAATACTGCACTATTTCCATTATCTACCTCCCAGGGTGTGGTGAGAAAAGTGTTTGTGAACTACAGAGCACTACGGAGAAGGGAATTAGAGAGGAAATAGAGAACTAACAAAATTACCTACACCACTAGTACAATACTTCTAGAAAATACTGAAAAATTATTATTAGCCATATCATTTTTTTGGGAGGGCAATTGGGGTTAAGTGACTTGCCCAAGGTCACACAGCTAGTTTATTGTATGTATGAAGTGTCTTGAGGCTGGACTTGAACCCAGGTCCTCCTGACTCCAGGGCTGGTGCTCTATCCACAGCACCACCTACCTGCCTCTATTAGCCCTATCATTACATCCACTCTGATAACGAACAAAGGCTTAGTGTGAATTTTTTTTTTAAAGCAATTGGGGTTAAGTAACTTGCTCAAGGTTACACGGCTAGTCATTATTTATGCGTGGGTGCTCATTTTCTGAGGCCGGATTTGATCTCGGGTCATCCCAACTCCGAGGCCGGCGCTCTTACTCACTGTGCCACCTAGCCGCCCCATGAATTTTTCAAATTTGTCAATTTTGATGTGACTGCAATTCTGTTTTGCTTTTGTTTTTTGGTCTGACACAAATCACCCCCACAGGGGTCACTGTATTTGTAAGGCATCATAGCCAGGAATATATATTCCACTCTTCCTGAGGCCAACCTCTGGGGCTTATGGAAGAATTCAACTTGACACTTGCACGACAAGGACCGTGCCCCCTCCCCCACAGACATCCAACACTCACACATACTGAATGCATTCACTACTTAAATTATAGTAATCTATATGACTTGAGCACATTCATGAACTCCACCTGGAAAGGTTTGAAAAGTTTCCAAAATTTAATCCCTCAATACCTGGGACAGTGCTCTGAACACAACAGATATTTAATGTTCATAGAAGTAAAATTAATTTCTTGCATCATATCAATATAAGGACAACATTTGGTGAATAGACATTGCATCCTAAGCTGAAGCTTGTTTAAGAGGAAAGTCTTAAGCCCTGTCTTAAAGAGATCATCATGGTAGAAAGAAGAGATGAATACTATCAAGAGTGGAACATCAAATTAAAAACTTTCTTTGAAAAGGAAAGACATAGTATCAGAATATGGCTATACATACGTGTATGGTTATACACGTGTATGCATGTATAGTTTTTGCTGTTGTTACTCAGACCTGTGATTTCATCAAAAGGGACTTGGTATGGAAAATCCTTCTAAAAGTGCATATTAGCAATTTGCATAGTGTCACACAAGGTCTTGCCTTTCCTGTCTTTGACATATATGCAAATGTGTAATATCACAAAGAAAGCTTTTCTATTGAAGATACAAAGGCAATCAGTGCAAACTCACAAAAATGTACTTCAACATACACAGAGGAAGCATAACTTTTTTTTAAAAAGGACATCTAGCAAAACATTATATATAACGTTATATATACATATTCATGTATATATAATACATACATATGATATGTGTATAAAATATATATTATATATAAGAATTTGCAAAATCAACATTTTTATTAAATAAAATAAATAGTTTCATCACACAAATTCACATACCAGGTGCAAAAACAATAAATTCTTTCTCAGTGCAATATTTCTTTTTTACTTTTGTGAACTGAATTTTTTTTAGTGGAACAAAATTATTTAGGTGAAAAGACTTGAATTTGCCAAATTCATAAGATTGTCCTATCAAATACTTTTAAACATGGAAGCAAAATTAAATTGCATAGTCAGAAAAAGAAACTATGTTCTTTCATCCTTTTTTCTTCATAAGGAAAGAAATTCTAGGAGTTATTAACTTTTGTAGGTGAAATTTCATTGTCATCAAACCTGAGAATTTCAATCTAACTCAAGTTTGTTAGGAGGAAGCAGCCCTGAGCTTTAAGGAACCTAGGATGTTTTAGACATAATGAAACTAAGGCATGTTTATAGGATCACAGGATCAGAACTGGAAGATGCCTTAAAGGTCATCTCCTGTAAACCCTCCCATTTTAGAGATTATGATACCAAGACATAGAGATATATTTTTTAAATGTAACTATCAAAGAAGGGATTTGATTTAGGTTCTCTGATTTCAAAACCAGCACTTTTTCAATGAACCACGCTGCCTCCCACTTCTAAGCAGAAAAATGAAATTTATAGGAACATAGATCTAGAACTGGAAAGGACCTCAGAAGACTGAATTGCTCCCCTTTTCCCAAACACATACTCATTATTCTTTAGAGACATGGAACTGTCCATCTCTCTGACCTACATTGTCCAATCTTAGTCATTCCATCCTTTGTGCATACATTCTTAGAGTCATTCTACCCCTAAACATGAATGGTAGCAGCAGATACTGCTTTGACAAAAGAAACAGGGTCCTTGAAATAGAGCAGTTAGGTATAGTGGTTTGTTTGTTTTTAACTCTATGTCACTTGAGTAATAAATATTAACACTGTAGATTAATATTCAAGAGGAATATCTTCCTCAGAAAGGAAATGAAAAGCACCACTTATTTTTAGTATCTACAATATTTTATCGCTCCATCACAGAGAAACAAGAATGCATGCAATGATTTTGACCCAACTCAGGTTTGTTAGGAAGAGGCAGCCCTGAGCTTCAAGGAACCTAAAATTTTTCAGGCATGTTTATAAGATCACAAGCTGAGAATTCGAAGAGGTCACCTCCTTTATATCCTCCCATTTCCTTGCAATGATGAACTCAATATCCATCTTCAGCATGATCACAATCAAATGGTGCAAAATTATGAATTAAAGATCTATCTACAAAGCATCCAAACAATTAGCTAAAATGTGAGTTTTCATTATACAAGCGAATGACTTCAATGGATTTTTTTTTTTTACAGAACCATGTACAATGTGTTTTGATCACGCGAAGAGGTTATGTCACATAAGAGGAAAAGCAAGAAAAACAGTCTGAATAAATACACTGGACATCATATCAGTTGGTGTCTGAGACTGCCAGGATAACAAAGCAGGTTATACTTTGTTATATATGATGAAATACAATGCAAATGAAGTAATGCACTCAAGGCAATTGAAACATAACAGAAAGACTGTTCAGTGAAGAGACATAAATGAAAACATGGAGCTCAAACATGGCTGCCACAGTTTGTCAGGAAAGCAAACCTGTCTGCTGGATTGGTATGTGTTGAATGACCTATACAAAATAATTTTTTTCCTTCTGTCAAATATTGAGTAACTCTAAAGTTAAATACTTATAAATAACCATTTAAATCAATGGAATATAAGCAATCTTTGCTTTATGCAAACACAATACATAAAAATCCATGCCTCCATAAGCTATATCGTCTACCATTACTATAACATCAAATATATGTGGATATGACTATTATAAAACTAAGATAAAAGGATATTCTGAAATTTATCCAAGTTTAGTTCTCTATGATTCTTTTCTTTTTTCTTTTTTTCTTTTTTTTGCTTTTTGGAGGGCAGTTAGGGTTAAGTAACTTGCCCAAGGTCACACGGCTTGGTTTTTTTTTTTTTTGTTTGTTTGTGTGTGCGTTAAGTGTCTGAGGCCGGATCCGAACTCAGGTCCTTCTGACTCCAGGGCCGGCACTCTACTCACTGCGCCACCTAGCCGCCCCTCTATGATTCTTTTCTAAAAATTAGGATATAGTCTAAATAGCATTAGTAGTCTAAAAATTGTAAAGGTCTACATATTTTCAGACATTAAACTCATGTATGAAAATTTGGTTGGGAAGGAGAGAAATCTGCATTATATGGTTAACATCACAGTTTTTTTTTCCCCCTAGCATAATATTACTGCAACAGTATGCTTTCCATTTGGGAAATCAGCTTTAGCATATGAAGTATGTTTGATATGCCAATTATTTCTCTCTTAAAAAAATAAATTATTAATTTCTACATGGAAAAGTCTTACTGACACTGATAGCAACCACAGCTAGATGTGGTTAATTTCTGAGAAATAATTAATATTTTTAGTTAAACTGAATATATAAGGTAATCAAAACACTAATTCCATATATAATATAGTTTTTAACAAAACAATATAGACAAATAGCACATTACATATTTTCTGGTAAGAGATTCTAGGATATAAGGTGTTAAGTAGAGATACAATACTATTTGTTGGTGTCTTTCCTTATTAAGGAAAATATAGCCCCTCCAATAGCTATTTTTAGGCACATGAAACTTTAGATTTCACTTGTAAGCCATTGGAAAAAAAGTCAAGAATATAATAGACAATATTATAAAATATTTGATTTTTTTCTAAATACTAAATTTCAGCACCCCCCCTGAAGTTTAAAAAAAAAAAATCCAAATTCTATGGACATACATACATACAAAATATATTCTAATTAATTTGACTGGTAACCTGAAAAATACAGGTAAGAAAGCCTCTATATATGTTTATAAGTATTCTGATAATCTCTGCTCAAGAATTTTTAAAATTACATTGTGTCATGGTATTAGTCTTTTAAAAATATATTGTCTACTATCAACAGCAAGCTTATATTTTCCAGTAAAACATCCACAGCTCTTTCTGGAAAATGGGTAAAACTGAAAACAGCTGCAGACCTACTTTGGTCAATCACTTTATGTATAGAATGAATTATTTTTAATAGAATAAAGTTATATAAAATTATGTATTTACAAACAGCAAAAATAAATCATGATTAAAAATTATTATGATGTCTTTAAAGGCATTCTTTAAGAGGTAGGTGATAAAGGGGAAATAGATTTGTACTCTTCAAATACCTTATGAGCTTACATTCATTCATTTTTTCATTCCTTTTAGGCCTAGTGGACTTATAACAATTATCAAGACTTTCTTTGTCATATTCCAAGGTCTAAAAAGCAGATTCTGCCCATAATTTGCATCATTAAAGTAATTACAATTGAGTTTAGATTTTTCCACCAAAGGTATGCCTGTACTGGCTTGCTCATTTATTTTTCTAAACAGAATCATAACCATGTGCTAGCATTTTTTTAGGAAACACTGCTTGAATGCTGAGGGTCTCTGTGACAGCAGACATCCTTTTGCTAATTTTTTGTGTCCATCCTGGCATTGCACAGTCCTGGTGTGCCACCCTGTGTCACATGTTCTAGAACAGGAAAGCCATGGGCCCGTAACCCACTGTAGCTGTGAGGTCTGTGATCCCATTTTATTGCTTCCATTATGACTGACTGAGTTTGATTTGGATGTTGACTTTTTGGGAATGAAGAAGCTATAGCGGACATCTACTGTTTTGCTCGGGTCTGTTGCCAGAATCTGAACTATAAGAATCTCTTTTGTAGCTGAATATCCCATCCCATGCAAGAAGTCATCCTTGTGGCTCCAACCACTGTAGTTCATGACAGTCCCATTGATGTCAATAATAGTCTCTGATGTGGATATCATATACTTTCCATTGATCAAGTACTCACCATTTTTCTTTTTCAGGGCTAAGTAGGCAGTGAATCTGTTCTGGTCTTTTGCCTTGAATTGCCGAACTTTGATGTGGGTGGCACCTTCAGGTATTCTCACTACATCTGTGTAACCCTTACTAAGAGACAAAGAGACAGAGACAGAGACAGAGAAGGAGAGACAGAGATGGAGGCAGAAAGAAAGAGACAAAGGAAAAGAGAAAGAAACAGAATAGGTAAGTAACTGATGGAACAAATGGATGTTTTTAAAAGTCTCATATTAACTTGGTATTATATTTCAATTTTGACATGAGTTACAGGATAGGACCATTTAGTCTAACCTTTTCATTATATAGAAGAGGAAACTGAGAGGTTCAACGGCTCAAAAATTCATCTAAGATTACCAAGTAACAGGGTTAGGATTTGAATGTAGGATACTGTGAACCCCAGCACAACAGCACTGTTTCCATCACATTCAAAAATAGTTTTCTTTAAAGTAAATTGCTATAAAACAAGAAGGGATAAGGACTGATATTTCAATGGTTTACAAGCCCATCTGTGAAGAATTCCCTTTACCAGTGCAGATTGACACCTTTCCTGAAACAACATAGTCTTAGACTTAGAAAGTCTAAGTCACCTTATGTAGGGTCACATAGTCAACTTGAACCCACATTTGGTTTTTGAGACCTATCCACTAAAGCATGATATCTTTCTATAAAGTAATAAACTGTTTCTTTTAAATTTCCTAATTTCAATAAAATATTAGTTAGAATGTACTCTATTATTACAATAACTCTTGTTTATGGAAAAATCATTCAATTTTACTCAATATGGTATATCTGTCATCCAAGGTTCTTAAATACCATGTCAATATAAAAATTCTGTCAGGTCCCATAAACCTGGGATGGCTTTGAATACAGCTCTTGTGACAGAATGAGATAGAGAATTAGTCTAGCTAAAATGAGGATTAATTTAGCTAAGACTAGAGTGTCTTATTACCAGAAAGATGGCCAGGAAATAATGATCTTTTTTCTACAGCAATTTATGAAACCATCTGTTGAAAGAATAGATAGACTGATAAAATCACAAATACTTTGAAGTATGAAAGAACATGGCAATCTGTGAAAATGCCATATATTTAGTTCCCACTTTTCCTTATGAAACCTAAAGAACCTAAACAGATTCATCCTTACAATTTCATGGGCAATTTCTGGAAGGTAAATAGAGATGAATGTTCCATTTTATAGCTGAATAAACAAAAATATAAGTGGATGAAATGTCTTTCTCCAAATCACAACTACAAAAAGATGAGAACATTCCAGAACTTACCCTAACTTCCAGTCCTTCACTTTGTCACTGTACAATACTATCAATGTAACAGGGATGGCATATGGTGTTGGTAATGGTAAAATGTAATAACTTACTCATTATTTTACTATAAAGCTGTCAAAACAGCAATAGTTTAGATAAAGTAATTTTCTGTGTCTCATTTTTACTTTTATTGTATTTTCTTAGCTACAATTCCTTTCTTAAGGTCCATCATAATGGAATAGGAGTGAGATTATAGAAGAAAGAATAATGGACTTAGGTTCAGAAAACCTGAGTTTAAATCTTTTCTCTAACAGTACCTAGCTATATGACTATGGCCAAGTCATTTGATTTCTCTGTCTCCATACAGTAGGAATAATAAAACTTGTACTAAGTACATTGCATGGTTTTGTGAAGATGTATGTATATATTTAGTATAAATTTTAAAGCTCTATAGAAATGTAAGGAGAGACTTTCTGATAAAATGGTATTTTTGTAAATCCTAATACTCCTACCCTGAGTAAAATCTCTGAGGGAAGGGATCGTCTCATTTTAAGAGTTCTTGTCCTCAGTGCCTAGCACATTGACAGATTTTTCAGACTCATAATCCAGTGTTTATTTCACTGAGTTATAGCCAAATATGGATAAAAATTAAGTTTGTTTCCAGTCAGTTTTCTTCCTTCTACTTCACTGACTAATATGGAAAAGACTCTAAATTCACAAAGGTTAAGTCCCCAAGACCAAGCTTTGGCTCTATCATGCTGGACAAGCTTCAAGTATGGTCCTAGAAAAAGATCCAACTGCCTTATGACCAACATTAACTAAGAATGGAAAGGATCATCATGTAGGTGGTAAATTATTCATTTATGGTAATCCAAGAAATCAAAAACAAGCAAACAGGACAAATACCCCTAAGTCTTGTGAGGATTTTTTTTTCCACTTCCACAATAATGATGATTTGGAAACAGAAAACAGGATGAAGGGTAATTAGCAATATCTGAGCTATCAAGTATTAACTGCAAAGTGACTATGAGAAGAATCTACTCACATCAATACTGATATTACTGTGATAAATGAAAAGAAAAAAAATACAAAACAAAAAAGAAACTATATCCAGTGGAGGGAAGATTCATGGGTCCCCCTGGAAAAGTCCAAGGATACAGCCATAGATGCCATACCATGTTTTGCTGCCTTTTCCATGATGGCGATCCACTTAAAAAAAAAAAGGAAGACAATCTTCTGATACTCAAACTGGCCAAGGTCAAAGCAAAGGTTGAAAGGAACAAGTGGGGATGTATGTTTAGACCTTCTAACACCTGGGTCAAAGCCCCTAAAAAGAACTGAGAACTGAAAGAGTTCTAACCTGATCTATTCAAATGCTTAAAAATAAGAAATAAAAATTTTTTATTTTATTTTGATTTTTTGCTTTTTGAAGGGGTAAAGCAGGGTAATTGGGGTTAAATGACTTGCCCAAAGTCACACAGCTAGTAAATATTAAGTGTCTTGAAGCTGAATTTGAACTTATGTTCTCCTGACTCCAGGACTGGTGCTCTATTCACTGTGCCTCCTAGCTGCCCCAAGAAATGAAAATTTAACCAATATGCATCAGTCACTACAATAAGGAGATAGCCCTACCATTTCTAATATATTGGTGTAGTCCAATATAAGTAATTAATATCTCTCCAAGTATTTGTCTTTATTTTTGTAAAGAGTTGTATTCAAATATTTCTAGTGTATCTCTTGGTAGACAGGCTCAAATATTTTACACATTCAGTTGTTATTCTGAATGGAATTTGCTTTTTAATTCTTGCTGAGTTTGTTGCAATATAAAGAAAGGCTAATAATTTATGAGGATTTGTTTTATATCCTGCAATTTTGCTGAAGTTATTGTTTCAGTTTATGTTTTGAATGAATCTCTAGGGTTCTACAAATAAACCACTGTATCATCTGCAAAAGTGATATTTCTTCTCTGCCTATGCTCATTTTTTCCTCTCTCTCTCTCTCTCTCTCTCTCTGTCTCTCTATTTTCTTGAAACTAAGAAACCAACAAAACTTCACATAGTTCCTGAGTATGTATGTTCATTAATTTCCACCATGACTGCTGGAGACAGTTGGATTCAGATGAGATACACGTCTCTTTCCCCCCCATTAGCTTTTAAAGCACTTCATTATTTAGCCATTTCCATACCTATTTGACTTTCTGGGTTTCTCCAGTCTCCTGTGTTTGCATTTCAAAGTGTCTGATTAAGTCTGGTCTTTTCATCATGAAAGCTTAAGAGTCCTCTATCCATTAAAAGGGACAATTTCCTATTTCACAATTTTACTATACAAACAATGCATTCTAATAGGCATATGCCCACTGAAAAGTGATTTGCCTGCGTCTGATGAAAGAATCTGGTTGGGAGAGAACAAGAGATCAGGGGCTCTAGAGTTAGAAATTGTTCCATTTTTATGTCTGGAGAGATAGTTCATTTCCATACCACTAGATCCAATAAACTGAACATCAGCATCCATTCCCTATAAAGAACACTGTGAGCTTGAAATGATGGAAGGGGGAAAGAGACTAAAAGTTTTCAGACTGGGTGCTTTTTGGCAGGTAGTGGAAAAACCTTTGTACAAAGCCAACATAGGTATGCTGCACTTAGTGGCCTAATAGACATCACCGTATAGACAAATTATGTATTTTATTCTCTTGCTGATTAAGAGAGTGATTGACTACTTTTCTCTAGGCTTGCAGAAAATAATACAGGAGCCAGTGGAGAGTGCTGATGCTATTATAGCACCTCCAGTGTAACCTGGCAAACCATCTCTGCATGACTGTTATACGTATGAACTAAGAGGCAATAGGGGTGTGTGTGTAAAAGATGCAAGCAGGTTGCAATAGAGTTTTGATTTCATTTAACAAACATTTGTTAGAGCTTATTATACACAAAGAGTTTGGGGAAAGGCTTACAACCCAGTTTGACTAGATTGCAAATTTTATGAAGGAGAATGTTATAACACAAGGCTAAAAAGCATGTTGGAGTCATTTAATGGAAGGTTTTAAATGCCAGACTAAGGAGTTTATATTTTATCTTGTATGAAGTTGGAAGCTACTTTCTTTTTCTGAGAAGAAGTGTGACTTTATCTTATGAAGATTATGTTGGCATCTGTGTGCAACATGGATTTGGCATACTAACTTGGTTCAAGTGGGGTAAAGTGGCACTAAAAAATCTATTTTATGTAAAACTTTACCTTAAATGGAGATTTCTTCAAAACATTTTTAGGAATTTGACATGAGAGCTCTAGCCTTGAACATGTGCAGAAGGATTTAGTGACTTATTAAAAATGTTTTATGTAAAGTTGGTAACTTTGCTTCCTGCATACAACAAAACAAGCAACGGAGAAATGAACGCTAGCAATTCTTATGTAATCATGATTTTGAAGTGCTAACACATGGGCGACATTGTTTTGTAAGGTCACATTTTAAAATGAAGTATCAAAAGTACCACCATTGTGTACAATAAGTCACTCACATCATGTGTTGTGTCAAATCGCATAACTGGGGATTCCATTGTTCAAAATCTCAAATTGAGTATTTTGGGGACATTTGAAATACTGCATATGGAAAAGAGCTGTAGATATAATACTTCCCCATGTACCAGTAAAGGCAGGGAAGCTATCCTATAATTTTAAGGTCATACTATAACCTCCTTAATGCTATCTATGATGTAAGATGACTGACAATCCCTTAAACGTAAGGGATGTCATTAAGAAAATATACAAAAAGAGTGCTGTGCTGGTACCTATAAAACAAAAAAATTATCTAGAAGAAACACGTTAGCATACTGAGTTTGGGATGTATGAGAACTGCATAAGAAAAGAAAGTAACAGGTTATGATCAGTAGCAATTGAGGAAATGCCCACATTGATGACAATGCAGGTCCATTAAAATATCAGTTTTGCTGTTAACTCTCATTATAAATCGATAAATATTTTGATCAAAAATGTAAAATAAAACACATCTCTAAAAAGATTGAGTTGAACATTTTTATCAAGGAAGTGCCTTGCACTATTCCGTTGTAATATAGAACAATATTGAACCATAGAATGTTAGGACCGGAAGGGACTTGTTAGAGATCATTTAGTGCAATATGCTCATTTTAAAGATATGAGATAATTGGTGTCATATAATTTATATGACCTGTAAGTTATTATTACTACTGAGCATTTGAAAGACTTTCCCAACTTAAGAATCTACTTAGTTCTTGATAACTCTTTCATTGGTACCCTCAAGGCCAGAGGGCATCCCTCATAGCTTGACGATGGTGTGGCTCCACATCCACAGCTCCCACAGCTTTTCGTCTTCATATTTACAATTTGCTATCAGAGGAACACCATACATTGTGTTCTAACAGATTCGTGCTTCTTTACTCACAAGAACATGTAAAATATGTTACTATATCCATTTGGAAATCTAAAATTTGGAATAGCAAGCATAATTATAATAAGGGATACCTGTATCATAACATTACCTTTTTTTAGTAAATGTTCCCATCACCTTTGTACAGCTGGAATTATTTCCTCCACATACACCACACTTATCATATTGGAGCTTTGAACCAATAATGTTGTCACAACCAGTTCTTACACACTTCCCTTGAACACAGATTGAATTACTGTATGGTCTACATTCAGTTCCATCCTTCACCTAGGTAATTAAGAAAAAATTAACTTAGAATTTCAATAACTTGGTTCATGTGGTGTACCTATAATTTCCACTTTGTAATTTTAAAAAGTTTACTTAGAAGGATGGTGCACCATCAAAGCATGTAGTTCTCAAAGCAATGAACTGAAGGGTCATTGGCATTTTGTTGGGTGATTTCAGGCAAATCTTTAGTTTTACAAATCTAGAAATCTTATTTATAAAGTGATCCAAAGTCAATTCCCTTTCTGTATATGTAACCCTTTCCAAAACTAATATTTTCTCTTTCCTTGTGGTCACTGTGAAACCTGTTTCAACTAGTGGTGAAAAGTATCATTTAGCAGCTAGATAGTGTATAGGGGGGCACATTAGCTAAGAATGTGCTAGCAAATGTTTAATAACTGACTGTAACATGTTTGAACTGGCTCTGGCATACCTCTGGTGCCACTAGGAAAGCTGAGATATTAGTGTATTGTTATTATTAATTTAAAAATGATAATCTCAAAGTTAAAACTACTATCTCAATTTAGAAGGATGTAGCTGTTTTCTGCTGAATGGTCCTAAATCTCAAAGGAGAGGAAAAGATAGAGATATTCTTGGTCAGTCTGAGGAAGTAACTCAAAAGACAGAATAATTATGATCTGACCAATAGACTCAGGAAAATTTGCTTTGGGACACATTGGCAAGGTTCATTAACCATTTTCATTTGATAATGTCCATTTATTGCATTTTTTCTTTGATTCATGAACTCCAGAAACAGTGGTTTTATATGTGTGTATATGTATATGTATATGTGTATGTGTACATGTACGTGTACATATACGTATACGTATACGTATACGTATACGTATACGTATATGTATATGTATATGTATATGTATATGTATATGTATATGTATATATGGGTGCAAAGAGGGAGAAAGCTACACAGAGAGAATTTAAAAATTCAATTTAAAATTGGAGAACATTTGAGAGGGGTGAATGAATTTAAGTTCCCTTAGGTTGTTTAGCATTTAGAAAAGAAAAACCTTTGATGCAGACGTTCATACGTATCCCATGTAGTATTTATTTGTTTAGTCGTTGTTTTGGTTTGTCCCTGTAAAGATATATTCCCACTCTTAGGGCAAAAACTCCTTCCTTCTAGATCAGAAACTCCTCTAAAACTTAGAGTTTAGAACTTAGTTGCCTAAGGGGTGTGGAGGCAGCATTTGCTTATAGGCAGATTAATGAAATTTTCCTCTCTCCTCAGTACAAAGAGGTTGAGGACTATTTGGTCTATATGTGGTCACTGCATGAGACATTTCTGCTTAGCTGACTTTATCTGTTATAAGAGAGGATTCAATTCCAAAGGATCTTTTTCTCTAGAAATGATTGTAGTATAAAGACAAAAGACAGCCTGGAGGATGAGAGGCTAGGTGACTTGCTCACTGTCCACAGCTAATATAATATTAGAAATAGGGATTCAACTTAGGCACAACAAATTTATCTATTTTATAATTTTGAAAATTGTAAATTTTAATCTGTAAAAAAATCTAAACCATAAAAATAATATTACATTGCTATGAAGTTTAACCAAGTTTTCCTAATAATGAAAAATAGGTATATGTTTACTGTCATACTTATGAGGGATTTAGGACCTTTTGTAGTAGTTGTGTTGCAGTGGGTGTATAGTTATAGCAATACATCAAAGATCCATAGTATATTTGTGTAGGAATGCCTCTACCAAGCACAGATTACAATCTATCATTTAGTGGATACATGTTAGAATTGCTTATGGTTCATAGAGATTGACATATGCCCATGTATTTTTAGCTAGTAAACATTAGAATTGTGGTCAGAATACAGTTCTTCACGAGTGTATATCTATTACTCTTAAAAACCAGAAAAATCTGCTTCTTAAGGGAAAGAGACAGAGATAAAAGACAGAATTAGAGGTAAAGCTCTTAATCAAGAGCGCTGTCACAAACTCTCCTTGAATACAGATTGAATTACTGTATGGTCTGCATTTTACTCCATCCTTCATCTAGGTTATTGAGAATACATTAATTTAGAATTTCAAGAATAGTTGGTCAGGGGTGGGGGGGTGGGGGACAGAGTCAAGATGACACAGTAGAAACAGGACTTCCGTGGGGCTCTGGCTTCCACTTCCCCTAATTCATGTAAAAGGTAACTCTGAAGAAACTTTGGAGCTACAGAACCTACAAAATGACACAGAGAAGCTAACCTCCCACTGAGGACAGCCTGACAGGCCGGCAGCAAGCGGCCAGTGCAGCCCCCTCTGGGAGCCAAGCCCAGCCCAGCCCAGCTTGAGCCCAAGGTTTTAGCCCCAGGGCAGGTCTGACCTACCACCAACTGGTACAGGACCAGTTAAATAGGAAGGGATGATACTTAAAAGGTGAAATTAAGAAGTGAGAGAAGAATATAATGAGAGGAGATGGGGAGAGACAGAATGGGGTAAACTATCTCATATAAAAGAGGCAAGGGAAAATGGTTACAATGGAGGGGAAGAACAGGAAGGCAAAAAGGAATGGGTTAACCTTATTCTCATTGAATTTGGCTTAGGGAGCGAATGACATACACATTAAATAGGGTATCTCACCCTACAGGAGAGTAGGGGGGAAGGGGATGCAAGGGGGGATGATGGAAGGGAAGGCAGGTTGGGGGAGAGGGAAGCACCCACTTTTGAAAAGGGACAGGATCAAGATAGAGAATAGAACAAGTGGGAGGTGGGATAGGAGGGAGGGAAATATAGTCAGTCTTTTACAATATATCTACTATGGAAATGTTTTGCATAGCTACACATGTACAACCTATACTGAATTGCTTATCTTCCCAGTAAGGGTGGGTGACAGGGGAGGAAGGGAATGAATCTGGAATTCAAAGTTTTAAAATAAAATGTTTAAATACACACACACACACACACACACACACACATATATACTATTATTAATATTATTTTACATGTAACTGGGAAATAAGATATACAGGCACTGAGGCAAAGAGATACACCATGCCCTACTGGAAAGTTGAAAGGGGTATGGAAGAAGATATGGGAGGGAGCAGATTGGAGGAGGAGAGATCCAGTGGGATTGATATTTTGGGGTGGTGGGTAGGGGAAAAAGGGGAGAAAATTTGTAGCTCAAAATCTGGCAGAAATGAATGATGTAAACCAGAAGTTAATAAAGAATTTGATTTGAGAAAAAAAAAGAAGTTGGTCTTGTTCATTTGGTATACCTGTAACTTCTGT
This sequence comes from Gymnobelideus leadbeateri, assembly GCA_011680675.1. NCBI lineage: Eukaryota > Metazoa > Chordata > Mammalia > Diprotodontia > Petauridae > Gymnobelideus > Gymnobelideus leadbeateri. The sequence goes on along the minus strand of WOXC01001454.1, from coordinate 129,947 downwards.
TTTGTAATTTTAGTTTTCTTGGAAGGATACCTGAAAACAAACAGTGTAGTCAAAGTATATAGTTCCTAAAAACAATGAACTGAATTTTGGCATTGTGTTGGGAGAGTCAAGGCAAGGCTTTAGTTTAATAAAACTAGAAATCTTATTAGTAGTTCTAAAGTCCTCAATTCCCTTTTTGTATAGGTAACCCTTTTCTAAAATATAATTATTTTATTTATTATTTATTATAAGTTAATTTAAATAATTTATTATATACCCAATATTATATATTTGGCAAAAGGTAGTGAGGTAAAGGCAGAGATAACAACGAGCAAAGTTCTTTTATGTTATTAATTAAGAAAACTTTGGGGGAAATATACAATATATATTAACACTCAGTAATATATAAAGGAGAAAGACTGTTTTATGTTAATTATAATAAAAATCCTTGGAAAATAGGTATATGTATTTTCTTTATATATTCCTTAATAAATACATTTAGTTACCTAATAATCCTAAAGAGGTATTTTGTTTGGTGTTTGAAATATTTGCCTTCACAAAATTCAAGCAGCACCCAAACACTTTTTCTCTGTCATAGAGTTTGTATTGCTAAACAATTTAAACACAAATAATAATTAAATGCAATTACCTTTGGGGAAAATACCACATAGTAGCCTGTTCCTTTGGCTCGACAGGTCAGCTTGCATACATCTGCGGGCAGAACTCCTGCGTATTTGGGAACCCACTCCACAAATGTCTTGATCCCTTTTATATCTGACTGAAATCCATTTTTAGCTTCACATTGTTCCTGACGAAAGGCTTTAGCTAGAAAACAAGTATCTTCACATTCATATCTATATGTATATTTGATGTAAGTGCCAACATATTGGGAATTTCCTGTTAAGTCTTAGAACATTTGGAGATTTTCTTTTAAGGACAAGATGTAAATATCAACCATGATTTTTTCTTTTACTCCTCCCTAAATATTCATATACTTTGCTTAGAGCTAAGAATGAGGTTGTTTTCTCCCAGAACTTTGGTTGTCGTCATCATCATCCTCATCCTGTTGAATTTTATCATTACCAAATTATTTTTCTAAACTGCTCAATTATTTGACTGCTGTAGGAACTAGGAATGGCATTCTCTAAAAGTATACTCCCATTTCCACTACTTTGCTAATGTGATGTCATAAATATAAGTAATCTCCCTAGTGATACAGGTCACAGTATCCTGTGAAATTAATCCCTGTCTGCTAATGTCTACAACTATTAAAATGAGAAGAATACAAGACAAGTGTCATGGAACATACCATATGTTGGACACGCTGTGACACTGCAGGAGCGGTAGATGGCTCTCTTCCCAGTGCAGTATCGGCCATTGTTCCTAGGTGCTGGGTTATTACAGTGGCGAAAAGCAAACTGAACTCCTCCCCCACATGAACGGGAACATTGGCCCCAGGGACCCCAGGAACCCCAGTTGCCATGATTTGATGTCTGAAATGCAAAATAGAAGATGTTTCAAATGGAAATAAAAACCTTGCTACAATCTATAATAACCTTTGGGGAGACATTTGGCAATGACTGTTTAGATTTCAATTTTCATAGTAGTCATAGGATTTATGGCTGGGTGGGAACTTAAGGGTCATCTAGTAAACCCTATCTCATTCTACTGATAGGGAAACTGAGGCCAAGAGAGGGCTAGTCATATATTCAAGGTTACACTGGCAGTGAGCAACCAGGCCAGGATTCAAATAGGTTTTAGAAATTCAAATTTTGTTTTCTTTCTACCATACCACTTCACCATGTCGAACTATGAGATGTTGCAGAGACTGCAGAGTCCAGAATGGGTGTAGTGATTATACACAAAGAGTTAACTAAACAGTCAATTGATCCTTTCCTAGCACAGCAGGATCCAAATGGCTCAGATTATCTAAGTGCCCAGTAAAAGGAAGGCATTACCTCCTGGTACCTACAGAATATCCTTCTGCCTATGGGTTTTAATATAGTTTTTTTTAAACAGAGCAGGTTCAGAGCTGTCTTGTTACCTGCTATTACCTGGGTTGTTCCCCATTCTTTTACTATTATTGATTTTTTTTCTCTCAACAGATTTTCTATCTTATAACTGTAGGTAAAGCCTGATATTGATAATGAATATATTTCACAGCAGGGAAATTTAAAGAATCTAATAATTAGATCCAAAAACTGATTCATAGTAATAACTTTAGAATGTAAAGCATATTATTTAAATATATTATTTTATTTGATTCACATAATCTCTTAAAGTATGTTTATATACACATATGTGTAAACAGATATTCATATAAATGTCTATAACTGTATCTATATTATATCTATATCTAGATAATTGTTGTCTTCATTTCACAGATGAGACAACTGTCTCATAGATGCTAAGTTACCCACAGTCACACAATCAGAGTACATTGTCAGTGATGGGATTGGGTCCATGTCTCTCCTTGGTGCTAAGCTCAGTGTTCGCTCCATTATACTATCCTGCCTTTCCTTGTGAATCAGATATCCATTCATAACAGAATATTAGAGCTGAGTGGGACAATGAAGACAAAGAATACAGTATCTGTATTCTTGAAAATTAGTAATTTCATCAGTAGGAATGTCACCACCCCGGTAACAGATCAAAGCCCCTTCCTCTTTAGCATTTGCCCCGGTAGTCTCATGAGCCACTCCACACTTGGCCAGGCTGTTCTTTGAATGACTGCTGGATGTCAAATGTTGACAGGATGTTCTTACAGAATTCTAGCTCAGTTAAGAAGTCTTATACTCTCATAATTTATGTATGGGATATAGCATAAGATCAGGACTTTCGTGGAGCATCAAAAATGCAGACAAAAGCATGAAGGCTTTTAGAAACGAATAAAGACCCCATGTAACAATTGAGGTTTTCTTTTGCCCTATAACAAAGTCTGGATGTGCTCCAAATTCCTTGGTTGATGAGTTTTGTGGAACACTTGTAATGACTATAGAAACAACCCAGGGTGTTTCTATATACTGTTAGGAAGGGCATATATGGAGGTTGTGTGACTGCCTCATAAAATAAAACAAAAAACAGAATGTGATGATCCCAACCTGCTGTGCTGAGGATCTGAGAAGGACTAGAAGTGAGAAAGAGAACATTTTACTCCATCCCTACAACTGAGAGTAGCAAGTGTTGGCTTGAAATTAGGAGCTTTAGAAGCCTTAACTGATACCTATACAAGTCTGCTTAAGCTTATGGACTCCTTCTAAGTATCTTTCGTGGCCTACATTCATAATGGAAACAAATGCTTTTACTTAGAGGTTAGTGAAAATAAAGACAAATGTTTTTTCCCATCCAAGTTCACACAGCCATTGAATCTATTTCTGGACCCTCAAGGGCTTCATGAGCCACAGGTTAAATACAAGCCTCTGCCCTAGACTATGTGGTAAGGACAAATGACTATTTGGAAAAAAATAAACAAGAGCACCCACACTAGTGCTACCATGATTTGCAGAGTGGTGTAAACTTTTAAGAAAGGAGAGCCCTAGATTTGAGTCCTGGTCCTGTCAGACTATATCATCTGTGTGACCCTGGACATGTCACCTCTCTCTTCTGGGCCTCTGTTTTCTTAATCCATAAAATGTAGGGGGCTGGAATAGATGGTCCCCTTCTAGCTTTAACATTCTGTGATTCTGGTCTCTTAGTGGCAGCTCCAATATAATATGCTCAAGTGAATTTAGTTCTTTTCTGGATCTGGCTTTTAATCTGCCATTTAATCTGCCAACCAGAGCAAGCCATTTGACTTTTCAAGAGCTCAATCAATTTCTTTATTTTAAAAATCAGGGAGTTGGACTTTAAGATATTTACATCCTCTTCCAATTCTAAAATTCTTTGAAATCTTAATAACAGCAGAATGTTGAAGTATACACAACACAGGTTTCCGTGTAGTACTAGGTGTCTACCCCATTTTCCCAGCAGTTGATTTCATTCAACAAGCATTTCCTAAGCTTCTCCTATGCACACGACATTATACTAGGCATTATGCATATAAATCAATGACCACTTTGGTTAAAATGAGCACTTGGAGACAGAATACAAATTTCCAAGTTGAAAACACTTCCTTCATTGAAATATCTTTGAAGATTTGACTTTCTGGAGGGTGTACAATATAGAAATAATGTACCAAATAATATTTTTTCTTGGTTTTGTCGACGCACTTGCCCTGAAGGCAAATCCTTCCTTTCCCACATGGCGTCCCCTCCACAGCTGGCAGCTTCTTGGTCAGACACACCATTTGACCCTGCCGAACAACTGCACACCACAGGCGAACACAGACATCCATGCCAGGACACACTGTGTACTCAGGCCCAAATGCCAGCTTGCATTGATGGAGAGCATCATACGTCTGTCCTGGGAGCTCTTCAGGGCCCAGGATCTGCTTTCTTGGTATGTCCAGCAAACAGTTACCTGAAGGGATAATCCAGGTTTTGTTATTACTTTGTTTCTAGGCTTTAAACTAAGTTAAATGATGACCTCAAAAATAAATACATAGGCAACAGCTGAACTGAAGTATTACTATGTACCAGTTGCTACATTTTGTACCTTGAAGGAGAAGCAGCCTAGAGAAAAATGGCTAAGGGGTGTGGCTTCTCTGAGCATGCTCTTGTATCCTGGACTGCATCAAAAAGTCATTTAGTTTCTCTGGGTCTGAGCAGCTGGTGGTGCAGTGCAGCTGGTGCATCACCAGCCCTGGAGACAGAAGGACCTGAGTTCAAATGTGACCTCAGATATTTAACACACTTACTAGCTGTGTGACCTTGGGCAAGTCACTTAATCCCAATTTCCTTGCCTTCTTCCCTCCAAAAAAAAAGTTTCTCTGGGTCTCTGTTTCCTTACTTATAAAAGAAAGGAATTGGAGAAGATATCTGAAGTCCCCCTCTAGGTCTAAGCTTCTATATATCTTTATTCAGGAGTATATGGATTTTAATAGGATACTTACATAAAAAATCTTCAAGATTCAAAGGAATGAGAGAAGAGTCAATATTTGGGGGCAAAGGTAGGCATCAACTTGGAGCCATCAAACTGAATGGACACTGGGTACTGTCTGCTCATAAGCCTGACCTTGTTTACTCTTTCTCTTATTTCAATATCCTTTGGATTCAGCTTTTATAGGAATTTGTACCTGTTACACATTATTGCTAAAATAGCCAGATTGTAATCTTGGATATGTGACTGCTTAGTTACTTTAGCTAAATCTCAGCTTTAGTTTCCCCACCTTTATAATAATGACTATTTTTACGTTCCTGAAATATTTTGAAGATAAAATAAATGTTAAATATTCAGAAGAAAGATAAATTCATCATTCATATGGTAGATTACAACCAACCAATTAGTAATGTGTTAGTCAACAATTATTAATAAAATTGACAAGGTTATCATGTATTAATAATAAATTAGTAATAAAAATGACTAATAATCCATTTTAAAATGACACAATTCTAAGACTGTAAAGGACCTGAGAACTTATCTACTCCAACTCCCTAATCAGTGAATGAATCCCTTCTACAGGATCCCTGACACTTGGTCATCAGATCTCTATTTAGATTTGTCCTTTGACAGGGAACTCACTACATTACTGAGTTTCATACCTATGACAAGTCAAATAGGTTAAAAATTTTAATTTTCATGTTTAAACACAGAAACATTCAGGAATTGTTCATGTGTTGCTGAGGGAGGAGGTGAACATCCTAGGCTTCCTGGGACAGCCATTCCATTGAATTTCTTGCATCTACCCCAGCATCCTCCACACTGGGAGTATATCTCCCCCACCTCCACCTTCCAGCTACAAAGACCAAATCCCTAGATATTATAACACACCTGAACTTATTCCTCAATAATTAATATACTCCCACTCCATTAAATCCTTCCCATCCTATTACTCAAACCTTGTTGTCCATTCCCCATTGATAACCCCCTTATTCTCATACCCCTCTATCTAACCCCTCTAATATTTCACTCTAAAGCTACCCACCCCTTTCACTGTGTTCTCTGGAATGTCTGTTCCATAGTTTTCTTTCTTACTCCTTCCGTTTTCTTATACTCAGTGAGACCGGGTTCCTTCTTGACGACACAGCTTCCCTGACCACCCTTTCTAGCACTGGTTGAAGTTTCACTCACGTCCCCTGACAAGTCACTGCTCAGAGTAGGGGAGCTGGAATACTCTTTGCTCCCTTCCAGGTTCTCTTATCATCATCATTTCCCCTTCTTTGGGGTTATTCAATCACCCAACTAGGATTCTGGTAGCAGTTATTTACCAACTTCCATGAAATTCCTTTGTTCTTTAATGAGTCTAGGGCCTGGCTCAGTCTTCTTCTCTCCATGTATGTACTAGGGAACTTCGATACTGATATTCTCTCAAATACCCTAACCTCCCAGTTCCTCAATTTCACATTTTCCTCCACCTACCTCAGCTACTCACAGAAATGTCATACCATCACCTAACAAGTATTTCACTTACCAGGTTTATGAACCCTGAAATTACTTTATCTGTTCATAATCTGTTACCCTTTCATTACTCCTTCTGCTTTGCACCCTCTAAGCCTATTTTGTCTTCACTGTAACCTCTGACCTAGCCACCCTCAGTTCTTCACTAGACTTTCATCCCTCTGCTGCCTATATTTTTCTCCTTTCCCCATACTGACCCTGATTCTGTCCCTGTCTCACCATCTACTGCTTAAACTCCTATCCACATGCTGCTGAATGAAAGAAAAATTAAAACAAAAAACTACGTAGGCTGGCTCCACTACAACTTTGTTCTATATTATCAACTATGTCTTCACCTCAACAATCTTTTTACACCTCCTTCATCAACTCACTATCCCACTCATCAGAAGCTTTTCCAAATCTTTTTACCCCTCCTCAAATCTCCCATGGCTCACCTCTATCACCCTCTCAGGTAAGAACTTCACCTCATATCTGACTGAGAAATAAATGAGGTTGTTTATTAAGAGTTCCTTTTTCTCCTCTCCTCATCTCACATCACTCAGACTCCTTTTGACCATGGTCTCTTTCACCCCCTTCTCTCAGGAAGAGGTGGAGATTCTCCTGGGTGTGGCAAACACCTCTACACACATGAGTAATACCATTCCATCGCATCTCTGTCAGACTGATTCCTTTTGAGACAGATGATTTTAATCAGATCCTTATTTTTTTTTCTTATTTTACTCCAATCAGCATTAATTATTTTGGTGTTATTCCATATGGGTGATGATTATAGTGATATACTTATCTGTTAACATACATTTAGTCTAGTCAACCAACATTAGTATATGAATTACCTCTGTTAACTCATATTTTACATATATTTAGGGATAATTAGATAAGATATGTTCTTTCTATAAGTTCACTTTAAACTACAAGGTAGAAGTACACTTGTAAAATTCACTTGCCTAACCACAAGAATGCTAAGAAGGGGACCTCCACCCTGTGGCCTGTAGGAGCAACGCCAATGTGGGTGAAAAGACAGTACAACTCCATGCCTCTACCTTCTTTTGCTTAATTATCATAACTATGTCCAGGGTGGGATGTCTTGTCATGATAATGAAAGTTCCCCAACTTATTTTTGTACCCTCTCTTGCCCAACATGAGGAAGGGCCCATCTTATGACCACTTAGTCAGTGGAGATGATCCTTGCCTTGCCCATTCTGTGACTACTCATGCTGATACATCATTTCTGGCCCTCATGGAGGGTCAGTGAGACTGTATTTTACTTTGCCTCTTCTGTGTGTCTGGGTATCAAATACTATAAAAATAAGGCTCTGGGGACAGGGGGCATCTCAGATCATGAGGAAGATATGAGCTTCTATTCATTAAAGGGGGCCAGGTCCCTTTAATAAATGGTTAGTGGCTCAGAGATCTTCATCAATTTCTTTTCTTGTAAGACTGGGTGTTTTTGGACCCCATACACGAACATCTTTTCCATTTCATTTACTTTTATTATTTCCCTACTAGAGGATTCTCTACTATCTACATTTGCTAACATATCTCTCCTATCCTAAAAAAGCCTTCATTTGATCTGTTAATTCCTGCCACCTGTCATCTTATAGCTCTCCTCCATTTCCCAGATAAATTTCTTGATGAAGCCATCTACAATTGGAGCCTTCAGTCCCTTTCCTTTTACCCCTTCCCAACTCTCAAGTCTGACTTTCAATCTCATCAGTCAACTGAAACAACCCTCTCTCAAGTCAGCAGTGATTTCTTAATTGCCAAATCTAATGATACTTCTTAATTTTCATCCTTCTTAAACTCTCTGCACCCTCTAATACTATCAAAGACTTTCCTGGCTGAAAAAAAAGAGAAGGCGATTGAGATTCCCAATTTCCTTTCTTCTTACTCTCTTCCTAACTCTCCAAAGTCGGGCTTTTGACCTCATCCCTCAGTTGAAACCACTCTCTCCAGTTACTAATGATCTCTTGATCACCTGATTTAATGGTCTCATCTCAGAGATTCTCAACCTTCTTAACACTGCCAACCACCCTTTTCTTCTTGATACTCTTATACCTCTAAGTTTTTGTGATACTGCTCTCTCCTGTTTTTCCTACCTGTCTGACTCTTCCTTTTGCTGGATCTTCATCCATATCATACCCGTTAACTGGGGGTATCAACTAAGATTCTGTCCTGGCAATGGGGTATAGAAATCCATCTTGCCCTATAAGAAAGCAATATATAAGGGATATGAGAGGGCAGGTTGGGGGAAGGGGTAATCAGTATGCTTGCCATCTTGGGGTAGGGAGTAGGGGGAGACGGGAAGAAAATGTATAATTCAAAATCTTTGGGAAATGAATGTTGAAAACTCAAAATAAATTTAAAGTAAAACCAAAGAAAAAATGATTCTGTCCTGGGCTCTTTTCTTCTTATATCAATTACTGAGCTCATCAACTTCCATAGTGTCTGCTCTCATCTCTAAGCAGATGATTCTCAGATTTGTTTTTTTCAATCCTAACATCTTTCCTGATCTCCTTTCTCAAATCTCTAGTTCCTTAGTGAATATTTCCAACTTTATATGACATATTAAATTCAACATGTCCAAAATAGAACTTTTTATTTTTCCCCCTTTATCCTATCAGAATGCAACCTACCACCCTTCCCAGTCACCCAGGCTTGCAAACAATCTAGGCGTCATCCTTGACACCTCACTCTGAACCCCAGCCCCCATATTTAATCAGTTGCCAAGTCCTGTTGTTTCTAACTTCACAACATCTTTTGTTTACTCCCCCTTCTTTCTTCTGTCACCTCCACCGCCTTGGTGGAGGCTTTTATCACCTCTTTCCAGGACTACTGCAACAGCCTGATGCTTTATCTCCCTACCTCAAGTCTTTCTCCACTCCAGTCCATTCTCTACTCAGCTGTCAAACTGATTCAATCAACCCCAATGGTTCCTTTTTTCTCTCCAGGGCCAAATATAAAACCCACTGCTTGGCTTTCAAAGCTCTCCATAACCTAGCCCCTTCCTACATTTCTTTCTTTTCTTTTTTTTTTTTTTTTTTATGCGTGGGTGCTCATTTTCTGAGGCCGGATCTGATCTCGGGTCATCCCAACTCTGAGGCCGGCGCTCTTACTCAATGTGCCACCTAGTCGCCCCTTTAGGGCAATTGGGGTTAAGTAACTTGCCCAAGGTTACACGGCTAGGTTTTTGATGAAGTGTCGGAGGCCGGCTCCGAACTCAGGTCCTTCTGATTCCAGGGCCGGCGCTCTACTCACTGCGCCACCTCTTCCTACATTTCCAATATTCTCATTCCTGACATTTCTCCCCACCATCCACTTCCAAAATACTCTGCTATCCAGTTACATTGGCCTCCTTGTTATTCCTCAAAGAGCTCCAATATCTTGACTCTATACATTTGTACTAATTGTTCCCCATCATGGAATTATCTCCCTCCTCATTTCTTCCACCCCTTCCCTGACTTTCTTCAGGTCTCAGCTAAATTCCCACCACCTACAAGATCTTCACATCTTTACAAATCCCTCTTAATGCTAATAACTTCCTTCTGCTGATTATCTATATTTATCCTGTCTATATCTTGTTTGTACAACATTAATTACATGTTGTCTCCCATTATATTTTGAGCTCTTTGAGAGCAGAGGATTTTTTAAAATTGTATTTTGGGTTTTATTTATTTATTTTTGCCTTTCTTCTTCCTCAAGTGCTAAATATAGTCCATAACACACAGTAAGTACTTAATAGGTGTTTTTTGACTTGGGTTGATTTGAAATGTTTTAACTTTATTCAAGTTTCTTCAAATAACATACCCATGTATTTATCAAACTATAATTATAGCATTATATAAAATTGGATAAAGGGAGTACAGTTATTTTTTTATGTACTGAGCCAAAGTGTTTGAAGTAGTAAAGGTTCTTAAGAAATACTAGGGAAAGCAATAAAAATGGATATGTAGAATAAAATTAAGGATTGGATTTTCCTCCAGTCCCTACTAACTCTCAAAAGAACTATCAAAGAGGAATCATATACAAAGTACTGAACAATTCTTAATTCATAGGACATGAAAGAGAGACATTTTGTTATCTAGAAGCCTTATGAGTTGACTCAACACCAGTTCCCACCCCCCCCCCCCAACTCCACACTCTCAAAAGGTACACACAAACCAACTTAGGGGCCACATGGTATCTCCACATGGTATAAAGACTTTGCTTGAATATTTCACTGGCACCTGCTTCCCACTCAGAAGGAAGATTATGATTCTTCCCAACTATGTGAGGAGAAAGTAAAATAAGTATGTTGCCTGATGTCTGGGGTAGCCCTTAGGACACAGATTCCCAAGGCTGAAGAGATTCTTCCAAGATCATCCTTATTATATTTCCCTAGCCTTACAAAACATAGCAGATGCTGATTCACTCCATCCAGAGAAAGAAAAAACTGCCAGAGGAAAACTGGGACAGGTGGCCAGCATGAATAGATACATCATGTCTAAAAGAAAGCAGACTGAAACATAGCTGGGGACAGTTCTCTCTGCACCTCTCCTCAGGCTACTTAGGGCAAGGATACTGGTTGGTATGCCATAAATCCTGCAACAGAGGAGAAGTTTGAGGAAATATTTTATTACAAACCTGGAGGTATATCCACCAAAAAGTAAGATATATGGAAATATAAAGAAAAATATAGAGACACCAAAAATTTCAAAAGGAAGAATATTCAATAAAAATCTAGATCATGAGTACTTAAATTAACAGAGAAGATGGGAAAATCAGGAGGAAAGATGAATACTAAGTCCAAAGATTATAAAGCTCACTTAAATATTACAAGATTAGCAAATAAAGAAAAATGAACCAATATTTCATGAAACAGAAAAATCTGAATGATTTTAACACCACTTGAAACAACAAAAAGAAATCCCAGAATTGTTTAAAAGAGAAATGAAATCTGTAAGAGAAGAAATTAGGAATGAGCAAATGTTTAAAGAATTTATAAGCCTCAAAGCAGAAATAAAAGATTCAATTGGCAGATAAGGAAAACAAATTAATCTACTGTGGGGAGTTCACTGAAGCAAATGGGTAATTAATAATAGATTTGTAATACAAAAATAGTAAAGTGGAGGAAAATCTCACAAAAAGAGAAACAAAAGGCAATGATATTAAGGGAACAAATTATTTTAATACAAGCCAAACCCATTAACCTCAAGGACAGGATATGCAGAGACAACTTAAGAATCAGAGTTCTTCCAGAAAAAAAAAAGAGAAATTAAAAACTCTGAACATTATAATGCATAATACAAGATCTCTCAGAACCTCTGCATTAAAACAAAGCACCAATCGAAAGAATACATTAATTTCCTTTAAAAAGTATATATCCAACTACAAGACATACAGTAATTAAATTTAACAATTCCAATGAGAAATTGCAAATTCTACAAGTACCTAGGAGAAAGATTTCAATATGGAAAGGAAAGAAAATTCAAACAACGTGAGACTTCTAAACTCACTAAAAAATACAGAAGGGAGTGAAATAGTATTTTTGAAAATAAAGGAACTAACATGAAATCCAAAATGAGTAGAACCTAGACAACATTGTATAGAGTAACGGTAATATTAATTTAAGAACAACTTTGAGTAGCTAAGTAATTTTGACTATTATAATCACCCAAATTAACTACAAAGAACCTAGAAAGGAAGATCCAGAGAGAGAACTGATAAATAGAAGTATATATATATATATAATTATTTTACATATATACACATGCACATCTGTGTCTAATGGTAGCCATCTCTAGGACAGGTATGGTGAGGGAAGAAAAAAGGAAAAAAGAAAATTACATGATAATTTTATTATCTATTTAAAAGGAACAGAGTTGCACATCACAGATTCATATTTTCATGAGCAATCATCTTTTTCCTACTATGTTCTGGAAATACTTGTTTTATTTCATAAATTAAAAAAATTTAAGTGACATACACTATAAATCTGAGCCTATCTAGCAAAGAAATAAGATGGATATTCAACAAAAAAGAAACATTTCTGGGGGAAATAACAACTCAGCAACATATTTGAACAGAATAGACGATCTACAAATATGTTAAATATGGAAACAATCATCATGGAATAAATTACCCCAAATTTATAGTTTTTTTTAAAAGATAAAGCAAGAGAAAGAATGATTTACAGGGTAAATTTTTTTTTAAATCCAAAGTAGATAAAAAATCAGGTAAAAAAATACAAAAATAAAGTTGTTAAGTGGAATTTAAAGAAATTGAGAGGTGAAAGTACAGACTAAAATGGAAGCAACAGGGACTAAATCCCACCATCACTTCTGGTGGATCAATTTATCAGGTGGGATGGACTTACAGAATGGAAAGGGTACATAAATGAGAGAGAAGGTAGAGATGACAGTTGAACAGTGAAAACATGACAACTTCTATAGTCTCTCAACAAGAAGGGTGGCTATAGGAGAATAGGAGAGGTGGCACAAGGAGCAGTTGAACATGGTAGAATTAGAGGAAGAGTTTTTGACAGAGGGAGTCCCACTGAAGAATACTGCCATGGGGGAAGATGTGAATGCATGTCATGGGAGATGGAGATTTTTTTAATGGGGTTTAGAGAGGATGTTGTGCCTTCATGGATGATAACATGTCCTAGATGCAGCTGATACCTAAAAGGGTGGGAGGGACATATACTCAGAGATGAGACAGATGCCTTAGTCAATGGGACAGAGAATGATCACTGGGAGGACAGGGGGTAGAAGTGGATCATAAATGAAATCATAAACTACTCAAATTAAGAGAACAGCAAATAAAGATTTTAAATAATCCAATCTCAGAAAAGGAAACTGGATTAATTGTAAAGGAACTACCAAAGAAAAAATTTGGCGTCCAGGGAGATTTACAGGAGAATTCTATCAAACATTTAAACAGTCAATAGCCATATGATATTTTAAAAAAATATTCCTAAAAATTGGGAAAGAAAGCACTTTATTATATCCAGAAAGTTCATTCTGCCCCTGAGGCTTTCTCAGAAGTTCCCTCTGACCCTGGGCTTCTCACAGTGAAGTATACTCCTCCCCTGTGGCTCTTTCCTCTGAATAGTCAGTTCTTTCCAGACCCTCCCTTTTAAGGAAAATGTCCAGGCCAGTAATGTGACCATTACCCTTTAGGCTCCACTCCAGACTTTCCTGGATTTTTTTTCCTTTCCCACTCCTATTTTTCAGCTTCCTTTTATGTGCTGCCCTGCCCCATTAGAATGTAAACTCTTTAAGGGTAGAGACCTTCATCTTTTTTTCTACTTCTATTTGTATTATCAATGCTTAACATTGTGCCTATCACGTAACAAGTACTTAATAAATGCCTGCTGACAGACTAAAGAAAAAATATGTAGACCAAAATCTTTAATAAATGTTGAATCAAACTTTTAAATAAGATCATGTCAAACAGATTATAGTAATTTATAAAAAATGATGTGATCAAGTTGGATTTGTACCAGGAATGCAAGAATGATTCAATATTAGGAAAATAATTGACATAAGCATACTATTCAAAATGACATGATTACATTAATAGACGAAGAAAAGGCCATTGACAAAACACAACACTCCTTTATGCTAAAAATCCTACAGATTATAAGGATTTAAAAAAAATATGATAAAAAGTAGCTAACTAAAACCAAAAGCTAGCTTTGTGTGCATTAGGAAACGCTAGAAGCTTCTCAATAAATATAGACATAAAGCAATGATACTCCCTTGTCCCACTATTATTGTTTGATATAGCTCTTGAAATGTTAATGATAGCAATAAGAAAAGAGAAAGAAATTAAAAGCACATACACAGGCAAAAAAGACAAAATGAGGTAACATTTTCTGTTAACATGATGTTTTACTAAGAAAATCCTAAGAAATAAGCAAAGAAATTAGTTGATTCAATCAATTCAATCAATAATAAAGGTGTAGACTACAAAATAAATGGAGAAATCAATAGCATTTCTACATAGTAATAGCAAAATCCAGGAGACAATAATAGAAAAGGAAACTTAATAAAAATATTTAGGAGTAAATATATAGATTCAATTACAAAATATTCCTTAAAGAAAGTACAGCTTAAATAGTGGGAAGAAAATTCATTGCTCACATAGCTAAACCATGTCAGTATAATAAAAATAACAATAATGAAGTTACTTTAATTTTGTACTATTGCGAATACCTAATGGATGCTTTACAAAGTTATACAAAATCATGATAAAATTTATCTAGAGAAAAAGATGCAGAATATCAAGGAGAAAAATGAAAAAAAAATTAGGAAAAGGAAGTACTTCCAGACTTCAAGCTATATTATAAAACTGCAATTAGCAAAAACCTTTTATAAAAAAAAAAACTTGTTTTAAAAAAAAAATAGAAAATTAGGTCAACACAATTCATTAGACAAGGAAGAATCATATAATACTTGACCTCAATAATTCTACGTTTAATAAATTTAAAACAAAAAACCCCCCCAAAACTACCTAGGAAAGCAATTCCTATTTGACAAGAACTTCTGGGGAAACTGGAAAGGAGTTTGGCAGAAATTAGGTTTATATCATTATCTGATACCATGTCTCAGAGTAAATTCAAAATGGTTATGTGACATTAAAGAGCATACCATAAAAAAATAGAAGACTCTCAGATCACATACCTTTCCACAGCAATAAATGAGAAATGAATTCTAATCCAAACAAGAGATGGAGGCAAAATAAAAAATAATTTTAAGAACATGAAATTGAAACAAAAATTATTTTGAACAAAATTAATGTAACAAGATGGGAAAAATAAAATAAAAATAGAAAATAAGAAGGGAAAACATTTATTTCAAGTATTTCTGATAAGACTTTTTTCTATATACAATCTATAGGGGCAACAGAAAATATACATGACCAAAAGGCATTAATCTATGAGGTCATCAAAAGGAAATTTGCAAATTATTAACAGCTATATAAAAGAATATGCTAAGCCTAAATCACAAATAACAAGAGAAATATAAATCAAAGTAACCCTGAGGTTTCACATCACATTTGGCAAATTTGCAAATGTGACAAAAGATGGGAGTAATTAATGTTGTAGGGGTGCTGGAAAGACAGTCTCACTTATTCATTATTAGTAAAGTTGTGAATTGGTAGAAATATTCTGCAAAGCAATCTGGAATTATCTAAATAAAGTGACTAAAATGTCCATGCCTTTTGACCCAAAGATTGACTCCAACAAAGTCAATGACAAAAAAAGCCCCATATATACCAAATAATTATACTAGTAGTCTAATGGTAGAAGAAAAAAAGAAACCAGAAATAAAATGGATGCCCATTGATTGGGAATGGCTAGACAAATTATGGTACATGAATGTGAAGGAATAATATGATATGAGAAATGAAGAGCATGTTTAATTAAGAGAAGCAATAGAAGAGCCCTTTGCAATAAGATCAGTGGCAAAGCAACCAGGAAGACAAGAAAAAGAAATTGAAGAAATAAGCACAAGCAAGAAGAAAGAAAATTATTATTCTTTTTGGATGACTGCTTCCCTCATGAGTCAAGGTGTGGGGTGGGTGGTATGTGCTAACCATCCCTCTGGACTGGCGTCTCCTCTCACTTGCTGATCTCTTATATAGGTGGAATAGTTTTTCTTCTTAAGGCGCTCCCAAACCTGGAAACTCTTAAAGCACTAAAGACATGTGAGTGAAATGTTATAAGATCTAACTTAAAAAAAAAATCTAGCTTTCCTGGAAAGCAATTTCATATTGTGTTTTAAAAAAGAAGAGAAAAAAGAAAGAGAGGAGAATGGCTTTACCCTTTGACTGAGAGATTCTAATGTTAGGTATAAACACTAAAGATTTAAAGAAAATACCCACCAATATTCATAGCATCTTTCTATGTGGTATCTAAGAACAGAAAACAAAAGAGAGATTCACAAAAGGGGGCAGCTGAAAAGAGCATGGTGTATGAATGTAATGGAATTTTACTGTACCATTAGAAATGATGAATATGATGAACTCAGAGGAACATGGTATGGTAGGGCTAAGATTTACCACCATTTCCCTGATTCAACTTCCTTTCCCACACCGACAATATGGGAGGCAAAGGTTCCTCTTCCTTCCATAATCCTTAGGGATTATTTCTCTCTAAAAGAAGACAAAGCTGCCCTCAGGTACTGATTGTTTTTGGCTTCCTGATACAATTTCCTGGTTATAAAAGCATAAAAAGGCATAAAGACATAAAAAATCCCAGTCATTTTTGAAGACTGAGTTATCATGTCTTTCACCACAGCCTAACATGATGACCAGACTTGTTTCTGTTTGAAGATGGGAGATGGCAGACAGAGAGGAAGGGGGAGACAGGTCCAAAGAAGCTAAATGCCACTGTAATTCTTGTTGCATATCCTTGCTTTGTTAGAACGTCCTTTTGTCCCATCATCAAACCTAAATTAAAAGAGTGCTGACATTAGAGTTACCTCTGACAGAAGGATGGTTCATACAAACTTTGTAGAGAGAAATAAGAAGAACCAAGAAAACAATATACAAAATACATAAATAATATGCAAAATGACTACAGCCATGAAAATAGAAAAAACAACAGTGAAACTGAAAAATCATTTTCCACTAGTCTGATCTCCTGATTTTTATCATTGTCTCCAATAACTCCTCTTCCTGCAAGATTTAATCAGCTCTGAAACTCTGAAAAAAAGCTCTGAAACTCAAGTCTTCAGTATCTCCTGGCCCAGGGACCCTTCCCTCTGATTGGAGAGAGTTGAGGGTGGACAGCAGAGAATGTTTCCTTGATCCTCAGTTTAAGGAAGCAACCCACTACAGCGACCTCATCCTTTCTCACCCAACTGCAGGTCTTTATTATTTCCTGTCTGTTCCCCATTATCCCTTAACTCCCCCCATCACACACACAAGTATTCTCTTCCCTCCTGTCTTTTCAGCTTCATTTTATACGCTGTCTTCCCTCATTAGATTGTGATGTCATTGAAGATAGAGACAAATCCCTAGCAAAAAGCACCGTGTGTGGAACCTAGTAGGTTCTTTAAATGCTTATTGACTGTAGTTATAATGATCAAGCATGGGCCTAGGGAAGACATTCTAAAACATATATACTTCTTTATTTTCTTTTTTGTGCCACAAAGCTATGGATGTGGGATAATTCCCATGTTAATGAATCAATCAATAAACATTTAGTAACTACCTACCACTCTGAATGTCAGACAGCTGATGTGTTGGTTGGTTTTGCTGAACTGTTTTTCTTTATTTTGTTGTTCTTTGTTATAGTGGATGGATCAATGGGTAAGAGAAAGGAAAGGAATATATTTTGAAATGAAGTTAATGTAACAATGATATAAATAAAAAGTGGAATAAAAAGAAAGTGATTAAGAAAAAACTAAGCTGCAAAAAGATGGATTATCACACATTAAAAAATATCAATGTTCCTCTCTTAGGGTTCCATAAATCCAAAATAAAGCTAAACAAGGACAATATAGCATTGCAGACTATTGAAAAAATTAGACCTGAATGACTTGTGGTTACTTCTAAATGGGATTTTTAAAGAATACACATATCTCAGAGTTTGATGATAGCTTTATTTTTTTAATGAACAAATAATATAGCTTAAGGGAATCATAACAATGTATAAACTATAGAAACAATAAGTAATCATGGGTAAGAGAATAATAACAGTGAGACAGCAAATCAAAATTGCAACTAAAGCAGTTGAATGAAAATCTATTTCTGAAAAAACCAATAAAGTAGAAAAAGAGAAGATCAATGAACTTAATATTCTATCATAAACACTAGGTAGCAAAAAATTAAAATTCCTAAAACAAAAATAAAATAAATATTCAAAATTAAAGAGAGAACTTTTAAAATCAAGACATGATAGAACTGACAAACAAAGCTAAAATTTCCAAAGAAAACCAAAATCAATAAACCATTAGTTAGTCTAATAAAGAAAAAGAGAAAATATCAAATTATCAAAATAAAAGATGAACAAGATAAATTCATAGCAAGTAGACAGAAAATGTGAAGAATTATCAGGTACAATGCTTTGCACATTTTAAGTACTTAAATGCTTGTTGACTGACAAAAATGATATGCAAATATATGCCAATAACAACTGGAATTCAAATGAAGTAGACATTAAATCAATAAAATGTAAAATATCAAAATTGACCAATAGAGGTCTTAAGCTGTCAGAAGAATTAATAAGTCAAGCAAAAGTGGGGAAAAATCCTGAGCCAGATGGATTTGCAGTTAAATTCTATCAATATTTAAAGAGTGTCTCATTCTTCATCTGGTCTTTGTTGTATTTGATACTGTTGACCACCCATTCCTATTAGGTACTTTCTTCGACCTGGCTTTTCATGACATTACTTTCTCCTAACTCTCCTCTTGCCTCTCTGGCCACTCTTCAGTTTTCTTTGCTGGATTATCCAGGACTCTCTCTTGGACCTTCTTCTCCCTTGAAACCCTCTCTAGATAACATCAACTCCATGGATTCAACTATAATCTTTATACAACTGGCTTGCAGATCTTTATGTCCAGCCCAAGCATCTCATCTGCACTCTAGTACAGTATTAGCAACTGTCTATTGGATATCTCTAACCAAATGTCTCAGAGGCATCTCAAATTCAACATGTCTAAAACAGAACTCATTATCTATATCCACAATCTCATGTCAAAACCCTTCTTCTCTAGGCATTACCGTCCTTTTGAGTATCCAGGTTTGCAAAGAATTTTACAAACAAAACTGTTTCAAACAATTCCCTCTCCTTCACCAATCATATCCAATCAATTGCCAAATCTTGCTTAGCCTTGCTTCCCAACTGTTCTCTTCTGTCTCCTAGCATAGTAACCACTTTTTTCCCATAGTAACCACTTTTTCAATTCTCTCTACATCCATTTTCTCTCCCTTTCCAGTCTATCCTCCATACAGTTGCCATGTCACTTTCCTGCTCAGGAAACTCCAGTGGCTTTCTCTTCCATGTTGGATAAAAAATAAACTCTTTGGTTTGACTTTTAAAGCCCTTTGCAATTTGGCACCAGCTCTTCTGTACAAATTTATTTTGCTTTAATCTACCTTACATATATATCTTCCAGTCAAATTGTCCTACTTTCAGCTCCTGGTACAAAACATTCCATGTCCTACCACTATACCTTTGCACAGGCTGCCTGGAATGTTCTGCCTCCTTGTCTCTTCCCCATGGAAATCTTGGCATTCCTCAAGGCGAAGATCAGACATCATCCCCAACAGGAAGCTTATCTTGGTGCTCTTGGTTTCTAATTTCTCCTCCAAACTACTTTGAATCTATTTTGTACATATTATTTAATTTTCTGTGGATATATTATGAGGGCAAGGGATTTATAAAATTTATTTTTGCATTTCCATTGCCTAGCACTGTGTCTGACACATTGTTATTATTCAGTCATTCAGTCCTGGCCCCATATAGGGTTTTCTTGGCAAAGATACTGGAGTGGTATGCCATTTTCTCCTCCAGTGAATTTAGGTAAACAGGAGTTAAGGGATTTGCCCAGGGTCACATAGCTAATGAGTGTCTGTGGCCCCATTTGAATTCAATTCTTCCTGACTCCAAACCCTAGTACTTTATGCACTGAGCCATCTAGCTACCTCAATAATGAAACAGAAGGTACTCATTCAAACTTCTTTTATGAAAGAAATATCATTTTGATTTCCAAAGCAGGGAAAAGCAAAGGAAAGGAAACTGTAGACCAATTTCAGTAATACACTTTGATGCAAGAAAAAATAATTGAAATATACAAATAAAGTCTTTGTAAGGGAATTGTAGTAATATATCCAGGAAATAATTCAATACCACAAATTAGAATTTTATAACAAGGACACAAGGTTGGTAAAACAGGGGGAAATGTTGAGGAAAACTTTCAAAATAATTAATACAAGAAAAAACCCAACACATTAAAACATAATAATATTAGAAGACATTAATGTTCCTTTCTCAGGGCTGCATAAATCTAACATAAAAAGAAACAAGAAGGAAAATTTAGCATTGACTATATTGACTGTTTAACAAATCCGATTTGAATGACCTAGTGGTGACATCTAAATGGGAATTTTAAAGAACAAAGATATATTTTAGAAACTAGTTATTAAAAAAAAACCTTGAAAAGCATCATGATGATGATAAAAGTAATGATGATGGTGATAGCATTTATCTAAGTGCTTTAAGATTTGCAAAGAACTCCAAATATTTTTTCTTATTTGATTCTAAAAACAACTGTATGAGGTAGATGTTATTATCCCTATTTTTCAGAGAAAAGGAACTGAGGCTGAAAGGTTGATTGATTTGCTCATGTAATCAGTAAGTGTCTGAGGGAGGATTTGAACAGACATCATATTAGTTCCAAGCCCAGTACTCATATCTGTTGTGCCATGTAAATGTCTTATATGATCGAAAGCAAATATCTCAAACTAAGGGTTAGCATTATTTGCAATGGAGAAACATTAGCTGCTTTCCTTGTACCAAAAGAATAAAGAAAGGATGTATTTTCTTTCTATTAATATATAACATAGTTCTAGAAATTCTAGAATATAAACTATAGAAATAAAAATTAGAAAAGAAATAGAAAGAAGACATGACAAAATTAAGTATATGTAAATACCGGGAGAAAGGAAACAAAATAAGAGAAACTGCACTCCAGTACCTCCCAAATATCTGGGAGTCAACCTTCTAAGATGAATGGAAGATAACTACAAAATACTCTTTGCAGATAGAAAAGGAAGAAAGATACTATGCCAATAAAATAAAGCAACAATACTTAAATGGATTTGTAGATTTCTAGCAGTCAAATGACCAATGAGATGCTTTAAAGAACTAGATAAATTAATAATACAATTCATTCAGAAGAATTAAAGATAGAGAATTTCAAGGGAAATATTGAAATTGGTTAAGATTATTTATTATAATAAGTCATTCCCCAATTGGTAAACGATCAAAGGATATGAACAGGCAGTTTTTAGAGGAAGAAATGAAACATATCCATAAGCATATGAACAAATGCTCTAAATCACTATTGATAAGAGAAATGCAAATTAAAACAAATCCTAGTGCCATATTTCACTGGTGAGATTGGCTAACATGACAAAACAGGAAAATGATAAATGCTGGAGAAGATGTGGGAAAATTGGAACGTTAATGCATTGTTGGTGGAATTGTGAACTGATCTAACCATTCTGGAGAGCAATTTGGAACTATGCCCAAAGGGCTATAAAAATGTGCATACCCTTTGACCCAGCAATACCACTTCTAGGGGTGTATCCCAAAGAGATCATACAAGTGGGAAAAGGACCTGTATGTACAAAAATATTTATAGCAGCTCTTTTTGTGGTGGTAAAGAATTGGAAATCAAGAGGATGCCCATAAATTGGCGAATGGCTAAACAAGTTGTGGTATATGAATGTAATGGAATACTATTGTGCTATAATAAATAAAGAGCAGATGGACTTCATAATAACCTGGAGAGACTTATATAAACTGATGCTGAGTGAGGGAAGCAGAGTCAGGAGAACATTGTACACAATTACAGACACATAGGATCTGTGATGACTGACTTTGATAGACTGGGCTAATCTCAGCAGCACAAGGTTATAAGAAAACTCCAAAAGACTCATGATGGAAAGGAATATCCACATCAACTTTTTCATCCATTTCCTAATACCCAGTGATGGACTCTCATTCAATTTCTAAGTCTTTGCTACTGGAAAAAAAGGAGTTACTATAATTTTTTTTTGCGCATGTGGATCCTTTTCCTTTTTCCTCCATCTCCCTTGGATATAGATTTAGTTGTGGTATCATGGGGTCAGAAGGTGTTCACAGCTTAATATCATTTTGGTCATAGTTTCAACTTTCCAGAATCCTTTCCAGAATAGGTGGATCAGCTCACAGCTCTAACAACAAATATTGATGTACTTGTTTTTCTCTAGCATTTGTCACTTACCATTTTTGTCATCTACACTAAATGGAGAAGTATGAGGAAGAACCTAAGAGTCATTTTAATATACACTTCTTTATGTATTCATAATTTAGAACTTTTTCCATATGGATTTTGGATTTCTTCCTCTGATAATTGCTTATTTACATCCTTTGACCATCTATCAATTGAAGAATGGCTCTTATTTTTATATATTGAATTAATTCCCTATATATTTTAGAAATGAAACCTTTATCTGAGAAACTTGCTGCAAAGGTTTCCCCCCATTTATCTACTTCTTTTTTAATTTTAGTTTCATAGCTGTGATTTAAACAAAAACTCATTTTATCAAACCAAAACTATCCATTTTACTTCCTATGAACTTCTTTTTTAAAATTATTATTATTTTTTCTTTTTTTTTTTTTTTAAAGCAATTGGGGTTAAGTAACTTGCTCAAGGTTACACGGCTAGTCATTTGATTTATGCGTGGGTGCTCATTTTCTGAGGCCGGATCTGATCTCGGGTCATCCAAACTCCGAGGCCGGCGCTCTTACTCACTGCGCCACCTAGCCGCCCCTTTAGGGCAATTGGGGTTAAGTAACTTGCCCAAGGTTACACGGCTAGGTTTTTGTTTGTGCGGATTAAGTGTCGGAGGCCGCCTCCGAACTCAGGTCCTTCTGATTCCAGGGCCGGCGCTCTATTCACTGCGCCACCTAGCCGCCCCTAAAATTATTTTTTAATTAAACAAATGCTTTATTAACTTCTGGTTTACATCATTCATTTCCACCAGATTATGAGTTACATTTTCCCCCCATTTTTCCCTACCCACCACCCGAGAATAGCAGTCCCACTAGATATCCCCTCATCTAATCTGCTCTCTCCCATATCTTCTCCCATACCCCCTTCGACTTTGCCATTAGGGCAAGGTGAATCTCTGAGCCCCACTGCCTGGACATCTTATGAAACATTTAATTTTAAAACTTCGATTTTCAGATCCATTCCCTTCCTCCCTTGTCACCCACTCCCTCTGAGAAGATAAGCAATTCAGTATGTGTTGTACATGTATATCTATGCAAAACATTACCATAGTAGATATATTGTAAAAGACTGCTTATATTTCCCTCCCACCCGTCTCACCTCCCACCTGGTCCATTCCCTACTTTGATCCTGTCCCTCTTTGATAGTGGGTACTTCTAACCTCCCCTCTCCCCAGAATGCCCTCCCCTCCATCATCCCCCTCTCATCCCCCTTTCCCCTACTCAGGAGAGTGAGTGAGGGTAAGATATTCCATTTAGTATGTATGTGATTCTCTCCTTGAGCCAACTTCAATGAGAATATGCTTTTGCCTTTTTGCCTTCTTGTTCTTCCCATCACCTGCAACTACTTCCCCTTGCCTCTTCTACATGAGATAGTTTGCCCTACCCTGTCTCTCTCCATCTCCTCTTGCCACTTTCCTCTCTCACCTCTTGACTTCACCCCTTAAGAACCATCCCTTCCTTGGGGTGGCTAGGTGGCGCAGCAAGCAGAGAGCCAGCCCTGGAGCCAGAAGGACCCGAGCTCAGATCCGGCCCCAGGCACCCAACACACAAACAAAAACCCAGCCATGCAACCCCGGGCAAGTCACCCAACCCCAATTGCCCTCCAAAAAAAAAAAATCATCCCTTTCCATCAAATTCAACCTGTGCCCTCTATCCATGTATACCTGTGAACATATGCCATGTACCCTTCTTCAATTATTTTCATAATGAGAAAGGTTTCATCAAACACAGTTATTGTTTTTCCATGTAGGAATGTAAATAGTCCAACTTTGATAAGTTCCTTTTGATTTCTTTTCCTTGATTACCTTCTCAAGCATCTCTTGCTTCTTGTGTCTGAATGTCAAATTTTCTATTCAACTCTGGTTTTTTCATCAAGAATGCTTGAAAGTCCTCTATTCCACTGAATGACCATATTTTCCCCTGAAACAAGATACTCAGTTTTGCTGGGTAGGTGACCCTTGACTTCAATCCCAGCTCTTTTGCCCTCTGGAATATCATATTCCATGCTCTTCGATCCCTCAGTGTAGAAGCTGCCAGGTCCTGGGCTATTCTGATTGTGTTTCCACAATATTGAAATTGTTTCTTCCTGGCTGCTTGGAGTATTTTATCCTTGATCTGGGGATTCTGGAACCTGGCTATAATATTCCTGGGAGTTTTCTTTTTGGGATCTTTTTCAGGAGGTGATCTGTGGATTCTTTCAACCTCTATTTTGCCCTCTGGGTCTAAAACATCAGGGCAATTTTCCTTGAGAATTTCTTGAAGGGTGATTTCTAGGTTCTTTCTTTGATCATGGCTTTCAGGTAGTCCAATAATTTTTAAATTATCTCTCCTGGATCTATTTTCCAGGTCAGTGGTTTTTCCCATGAGATATTTCACATTGCCTTCTATTCTTTCATTTGTTTGGATCTGTTTAATAGTATCTTGATTTCTCATAAAGTCACTAGCTTCCATTTGCTCCAGTCTAACTCTGAAGGAATGACTCTCAGTGAGCTTTTGAGATTCTTTTTCCATCTGGCAAATTCGACTTTTTAAGGCATTCTTCTCCTCATTGCCTTTCTGAGCCTCTTTTGCCATTTGAGTTAGTCTATTTTTTAAGGTGTTATTTTCCTCAGTCAGGCTGATGACTGTCATTTCATACTTTTCTTGCATCTTTTTCATTTCTCTTCCCAAATTTTCCCCCACTTCTCTTATCTGCTTCTTAAGGTCCTCTATGGCCTGTAGCCAGCTTGTATTTTCATTTGGGGCTTTTGGTGCAGGAGTTCTGATCTCACAGTCCTCCTCCATGCTTTGAGCCTCTTTGCCCCTAAAATAGGAGTCCAATGTTGAACTTTTCTGTTTATTTTGTTTCATTTGCCTAGGCATATTGCCACTTAATTACTTGATTTTTGGGCTTGTTGCCACAGTAGGACTCTGCCACCAGACAGGGGAGCTTCCGCCCAAACGTGGGGTCTTCACAACTTCCGCCAGTTGGGTGGCCTCTGTAAAGCCTCCACCCACTCTGGCAAGTTGGATACCCACCCCAAACTTCCCCCCCAGACCACAATGCAGATCCAGGCAGTTTAAAGCAAAAGCGATTAACCCCCAGACTGATTGCTGGATCTTCCTACAGTTCAAAGACCAGGAGCTAGAGCCACTACTGAGGCTGCAAAATGGCTTCTGTGCAGCTGTTTCTTCAGCAGCTTTTTGCCCCCAGGGGAGGAAGCCACGTGTTCCCCAAATACTGGTCCCAAAGTCCATAGGGCACTAACCTCTCACTTTGTCCTAGGCATATCTGTGCTGATAATTCTGGAATTGCCACAATTGCTGGTGTTCTGGGGTTCCACCAGCAGGCTGAAGGCCCGGCCGCCCTGGGGCTAAAACCGAGGACCTGGGCTTGGCTCTGCAGGCTGCGCTGTCGGTTCCCATCGAGCTGTGCTACCTGCTCTCAGAGCGCTGCGCTGGCTGCTCCCTGCAGGGCTGCTGGGCTGTCCTCAGCAGGGGGTTAGCTTCTCTGTGCCTTTCTGTGGGTGCTGTGGCTCCAGAAGTTGTTCGGAGCTCCCTTTCACATTGTTTGAAATTTGTCTGAACTTCTTTATCTCTTGTTTGTTCATGGACTTTTCACTTATCCATAGATCTGACAGGTAAGTTCTTTGTTGCTTCTCTAATTTCATTGCTATCTCACCCTTCAAGTCTAAATCAAGTACCTATCTGGAACTTATCTTGGTATAGAGTATACCTACTTTCTGCCAGATTGCTAACCAGTTTTCTCAACAGTTATTTAGAGGTGAATCTCTGGGTTTATCCAACACAAAGCTTCTCTACTCATTTGCTTTTGTAAATTGTGTACCAAACATGTTCCACTGACCAAACTCTTTATTTCTTAATAAGTACCAAATTGTTTTAATAATTACTGCTTTGCAGTAGGGCTTGAGATCTCATACTGCTAGGACTTCTTCCTTACAACTTAAAAAAAATTATCTTCCTTGAGGTTCTTAACCTTGTATTAATCCAGATGATTTTCACTATTTTTTCTAGCTCTATAAAATAATAATTTGCTAGTTTCACTGGTATGGCATTGAAAAAGCTCATTTAGGTAACATTACCCTTTTTATTATAATGACTCAGTCTTTGAATGAGCAAGTCATATTTCTCCAATTATTTAATCTGTCTATATTTTTGAAATGGGTATTTTGTAACTGTAGTCTTATAGTTCCTGGTATCTTGGCAGATAGATACTCAAGTCTTTCATATTTCCTATGATCATTTTAAATGAAGTTTAAATTCTGTTCCTGCTTTGCTGGATTTTGCTGGTAATATATAATCATATAATCATCCAATAAACATTCATTAAATGCATATACAGAAATGTTGATGATTTGTGTGTGTTTGTTTTAGATCCTGCAACCCTGTTGAAGTTGTTAAGTGCTTTATAGTTGACTCTCTAGGGTTCTCAAAATAAACTATCATATAATCAGCAAAAAAAAATATCATTTTTAAGACATCCTTTTTCTTTTCTAGTTTCTAGAGCTGGTGCTACTATCTCTCTATAGAATAGCAACAGTGATAATTAATGATCCCCTTTACTTTATGCCTGATTTTACTGAAAAGACCTCTAATTTGTCTTCATTACACATAATGCAGGCTCTTAATTTCAGATAAGTTTTTGAAGGGACCAATAACATCAAGAGGTGATGTCTTGACCTGAGCATGAATTGGAATAAAGTGAGCCAGAGTTGCACAGTCAGCAGCCTCACTCTCTCTTCAAGTCATCAAAATCCAGTTGAAAGACAAAAGTCAAGATGACTTATGGTAACCCAGGATGAAGTGGATGACCTTGGCCCCTTCAATGTCTGACCAAGCTCTAAGTGATCCACAGAGCCTGCTTTTGCTGCCTCCATGGCCATTGGAACAAATTGTACTTATCTGCCCATTCCACCAAGGGTAGTCTTAATTTTTTTTGAGGGGGGAGGCAAGGCAATTGGGGTTAAGTGATTTGCCCAAGGTCACGCAGCTAGTAAATATGTCAAGTGTCTGAGGGGGGAAGTTTTCACATGCTTGAGGTAGACAGTCCCCTAATTCACTTATGGGCTTGAGGCCTATTGGTTACTCTCAACCTGGTTTAGCCTGTCTGCCAAGATGGTTTTTACTGGCATATGGCAGCTGTGCATGCTATAGCTTCTTTACTCATAATAATAAGAAAAAATCCATTTATTCTTGTCTTGTAATTTTTTTAACAGGAATGGGTGTTGTATTTCCTCAAAAGCATTTTTTGCCTCTGTTGATGTTTGTTGTTTTTATTAGTAATATGGTTGATTATATTTATAGTTCCCTGATATTGAATCAACTTTGTATTCCTTATATAATTCTGACCTGGTCATAGTGCATAACTTTGCTATATTGCTATAATCTCCATGCCAATAGTTTATATAAAATTTTTGCATTAATATTCGTTAGGTATATTGGTCTGTAGTTTTCTTTCTTTGCTTTGATTTTCCCTGTTTTAGGTATCAAGTCTATATTTATATTATAGAAGGAATTTGGCATGATAACTGTTTCTCTTTTTTTCAAGCAATTTACATAGTATTGAAATTAAATGTTCTTTGAATGATAGAATTCACTTATAAATTCATCTGATAACAGAATTTTTTGAGGGAGGAAAGAAAAAAGAAAAAAACCAGAGTTTCATTTATGGTTTGTTCAATTTCTTTTTCTGAGATTGGATTGTTTTCTATTTTTTGTTCTGCTAATTTGGACATTTTATATTTTCACAAATATTCATCCTTTTCATTTAGATTTTAATTTTAATTGGTATATAACTGGCCAAAACAGTCTCTTGTTGTTCCTTTTATTTCTTCTTCATTGTTTGCGAATTCATCTTTTTCATTTTTTAACGTGGTAATTTGATTTTATTCCTTCCTTTTTTAATCAAATTAGCCAATGATTATCTACTTTAATGAGCTAAAACAAACAAACCCCAGCTCCTAGTTTTATTAATTCAATGTGAATTTTTTTTTTTGCTTTCAATTTTATCACTTCTTTTAGCAGCTCTATTTTGGCTTTTGATTTATTGGCTTTCTTTTCTTTTTTTTTTAGTTGCATGCAGTTTGTTGATCTGCTCTTTCTTTCAAAGATTTCCCTATAACTCATTTATTTAGCTTTTCCTTTAAGAACTGAGATGCTACATTATTTGGTTTACAAATGTCCAGTGTTAATATTAATCCCTTGTCTATGGTATCTTTTGGGGAAATGGAATTGCCCTATTTATCTTTTTTATTAACTCTACATTTGCTTTTGCTTTGTCTGAGATCACGGTGATTGCTTCCTTTGCTTTTTAAAAAAATGAAGCTGAAGCACAATAGACTTTGCTCCAGGCTTTTGTTTTAACTCCATGTAAATCTTTATGTTTCAAAAGCATTTCTTTAAACAACATATTGTTGGATTATGGTTTCTAGTCCATTCTTGTATCCTTTTCTGTTTCAGAGGTGAAGTCATTCCATTGGTATTCACAGTAATTATTGTTAATTGGGTCTTTCTTTTCATCATCCTCTCCTACTTTTATTGTTTGAATAGGGTTTTATACTAAGAACCAGGTTGTTAATTCTCTTTACATATCTTTTTTCCCACAGCTCCCAGTTTTCTTCCCATTTTTCATCTTTTATTCTCCTTTGATTATTAAATCATTTTTAGCTCTTTAAAAAAAATCCCTTGTTTTAGCTCCTCTAGGAATTCTAGTTGAACTTGAGGACAATCTGTGTTTTTCTTTAAGTTTTTTTTGTAAATGTTTTGGAGTCTTTGTCTTCTTCTGGAATTGTGTATAGACCATCTCTGCCATTTTAATAGCTCTTTACATTAAGACTCCTTTTTAATTTACTTCCTGGCTTCAGACTTGATTCAGGGCCAGGTTCTGAGTGCTTCTGGAGTGAATGTCTGGGTTGGATTGGTGTTTTCTTGGGTCCTTTTGTAGCTTTTTTTTTGAGTATTGAGTGTTTTGTTTTGTTTTTTAAATTCCAAATCTCAGAGACAGCTCAAGATGTGGATCTGCAAGCTTTCAGTGCTCCAAAACTGGTTGGATTAAAGGAAAAATCTGATTAATGACCTCCTGGTCTGAGTTTTGCAAGTTCCTGATCTGGAACTGAAGAAATCACCTGTGTGCTTGACCCTGGTTGTATTTTTAATACATTGCTCCTGACCTCACCTATAATTAGCCAGCTCGAAAGTTCTGGTTCAAAATCAAGCACCTCATAGTTGGTGTGGTTAGATTTCAGGTTCAGGTTAGGTTGGGTTAGGCTTCAACCTAGGTTGGGGGATGGTACTGAGACCTTGCTCCCTTCTTGAGGTGAGTATTACAGTACTGTTGCTTGCTTCTACACTTTCTCCTCACTTAACATTCAGCCTAGGCTCTGCAACTGCTTCTCACCTGGAACTCTTAAGGGCAGGTCCTTTCCTCAGTCCACCCTGGATGTATGAAGTAGAATTGGATAGAGAGTCATGCTTCCTACTGGCACTTGTTCCTGTACACCAAGTTGGGTTCTGTGTGGTTCTGGGACCATTTCTTTTTCTTGGTACATAGCCTTGGTCCTTTTTCAGTTGCTTTAAAGAAATACTCCTGATGGTATACTCCTGAGTAGACCTATATCCCCATTGGCTGCAAACCTCTTTTTCTCCCTTTGTTGATCTAGGCTGGAAATATGATTCACTGTGATAATTTTTCTTGGATTTTCCAATCACTCTAATATGTTATCTATATGATGTGTATATCTTTATGGAGGAGCTGTGTGGAATCACTAAGCTATATATTTTTCCACTACTCTGCCATCTTGGTTCCACTATCTCCCATTTGATCTTACTTAGTTGTTCATAGATTTTTCTCTCCTTCTTTCATATACTATGTAAAATATATTGGTACATAAACTGCAATTATTTTCATGATAGTTTTCTTGAAAGTACTTATTATGTATTGTAGTATAAAATGACCAAGTTTCCTTTGAAATTATTTTTCTTTTTGCTTTTGTAATATGATAAAAAACCCCCAACTCTGCCAAATTCTTTATTTGCCTCTCCAATACTATCCTCCCATTTAACTATAATTTTCTTTTGTCTTCTGGCTTCACTTACAGAGAGAATGCTAAAATTGATATGATTCAGTTATTCTATTATACACATTCAAAATACTAATAATTAGACTGATGAGAGAAGCAGATCTTGAGAATCTGGTATAAGAATTCTTTGAAAGAGAGAAAAAACTTTCATTCCCTGTCAAACAAGGAATTCTGATTATCCTTTGCCTGATGCATATCCAAATGTGTCCTTCATTGGTGCTCTAAGTTTGAGACCACTTTTCCCATAGTGGTTTTATGTATTTTTAGGGGAAAGAACCCAAAGTTAATAGGGGAAATGTTTTTTAACAACTCTTCTTATGATCCCATCTATTACATGCCTCTGTTAGAGCTAATTGAGATGACTATATTAAGAAGCACATGGATGGAGGTTTGGGAACTAAAATATTAGGAATATCTGATTCACAATATTCCCCCTAGAAACTCAAACTAACAGTCACATACCTACTGAAGACAACTTATGTGTTAGATTTAGAGAAGCATCACAGAGATACACACACACACACACACATAATGAATAAAGAACTAAAAAAGGATAAGTAATATAATTAAAGACGTAAAGGCAATATAATTCAAGACATGTGGTTAGAAAAACCTGAGGGACTGTGATGAGGACATTGGGCCTAAGACAAAGGACCTCGCACTTAGTTTATGGGAGGATATGAACAAAAGTACCAGAGAATGGGGAAGCAGACTGCATTGTTGAAGAGAATATCCATATCAATCTAAGTATTTTTTTTAAATAGCTGGTGTTCAATAAAACTTAAATTTCAGAGAATATTTTAAATGTTATTTTCTTGATATAGTATACTAGTTGCTCACCAATTTATAACATGATAAAGCATTTCCTGCCTTTACTGAAAAGAAAAACCATAAAATTTATTTAGAAAACTTGAAGTGTTTATAACCACTTAAACTATGGGTACTCCCTCCATTTCTATTCTTTGAAGCCTTTTTCATAAGTCATTTTGAAAAGAAAATCTTCCATTTTATTTTTCTTAGGGAGAGGGCAGGAAAGAAGCTAATTTATCAACCTACAGGTATACCTGTAGATGGTTTCTTACTATAGTTAAACCATTCTGATAGCCAATAATAGCTGGGTCAGAGAAGCAAAATTGTTTCCTATCTGTTAATTATAATATGTGACAAATAGCTCTAAGTCACATCAAACAAGGTATGCTTAGATTTTAGATTGTGTGCTTAGATTTTTCCAAAGTATTTGACAAGGCTTTTAATGCTATTATCATGGACTGGATGGTAGAAAAAAATGGAAAGTTACTGAGCTGATCATCAGCTGTCCAACCTCACTTAAAGGAACTGATAAGATACTTATCCCTGATATACTTAATAGGTGAAAACCTACCATTTTTGTTCACTAGGTGTGAACATCCCTTCTCCTCTTCCCACCTCTTTGAATAGATAGAAAACATAGCTAAGACAATAAGTCTTCTAATTTAGTAAGCTTTGGAACCTTAGAGATTTAAGCAAGTGAACAAGTACTACTTAATCCTTGAGAAAGAACTGATTCCTCTCAGAGCCCCAGGTTCTGCCTTTATCTTTGCCTCCTCCTTCCCTCCCACTATTTCCTTGACTAGAATAGGACCTTGTAAACTCTGGGTGTCTGGAGCATATCTCATTTTCCCTTTGGTTTCCTAGCACAGTCAATGGGCCAGATCAGCAGATAGGTGGCTCCATCAGGAGCCAAGTACATACCAGATGTAGATTCAGGGCTCTACAAAGAGCTGGTACAGAAAATCTATACCACACCTAGGGGACTATCTTGAAGCCTCCAGCAAAAGGACTTCCAGGAGCTGTGTAGCCCTTTTGCCCCATGTGTACTCCAAGCTTGACTCTTCTTTCTCCTGGACTCAGTATGTATTTGTGACAGAGTGTGTTACAGACTTTTTTTTTTGGGGGGGGGGGGGAAGAGTAAGGGAATTTTTTTTTACTTATACTCTTACTATACCAGCTTAGGAAATACCTCTTTCTAAAAGCTAATTAAATCTGGTTGACTAATTGATATTGAATGATGATTATAGACAGATGATTATACACTGGTGGGAACTTGAGTTATATAGCATTAGAAAACATATCCTACAACCTTTCAAAGGTACCCCTTGAGTCATGAGAGGACCTAATAGTAACATTTTTGTGACTCTATTCATTAGTGTGGGTAGGGTGTGGGATAGTAGCTTCAGAGCAGGTGTTATAACAGACAGATGTAGGCTAAGTAACAAGTATAGTTGAGTGGATTCAGAACTGTTGAGAGACCATACCCAAAACAGTTATTGATGGACTTATTTAGACTTCAGTTGAATTTAATGAATATATATATGTGTATGTATGTATATATATATATATATATATATATATATGTATATGTATATACACAAATACATTATGTACCTCACTGGAACTCTTCAAACAGAGACTGAATGACCACTTATCTGTGATGCCATAAAATGAATTATTGCTTAGACATGGGTAGAGCAACATGGTCTTTAAGGTCTTTAACAAGCTTTAGTTTATTTGATTCTCTGATATCTGCAAAAAGTCTCAAAGAAGACAGTGGTGAAGATGAGAATAAAATCCAGGCTTTCAGAGTAATATTGAGGTATTTACTAATTCCCTTCAAATTTTCCAAACCAAAAGTAAAATTTTCATCATTGTATAACTAGTGAGGTTAGTATATTATTTCTTCCATTATCCTCTATTGTAATGATTAACTCAAATTGGATTTACTGAAAACTTCAAATTACATGGATATAAAATAACACAATGCTCATGAGAAATTAAATGGTCTGACTCTATATATAGTTTGAACTGAAACAATACATACCATGACCATCATCCAGGAATTCTGTGATAGTTGCTGATGTACATTTAGACCAGGGTTTGGAAGCATCAATACTAGTTAGGATAGAAGACATTAAGCGTTTATCTTCCATGGAGCCATAGTTATCTTCACAAAATTTAGAATCATCATGAGATAGTCCAAGTAGGTGTCCTATGAGAATAAAAAAATGAATTCAATTTGTAGATGCTGAAAGTACAAGAAATAATGTGTGATGATTAAAAAAATAGTTGAGCACTTGAGTCAGAAGGCCTAGGTACAAATCCAAGTTCCACACTTACCAGTTTTGTGACCTTAGGAACTTCACAAACCTTCTGATTCTCAATTTACTCATCTGAAAAACTGAGACTAACAATATTAGAACTATTGATACCCTTACAGATTAGTCAATAAAAATGAACCAAAATGCTCTATTTGAAGCATTTTACAAAGGTAAGCTATCATTACTGGTTTTTCATGATATTTAAGGTACACAGAAATAGTCAAATAACACAATCTTATAATGAGCATCATAAAAATTAACACAACACAGATTCTGCTGAATTACAATGCTATAAAGAAACCCAATTCTAGTCAATAACCTGGATAGTAGACTTCATAGAAACTCTAAAAATATGCAGCATCCATTGCTATAGCAATAGACTGACTGTCCTGAAAATCCTAACTAACTCCTATTCTTACCATTGTTCACAGAAAAGGAAAAAGATACTTTGGACTTTAAAGTCAGGCTCTTTTGTTTATATAAATGAATGGCAAAGCAATGGGCTCAATGGCTGAAAGGATCACAAATTTAAAAAAATCCTGCAAATCTTAAAACAATTGGAAAATGGCATATGAATTGTTTCTTTAACTTGTTAAATCATCCAATTTCTACTGGATAGCTGTCAATTATCCAGCTATTCCATCCCAACCAGTGTGCATGCCACACTGCCAGGGATCACTATCCTTACTTATCCTTCCGTCTCCAGAGCTGGCAAACTGCCTATGTAAGGGCCACATTGGGATAGGCTCATTTAGGGCCAGCCAATGGCAAGCTACCCTTCTAAAGCCATCAAGCTTGAATACAAATTTACATCTCATAAAGGGATAATAAATAATATAAATCCTCCTGTATATTTTTCTTAAAACTTTAACACATCTTTATCTCTTTTATATACTTATTTTTTCTATTATTATATCAATTGGACTTGGATCTGGGGCAGCAGGGATTCATCAACTGATTGAAGTATCTGGACCACTTGCACCTTTCCCCTCCCCTCCCTTCCCCAAAGTAGTTTTAATTCAACCAAACAACCTGGTGGTATAGTGTCTTAATACCATACATTAATTATAGTAACTTTTCCAGATACAACTTACCATTAAAGATTTATCTCCAACAGTAATGCCTCCCCTTCCCACAAAACAAGATCCATTACCATTGATGGTATCGGGAAAGGGGGTTTTATAATGTAAATATGAAATAATAATTATGCCATTAAAAAGAAATTTTCTCAGTTTAGTATGCAGTATCATATTTTCCCCCTAAAGCATTTTCAATTAAAATCTCATTAACTGGAGGGAAGTTCTATACAAATTAATGAAAAGTCTGGATTACAGATGTTTTTTAAAGTCATGCAGTTCTATGAAGGGCCTCCTTTAGGAGGCCTCCTTCAAATTTAAAACTCATTTGATATTAGCACTATGTGTATTCAACTTCTCTTATAAGGTCCTCTAAAACAACTTTTGTCTAAAACCTGTTAAACA
Organism: Gymnobelideus leadbeateri; assembly: GCA_011680675.1. NCBI lineage: Eukaryota > Metazoa > Chordata > Mammalia > Diprotodontia > Petauridae > Gymnobelideus > Gymnobelideus leadbeateri. Next base: position 94,788 of record WOXC01001454.1, on the reverse strand, counting down.
GGGGATCTTATATTAACACTGGGGGTTGAGCTATCCCAACTGGGGAAAGCCCACTATAACTAGCTAGCTCTAGACCCTATGCTGCCATATGCACAACACCTTCTTTCCTACTTTCTACCTTTTGCTCTGGGAACAGTGAACATATCAGTACTACTATTGCTTCCGGAAAGGGTGCAATAATTGAATGTCTTATTGCACTACTCACCATACTTGTGACTTTCAAGACCAAAATATCCTTCTCTAGGCATAATTCTCCTATATGTATTCTCTCTCCCATTAGAAGGCAACTTTCTTGAGAGCAGGGACTAATATTCATCTTTATTTGTATCCCTGGCATTTAATATAGGGCTTGGCACATTTGCTCAGTTATGTCCAACTCTTTGTGACCCCATGGAACACAGAATGCCAGACCCTTCTATCCTCCACTATCTCTCAAAGTCTCTCCAAGTTCATGTTTGTTGTTTCCATGGTACTATCTATCGATCTCATCCTCTGCTGTCCCCTTTTCCTTTTGGCTTGAATCTTTCCCAGTATCAGGGTCTTTTCCAGTGAGTTCTGCCTTCTCATTATGTGGCCAAAGTATTTAAGCTTCATCTTCAGTATTTGACCTTTCAGTGATGTGAAGGGATTTATGATTTTCATATTAATCAACACTATATGTATAATGAATATGCTAGTAATTTAGATTTTTCAGAGCTACTATTTCACTAGCAGATTCTAGCTTGGGAGTCAGACTCACAATGCAGCTTATCTGTCACTCTGACATTCTTGTGCTTGTACTGTGCCTGTGATAGTTAAGTGAAGCAAATCAAAGAATGTAGAACCTGTTCCTGTCACAGAACTATGGTCCTGTATTCCACCAAGTAACAACCCCTAAGACGTGAAACAATTAATTTGAGAACTATTCCTACAGGAATCAAGAACACTTGTATTGTCCTGCACTTGTGGGCTTGTTGTGGGAAACAGCTCAGGCCCTAGAAATGTAATCCACCTTCTCCCCACCCCCACTTGTGATTTATGTATATAAACTGTGCCCTCATTCCAGCATGTGGAGTCGTTCTTCTCAGGAGAACTACAAAAGTTTGCAGTCTGCATTCCCCACTCTGAAAGTGATTAATTAAATCACTACTTGATTCCTGGCAATCCTGTCTCTGGCCTGCTTTGTGCAGCTCCAGCTATTCACAGGTTAGAGATCAGTTCTGTTGGGACTACATTTAAAATTCCGTTAACAGTGAATAGCCTGAATTATTTTTTTTAATTAAACAAATACTTTATTAACTTCTGGTTTACATCATTCATTTCCACCAGGTTATGAGTTACATTTTTCCCCCAGAATAGCAGTCCCACTAGATATCCCCTCATCCAATCTGCTCTCTCCCATATCTTCTCCCATATCCCCTTTGACTTTGCCATTAGGGCAAGGCAAATCTCTGAGCCCCACTGCCTGGACATCTTATGAAACATTTAATTTTAAAACTTCGATTTTCAGATCCATTCCCTTCCTCCCTTGTCACCCACTCCCTCTGAGAAGATAAGCAATTCAGTATGTGTTGTACATGTATAGCTATGCAAAACATTACCATAGTAGATATATTGTAAAAGACTGCTTATATTTCCCTCCCACCGGTCTCACCTCCCACCTGGTCGATTCCCTACTTTGATCCCGTCCCTTTTCGAAAGTGGGTACTTACAACCTCCCCTCCCCATACAATGCCCTCCCCTCCATCATCCCCCCTCTCATCCCCCTTTCCCCTACTCAGGAGAGTGAGTGAGGGTAAGATATTCCATTTAGTATGTATGTGATTCTCTCCTTGAGCCAAATTCAATGAGAATATGCTTTTGCCTTTTTGCCTTCCTGTTCTTCCCCTCCCCTGCAACTACTTCCCCTTGCCTCTTCTACATGAGATAGTTTGCCCTACCCTGTCTCTCTCCATCTCCTCTTGCCACTTTCCTCTCTCACCTCTTGATTTCACCCCTTAAGAATCATCCCTTCCTTGGGGCGGCTAGGTGGCGCAGCAAGCAGAACGCCGGCTCCGGAGCCAGAAGGACCTGAGCTTGGATCTGGCCCCAGGCACCCAACACACAAACAAAAACCCAGCCATGCAACCCCGGGCAAGTCACCCAACCCCAATTGCCCTCCAAAAAAAAAAAATCATCCCTTCCCATCAAATTCAACCTGTGCCCTCTATCCATGTATACCTGTGAACATATGCCATGTACCCTTCTTCAATTATTTTCATAATGAGAAAGGTTTCATCAAACACAGTTATTGTTTTTCCATGTAGGACTGTAAATAGTCCAACTTTGACAAGTTCCTTTTGATTTCCTTTTTTGATTTCTTTTCCTTGATTACCTTCTCAAGCATCTCTTGCTTCTTGATTCTGAATGTCAAATTTTCTATTCAACTCTGGTTTTTTCATCAAGAATGCTTGAAAGTCCTCTATTCCACTGAATGACCATATTTTCCCCTGAAACAAGATACTCAGTTTTGCTGGGTAGGTGACCCTTGACTTCAATCCCAGCTCTTTTGCCCTCTGGAATATCATATTCCATGCTCTTCGATCCGTCAGTGTAGAAGCTGCCAGGTCCTGGGCTATTCTGATTGTGTTTCCACAATATTGAAATTGTTTCTTCCTGGCTGCTTGTAGTATTTTCTCCTTGATCTGGGAGTTCTGGAGCCTGGCTATAATATTCCTAGGAGTTTTCTTTTTGGGATCTTTTTCAGGAGGTGATCAGTGGATTCTTTCAACCTCTATTTCCCCCACTGGGTCTAAAACATCAGGGCAATTTTCCTTGAGAATTTCTTTAAGGATGATTTCTAGCTTCTTTCTTTGATCATGGCTTTCAGGTAGTCCAGTAATTTTTAAATTATCTCTCCTGGATCTATTTTCCAGGTCAATGGTTTTCCCCATGAGATATTTCACATTGCCTTCTATTATTTCATTTGTTTAGATCTGTTTAATAGTATCTTGATTTCTCATAAAGTCATTAGCTTCCATTTGCTCCAGTCTAACTCTGAAGGAATGAATCTCCTCAGTGAGCTTTTGAGATTCTTTTTCCATCTGGCAAATTCGACTTTTTAAGGCATTCTTCTCCTCATTGCCTTTCTGAGCCTCTTTTGCCATTTGAGTTAGTCTATTTTTTAAGGTGTTATTTTCCTCAGTCAGGCTGTTGACTGTCATTTCATACTTTTCTTGCATCTTTTTCATTTCTCTTCCCAAATTTTCCCCCACTTCTCTTATCTGCTTCTTAAGGTCCTCTATGGCCTGTAGCCAGCTTGTATTTTCATTTAGGGCTTTTGGTGCAGGAGTTCTGACCTCACAGTCCTCCTCCATGCTTTGAGCCTCTTTGCCCCTAAAATAGGAGTCCAATGTTGAACTTTTCTGTTTATTTTGATTCATTGCCTAGGCATGTTGCCACTTAATTACTTGATTTTTGGGCTTGTTGCCACAGTAGGACTCTGCCACCAGACAGGGGAGCTTCCGCCCAAACGTGGGGTCTTCACAACTTCCACCAGTTGGGTGGTCTCTGTAAAGCCTCCACCCACTCTGGCAAATTGGATACCCACCCCAAACTTCCCCCCCAGACCACAATCCAGATCCAGGAAGTTTAAAGCAAGAGTGATTAACCCCCAGACTGAGTGCTGGATCTCCCTACAGTTCACAGACTGGGAGCTAGAGCCACTACTGACACTGCAAAATGGCTTCTGTGCCGTGTTTCCTCAGCAGTTTTTCGCCCCCAGGGGAAGAAGCCGACGTGTTCCCCAAATACTGGTCCCAAAGTCCATAGGGCACTAACCTCTCACATTTAAAATTCTGTTAACAGTGAATAGCCTGAATTATTTTTTTAAAGTATTGACTGATTTGATCCCCTTGCTGTCCAAGGGACTCTCAAAAGCCTTCTCCAGCACCACACTTTGAAAATATTCTGCACAGAAAGTGCTAAATAAATGCTTTTTTCAGTCATTCATTCACAAATCATAAACAGTGTAACAATAAAGGTCAATTTTTTATAAAAAAGCAATTGGGGTTAAGTAACTTGCTCAAGGTTATACAGCCAGTCACTTTCGTGTGTGTGCTAAGTCTGAGGCCAGAACCGATCCCAAGTCATCTTGACTTCAGGGTCAGTGCTCTTACTCACTGTGCCATCTAGCCACCCCAATAATGGTCAGTTTTTAAAATATCTGTATGTAAAATTAGGCTATAACAATAAAAAAAACAACTATTAGGTACTTTGTGCCAGGCACTGTGCTAAACATACAAAGAAAGATGAAAAAATAGTCTTCCCTCTCCAGGAGCTCACAAACCAATGGAGGAGACAATATGTAAATAAGAAAGTGCCCCCAAGAAATGTACAGTCTATAGGAGATAATCTCAGAGGGAAAGGCATTAGCAGAGGAAGAAACTAGGAAAAGCCTAATGTGGAACACAAAGATTTGAGTGAAGGTAGGGGAACTAAAAGGCAAAAGGCATAGGTAAGGAGAGAGTTTTTCGAGTACTAGGTGGGGGCCTGGGGTATGGGGGAGGGAGGGTAGCAGCCATACATCAGCATACAGATGAAAGATGAAGTACTGTACTGAGAGCAGCAAATAGGCCACTGTATCTGGATTTTAGAATATGTGAAGGAGAGAAAAATAAGAAAGCAGAAAAGGCAGGAGGGCAGTAGATCATTAAGAGCTTTTAATGTCAAACTGAGGACTTTTTATGTTTGATCCTGGAGGCAATAGGGAGCTACTGGGGTTTACTGAGTGGAGAAGTTGTTGGCATGGCTCTTAGTTCAGGTCTGATGCTGTATAGAAATGAATCAGTATCGAGTCACAGAACTTTTGACAACAGAGGAAATTTCATTAGCCCTAACATAGCAAGGATATTCAGCAAGGATACTGTGGCCCATAACTTCTCTGGACACAGTCCCCCTCATCTCTATCTGGGAAACCCATTTGATCAGTCAGTCACAAGATATAGTGACTTGCTTGGTCTTGGGCCACATTTGAGAGGCCCAGAGCCCACATAGTTTAAGCTTTTTATTGGCTCTATGTCAGGCAGCTACAGTCAACAATCCCGAGCCAATCAGATTTTGTGAGAGAAGGAAGCTTTACCAGAGAAGTTACTAGGGAAGATGGAACCAGAAGAAGTTGTGTGGGGTTTGTGTATGGTAAGAAAGCTGTGTCAGGGTAAAGGGAGCTGCATCAGGAAGCTGCTGTTATAGCACAGGAAAGATGTAGTCAGACCTATGCTTTTGGAATACCACAATAGCAGCAGATTGGAGGATGGTTTGGAGGGAGGAGGGACTTGTGGCAGTTAAAGTAGGGTAGTCGTTGTGTAAGTGGAAATGTACATATATGAGAGATGTTGTGAAAGTAGAAATAACAAGGTTTGGCCATGGATCGGAATGCATTATGAGAGAACAGAGTACAGGATGGCACCACTAACTTAACATCTTGGGCGACCAGTAGGATGATGGTGCCCTCAACAATATCATGGAGATTTGGAAGAGGGAAAAATTGGGGGTGTGTGGAGATGACGAGTTCTGTTTTAGACACATTAAATTTCAAATGTTTATGGGACATGTGTTTTAAGATGTCTAATGAGCAATTGGTGATTTAGGATTTTAGTTCCATATACATATGTATGCATGTGTGTGTGTACATACACAGTGTATATAGGTGGATACAGAGATCTGCTCAACACACGGAAAACGATCACCAAGTGATGAAGTAAAAAAAAAGGCAAGGGTAGTAAAAGTGATCTTAGATAAAAAAAGCAGAAATAAATCTAATTAAAAGAGATAAAATTTGAAACTACACTTTGTTAAAAGGTACCATAGACAAGGAAGCAATATAAAAAATTTCTACAACTTTCTCTAATAAAAGTCTCATTTCTCAAATATATAGGAAACTGATTCAAATATATAAAAAGAAGAGCCATTCCCTAATTGATAAATGGTCATAGGCAGTTTTCTGAAGAAGAAATCAAAGCTATCTCTAGTTATATGAAAAAACTGCTTTAAATCATTATTGATTAGAGAAGTGCAAATGGAAATAACTCTGAAATACCACCCAACACCTATCAGATTGATTAATATGACTGAAAAGGAGAGTGACAAATTTTGGAGGGCATATGGAAAAGTTGGGACATTATTAATACGTTGTTGGTGGAGTTGTGAACTGATACAACCATTCTGGAGAGTAATCTGGAACTATGCCCAAAGGACTATAGAACTGTGCACACTCTGATTCAGCAATACTTCTAGTAGTTCTGTACTCCAAAGAGGTCAAAGGAAAAGGAAAAGAACCTATATGTAAAAATATTTATAACAACTTTCTATGGTGGTAAAGAACTAGATATTGAGGGAATATTCACCAACTGGGAAAGGATTGAACAAGTTGTGTCATATGACTGTGATTGAGTACTATTGTGTTATAAGAAATGGGGGGGGGGTTAGAAAAACACGGGAAGACCTCTATGAACTGATGCAAAGTGAAGTGAGAAGAAAGGGAGATCATTGTGCACAGTAACAGCAATGTTGTAATGATGATCAACTGTGAAAGACTCAGCTACTCTGATCAATACAATGATCCAAATGACTCATGCTATCCACCTCCAGAGAGAGAACTATGAGTGCAAATTGAAATATAATTTTCTCACTTTACTTTTGTTGCTTTTTTTGCCATATGGCTAATATGAAAATATGTTTTGCATAATTTTACATTTATAATTGGTATCATTTTGCTTGCCTTCTTAGTAGGAGGGGTGAGAAGGAGAGAAGGAATTTGGAATTCAAAATTTAAAAAGAAAAAATGTTGAAAATAATAATAATTTTTTAAAAGAAAAGGTATTTGTAATATGGGATGCCTCTCTGGGAAGGGGAAAGAAAGAGACACTGGGGGAAATTTTAGTTAATATAAAAAAGGGACGTGAAAATTTATAAAAACAAAGAATCATGTAATTCCTGAGGAATCAAAATGTGGGGTAAAGGAAAAGAGTACACAAATAGGATTTAGCATATTACCAAGAAGTCTTGTAAAAGAGATCACTTATGAACTGCAGCATCCGAAAAGGAGGTGGGCTAATCCTGTAGCTAAAACAAATAACAGACAATCTGTGTGCTGAACTGCTATTCACATAATGTTAAAAGACCTAACAGTCTTCCCACATGTTGTATGATACCCTATGGGGGATTTAGGAGAGGACAAGGAAAAGAGACTCATAGAATGGATAAGGATGGAATGCAATTGCACCAGTGAATGGAGTGTGCCCAATCACAATACCAAACATCTAGTGATTTGTTGAAGGGTGACTCCTGGTAACTGTGAAAGACTAAATGCTTTTGTCTATATGTATGTTTAAAAATGTTTTCAATAGGAAGAGAAAGAAATATAAGATATCACATAAATAGCATAATACAGTTATTAAGTGGTACTGACCACAATGTTGAGATTTGATTTTGTTTGCTCTTAATAACAAGTGAGGGTTCAAAGGTTAACTCTATATGCTACTATAACAAATTTGAGATTTAACAGATAGTTAATTGAGATTTAATTAGATAAGTTCTTTCCTTAAGCAAAATAATTTTTTATGTTGATAGTTCTGCTAATATGTCCAAAAACAATATAAAATGACAAGAGGATGTAAATTTAATCAGACAAATTAATGCACTTAATAATAAAGATGTCATCAGCGGGTGGTTCAGTGATAGAGTATTCGGTCTGGAGTCAGGAAAATCTTATTTCAAATCTAGTCTCAGACACTAGCTGTGTGACTCTGGGCAAGTCATTTCACCCCTATTTTCCTCAGTCCCTCAGCTGTAAAATGGGGACACTGGAGAAGGAAATGGCAAACCATTCCAGTATCTTTGCCAAGAAAACCCCATTGACAAGTTCATGGGGTTACAAAGAGTTGGATACAACTGAATGACTGAACAGCAACAAAAAGTGAAAATGGCAGTGTGGTACATAGATAGGATCTATTTCTCTTGAAATTTCTATTTTTCTCTGAAAAAATATTAGACAATTGCCCCAATCACTTTACTAACATATGAGAATGGGAAAGAATGCTTTATTATTGAATTAATTTCATACCTTACTCAGAATTCACAAAATACTGTTAACTTTGCTGTCTTAATGCAAATATGAGAGTATGCCTGGGAGTGTTTGTGATACTGCATATTCAATTATTGGAAAGTAATTTGTGATAGAACTATAGAAACCACAATAGTAGATTTAATTTTGGTGAAATAATATTATATTCAGGACTAGCTGATAAGTTTTAGACTCAAGAAGGTAATCTATTATTTAAAACATTGTCCTAGAAACAGAATTTTAGATTTGCATTTATGAACTTAAATGAAACAATAGACAGCGACATTGGCAAACACATCCTAAAAACAAGAAATTCTGTTAGTTGTTTATTTAGGGGATATGAACTCTCTTTTTTTCAGTAAGGTAATGACCCATTCCTCTCATCCTCCCCCAACACATGCATGCTCCCACACACATTTTCCAGCTGGGATTAAAGATGCAAAGAGATAAAGCCTTGCAGGGTTGCACAGTGAATCAGTAGCTTACTTGGGATCTAAAGTCAGGTTTGTTCAAGACCATGATGGAAGAAGACCTCCAAACTATGCTGCACAATTGGGTATTTTTTTTTAAGACCTGGGAATTCTTTAGCCTAAAGAAGAGAAACATACAAAAAACTATCACGTGGGGAAAAGCTTGCATGGATTGGCCCCGGAGGACTAGGAACAGTGAGTGGAAGTTATGGAGGGGCAGATTTAGGCTTGATATTACAGCAATCTAGAAGTAAAATGACTCTCTCTGGTGACCGTGGGTCTCCTTCTAGAAAAGTCTTCAGGTAAAATCTGCTATGTAACAGTCTGTTGGAGAGTTGTAGAAGAAATTCCTGATGAGATAAAAATTGAGATCTTGCCCAATACTGAGATCGTTATTGTCTGTCATATCCCAAGAACATTCATTTATGTCATTGTTTGTCTTGAAAAAAATTCTGATAGCAGTGTATCATATGATTTGGATCCAGAAGAGGCCCATTTTAAGATGGGAACATTGATGCCCAGAGACGAAAGAAGTGACAAACTCCAAGTCACAAAGGTATTAAGAGGCAAATCTGGCATCAAATGCAAGTCTTTTGACTCTAAATCAAAATTGCTTTGGACTATGCCGTACTGTATTCTATTTTCTACTATTCTTTGTAGAGATAGGAGAAGGTCTGAAGAATGATTACCTTTATTTTATAATCATCTGAGTGGGAAAAAAAGGAAACTAGTACCTGATATATTCATTTTTCCCTCCTGCCTTTTATTTCTTTACATTTGTAGACTTTCTACAAGCTTGTAGAAAGCTTTCAGTCCCAATTAGAATTTCCATTAAATTTTATGTTGTTTTTAATATTGCTAAAAGTTCCCTTTAGAAAAAGCAACAAAGATACTGGTTATAGTTTTAAATAGTGCTCTAAAGATCAAAGAAAGCCTAATCCATTTAAAAAATTTTTGTACCAAGAAATAGTGTATTCTCCCAAAATTTAATGCATGCTAATTAAAACAATAGTGTTAGGGAAAAAGAAAAGCACTCTCCTAAACACAAAACAAAAATTCAAGTCCATTCTCTCTTTGCTTTAGATGGGCTGAATTTTCATATTTGATTCTATGAATCTGGCTTTCAGTTAAGATGTTTCAAGAACCTCTGAAATTTACCAAAATAGAACTTGCTAAATAAAATCATATATAAGGATGTATGAATCATTAGATTTTTCTCCATTTGTGTTTAGCAAATTGGAAAATTATCCAATATCAGTAAAACCATTTTTTCTAAGCACTCATCTCAGAGTTCAAATGACCTTAAAGTTCATTTAGTTAATCTGGGACTGAAAGAGTTATCATTATTAAGTCAATCTAAATATGACTACACAAGTCAAGAACATAATTTCAAGATGCAAGCTATAGTTATAATTATAATAGGTATTGTACAGTTTACATTTGCATTTTCAAATGGTAACTGAAATCTTAGCATTATTTCTTGGTGTTTCTCAGGTTGATTACTTAAAGGAATTAGCTTAAACTCATCCATCAACAAATAATTGACCTTTTATTTGATTTATTTTATTTTCAGGTTCAAATTCTCTCTTTCATCTGTCCCTTCTGCCATTGAGAAATTAAGAAAAACAAAAATCAATACAAACATATATAGTCAAGCAAGACAAATTCTCCTGTTGTCCATGCCCTCCTCTCCCCCAATATGTATGTACAGATATATGAAGGTGTGTGTGTGTGTGTGTGTGTGTGTGTGTGTGTGTGTGTGTGGTGTACCTTCCTGGGTTCAAATGTGGCCCCAGACACTTGCTAACTGTGTGACCCTGGTCACATAATGCTGTTTCCTTCAGTTCCTCATCTATAAAATGAGCTGGAGAAGGAAATGGCAAACTACTTTAGCATCTTTGCCAAGAAAACCACAAATGGGGTCATAAAGAGTCAGATACACCTGAAACTATTGAACAACAACAGCAAAGGAATTTGGAATTATGACCAAAAAATTGCTAGACTGGGTACATTTTCATTTCTCTATTAGAGATGTAGAGCACTTTAAAAAAAAATAGAGCTATTGATACCTTGGAATTTTTTCCTCTGAAAACTGTTCTTAATATCTTTTGATAGGCTTAATATTTTAAAATATTTTGCTTTTTTCCAGTGACATGTAAAAACATTTGTTAAAAGTCTGAGTTCCAAATTCTCTCCTTTCTTTTCCTTCCCCCCTCTCTCTGAAGGCAAGCAATTTGATATAGATTATTGATATGCTTAATATTTCTATTTTCTGCACTTGTTTCTGAAGTTTTTATGACTTAATATGTGGTCAATTTTTGTGAACATGCCATGCACAGCTGAGAAATAGGCATGTTGCTTTTAGTTCTCATGCAATATTTTCCAGAGATCTATCATATCTTTTAAAAAATTCTATTGAAGTCTTTCATTTATTCAATTTTGAGTTAGATTTATCTAGGTCTCAGAGAGGGTAAATTGAAGTCTCCCACTATATTAGTTTTACTATTTTCCCCTGTAATTCATTTAAATTTTCTTTTAAAAAATTAAGTAATTTGTTTTACATATATTTAGTGTGAATACTAATTTATTGTCTATGGTACTATTCACAAAAATATAGTCTCCTTATTTATATATTTTAATTAGGTCTATTTTTACTGTTTCTTTGTCTAAAGTCATAATTGCTACCCTAGCCTTTTTTTTTTTAAAAAAAAATCAGTTAAAGTATAAAAAGCATATTTTTTTTGCTTGAGTCCTTTATTTTATTCCTGTATGAATCTTCCTGTTTCAAGTCTGCTTCTTGTAAACAACAATATTGTAGGATTCTGATTTCCAACTCATTCTGCTATTGTCTTCCGTTTTATGAGTGAGCTCATCCTATTCACTGTTATAATTGTTAATTATGTATTTCCCTTCTATTTATTTCTCTTTGTTTAAGAGTTTGTTTTACTTCTGACTAATTCCTCCCTTAACCCACCCACCCTCTTATTTTTCCCTTTCCCCCTTGTTTCCCTATTAGGTGAAATGGATTTCCACACCCAACTCTGTGTAGTATGAAATTCAAGTTTTGCTTACTCCCCCTACCCTCTCCTCTTTGACTTCTACTTGTGAAAAAAAAATTTTCCCTATCCTTCCTTTCTCTTACTCCCCTCCCACTGCATTCCTTTTCCCCTCTCTTTCCATTCTTCTCTTAAGCATTATCAGGACATAACAGAACTACTTCCAGGTAAGCTGTTAGACTCCCTCTATGATGCCTGATGAGAATAGGATTCTGAAGAGAAATATGTTTCATCTGTCCAGATTAGAATGTAAATAACTCATCCTTATTTAGTCCCTTATGTTTACATGCTCACTCATGTTTAGCTTTTCATTCTTCTTGTGTTTCTATTTCAAAGTATCTACGCAGCTCTGGTCTTTTCAACAGGAATGCTTGGAAGTTTATATCATTAAAGATTCATTTTTACCCTGTAGGATTACGCTCAGTTTTTCTGGGTAAGTTAGTTTTGTCCGTAAACTGATATTTTTTACCTTCTGAAGGCAAATGCTCTCCACTAAGCATTCTACTCCTTTAATACTGGGGGTTGCTAAATTGTGTGTGATCCTGGTTATGGCTTTTAGGCTGTGAATTCTTTATTTCTGACTGCTTGCAGTATTTTTTCTTTGACCTGGAAGCTCTGGCTTTTGCCTATAATATTTCTGCAAGTTTTCACTTTAGAGTTTCTTTCAGGAGGTGATCAGTAACTTCTGTCAATCTTTACTTTGCCCTCTGTTTCTAAGAGATCTAGGTATTTCCCTTTTATGATTTACTGAGATGTGATGTCTAGGCTGGGTGTGTATATCATATTGAGTATTGGGTTTACTAACAGCCATGACTTTGGTGCTCCTTCACAGGAATGGCTGACTCCAAAGTTGTGGAAATACTTTGTGACTGGGCAGAAGATGGTATCATGCAGGGTTTGCATCATGCTAAAAACATATTGGATAGAGGAACAATAATGATATTATCTATGCTTCGTAAAACAGTGATATAACTTGACATTAACAAAGAAGCAACTGTTAATCAGTTTAATTAGTAAATCAGTTAATCAATTAAATTAGTAAACCTCCAGCTGATGATGATAACCAGAAAATGAGAAAATTGGAGGTATTCTTGGTAAAAGAAAGAGGAAAAAGTAAGGACGTTATTAATAAAAAGAATATCACCTATAGAAACTTATCTATCATCTTCAGTGGATCAAGGTTTAGGGACAACATCAACTCCAGTAGCTGCAGATGAACTATCATTATATAAAGAAGAATATAGGATATTAGGGTAGGTAGGTGGCACAGTGGATAGAGTGCTGAGCCTGGAGTCCGAGAGGACTTGAGTTCAAATTGGGCCTCAGACACTTACTATTTGTCTGATCCTGGGCAAGTCACTTAACCTCTGTTTGCCTCAGTTTCCTCATCTATAAAATGAGCTGGAGAAGGAAATGGAAAACCACTCCAGTATCTTTGGCAAGAAAACCCCAAATGTGGTCACAGAGAGTCAGACTTGACTGAAACAACTCAACAACAAACAGGATATAAACCTCCCAATCCTAATGTGGAAAATTGTTGTCCTTTCCAGGAAAAAACTCTATCTGCTAAATGAGAAACCTTTTATTTCCTGAGTAATGATTTCCTGCCACTGATGAGTTACAGAGATGACAATGCATCAGGGACTGGAAATGTGAGTGATTACTGAGACCCTTAGAGGCTGGGTATGTACACTGGAAATACAATGTCCAGCGACAATGATTTTTTTTTAATGTTTGAAAGTGCTGGAAGTCAGTTTGGCAATATAGAAAGTACCTATGTGAAGCGGCTAACATCTCTAAGTAGGTGGGGCAATGATCTTTGACTCTGTTAAGATTGGAGAAGCTGCTATGAAGGAAGATGAAGAGAGGTATAGCGCACGTGGAGGGCACGTCCCATGTCAGGGCAGCCTGGGTACTCATTGGCCTGGGTAGTATGGTGTCTGATACTAGACGCACAGTAAAGCTTGTTCCCTACTCGCCCCGCTCACCATTTCTTCTTTCATAAGTGTTGAGAAATTATATCATCTCAGTGACTTTGAATAAAGTCCTTGATGTCATGTGAATAAAAGAGACGATGCCTTACACTGGAGTCTTTCTGCTTTGTTCTTATTGAAAGCCTAACCAGAAAAGGCTTGATCAGTCCAGGAATCCATCCTTGCAATTGCCCTAAGTTAATCAGTAAAGAGCAGTTGTCCTTTCTTTGCTACATACTCTTCAATCCAGTGACATGGGCTTCCTTGTTGTCCCATGAACAAGATGCTCCAACTCTTAGCTTTGTGCATCGTCTCCAGCTATTTCCCATGTCTGGAATGCTCTCCCTACTCATCTATGCCTACTGGTTTCCCTGGCTTCCTGTAAGTCCCAACTAAAATCTCATCTACAGAAAGTCTTTCCCTACTCTCTTAGTTCTAGGGCCACTTTTCCTCTAGTTATTTAATTTTTATCCTGCATATAGTTTGTTTGCATATATTTGTACAATTCTTAGAAGCCCTTCATAATCTAGACAGACACATACTCTTTGATATAGTGACACTAGCAGTTCACTCCATTTCTTGTCTCTGGGTTTTTGCTTTGCTTTTGCCATACCTGGAACACTCTCTCTCAACTCTGACTACTGACCTCCCTGGCTTCCTTTAAGTTCCAACTAAAATCTCTTTTATTGGAAGCCTTCTCCAATTCCTCTTAATTCTAGTGCCTTCCTTTTGCTAATTGCTTCCTGTTTATCTCATATATAACTTGCTTTGTATATATTTGTTTGCATATTATCTTCTCTATTCGACTGTAAAAGGGTAAGGATAGTCTTTTGCCCCCTTTCATATGCTCAGTGTTTAGCACATTGCCTGGCAAATAGTATGTATTTAAATATTAATTGGTGTATTAAATATGCTCAAGTTACTCTAGTGCAGATTCTAGAATTAGTATATCTGAAACTGAACACCATTGAAAGAGCATCAGGAAACCTGAATGGTTGAGGATAAGGGCACTTCTAGACTTTCTTGTCAAAGCCAAGTTATACCCTACCTACTTTACCTGGCTTGTGGGACCTTGTAAAGTACTGACTTGGGGAATTGAAAACATGGTATTCTGCTGTGCTGAAGCAGATCACAAGGGATGATGGCATTGTAGTACCTCTATAAGAAACCTTCACAAAAGATCATCTTTCAGGCTATGCAGAGGTTGAGATTCTGCAGATTGTGTGAGAAATACTATGAATATTTGGGCTATCCTGGTATGAACTTCAAGTTCCCTAAGGAAACTGTGGGAGTCAGAGAGAAGATGGACACTGTGGCTTCCAATATGTGCAGAGTAAGAAAATATATCTGGCACATAAGCTTTATTGGAACCAACTCCAATCTCTTCAAAATACTAACAGAATATTGTAGACAGCAAACTTGGATCCAGCATCTAGACATTGTTATAATCCATGCATTCTGTGTAGAAGCCTGAAGGATGACAGAACATTGGAGGCACTGGCTCCTCCATTTCAACAGTAGATCCATTAATAGATCCATTAGTGTTTGAGTTTGGCCAGTCTCCCATGGCTAAGGAAGGGAATCATATATGTATAGA
Source organism: Gymnobelideus leadbeateri (assembly GCA_011680675.1). Taxonomy (NCBI): domain Eukaryota; kingdom Metazoa; phylum Chordata; class Mammalia; order Diprotodontia; family Petauridae; genus Gymnobelideus; species Gymnobelideus leadbeateri. Next base: position 79,612 of record WOXC01001454.1, on the reverse strand, counting down.
TCTGGAGTTGGAAAGGAGATCATAGAAACCTATTGAGTCCAACTCCTTCATTTTATAGATGAGGAAAGTGAGGCGCACAATGGTTAAATAATTTGTCCAGCATCGCATAGCTAGTGTCTGAGGCCATATTTGAGCCCATGTCTTCCCTACTTCAAGCCCAATGCCCTATCTACTATATGTGAGGAACAGTTTGAAGAACAGCGTGTTGTCACTGTATGAATGGGATGTGAGGCATGCCCGAGTAGTGATACAGCATTTTGATCAACAATCCCAGACCATTCAAGAATAACCCCAGAAGATAGGTTTCTCAGATACAGAAGACTATAATGGTAATGGTAATTTGAAGATATTCCCTGCCCCTTAATAGGTTGAATGTAATCACATGGAACCTGTGGTGGGAGGAGTTGCTAAACAGGTAGAGCAGGAAGGGTGGAGCAGAGCTGGGAGGAAGCTGGGAGTCAGAGCAATTAGTTCAGAGGGAGAGAGAGGACACAGGCAAGGAAACAGCTAGGCTTGTGAGTGTTTGTTTATGGGAAGTCCTGAGCAGGGGGAAGGCTTTGGGATAGTGTTATTTTCTGCAGTAATAATATGTATTAACTTCTTTGTTTCTACGATGGATTCAGTTTTCTGGTGTTGGGATTTGATTTTCTGGTGTCTGAATAAATGTTTTGCTTCTGTCTTTTGTATGGAGAGTCTGTTATATTTTGCAATTCAGAACTACACTGTCATATTCATAGTCGCTGTGGGTGCTGTGAATATTGCCTTGGTGACACAAAGACCTCAGAAATTATTTGAAAGTATTAGTAAATGCCAGTATCAGAGTTGGAAAGTCCATATGTCCTACCCTCAGCAGTTTTACTAAAGAAGTCTAGTAAACACTGAACAAAACAACTATAAGGGACCTAGAATATACCATGCCAAGCTGTCTTAGGCTATTTTTCTAGGATTTGTTCAGATCAAGTACTACCCAGATAGTACTTTCCATACTGGACTTGCACAGTCTTGGCACATCTTAAGGATAAATGAAGACAAAGTAAAGCAGCCTGCATCTGCCTGACCTCATTCTCCCAGTTGGAGCATATGCCTCAAGGAATCCCAAAGGTACCAAATACATTTCAATTGCTTATGGAGAAAATGGTGGAAGACATGAACTATCTAGATGTATCTAGATGACTGCATTATCTTTTTAAAAATTGTCTTCCAATGTTTTGCAAACATTCTCTTCTCTCCTCTGACACTGCAACCCTACTGCAGGTCCTCCTCACCTTATTCCTAGATTATTTCAGAAATACTCTCATTGGTCTCCCTGATTTAATCTTCTTTCCACGCAGCTATCAAACTTATCCTTTTTAAATACAGGTATTATATCATCCTTTTCCCCATTCAATAAACTCTGGTGGCCCCATGTTACCTCTAGGAATAAATATAAAATCCTCTGTTTGACTTTTTAAGGCCCTTCATAATCTGGCCCTCTCCTACTTTTTTTTAGTTCTATTATACCATACTGTAAGCATGGGGAAGAGTTTGTACAAAAGTTCAGAAACAGAAATGAAATGTTATGTATGGGGAAAAACAAGTAGTCAACTTTAACTGAGAAATGGGTGCATGAAGGAGATTAATGTTCTATAAGGATGGAAGGATAGACTAGAGGCAAATTCAGAAAGCATATGGTGGCCAAAACAGTTAATGCAATATCAGACTGCCAGTAATTAGACACTTTCAACATTTTGTTCAGTTCTAAATATCAGATATTAGGAAGGACAATGATAAATTGAATGGTGCCCAGAAGAAGGAAAAGAGGATTGTGAGAGGTTCTGCTAAGTCTCCTTGGCTAAATAAATCTTCATTGAGGTTGTGTCCAGTTAAAGATATATATGTTCTAAATAACAAGATTTTTAGTGATTAAAATTGTAATGACAAAAATCAAGGCATTTGTCACTTGCCACGTAATATCTCATTTTAAAAAAAATCTATTTTGGGGGTGGCTAGGTGGTGCAGTGAATAGAGCACCAACCCTGGATTTAGGAGGACCTGAGTTCAAATATGGCCTCAGACATTTAATGCTTTCTAGCTGTGTGACCTTGGGCAAGTCACTTAATCCCAACTGCTCTACCTTTCTTCCTCCAAAAAGCAAAAAAAAAAAAAAACCCTTAATTTTACTAGTACCTTTTGTTTATCACCTTTAGTTCTAAATAGGTTTCTTCTCCCACCCCGCTGCAGCAAGCTATCCATAGTAATAAATGATTAAAAAAAAAACCCCGCGGCTCTCTCCTAGGTTCTTTATGCTTCTCCCTTTATACTCTTTTGCTTGGTGAGCTCATCAGTTCCCACGGATTCAATGATTATCTCTGTGCAGATGTTCTCAAATCTGTTTGTCTAGCCTGACCTCCAGTCTCATATTACTGGTTATTAGTCATGTCAAACTGAATGTGCCACAGAAACCTTCAATGTGACATGTTCAGAACAGAGCTCTTTATCTTCTCCCACCCCAGTTCTCCTTTCTTCCCAGCTTCTAATCACTGTCCATGGCACCACCATCCTCCAACTCACTGAAGCTCACAACCCCAAGGTTAGGATGTGATGCTGTCATCCTACTCACTCCTCAATACAATCTGTAGCTAAGTCCTACCATTTCTACCTGTGAAACATTTTAATATCTCTTTTCTCTCCACTCACACAGTCACTGTAATGACACAGATTCTTTTTTTTTTTTTGGAGGGGGGAAGGCAAAACAGTTGAGGTTAAGTGACTTGCCCAAGGTCAATGTGTCAAGTGTCTGAGGCCGGATTTGAATTCAGGTCTGTCTGACTCCAGGGCGAGTGCTCTATTCACTGGGTCACCTAGCTGCCCCCATGATACAGATTCTTATCACAATGCATGGATTACTACAATAACATTTTATTTAAGTCTATTCAATAAACTCCAGTGGCTCTCCACTGATTCCAGGACCAAATATAAAATCTTATGATTGGTGGTCAAATCCTTTGATAACCTGACCCCTTCCTATCTTTTCGGTCTCCTTACTCCTTATCCTCCCACCCACATACTCTATGGTCCAGTGACACTGTTCTACTTGCCATTTCTCATATGAGACATTCCAATTCTTGACTGCATTGATACTGATTATCCTCTATGCCTGAATTCTCTCATTTCCTGCACCTGCTTTTCCTAAAGTCTTAGTTAAAATCCCAGTTTCTGCAAGAAGTCCTTAATAGTCCTCCTCAATGAGATCATCTCCAATTACTCTTGTACATATCTTTGTTGTACACAGATGTTTGCATATTGTCTCTCCCATTAGATTGTGAGCTCAGTGACTATTTTTTTTGCCTTTCTTTGTATCTTCAGTGCTTAGAACAGTCATACAGTAGGTGCTTATGAAATGTTTGTATATTTGACTTTACTTTTATTATGAAGCATTTCTTTACTCATAGCAGAACACAAGAAAAAAGACTGTGTATGACACTGTGCATCTTCATTTCCTAACACTTACTTAAAAAAAAGTTATATAAAGGGTTCATACATCACTTTCAAATCTGTCCTGTTTGTATTTCCCTTTGAATTTCCTTCTGTTCCTTTGTGTGAATTTTTTTTTTTAAAGCAATTGGGGTTAAGTAACTTGCTCAAGGTTACACGGCTAGTCATTATTTATGCGTGGGTGCTTATTTTCTGAAGCCGGATCTGATCTCGGGTCATCCCAACTCCGAGGCCGGCGCTCTTACTCACTGCGCCACCTAGCCACCCCTTTAGGGCAATCGGGGTTAAGTAACTTGCCCAAGGTTACACGGCTAGGTTTTTGTTTGTGCGGATTAAGTGTCGGGAGGCCGGCTCTGAACTCAGGTCCTTCTGATTCCAGGGCCGGCGCTCTATTCACTGCGCCACCTAGCCGCCCCTCCTTTGTGTGAATTTTTAAGATGTCTTAATTATTCTCTTTTTTTCTGCCATCATGGTTTAATCCATTCATATCCTTAAATCCCTCCCCTGCAATTAAATACTGTAAGAAAGCAAAAAAAAAAAAAAAACCCTCATAATAAATAAATATAGAAGATATGTCAAAAATATATTTCTCTTTCTACACATTCAGTCTTTTGCTTCTTTGTCAGGAGGCCTCTGGACATGTGATTGGTCAGTGCATTGATCAGAGTTCTTAAATAGATCCATTCCAGCTCTTCTGCTTTTGATATTATCCCTCTTGATATCCTTTGAAGGAACACTTCTTCCTTCTCTATTTGACTATTAACATTGTGTCATCATACAACCCATGACAATTTCTCAAATAAATTTACCTTGCTAGGTTTTTCTTGACTCCTGAGTTTGCATTTCAGCTCTGGTCTTTTCTTCACAAATGCTTGAAGGTCCTTTATTCCATTAAAGGTCTATTTTTGCACGTAGGCACACGCACCCACATGTGTGCTCAGGCACACACACACACACACACACGCACATGCTTTGCCAGGTAAGTTATTCACGGTTGTGAGCCCATATCTTTTGCCCTTCAGACTATTGTATTCCAAGATCTCTTTTCACTCACTATCAATACTTCCAGTTTTTGTTTTTTGTTTGTTTTTTGCCAAAAGCAGCATGATACTTACTGTGATTCCTTGGTACTCAAAACGTTTCTTTCTGGGATCACAGTATTTTTTGTTTCACACGAGGCCTCTGGACTTTAACTTTTATGTCACTGATTCTTCCCTTTCCTTTTTTTTTGGTGCCAAAAATCAGCAAATTCTTTGCATCTTCACTTAGCTCTTTGTTTCTAATAGACCTGGACAATTTTGATTTGTGATTTCTTGAAATACAATGTACGGGTTTTAAAAATCTTTTTCAGAAGTCCAGTACTTTTAAAATTATTTCTTCTTGACCTATTTTCTGGGCAAATTTTTAAAAATATCTGTTATCTTGTATTTTCCTTCTTTACAATCTCTTGATTTTGTGCTAGTATTTCTTTCTTTCCTTTTTTTTTTTAAAGCAATTGGGGTTAAGTAACTTGCTCAAGGTTACACAGCCAGTCATTATTTGTGTGTGGGTGCTCATTTTCTGAGGTGGATCCGATCCCCGGTCGTCCTGACTCTGGGGCTGGCACTCTTACTCACTGTGCCACCTAGCCACCCCTGTGCTAGTATTTCTTACTGTGTAATGTGGTTGTCAATTTTCTTTTCTCATTTTGATATAGGGGTCTCAATATCTACAATAATTTGTTTATAATAGTTGGTGTTTTCTTGGATATACTAATTTCTTGCTTCCACTTCTAAATTGAGGCATTTTACCAGGATGGGGATCCACTCTCTACTGAATTTTGGTCCCATCGGTTTGATCTTATTTGTTGATCTTCCTGGTCTCCCAAGGTTAGCCCCTTCTGGATCTTTCAGGTTCAGAGTACTGGATCTTCAGGGACTTTTACAGCATCTTAATACAAATGCACAGGGACTTCACATCCCCTGGGAATCTGGGCTATCCTTGTCTGAGTGTTGCCATGTGGCTCTGATTGCTGTCTTGGCTTTCCAGGTCCCCACTCTGGGACCTTTTCTGGGGTCTCTCTGCTCTTGCTCTCTCCAGTCACAGAGCCTTGCAGAGTCTTTGGGATAGTGCTGGCCGAGATAGTGGGGTAGTCTAGCTTCCCTGTGCTGGCATCATCTGTGCTGTGATAACTTCTTCTTTTGCCCAACAGCTTATGGCTGACTTTTAGTGCAGTTCTGAGTTGGAAGAAGTCATATACTCTAGTTTCTCAATAGATATCTTACTCATTATTTGGTCTGGTGTTAATTTCAGGTTTTTCCTGAAGTGGGTATGAGGGAGTCACATCATCTGTCTTTGTTCAGGCTACCATATTGACCAGAAGCTCCCATTGTCTAATGAAAGACATTGGAAGAACACGAGGAAAAACCTAATCAAAGTGTTTAGTTGGCTAGAAGAAGCTAGTCTTAAACTGTCCATTAGCAAAGCCTCTGTCTGGTATATGCATCAGTGTCTTAATAGAGAGTATATACTGATCCAGAGAAAAGCTCACTATTTGGTTATATCCAAAGAACTTCTGTGAACTATGCTTTTTGATGGTATAGTGGCTACAAAAATGTGAAGAATTTTGCTGTCTTTGGTATGACACTTAATCTCATTTATCAACATGTAGTTGGGAAAAACTACATGGCAAGAAAGGTCAAACTGACCGTTTCAGTACCATTTGGAGATCACTGGAGTTGAGAGTATGAACAAACTCCCAAAGATTTTGTTAACTGCTTCACTCACAAACCAATGCTGAGCCGTGTGCACATAAAAACCTTTGTCCTATATATTCATAACCAGCCTAAAATGCTGGGTAACTATTTTATACTTGAAACATAATCAGAAACAATGAATTGTCTAATAGAAGATTTATTGGTAATGAGACTCGGTATAAAAGCTAGAGTTCTTAACTTTGAATTGGGTTATCAATGAGAAGTTCAAAGACTACATATATGAAGCCAGATTTAAAGTATGGGCAAGCAACTATCCATCAACCTATATTCTGTTCAGTGCCAAGCTGGATATGACCTGCCAGGGATGTGTAGCAGCATTAGCCAATTAGGAGTTCAGTAAATCCATACCATATTAAGTAAAGACTTGGCAAAGTGCCAATTAAGGTAGTAGAGAGAGTTCTCAGAGTCCTTCAAAGACATTATAACCACCTTGCTTGTTGGGGAGTTAATTGATCTCTCCTGACCCATAGTGGACCTTTGACAGGCATGCCATACATGTTATGTATGAAATACATAAAACTTATGCTGGCATAAACTTGAATGCAACAGAAATCAAAAGATGATCTAATGTTTTCATGTTATAAGGAACTGAAAAATCTACTGTTGCCTTAATATCATAATTACTTTAAGTCATTTAAAACATAGAGAGAATTTAAGGAATAATCTCAGAAAGATAAGCAAAACTAGATCATAGGCAATAATGAAGTGAAGGTGGATTAAAATAATTTATCCTAAAATGGGAGACACAAGAGGATATTAAAGAAGGTGAGAAGAGCAGGTGATTCCCACAGCATCCTTGACTGTGAGAGAAAAGAAAAGAAAAAAAAAGTATACCAGTAAAAATGGAGTCCCAGGCTCTATCTGCCTTTGCTATTGACAGGAGAGGTAATGAGGATTGTGCTTAAGACTGGATTGTGATGTATAATATTATGTGTTTTGTTATTATGGGGTCCCCACAATATTATCTCTTCCTCTACCAAAAATTATACTATTATTCAAATACTCCTCACATCAGCACCTATCCAAATCCATGTAATGTTCTGCTCTGACAGACAAAATCAGATTATACATTAATTCAAAGCAAAAATTAATTGTATAAAATAGAATAACCAAGCGAATACCAAGTAAAATTTTCCCAGTCTCATAACACCCAATATATTCAGGGGTACACATCAAAAATGGGAAGGGAGATTCTCCTTCCCAGACACTTCATGCTCTCAATCACGCACTAGCTAGAATATTTTTCAGCCTTCAAAGATTGCTAAGCTGTTTTGTCACTGACCTACCAAGGTTAGATAGCTTTTCTTGATAAGGAAAGCAAAATGATGTTTCTACTATTTGAATCCATCCAATACCTCAGGCATTTTAGGTCTTATGAGAGGTAGCTACATGGTACAGTGAATAAATTACTGAACTTGGAGCCAGGAAGACTTTGAATTTGAATCCTGCCATTGCAATATGACCCTAAACAAGGCACTTAACCTTTCTCAGCCTCAGCTGACTCTTCTGTAAAATGGGAATCCTAAATAGCACTTGCCCTACAGAGTTGTGCAGATTGAATGAGATACATTTAAAATGCTTTGCAAGTCTTACAGCACTATATATACATGTGTATGTATATATACTACATGTGAATTTGAGTCCACTTAATAATGGTATACATGCATATACAAAAATACACATATATATGCATATTCACACTAACTGCTATTATTATGTGAATTAGGACCACAGCCATTTATACCCTATGAGTACAGCAAAAAATACCTTAATGTAAAATTTATCTTTTCTTAAAAATAACAAACTTTGAATGGAAATTCCTCTATACTCACTTCATATTTGGGTAAGAGTGAGTAATTTCCTTCTCCTCCTATCATGCCTGTGCCACTTTTACCATCATCAGACAAATTTATTCTGCAGCCTCTCTAAGTACCCCTGGAAGAGTGGGGTGAAGTTGGACACAATTTCTCTGAACTGCTGTGGTGGCACTCACGTTACTTGCAAAATACAGTAAGTTTCATCTGTTAGCTGGTGAGGGTTTGCTAACTGTATGATCATTTGGCATTTCCTAGTACCAGGTAAGAAATAGTAAAAGTCAACCAGTGGAAGAGATTAGATAAGCAAGACCTATTAGGAAAAGTGTATAGCAGTCTAGTCTTTGATTAAGCCAAGAAGACAAAATATTGGGGAAGTAACTTTTCAATAAGAGCTGCTGGAAAGACAAGGTAGAAAATTGACAAAGAACGTACTTATATCATCACTTAAACCATACCTACAATACATTTTAAATGTATAAACAACTAAATAGAAAAAAATACATCATTAATTAGGGGAGCACAGAAAATTATATTTTGGGGGAAGGTGAATAAGAGATGAATTTATAATCAGTCACCAGACAATCCACGGTTACTTCTAAGTCTGAGATTTTGTGATTAGCTTTTCATTTTAAAATTATGATCCATGCAACGAAAATAAGAAGAAAAGAAAAACATGAACAGCATAAATATTATTTCCCTCATGGTACAGAAAAAAGATGAAGTCACTTTTGGAAGCCTTCAATATTCAAGTCATAAGCTAAACTCAAGTGCTCATCATCATTAGTATCTGATGAAAACAAATAGATTGGAAATGGAGCTAATGAACAGAAATTGATTTTTATTGATAGATTTTTGTGAAAGTTATTTCTACATAATAGCAAATAATCAGGTGAATGATGTTTAAAATCAAAATTTTGTCTCAATTGTCTTAATTTCACTCACTTCTTTTATAAGGAAACAAGGCATGGCAAGTTTTTACTTCACCGATATGATTACTCATCATTATCTATGACAGCTTATTTGCTGCTCTTTGTGGCCAACTAATGCACATAAAGTGGTGGTTCCATATGACTTCTGATTAAATCATTCACAAAATGTATATATGGGAATGCATTATAGTAAACTTCCAAATTTCATCTGAAAGAGCTACATTTTGATGTTATAAAAGTTAGAACATTTGGCTTCTCCCTTCAACTACTGATTTAAAATGATACTTTCAAAAAATAAACATCTACTGTATGCCTTCCCCTGTCTTCTGATTCCTTATCAGAAAGATAACACCCACAGAGACGTAATCTGCAAGTGTACAACTGAACCAGGGAAAATCTGGAATTAATTATAAAGTGTTTTTGGTTCCTAATGCAGCTGTTAGAAGTGTTTGATTTGGCAAATGATCATAAAAGGCAATGCATACCAATTTCATGAGCAACTGTAAAAGCTGCATGAAGGCCATCATCCTCAATCACTGCACAGCTGCGCTCAGGAGAGCATATGGTCCCAACATCTGCCATTCCAAGGGTATCACATGAATGATGTCCACATAAATCCTGCAGGGGAGGAAAAAAAAGAAATCATTAAAATCGATTTACATGTAGGAAAAGCCCCAATGAATAGTTACTTGCTGTCCCAAACAGCAAGAATTTGGATAAATGTAAAAGTCACCTGTTCCTCCATGGCAGTTCTCCAAGGATGATCTGAGGGTATCATGCTTTCAGAGCTATTTTGGGCTTCTGAAGCACAGAAGTTGTATAATGACATTCAATTATATTTTAAAAAGATACCTTAAGTTGTAGTTTCCACTTTACAATAGAAGCATTAATAAAGCCATAATACACGCATTATTTAACATCTAGACTAGTCAGAGTTCATTTTGGAAAGGCCTATATGTTCAATTTTGTATTCAATCTGATCAGTTTGTCAAAGAACACATCACGATAAGTCCAAACTACAATATATCTTAGAATGTAAATATCCTAGTAGGTTAGAAAAAAAATCCAAACATCATTCAATTCAATGAGTGAACATTTCCAAAGGAAGTTGCAATTTCATTGGGAACCATTAAGTGGATGATATTTGTAAATAATAAAATGCTTTTTCATTCAGTCAAAACATCAGTTTAAAATAGCTTGGTTCCAAAGTAAAAAACACAAGAAAAACTACTGAAATATGAATCTTAGGGGAAAAGAAATGTCAGAAATCAGCAGTAGCAGCAGAGACTGTCGGTAAATATATAAGGTTCTAAATCACAATCATATTAATTTGATGATTTTAAAATAATCTATTTTAGCAGTCAGATTTTTATTTTTAATGAGAGTCCATTTTTAATAGTTCTACTACTTTAAAGTGGCAGTAGAAAGAGTATTGGCTTTGGAATCAGAAGATCATGGTTCTGCTACCTGTTTGCCCTTGAACAAGTCTTTTAATCTTTTTTCTCAATTTCTTCAACTGATAAAAATGGGGATTGAACTGGGTGACCACTAAGATCCCTTCCAATATTAAAACCTAGAATACTGAATTATACATTTGGCATTTAAGTGATCTTTAGAATATTCAGGAATTATTTTATAATGGTAAAATTGTTTAAATATTACCATATTCTTTTATTTTTTTACTAATGTCAATATGGAAAATATTTTCAATAAGGGAAACTACTCACATTAAGAGAGAACTCCCTTTTAAAAATTTAAAATGTGGGAAATTTTAACATAAAAGCAAATATGATTAATATTTATGGAGAGCACATAACACTGTGCCCAGCACATAGCAGGCATTTCATATTGAACCTAAAAGGCCAGGCTACTGGTCTGAGACCCAAACCAGAGCAATTTCATAACTGCAAACTTTTTGAAGTCTTCTGACATATTTTTAGAATATCAAAATTCAAAGTTATATTCTATCTCTCCACTACAAGATTATAAGCTATTTGAAGTCAGAGACCATGTCTCATTACCTTCATACTCAGTACTGAGTCTGGTGCTTTATACACAGTAGTTGCTTAATAAATGTTGGTTGAACTGAATTGAGTTAATATAATATTCTGAAATAATGATGGGGCAACGTTATATAATGGACAAATAAAGCACTAGTTCGGAAATTGGAAAACATATGCTCTTGTCCCAATTCTGCCAGTAATTAGTTGTAATTTTGCCCTTAGTTTCTTCATATATAAAATAAGGTGATGAGATTATTATGCCTAAGGTTTCCTACAGCTCTAATTTTTTTGCTGTTTTGACTAACACTGTCTGTGTATTGGGCATGGTATAGACTTCCCCTCCAATATTCCCAGGTTCACTCTCTTCTTGGGCTGTGGGTTGCTCACTCACCTGATTTACACCTAATACAGACGTTAGGGTGATTTCCAGTAGGGGTAGCCATGTAGCTACTCCTCTCTCTGGGTCCTCAGAGTAACCCCTGTGAGTTGTTCTTGTTCTCTTCTCCATCTTCGTCTTCTCAACAAGTCAATATAGAGAACAGAGAACATTTTCTCTATTCTTTCTTCAGGTGGAAGGAGAAAACCCTCTAGCCTCTCATTGGCCAAACTGCCCAACAAGAAGTGACAGGGCAGAGAAAGTTACATTCTCCCTTTAACACAGCGTTTTAAAATCTCTCCTTTCACCTCCTGTAATCTGCAGCTGGGTCCTCTCTGTACCTTAGCTTAGTAGCCAAATCCGTACTGTCTGTTTTTAACCAGGCAAATTACATTCGTCCCATAATAATATAGAAGTTCATGTCCATATTTCTTCAGTTATTAACCTAAAAGTTCTCTAATTTTTCACATGCAAATCAATTAGGAAGACGACATAGTTCATTCACTCCAATGTTCTACAATTCATCCCATGCAAATTCTCGTATCAATACTTGGAGTCAAATGTTTAATACGAAGGTATTTTTAGAACCTATATTTGACTGCATGCTGCCATGGGGGAGAGGAGGAAAGAGAACGAGGGGGAGAAATCTGGAACTCAAGGGATCATGGAACTGAATGTTGTAAACTAAAAGTAAATAAATAAATTTAAGAATTCAAAAAAAAAAAGAAAGAAAAAATTCTTGGAGTCAGATAACTTAGTAACTGCTTCTCCAGAATGTTAAGTACTTAAGACCCAAACATGTGAATTGTCAAGAATCATTTCCTTACACTAAAATCACTGAATAGTCCATTTAAAAAAATTAAATTTCACGAAGATATAGTTATTCTGATACACTCCCTAAAATTTAATAACAGGTCATTATTTCAGAATGTTTGACATCACTTACTTTTCCCCACAAAATAATTTAATCTTATATGTTAGTGATGATGTGAAGGATACATAGTTAAGGTTAATGACTCTTGTATCAAGGTTATGACAATAAACATAAACCAATTTTTAAAGGTACCAATGTATTCTGAATTATATAAACAACTGGTTAGCAATTAGCCATAACATTGCAAATTAACCAGTTTTTTAACTGGTGATCAGCCTTGTTTTATAACCAAATCAACCTTGTTTTATAACCTGTTTAAACCAAATCATGGTGTAGAAAGAATTCCAAACTTATGAAGGCCCTGTTCAGTAGAGTTCATTTAGACTAATGTTATTGTAATAGCAATGGTAATTTGGAGATCTTCCCTGCCCCTTGATAGGCTTAAGTGAATTTGAGGATCTTCCCTGGTTTGAAAATACTCTGCCTCCTAATAGGCTGAATGTGGTCACATGGAGCTTGTGGTGGGAGGCTTGTTTTTTTCAGGAACGCCCACACATTGTTACTTTGGGATTGGGCAGTGGGTCACCAGAGTTGTGATGCTCTCTGACCCTGGCGAAGACTATGTGTACCCTGAAGGTTTTGATTTGGTGCTTACTCATGGGAAGAGTTGTGTGATTTGGCCAGATGAGATTCTGGACAGCTGTTGAGCCCCCTGGCTTTGAAAACCCAGATGTTGATGCTTCTTTCTCTGGTAACTGTATGGATGTAATGGTTACACAGCTGGAAGCCCTGCCTGCTGGTTTGTTTCTCTGTCTGTATTTTTTGTTGCTTGTAACTTCTCTTTGTATTCTCTGAAGTTCAGGGTACTGACTTTTTCCCCTGAACTAGGTAAATGATATATGTTTGATTAAAGTAAGATTATTAACCCTTTTGAGTTTCTTTCCTTTAGAAAAGCAGATCAAAGAACCTGTGCTAGCAGCCATCCTGGGTATGCTAGGGTGCTTGCTGCTACAGTTATATAGTACAATCACTCTAGAAGTGACAAAGATATCACTGTATCTACCTATCTACTAAAGACATTCTGAGGAAAATGTTTTACGTGATTTAATGTGCCAAACAAGTTTGTTATTATTGCTGCTATTTTTACTCTTGGACCCAAGATTTCATCAATATAAGTAAATCCAGATGAGGAGACTTCCTCTACCAATGAAGATGAACAGTTGTTTTTCAATTTAGAGTCAAAGAATAAACTTACAGCATAAAACATTTCCTACATGCAGACAAATGTAGTTCAGTGTTAAAGTCAAATTGATAAAATTAAAAATAGTATGAAAATTATTCTATTTTCCTTCTTGTTTTCATCTTTTAAAAAAGTACTAACTTGCAGAGCTTCAAAAAATAAAATGTTAACTATTTATAAGCAATGTAGAAACATCAGAATCGCAAGCTTGTGTTAAAGAATTTCTGGGGAACACTGAGAGCTTAAATGATTTTTTCCCCACAGGTCCAAAAACCAGTGGCGGGGGTTTCAAATTCTCTCTCCAGTTTGTTGTCCCTTCTGCCACACTACATTTCAATAATAATATTTTGATGATCCCCACTGGAGGAGGATAAGATGTGCTGACATCCCATTCTCTCACACATACCCTATCAATAGAATTGGAGACCTGCTATGATTTGTGCTCACGTACCAACTTTTTCTGCTTCCTCTTAATAGTATCATCAGGGATAGAGATGGGTTTTTCTGATCCTTATAGAACATTCTCCATAAACCTTCTACTTGATCCAAGATTCTTGCTCTGAGCTTGACTTTCCAGTGTGGTAAATTGCTTGTTACAAGGTTTATGTAAAAGGATAGTGGATAGGACGGCTAGGTGGCACAGTGAACAGAACACCGGCCCTGGAGTCAGGGGGACCTGGGTTCAAGTCCAGCCTCAGACACTTAACACACACAAAAAACTAGCTGTGTGACCTTGGGCAAGTCGCTTAACCCCAATTGCCCTCCAAAAAAAAAAAAAAAGGATAGTGGATAGAGTCAACCTTGGAATCAGCAAGACCTGTATTCAAGTTCCTACTCTGGTACATTAATTCTGTGATTACAGATACATTACTTAACCTCTCAGTGTACCAGGCAACTCTTTTAGTTTATAGTAAAACTAATGATCTGCATCAATGGAGGGGTTCCTTCCATATGGGGACTTTGGAATACTAACGAAGTAACAGATCTGGATTCCCCAATAAAATTTAAATAAATTTTGAAAAATTTAGCTCCTCAGATTCTTATTCTATTGGATGTAGTTTAAACCAATTAAAATTATGTAGCATAGTTTTAAGCATTATACAAAGATTGCAACATTTATTCTAGCTGCCACCTGAGTGTGCAGATGAGTAGTGTAACAAGTACATTCATCAGAAAAAAAATTAAGCAGGATTAATAGTTGTTTTAAAAATCTGAATGAATAAAATCACATTGAAATTATAAAATACTCTGGACAAGAAAATCAAATGAGAAAAAATGGAACTTTTAGGGAAACTTAATGGTGAAATGAAACAAAAACTATATATCATAAAATTCTTTTTGGGGGGAATTACATTGCTTTATAACATTCTTAACAGTTCTGCCTTGGGCTCTCAACTAATCCACTAACAGTCTTCTTGTGTCTAAACTGCTTAGCTTTTTTGAGATTGGGACCACAATGTAGGCTGTAATGACTTCATCAGGTTCCCTTTTGACCTAGATGAGCTTTGAACACAAATATATAATTAGTGAATGTGAATTAATCTCCCATCCTACCTAACCTCTTACTTAAGTGGTTTGTCTGTTTTACATCTATAATATATAAATAGCTTTGAATAAAGTATCCATCTGTATTTGTATGGTGGAAAAAACAAATAATTTTCTGTTTTGTAAACAGAATAGATGGACATTTTACTTCTCAGGAACAATGAATAACATGCTATAGGAGTGGATACCAAGGACAAAGAACTGATTCTGGCAAAATTTAATCTTAAAGAAATCATGTTTCTGTAATTTTAGGGCAAAAGTGGTGTAAATTTTAGCAGAAATGCTATTCTAGAAGGAAAACATTTTTTTGCGTCAGAAAATTGTATATTTATGTTTGTTCAACATATACTTAACACTTTAAAAGAAGTACTACAACACTTAAATGGTTAAATGTGCTCATTTGATAAATGAATTGTTCATCTTTATTATTGTTAGCATAATGACAGAAAATCCATAGTGATCCCAACTAATAAGCATAGAAAACATAATCTCAAATTTTGTTTCACGCCTGAAAAACAAACCATTTAGAGACATCTGAACATACACAATTTGAGCAGTATTCACAACCCATCAAACTATGGACTTAACCCATAAGCAACCTATTTCAAATATCCCATGGCTCTCTTCTCTCTCGCCCTTAAACAAGACACTTGCCTGGTGTTTTACTGAAAAAAAAAACTGATGCTATTCCCCTAGAGCTCCCTCTTCTCCCCTCCTCATTTCGTGTTACTCAGGCCTTTCTGCTACTATTTTCTCCTTCACCCCTATCTCACAGGAAGAGGTGGCCCTTTTCCTTTGAAAGGCAAACCCTCTATCTACACATATGATACCATTCCATCCCTTCCCCTCCCACAGATTGTCCACTCTAGCATCCCCCTTCTTTCACTTATCATCAGTCCCTACTGGCTACTTCATTACTACCTAAGAACATGCCCATGCCCTCCATCCTCAAAACAAACACCTCACATGATCATTCCATCCCAGCTATCATCCCATACATCTCCTTTCTCTTGTCTAAATTCCTCGAGAAGGCTGATTGCAATACATGCTTTCACTTATTTTCCTCTCACTTTCTTCTTCTTTTTTTTGCTTTTTGGAGGGCAATTGGGGTTAAGTGATTTGCCTAAGGTCACACGGCTAGTATTTGTGTTAAGTGTCTGAGACCAGATTTGAACTCAGATCCTCCTGACTCCAGGGCCAGTGCTCTACTTGCTGCACCACCTAGCCACCCCTGCCCCACCTAGCCACCCCCCTCTCACTTTCTTCTAATCTCTAAAATCTGGCTTCCAACCTCATCATTTAATGGAAATTGTTCTCTCCAGGGATCTCTTAATTGCAACTCCAATGGCTTTTTCTCAGTCCTTACCCTCCTTGACATCTCTGCAGCCTCTGATATTCTTAACCACCCTCTTCTCCTTGATACCCTCTTCTCTCTAGATTTTTTTGGACATTACTCTTTCCTGGTTCTTCTACCAATATAACCCAGTATCCTTTGCTGGATCTTCATCCAGGTCATGCCTGCTAACCAACATATGTCCCACAGAGCTCTGTCCTTAGGTCTTCTCTAACTGGTGATTTCATTAGTTCCCAAAGATTCAGTTACCAGTTCTATGCCGATGATTTTCAAATCTACTCATACGGTATTAAACTCACTGTTAAACTCCAGTCTTGCAGCTCCCACTGTCTACTGTACATCTCCAATTGTATGATGAGTAAACATCTTAAAATCACTATTTCCAAAACTGAACCCATTATCTTTCTCCCCAACCTCTCCCCACTCCCAAACTTCCCTATTACTGTTGAGGCATCAACATCCTCCCAGCACTCTCAGTTCTCAATCTAGATGTCATCCTTGACTGCTCTGACCATTCCCCCTCTAACCTATTGCCAAGATCTTTTGATTTCACCTTTGCAACATCTCCCTAATACATGTTCTTTTTTCCTCTGATACCACCTCCATCCTAGTGTAGGCTTTCAGCGACTCACAACTGGACTGCTGCTATTTGGTAGGCCTGTCAGAAGTCTCTCCACACAATAATCCATCCTCCATTGAGCTGACAAAATGATTTTCCTAAAACATAAGTCTTACCATGTCATCCTCACCTCCACCCCCATGTCAAAATCCTATGACATTTAAAATCCTTTATAACCTGCCCTCCCCACCTCTCTAGTCTTATTACACTTCACGTTTCCCTACCCCCTCCAAATGAAGCCTTAGTAAGTCTTTAGTTATTTTTCTCAATTGTTAACTAAAATTAGACCATATACAAACTGAACTCATTGGTAGTTTGAATGTGGTTTTCAAATAAGTACATGTGGTTTTTGAATTTTTTTGAGATATTGCATAGCAAATAAATGCCAGAAAACCAATTTCCTCCTGAAAGTATGTTTTTGCTTAGTAAGGGCTGAGAGAATTTTTCACTTGTGGATAAATATAGTATATTGTTTCAATAATTATTAAAGTAAAACTGAAAAAGCTAAGAATACTATAACATTATTATAATGTTTTATGTTTTCATCTTTTAAAAATTTGCTATATTCCAATGCTTCAAAAAAATAAAATGTTAATTACTCATTAAAATAGTGTAGAGTGGACTGCTCATTAAAACATTTAGAGTCTGAAACATTTAGAGTCAAAAGCTTCTATTAGTTTACTCAGAAAAATGTTTTTTACTCAGCAAAAGTTTACTTAAGCAAAATAGTTTTTTAAAAGCCAATAAAAAATGTTAAAACCCCACATAATTTTCTTTTAAAAATATAAATAAGAAAGTTTCATTTGAATATGAGAATAAAAAGGAAACCCCAGGATGAAAATCAACTGTCTGAAGTATGTTAGCAACAACAGGACAATCAACTTAGATATCTTTATTGTGCATCTTCCTTTAGCAAAGAAAGAACTCATGAGAAGTCATGAACTGTTTAAAAAAAATACTCTAGGAAAAAAAATCCCTAAGCTTGGAACCCATATTAGAAAAAGACTTAAAGTATTTTATTTCAAAAGGATAGCCACAGAATTGCTGTGGCACTGTTATTCCAGAGGATTATTTCATTAAGGGAAAATTTTTTCATTGTGCACAAAGAAATATGTTATCCATTCTCGTCCAAATCCACTGCCTTTAACACCTGTCTCTATTTACATTTGGTTTACATTTATGCCTGGCCCTTGAACAACCAGTGATCCATAGTTTGAAATTTGCCAGCCTTTTCTCTTCAAACCAGAGGTGCCCTGTGAGTGAGCAGGACAGAGAATGTGGGAGGAGTAGAGTTATCTGATTCTGTGTCCTGAAACACTTCATTCAGTTTCCTAAATGATTCCGTTTTCTCTCTTCTGTTCCTTGCATGTTATTTTTAGTTTTGTTAAAAACAATAACAAAGAATCTACCTGTATTTTACTTAGACATTCAAAGAATGAGCTTGAAAGTCAATAGACACTACTCATCTCAGGTCAAATATTAATAATATCACTAATTTCTTTTTTTTTGTTTTGTTTTGTTTTGTTTTTGGTGGGCAATTGGAGTTAAGTAACTTGCCCAAGGCCACACGGCTAGGTTTTTATTTGTGTGTGCTTTAAGTGTCTGAGGTCAGATCCGAATTCAGGTCCTTCTGACTCCAGGGCCAACGCTCTACTCACTGCGCCACCTAGCCGCCCCAATATCACCAATTTCTATATGTAAAATATGATTCTCAGGCAAATTATGAATTGACAGTAGGAAATTTTGTATTGCTTTCCTTCCAGTGAAGAGCTCTGATATTGTTGATATGTTTATATTCTGTTTTCCCTTAAGCCCAATAAAGTCAAGGCCCCATTCTACAGAATCAAAGAACTGTGAGAGCAAGATAATATTAAAGAGTCCAAACATCCTCTTTACAGATGAGGAAATCTAAGAACAGAGACATAAGGTGGCCTACCCAAAGTAAAACAGCTAGTGAGCAAAACGAGGATTAGAATGTAGAACTTATTAAAGCCACCTTCAACATCTCAGAAATGAAAAAAACAGTTCTAGAAGTTAAGCACCTTGTTTAGTCACAGAGCTAGGAAGTGTCTGAGGCAGAATTTGAACACAAGTCTTTCTAAACTCCAACTACAGTATTCTATTTACAATAATACCACATGGACACTAGATCAGATCTCCTGTCAATTCATGGCCATTCCATTACACTCTTCTGGTTAAATAATTCTCCAATATAGGAATACTCTGAAATGGTACAGGATCTGTAGTTTATTTTTTTGCACAGACTATTCAACATTGGAACGTCTAACGCACTCTTTTACTATAGCAAAAACCGTATAAATAAGATATATTCCTTAAAGGGAGGTCAAACAAATTACATAGATATATGAGGTATTGACACACTTGTTTAAAAAGACACCAAGATACCCAGAATACTTATTTCCTTCACTGATCTGATTTTTAATGTCTATTAAATGACTCTTTAATCATCTCAATTCTCTTATATTTATTTGTTCTTTTTATTAAACAAACATTAATTGAGTATTTGCTGCCAAAAGAAAGTCTTACTATCAGAAAATATTTAGCTGAAATGACAGCTGCACAAATGATACCATATGTTGGATTCCCCAATGTATTTAAGAGCATTTACAAGGTAGGAGTGGAGCTATGCCACTATAAAATCACGTAAGGTAAGATTTGAGAAGAAAGTTAGTCCCTCTAGACTAACTCCTTCATTCCACACATAAGAAAAACAAGGTCCAAGGATGTTAAGTGTCATGCTTAAATTACCCCGCTGGTTAGGGTCAGGACCCGGGTTAGAATCCAGGTTTCAGGATTCCCAACACTGGACAACATGCTGTCTGAAATTCCTTCACTACTAGGTACAAAAGGGACAGCAGAGAAGGAAACAGTTTTGTTTATTTTATTTTATTTTTGGTCAAGACCTGTGATGTTTCCTCATTGTAGGGAACTCAGGGTGAGAATACTCTTACCAATTAGGAGCAGTAAGTCATGCAATTTATAGGGAACTGCCAGGGGTACAGAAAGATTAAATAACTTTCCTAGCGTCATAGCCAAATATTTGTCCAGTCAGGCTTTGAAATCAAGGTCTTTAAAACTATGAGGTCAGGTTTCTGTACTATAAACTACTGTTTCTCCAAAACAATGCCTTTGCAATGGGTGTCTGCCATAGCAAGAATGCTTTCCATCCTCACTTCTCCGCCTCTTAGCTTTCCTGGCTTCTGTCTGCCTCTGTGGGGTGTGTGTGTGTGTGTGTGTGTGTGTGTGTGTGTGTGTGTATCTGCCAGCACCTTGTTATTTTCACATTCTCTCCCTCATTAGAATTTAAGCTTCTTGAGGTCAGACCTTCCTTGATACATAAGTAAGTGCTGAGTAAATTGTTAGTTGATAGACAAAAGATAAGCAGGAGAGGAGAGGAATGAAAGAAATGAAGAAATATAAATTGTCAAGCTAATACAATCACATGGGCAAGTAGTCGCCCTCCATTTATTGAGAGTCAGAAAGATTTTAAGGTTTAATTTTTTTATCTTTCCTTTCAAACTAAACCCTTGTATACACATATCACAGTCTCTAATAGATCCAGCATTAGTTCTATTAGCTACCAGTATACAAATATTACGCATCTTCTAATACCTCTAGCTATTCATTCTATTAGCTCTTAGCTCCAGTTGACCCTAAATGCTGGGATACCTGAGATTTCCTCAGATGTCACCAGGAAGGAAGTTGTTGAGAGTGTGTATGGACAGAGAGGTTACAAATTAATGATTGCACTAGGCTAACTAGATGAGTGATTTCATTGGCACAGGGAACTCCTGCAAGTGGAAATTAACTCTACCAATGTAGGGCCCACCTACACGGAGAATTGTCTAGGTTTAGTAAGTACCCAGTCCAAGGTCTGTATTTATTTGTTGCTTCCAGCTGTAAGCCTAATACGTTAATGAAATAAGATTAAATTCCATAAAGTCTCAAAACAGTGGGGGGGGGGGAGGTTGGGGAGCGGGTAGTAAGTTGCAATAGCTTCTCTCTTAATCCTCGCTATAGCTCCCCAGACTTTCCCAAATTCATATTGTGCAAATCACCTCACAGATAGGCTACCATCCAGATGCTCAGAGCGTAATCATCTGTTTGGTGGTGACCTGGTTTGACCTCAAACTTACCTCCCGGGTAAAGAGGATGGCTGCATCGTAATGCTCCTCGTGATCATCTCCCAGCTGGTTGTGTTGGTGTTGCCATTTGCAAAAGTTCTTGAGAGTAGTGGCCGCGTTCTTGTTGATCTCCAACCCTTTCTCCTTGTCATCCAGCACCACGACCTTCACCACCGCTAGGCGGATGTGGTTCTCGATGCTTGGGTGACTGTAAAGCCGGGAAGCTATGGAAGCCAAAGTCAACAGGTAATGCTCTAAGTCCCGGCCATACTTCTTGGCCATAGATACATCCGCCACTAGCAGCAGCTCCACCTGCCTGGCCCTGGAGATGGAGCGCCGCTGACGTCGCCACCCCTTCTGGGGTTCGGGAGCTGGTGCTGCAAAGGGCTGCGGAGACCGCACGACCCGGGACGTTTGGTTAGCCGGGGCAGGGGGTGCTTCTGCTTGTCTGTGGCCTGTCCTGGGAGAGCTAGGGGTCTCGCAACTGCTGCCGAGCGTCAGCGTTTTGAAACTGAAGTTCTCTTTGATGAAGGCGTGCAGCACCGGGAGAGACCGGTCCCCAAACAGCCGCCCCTCTTCAGCCTCCCTTGTCCCCAGCAACAACGGCTTTATGTTGTAACGAGTATGTTTAACTGCGAAGAAGCCCTTCATCCCCCCACAGAGGTTAAAGAGGGCCAGGGAGCTAGCGCTCCCATCCACAGTGCCTCGGTAGAAGCAGTGCTCCCGGTGGCGCTGAGATGGAGGCAAAGTCCCCTGGAGACTGCTCTGGTCAAAGCCAGGATAGAAAAGCTCCGGGAAGCCCACTGATCCATCTTGTTCCAAATCCAAGAGAAATTTCTTGCCCTCCACATATAAGAGGTACCCCACTTTGCCTCCTCCGGAGTAAAGTTGGTCAATGTTTTGCACTAGACCTCTGGTCTTGCGGTTGATAGGGGAAGTATAGGGGGGCTGCTGAGGGTACTTTGGCTGCTCCTGCTCCTGCAGCAGCTCCTTCTGCTGCTGGTAGTGGAGACGAGCTTCTGCTGTCTCTACTGCAATGGGTGGAAGTTGATGGGTTTGACTGTGTTTAGGTGACGGCGGAGCCCGGACTCCCGCAGAAGCAAAGTGCGATTCGAAAGCCAAAAGGAGCAGAGAAACCAACTTCAAGACCATATTGCTCTTTTGGAGCGTCGGAATAGATGAAGGGAGAAAAAAATTGGAAGGAGAGGGGGGTTTTTGTTTTAAAATAAGCAGGAATGCAAATTATCATGGATTAAAATAAACATATCTACCCACATATCTTTGTATCTTTCTATACACACATAGACATATATTTAATATATACATATGTATGTGTGCGTCTGTATTGCCTGTAGTGTTGAATGAAGTGTAAGAAGGAGGGAAGCAGAAAATGCTGCCAACAAAGCTTATGGATTGTCAAAGCTGAGGTCCTAGTGTGTAACTTTTCTTGGTTGATTTCTTTTTTAAAAAAACAAAATTAACCTTTGGATTTTGGCTAGGAAAAAGCTGGAAGTGGAGAATCAGCATAAGGAGGAAGGTAGAAAAAGCCTAAAATCCCAAAGCCACACAGCAAACAGCTGCAAAAGGAAAAAGATTCAGAGTCTAAAGCAGGCAACTTTTCAGCATTTCCTCTCTCCCCCTATCTCTTTTCCGATCTGGATCATCGATGCTGAGAACGATCACTTTCCAAACTAAGCTCCAGCAGTTCTTTCTTTTTAATTTGTTGGTTCCATTTGGTCTCTTGAGAACCTGAGGTGACTGAGGAAAACCCAGATCGCTTTTGGTGAGATGGCAAGATGTCCTCACTTTATCCCCCGTGGCTCTGTGTTTTCATTTTTGTTGTTATCCCCAGTTGGTCGATACAGGCAAGGAGAGAAGAGAGAAATGTGAAGATGAGAGGAGGTCGAACAATGAATTTATAGTGGAATGCCATCCTGCAAGGGCAATTTCAAGAATTCGTCACTGCAGGCTGCCTCTTAAAGGGAGAGCTTCAAAACCACCCCTCCCACACTCCCATCTCATTTAATCAGATAGAGAGGAGGGGAAAAAGAGAACAGGATGGGTGGGGTGAAGAGTGACGATTGGAGAATGAACTAGAGGAGAGAAAAGGAGAGGAAAGAAAGAGGAAAGACGAGGGGTGGAGAGATAGAGAAGGGAGGGAGCAAGTGAAAATATTTTGGTAAGAAAAACTCAATTTCCTTTCAATCATAGTGTTCCCAGCATTATTTTGTATTTCGCAACCAATCGGGATGGCTTGGTCTTTGCTTACCTCATCTCCTGCAGGGATGTTTTGGTGAATGCTTGAGATAGTTATTAGTATGTTTTTAAGTTGAGCTCTCCCTCCCTCCTTCTTCCTTCTTTCCCTCCCTCCACCCTTTTGTAGGCAATTGCTGCTGCAGAACTTTTTCTCTGTGCGTCCAGTAACCCTTTTGATCTCCTGCTTCAGTGAAATTGTAAAATCCGTGCAAAGGATTGGATTTTTTTCTAACACGCAGAATTCTTTTCTCCCTCTTCTCCTTTTTACTTTCTCCATTCCCCACTTCCCCTTCCTTCTCCTTCCCCCCAAGCCACACTCTCAGTCAAATCCCTTGTTTGGGATTTTTACAAGGGGTTTCCTGGCACATTAATTGGCTGTACATACAGAGCGTATTCCGCCCCTGACCGCAGCTCCCTTCCCATCAGCTCAAGGCAGTACATGCCACATTTGCCAGGCAGCTGAAGAGTCTGGGAACTCTGTCCCTTTGTGTGGGAACTTAGATTCCTCCTTTTCTCAAATAAGCCTTTCATTATTCCGTACAATCTGTCATTTAGTTCACGGTGTCTGCAATTTCCTTTCTTTTCAGAGGGCAGGGTGGTGAAGACTTTAACTCTTTAAATATACTTGTTTTTCATAATTTTCAAAATACTCTTTATTTGCGTTCACACTTTCTCCCTTTTCTTCCTTCTGAAAAAAAAGACGGTCCTGAGTACTGCTGCTGGTGTGGGGTGGGGGTGGGAGGGCAGACGAGCACAGTTATTCTCTGACTTTTAAAGGGAAAGGAAATATCCTCTGTATCTTAGCAGATTTTCCACATGATGCAGGGCAAATGGTTCCTCCATCTTCTGCCATTACTCCTTAGCTTCTAATGATCAACTCTGTGAACAGTGAAGTGGCAATCTATTCTGTGGATAATAGAAAAGGGGGTCGGGAGGGAGGGCAAAGGAATGAGGGTGGGTCTGATGGTGAAAGATCTAAAAGAGGGAGAGTAAAACAAAGAAATAAAACTTCATACATAAGAAATTTTGTTTTCTGACAAGTTTTTCACTTAGCTGTGACAGAAGTTTAGTGAACCCCAAGGCAAATGGACCCCCCACTGGAAGGGGGAAGGCCATGAGTTTCTGGAATCTTAGGAGAATTGGAGCATTTAGAAGAGAGGGGCTGAAATAATGTCTAATGTTTATTATATAGGGTTTAAAGGTTTGGATAATATTTTATGTAGATGCTATTATCATTCCCAATTTACAGGTAAGAAAATTGAGGCTGAGGGAAGTTAGATGAGAGAAGTTAGCTCAGGCTCCTAAAGATGGTCAGAGCAGAATTTTGAAGTCAGGTCTTCTAACTCCAGGTCCAAAACAATCTATTATATCACCTTGCTGATTGAAAATATTGCTTTAATCCAAACCCTGACTGTCCAAAAAATAAACAAACAAACAAACCAAGACTTAAGAATATCAGGTGCAGTCAATAGAGGCCTGGAGCCAGGAGGACCTGAGTTCAAATCCAACTTCAGACACTTGACAGGTAACAGCTGTGTGACCTTGGGCAAGTCACTTAACCCCAATTGCCCTGCCTTCCCTCCTCCCCCCACAAAAAAATATCAGTACCTTTTCATCATTGTGATGCTATTAATATTAGGACCAGACCAGGCCAAGAATAGACAACTTGAGTCTTCTAGGGTAATACGTTCTTGCTGTCAGATTCTGTAGGATGCCCAAATATTATTTTAACAGTTGGGCCAAAATTCCACATGCTATAGGAAATGACATAGATGAAGACTGCTACTACTTTAGTTTCTCTCCATCCTCATAAATCATGTCTTCTCTCACCCAATTCTCCATTGCTTCCCATATCAATGACATTGGGAGGGCAGCCATGGTGATAATAGAGTAGGAGAAAGTGTGGGAGATGGGTCCTCACAGTAACAAACATCTCCAAATATTCTCTAGTTTCCCCTCTTGCCATCAGAAATAACCATAAATAGAGAGTCAGAAAGGTATTTCAGGCCATCTATTCCAATGCTTTCATTTTTGCAGATGAGGAGACCAAGGTCCAGAGAAATAAAGTGACTTTTTTTTAAAAAATGTTTTATTGATGCTTTTTTTAATCAATCAAAAAGCATTGTGCTAAATGCCAAGGATGCAAGATCAGAGATTTAGATCTGTAAAGGACCTCAGAGGTCATCTTGTCCAACCTAGATGGATGAAGAAGCTGAGACCCAGGGATGCTAAGTGCATTGTCCAACGTCACACAGGTAGTAAGTTTCAGAGGTGGTATTTGAACACATACATCCTTTAGTTTCAAAGCTATTGCTCTTTCCCAACTGTACCTCCCACCAAAGGGACAGCACATGCCCTCAAAGAACTTATATTCTGCTTTTCATAGATAAGTAAAAACAGAATAAATAATATATGTAACTTGTTTAGAAAAGCACAAACATGTTACTGTCTCTTGAAGAGAGAAGTTAGAATTCCAGTTGTAACTATCATTTTATGAGATGTTTCTCCCTAAAAGAGTATATATTTTCTTAACTTTGAACTATAGGATATAGGAGAGGTTTGTGGAGAAAAGAGAGAGAAAGAAGATGGGGAGAAACTTATTTCATCTTGGATCTGTCAGCTGGAACTCTATGAAGAAATAATTTTATAAGGAGTGAGTCTAGAGAGATATTATTAATAGTGATGGCTTTAGATAATCTGAAGACTGTTTTCCTCTCATGTTGGGAGATAAATTGGAGAATAAAGAGAGAAAGAAATTTAAGATATCATCCTTCTTTATCAAACTATTGAATCTTAACATTTTGAAGAAGAGGATTCTTTCACAGAGTAATTTATTTGTTTCCAGAAATAGAAAAAAAAGTCACCTGCAGTTATAGTGAGGGCTTGAGGTAGCTTTCTCTGGCTGTGATTGTTCTTAAATCTAAAAAATATTATGCAATTTTTAATGATTAATTTCCTTATTAATAAATTGTATATTCAGCAACTTTAAAAGAAGTTTTTCTTTTTATTCTTTGAAGAATAAAGGATTGTATATATAGAAAGATGAGTGAGTACTGTGGGCTTAACACATTTGCTACTGTGCTTAGTAGATAGTAGAGGAATGTAGCCCAATTCCACCCCAGATATTTTTGACAGTGCTCTGAAGAAGAGTGCTGTCATTCTGTCTACAGCATTTGAAAAGGCCAGCATGAACAGGAGACCACACTGTCATATAAGTGTGTGGAAATTTGCTAACCCAACATGGCCCTTGATTTCCAATGCCTGCCTTTCCCAGAGACTCCAAAAAGCAGACTTCCTGGGAGGGATTGATCTCTCCTTGGTTAAATTTAGATTTCATCTTAATCCAGAGTCAGTTACAAAACCTCTTTATTTTCAATTGTCTAAATATATATTTCATGCATGTATACACATATGTATATGTATGTGTATCTTCTGTGATTATTGTTTCCTTTGTAATGTTTTCTTTGATATTTGTGATTGTCTTTTGTGTACTGTTTGATGGAAGGGGAAACTAAACTGGCCTAAATTAAGCTAACTGTGACCCTCCCAGTCTGGGTGGGACTAAAGATGGGGAAAACCAATTTATCCAGTTTATTAAATATATGAAACTTACTGAACTGAGGGGGGCTCTAAGCTTAGTTTTATTATTTGAGAGATCTGTTGGTGTTATACTAATTAATGGGGAAATATTTTTAAATGTCCTGGAATTTCCATAGAGCTCAGGATAAGATTAAATATGAAAATAATTCAAGGAAGTAGGCTTGCCCAAGGAGTTGTAATGTGGAATCTGCCTTACAGGTTGAAATTTAGAAATAATGTTTTTGAAAGTTACTAAGGGGCGGCTAGGTGGTGAAGTGAATAGAACACCTATCCTGGAGTCAGGAAGACCTGACTTCAAATCCAGCCTCAGACACATTACTTGTGCATGACCTTGGGCAAGCCACTTAATCCCAATTGCCCTGCCTTACCCCCCTCCAAAAAAAAAACACCCTAAAAGTTACTAAAATGTTTATACTTTTTCACTCAGAGAACCATCTCTCCCCCAATACTAGCAATATAATCTAAGGTAGTTGAAGAACAAAATAAAAATCCCATGCAACAAAATACTCACAACACTTTTTGTGGTGGCAAAGATTTATAAACAGTGTAAGTATCCTTTAGCCAAGGAGTGACTAAACAAAGTGTGATATAGAAATATAAGATAATATTATACAGTATTGTGAGGAATTCTTTAAAATATAGATTTCCAGAAATTTAGGAAGATATAAACTAATAAGAAATGAAGTGAGTAGAACCATGAAAAAATATACACAATGACTATTTCCAGTGTAAATGGAAAGAACAACAAAACCCAAACTGAATGATGTGTAATTATGAAGACCAAGATTGTCCCTCAAAGATGAACAAATGTAACCTTGCTGCTCTTCAAAGAGATGAAGAAATATGCGTTGGAACTTTGCACAGACTTTTCACAGACTGTGGTGAGTTAACACTCAACTTTGTTGAACTACTTTTTTTCTCTTCTTTTGGATAATTCTTTTATTTATGTTTTTTTTTATATCACCAAAATTTTACTATTTTCTTTCCCCTCCCAGAGAGCTAAAATTTTTTTTATTTTTTTGCTTTTTGGAAGGCAATTGGGGTTAAGTGACTTGCCCAAGGTCACACGGCTAGTTTCTGTGTTAAGTGCCTGAAGCTGGATTTGAACTCAGGTCCTCCTGACTCCAGGGCCGGTGCTCTATTCACTGTGCCATCTAGCTGCTCCATAAATAATATTTTTAAAAACAAAGAAAGAAGAGAAAAATTACCAAAACTGATTAATATGTAGGAAAAGCTTGAAAATGTGTACAATATGCCACACCTGTGGACCCCCCACCTCTGCAAAGTAGTAGGACAGGGTGTCTTCTCATGTCTCTTCTTTGGAGTCATATTTATTCTTTGTAATTTTGCAACATTCACTTTTCTTTTTTGTGGTGGTGGTTCTTTATGATTACCTTGCATGTCCAAAACTAAATTAATTTTATTTCCCCCCAAACCAAAACTAAATTAATTTTCTTTCCTCCCAAACCCTCTCCTCTTTCTAACATTCCTATTACCAGTGAAGATACTTTCATCCTCTCAGTCACCTAGTTTCAGAAAGTAGGGTAGTTATTATCCTTGACTCCTTATACCCTCTCACCACATCCAAATCCAATCAGTTGCCAGGTTCTACTGATTCCACCTATGCATACACTGCAACCACTCTCAGAAGCCCCCCATCACCTCATAGCTGCAGGACTCCAATGGCCTTCTGTTTGATATTCCTGCCTCATTTCTTCCCACTCCAATCCATCCTCCACTCAGCCATCAAATTAATCTTCTTAAAATGTAAGTCGAAGGGGCATCTAGGTGGCACAGTGAATAGAGCACCTGCTCTGGAGTCAGGAAAAACCGGAGTTCAAATTCAGCCTCAGACATTTAACACTTACTAGCTGTGTGACCTTGGGCAAGTCACTTAACCTCAATTGCCCTGCCTTCCCCCCTCAAAAAAAAAAAGTTAGTCTGTGTCACTCTCCTCCCTATTCAATAAACTCCAGTGACTCCCTATCTCCTCCAGGATCAAATAGAAAATCCTCTGGCCTTTAAAGCCTTTCATAACCTGGCCCCTTTCTGTGAGTACAATAACACTGGCATCCTTTGTTGTTCCTCACTCTCTACACTCCATGTCTTGACCGAACATTTTTATTGGTTGTCCCTATGCCCAGAGTAGTTTCCCTACTAATTTGTGCCTCTTCGGTTCAATGGATTCTTTCTAGTCTCAGCTAAAGTCCTACAAACTGCTTTGTTTCCAATTCTTTACTGTCACAAAAAAAAATGCTGCTATAAATATTTTGACATATAGCCTTTTAAACAATGTCTTCCTTGGAATATAAACTTAATAGTGGAATGAATCACGACGTTAAGAAGTATGAACATTTTGGTCACTTTATTTGCATAGTTCAAATTACTTTCCAAAAAGTTGTACTGGTTCACAAATTAATTAATCTAGGATAAGAAGGGAAATGACGGATTGATTTTTTAAAATCTTTAAAAAATAATAGTAAAAAATGTTCATGCAAGGAGATTCTTCCCAATCCCTTGTAATCTTCACTCCTTCACTCTGAAACTACCCTCAATTTGTCCATACATAATTGTCTGCATGTTGTCTACTCCATTAGACTATGGGCTTCTTGAGAACAGGGAATACATCTTGCCCTTCTTTATATATAGCTATATAACTATATAACACTTCTATACAACACTTAGCACAATACCTGTTAGAAAGTAGGTTATTAATAAATGCTATTTGATTATCTGACTGTATATAACACACTGTATATAACCACTCCACCTTCTTCAAACTACATTAATTCATATAAATCTTTCCATTTTCTACGTATTTATTATAGTCATAATTTATTATATCATGGGAATATTGTTAATATACACCAATTTGCTTAGCCATTCCCAATCAACGACATTTTTTTTTGTTTCCAATTCTTTACAGTCATTTACTGCTATAAATATTTTAGTGTATATAGCCTTCTTGTCAATGTTCCCTTTGGGGTGCAAAACTAGTAAAATGAATCTTGGGTTAAGAGGTATGGATATCTTAGTTGTTTTATTTGCATAATTATAAATTGCTTTCCAGAATTGTTGTACTGATTCAAAGCTCCACTAAAAAAAAGTATCAGTGTGTTTATCTTCCCATAACCCTTCCATCACTGACTATTTCTATCTTTTGTCATGTTTGCCATTTTGTAGGGGATAAGGGAAAGCCTCAGGGTTACTTTGATTTTCATTTATCTTATTATTTTTAGTGATTCTTGAGCATTCTTTCACAGGATTGGTAATAGTTTGCAAGTTTTGTTTTGGAGAGATTGTAGAGATTCTCCTTTAGTAGAAAATGGTTTTGGGATATACAACATATATACATTTATTATTTGTTCTAAATATATATATATATTATATATATATATATTTACCTTAATTGTTTATATATATTTGGATACCAAACCCCATCAAAGAAATTTAATAAAAATAATTTAAAATCATTCAACCACCTTCTTCATTATCCAAGATTCACCCGTTTGAGCAGAAAATTTTAATTTCATGTAATCACAGTTTTCATTTGTAATTGCCTCTATTCTTTTTTTTTGGTTAAGAATGTCTCTTACTAGTATACTCAAAGGACAATAAAACTGTGTACTCTCTGACTCAACAGTACCACTGCTAGATATGAATCCCAAAGAGATTTTTTTTTAAGGAAAAGAATTTATTTGTACAAAAATATTGATAGCAGCTTTTTTGGGGGGGTGGTGGCAATGAATTGAAATTTGAGGGAATGTCCATAAATTGGGAAATTGCTAAACAAGTTGTGGATTGTAATGGAATACTATTGTGCTGTAAGAAATAAAGAGCAGGGTGCTTTCAGAAAGAACCTAGAAAAACTTAAATGAATTGATACAGAGTGAAGTGAGCAAAATCAGAAGAACACTGTACACAGTAACAACAATATTCCATGATGATCAACTATGAATGACTTAGCTATTCTTAGCAATACAATGATCCAAGGCAATTCCAAAGGACTCAGGAGGAAAAATGCTATCCGTCTCCAGAGAAAGAACTGATGGAGTCTGAAGGCAGATTAAAGAATACTGTTGTTTTTCATTTTCTTGATTTTTTGTTGGGCATCTTTTTGGTCTGACCAATATGGTATGACCAACATGACCAATATGGAAATATGTTTTACATGATTGCACACGTATAACATATATTAAATTGGTTCCCATCTCAGTGAAGGGAAAGGGGAGAGAGGAAGGGAATTTTGAGCTCAAAAATTCTTTTAACTGAATGTTAAAATTGCTTTTACATGTAATTGGAAAAATAAAATATTATTAAAAAAGAATGTCTCCTACCCATAGTTAGGAAATGCATATGATATTTCTCTTCTAGTTTTTATCTTTAATATTATCTTTATCTTTAATTGTTATTTATTATTATATTTAAGATCAATATAAATTTAGAAAATAGTGTAGAATGTGGTATAAAGTGGTCTTCTAAGTCTAACTTCTGCTAAGCTGCTTTTCAATTTTCCCAGCTGTTTTTATCAAATAGGGAATTCTTTCCTATGTAATTTGTGTTTTCCATTTTCTTGCTGAGTTACATTGTTTCTGGTTCTTCCTTGTCTAGTCTGTACCATTGACATCTCTCTGTGGTTTTTAAAAAAATCAATACCATATGATTTTGGTGACTGCTGCTTTGTAATATTTTCTCTTTTCCTGTTTTTATTCAAAGAATTAACTCCTAGTTTTATTTGTTTATTCAATGATTTCTCTTCTTTCAATTTTGCTAATCCCTTCTTTAATTTTCAGGATTTATGTTTTAGAATTTAATTGGAGGTTTTTAATTTGCTGACTCTACAATTTATAAAAATAACTTACATGTCCAATTTATTGGTCTAGTGTTTCTTTTTTGATGTACTTAGTGACACAAATATTTGCTCAAGTATTGTTTTGACTCCATCTCAAAAATGTTGGTAAAATTTCACATTGTAATTATCTTTAATGAAATTATTGCTTGTTTCTATTATATGTTTTTTGACCCACACATTCTTTAGTTATTTTATCTCTATTTGTTTTATCTTTGTTCCAAAAGCTCTTCATTGAATTTAATTTGATTGCATCATTGTCATTAAAACATGAATTTAATGTTTCTGCTTTTCTACAGTTATTTGTGAGGCTTTTAATACCCTAATTCATGGTCAATTTTTAATGAAGATTACCTGGTTGAGAAATAGTATGCTCATTTGTTTTTCTTTTCTTTTCTTTTTTTTTTTTTAAGCAATTGGGGTTAAGTAACTTGCTCAAGGTTACACGGCTAGTCATTTGATTTATGCGTGGGTGCTTATTTTCTGAGGCCGGATCTGATCTCGGGTCATCCCAACTCCGAGGCCGGCGCTCTTACTCACTGCACCACCTAGCCTCCCCTTTAGGGCAATTGGGGTTAAGTAACTTGCCCAAGGTTACACGGCTAGGTTTTTGTTTGTGTGGATTAAGTGTCGGAGGCCGGCTCCGAACTCAGGTCCTTCTGACTCCAGGGCCGGCGCTCTATTCACTGCGCCACCTAGCCGCCCCGCATATCTAACTTTTCTAAAAATCTATTCAGGTTCTTAATTTATATGTGTGCATGTGTGTACAAAAATGTGTATGATATATACATACACACACATATATATAATTAAGTTAATCTAGGTTTGAGAGCATTAATTACTCACTGAGGTTAAAGTTTTATTCTCTTTGTCCCTGTAATTTATTTACCTTTCCCTTTAAAAATTTAGATGCCATTTCATTTTTACATATATGTTTACTTTTCGTGTTAATTTTGTCTATCACATCTTTTGGAAAATTTTCTTATTATTTTTTAACTAGGTATATTTTTGCTGTTGTTTTTCTGATCTCATGGTTGCTTCCCCGTTGTTTTCAGCTGAAGTATAGTAAATTCTGAGTTATATATTAGGAGCTCTAACTCCTTATTTTAACCCTAGATGTATCTTTCAGTTTCAAGTGTGTTTTTTGTAAACAACTTATTGCAAGATTATGGTTTATAATCCATTCCGCTATCCTCTTCCATTTTATGGATGAGTTAATCCCATTCACACTTACAGTAATGATTGTTGCATTATTACCCCATCCTGTTATGTTGTTTCTTTTTGTTTCTCTCAACTTCTTTAAAAGTTTTATTTTGATTACGATTAATTTCTCTCTTAATCTACCATCCCTCTTATTTCTTCCCTTCCCTTAGCCCCCTTTACTCCTTTTCTACCATTGGGTGAAATGTGTTTCTGTAACTAACTCTGTGTGTGTGTGGGTGTGTGTGGTGTTGTTCTTTTTGAACAGTTCATATGAGTGATGTCCAAGTGTTTCCTAAACCCTGCCCCCCACTATCTCATTCTTCTTCTGGTAGATTCCATTTATGTGAGATAATTTTCCCCCATTTTTCCTCTCTCCTCCCTCCAATACATTCTTCTTCCCTCTTTTTTTTTTTTGAGGGAAGGTAGGGCAATTAGGGTTAATTGGCTTGTCCAAGGTCACATGGTTAGTCTTATGTTAAGTGTCTGAGGCTGGATTTGAACTCAGGTCCTCCTGACTCCAAGGCTGGTGCTCTATTTACTGTGCAACCTAGCCACCCCTTTCCTCTCTCTTTCCATTCTTCTTTTAAGATCAAGTCATATCAGAATTAGTTCCAGACCCGCTATCTGATTAAACTCCCTTTATGACCCCTGATTATGACGGAGTTCTGTGGGAATACATTTATCACTGTATATAAAAATCCAAACAGTTAATCTCTTTTGTCTCTTATGGTTGCTTGCTCATGCTTTTGTTTTTATGCTTTTCTTGACTCCTGAGTTTGTATGTCAGATTTTCTACTCAATTCTGATCTTTTCATCAGGAATGCTTAGAAATCCTCTATTTTGTTTAAGATCTATCTCTACCCTGTAAGATTATCCTCTGTTGTGTTGTGTTAATTAGTAATGGTTGCAAGCCTAGATCTTTTGCCTTCCAGACTATATTATTTCAAGCTCTCCATTTCGTTTTAGCAGTGGTTGCTAAATCTTATGTATTCCTAATAATAACTTCTTGCCAGTTGAATTCTTTCTTTCTGACTGGTTGCTGCATTTTTTCCAGAGCTCTGTATTTCACTTCTAATATTCCTGGGAGTTTTCATTTGGGAGTTTCTCTCAGGAGGTAACTGGTGATTTTTGTCAATTTCTACCTTGCCTTCTGGTTCTAAGAGATCTGGGCAGTTTTTTAAAAATGATTTCTTAAAATATTATGTCCAGGCTCTTTTATGTTTATGACCTTTAGGGAGCCCTCTGATTTTTTTTTTTGGCGGGGGGGGGGGGGACTGGGTAATCAGGGTTAAGTGATTTGCCCAGGGTCACACAGCTAATACATGTCAAATGTGTGACATGTCAAATGTGTGAGGTCAGATTTGAACTCAGGTCCTCCTGACTCCAGAGTCAGCATTCTATCCAATGCACCACTTAGCTGGCTCAAACCCAATGATTCTTAAATTATGTTTCATTTATCTGTTTTCCAAGTGAGTTGATTTTGTTATGAAATACTTTTCATTTTCTTCTATATTTCAGACTTTTGAATTTGTCTTAATATTTCATGATGTCTTATAGAGTTGTTACCTTTCATTTGGCCAATTCTAATTTTTAGGACAGCTAAATGATACAATGGATAAGGTGCAAAGCCTGAAGTCAGGAAGACTCATCTTCCTGAGTTCAAATCTGGCCAAACATACTGGGCAAGTGGGCCACGTCTTCAAACTGGGACCATGGACAAGTCACTTAATTCAGTTTACTCAGTTTCTCAGCTGTAAAATGGTCTGGAGAAGGAAATGCCAATCCACTCCAGTATCTTTGCCAAGAAAACCCCAAATGGAGTCAATAAGTGTCAACATGACTGAAACAACTGAAAAATTACAACAAAATTTTTTCGGGGAGTTTTTTTTCCTGAGTAAGATTTTGTGCCTCTTTTCATATTTTCCTTTCATAGCTTTGCTTTCTTTATCCTTTTTTCCTTCACCACCATCCTTTGTTTTATAAAATTATTTCTTAGTTCTTTAAAAATTCTTGTTTTCTGTCTTCCAGGATTTCTGGTTAGACTTGTGTCCAAGCTTCATTTTCCTTTGAGGATTTTCTTGTACAAACATGCTTTGAATGTATTTCTGTACACACATGCACTCATTTTCTTCATCTGGGTTTGTCTTGAGTTTCCCTGTTACTATGACTTTTTCATTGTAGGATTCTTTCTCCCCCTTATTCTTTCAATCTGCTTCTTGATTTTGGATTTTATATTAGTCCTGGGATATATGCACTTCTAGGGGAATGTCTGGGCTGAGTGTCTGTCCTTCTGTTTTATTGATGTATTAATTATTGTATTATTCCAAGATCTCAGGAACAATTAAGAAGTAGAAATATCAATCTTTGAGTGCTCCCAAGGTGATATTATCTTGAGAGACATCTACTCACTTCTCTCCTTATCTGAACACTGCAAGATCCTGAACTAGATTTGGGTGAAAGTCAATATTTGTTGGATTTTCCCTGCTTGGAGGTTTCAATAGACTGCTGCTAGATTGAGCCAAAATTAGTTAGCTAGGAGACTCCGTAGGTTCAGTAACAAAAAAGCAACCAACTGCAACCCTGCTTTGGCCTGGGATTCCTTCCCACTACAGGCTTCAATCTGAACTAAAAGCTAGAACAATCCCTTCTCTGCTCCTGGAATTAGAGCTATACAGCTATTTGCTTCTTACTTTCTTTCTATGATAGCAACTGCTCCTTTCTGGCACCCCTAGGTCCAAATAATTTCCTCAATTTGCCTTAAATCTGTGATTTGGAACTGGATAGTGAGTCACAAAACTTCAGTTGGCACTGCTTCATGTGCCCTGCACTTGGGACCTCTTACTTTCCAGGTGCTTTCCGTTCTGATCTCATGCTCTGTGTTCTTCATACTCCTGACCAGACCCCACCCCCAGTATCATGAGACCTCTGTCTCCCTGTGCTTACCTAAGCTTGAAAAATGATTCAGTGTGATCTTTTTCTTTGAATTTCCAATAAGAATTTGATTTTGTCCATTTTTAGATCTTTGTGGAAGACAGATGTGATATGAATTTGGTATGAATTTGACTATACTTCTTTCTGCTATTCTACTATCTTACAAGTTTTGTCTTCTATACAATTTTTGGTAATTGAATTGTAAATATTGCCCCTACCTCCATTTTTTGTTGTGTCTCTTTCCTAGAAATACCAATTGTTGGTATAGGGAATGTAGAATTGGGAATGTAGAAATATTGCCCCATGGTAGAAATTTTCTGGGCAGCTAGTTGGTTCAGTGGATAGAGTGCTGGGTTTGGAGTCAGGAAGACTTGAGTTCAAATCAGGCCTTGGATACAGATGTGTGACCCTGGATAAGTCATTCTTGTTTGCCTCAGTTTCCTCATCTGTAAAATGAACTGGAGAAGAAAATGGCAAACCACTCCCATATCTTTGTCAAAAAAAAAAACCCAAAACCTAAATGTGGTCATGAAGAGTCAGACATGACCGACTGAAAATGACTGAACAACAAGAAGGGATTTTCCTGTGTCCCTGATGGTGTAGGTCTTTACTGCCTTTTGTCCTTCGCTGATTATTTTCCCCACATTTTCCCTGAGTTCAGGCCATCCTATTTTTCTGCTTCACAATTGTCTCCAGGAGTTCTGATTCTCCTTTTCCTGAGATAAGATGAGGGATTTACGTTACAGATCCCTGCATATTATACACATTGAAAGGCCCCCATTTGCAATTATAGACAATCTCTCTTACCTCATGGGAACCTTCAGTGGGAACTCTTCCCACCACTAAGTCAAGATTTCCCCCCACCCCACTTTCAGTTCTTTCCTTTGCCTTCTCACTCATTTCCCGTAAACCCTTTTCTTCTCAAGAGACTATATAGGATCAGTTTTTCCCTTTGTTGTTAATCAATGATTGATTAAAATGCATCATATGTTCTCTTTTTTCTTCTTCCTCATTTATATATCCTTTCATCCTATAGTTTCATTCCACAAATAAATTTGATTTACCTGTAGGAGGGGTAATGTAAGGTTTAGTTCATGATGCCTGTTTCTCCACCATCACTACTTATATTTAACTTCTACTTTAACCACTGTGTACTTTTAGAAAGAAATTGTTGTGGTTTCTCTGCTGTTATTTTGTTATTGGTGTTATTTTCTCTTTAACCCCTTCTTGTCTTTACCTTTTTTTCCCCTTTTCCCCATGGGGTAATTAATTTCATTGCCCATGTCTTACATGGTTGTATTTTTAAAAAATAATTCTTGTTTAGGTTGTCTAGGGCATTTACAAAGCAAGTAATAGATTCATATCTGGGTTTTTTTTTTTTAAGCAATTGGGGTTAAGTAACTTGCTCAAGGTTACACGGCTAGTCATTATTTATGTGTGGGTACTCATTTTCTGAGGCCGGATCTGATCTCGGGTCATCCCAACTCAGAGGCTGGCACTCTTACTGCGCCACCTAGCGCGCCCCTTTAGGGCAATTGGGGTTAAGTAACTTGCCCAAGGTTACACGGCTAGGTTTTTGTTTGTGCGGATTAAGTGTCGGAGGCCGGCTCCGAACTCAGGTCCTTCTGATTCCAGGGCTGGCGCTCTATTCACTGCGCCACCTAGCTGCCCCTGGGTTTTTTTTTTAGTAGGAATATTTCAAGTACTTTCTTTTCATTCCCTTTAATGGTTTTCAAGGCTCAGGGGTTTTCAAGGTGTGTACCTTTGGGTTACATCTTGAGCTCTTTTGTTATTCAGAATACATTATTTCATTCCCTCCTATGGAACATTGTGGATACAGAATAGTCTTGTGTTATTAGAATTTATTTTTGTTTTTGCAGGCCTTTCTCCTGGTTGCTTACACTATATCTAGTCACTGGACTAATTAAATTTATCCAGTTAGTTGGTTAAATATGGGTTAAAAGCCTACTATGTGCCAACCACTGTGACAAGCACTAGAGACACAAAGAAAGGCAAAAGACAACCCCAACCCTAAGGTAATGGGGAAGACAGCATACAAACAACTATCTACAAATAAGCTCCATATAGGATAAATTGGAAATAATCAACAGAGGTAAAGCACTAGAATTAAGATGGATTAGGAAAGGCTTCCAATAGAAGGTGGGATTTTAGCTATTACTCAAAGAAATTCAGGAAAGCCAGGAGGTAGGAATGAGGAAGGAGAGTATTATAGGCATGGAGCACAGCCAGTGAAAATGCCTGAAGTCAGGGGAAAAAGTGTCTTGTTCAAGGACCAGCTTGGAAGTCAGTGTCACTGGATCACAGAGTACATGGGGAGTCATAAGGTGTAAGAAGACTGGAAGGGGGGAAAAGCTTTGAATGCCAAACAGGATTTTATATTTGATTTTAGAGGTGATAGAAGGATAAATTTAGAGGTGATAGAAGGATAAATTTTATTAAAGAATAAAATTTCAAAAAAAAATCATAGAAAGAAGAATATCAAAGAGATGAGGGTAATCTACCATGTGAAAAGGTTATTGAGAAGTCAAGGAGTATGATTGAGAAAAGACCATTAGATTTGGCAATTAATAGATCATTGGTAACTTTGGAGAGAGCAGTTTCTTTTTTTTTATTTTATTTATTTATTTATTTTTTTAAAGCAATTGGGGTTAAGTAACTTGCTCAAGGTTACACGGCTAGTCATTTGATTTATGCGTGGGTGCTCATTTTCTGAGGCCGGATCTGATCTCGGTCATCCAAACTCCGAGGCCGGCGCTCTTACTCACTGCGCCACCTAGCCGCCCCTTTAGGGCAATTGGGGTTAAGTAACTTGCCCAAGGTTACAAGGCTAGGTTTTTGTTTGTGCGGATTAAGTGTCGGAGGCCGGCTCCGAACTCAGGTCCTTCTGATTCCAGGGCCGGCGCTCTATTCACTGCGCCACCTAGCCGCCCCGAGCAGTTTCAATTATATGATGAAGTTGAAAGCCAGATTGTAGAGTAAAGAAGAGAGGAAAGGAATTGGAAGTATTGTTACTAGATCAATAGTAGATCTCAAGGAGTTTAGATACAGGGAGACAAATGGGATGATAGCTATCAGGGATGGTGCAATGGTAATGGGAATTTGAAGATCTTCCTTGCCCCTTAATAAGCCTAATGGAATTTGGAGACTTTACCTGCTTTGAAAATATACTCTGCCCTCAAATAGGCTGCATGTGGTCACATGGAGCCTATGGTGGGAGAAGTTTGCTGAAGGGTGGAACAGAGCCCACAGGAAGCTGGGAGTAAGAGCTAGAGGGTTGGGAGGAGAGCATGCCTCCCAGGGAGACAGATAGGCTTGTGAGTAAACATTGGTCTTATATTGGTTTGTGGGGAGGTTAAAGGACGGTGTGGCTCTCTGTGCTGTTATTAATTTCTTTGCTACTATGATGGAATGAGGTTACTGGTTTGGGGATTTGCTTTTCTGGTATTGGAATAAGTGTTTTGCTTCTGTCTTCTATATGGAGAGTCTGTTATATTTTGCAACTGAGCACCATGCAGATATATTTATAGTGATTGTGGGTGCTGTAAATATTGCATTGGCTCTACATTTAGCAACAAGGATGGGAGCGAAAAGTATCAGATCTCTATTTGGAGGCAGAAGGGATTTAGAAGAAGAAACAACTATCCCAGGATGGGAGGATTTGCCTCATGCCTCCCTAGAAAAGAAGTGTTCTAAAAGTACAAGGCTCTGTGAAAACCGGGAACAGAGGTTGCAGCATGGAGAATCTAGAGATTTAGAAACATGTTTGCAAAGAATACCAATAAAACCTGGGAGAAAGCTGGAGGCTGTGTGTAAGAGGGGCAGGGTTTTACTAACAGGTTACTGTATTATGTGGAAGAGTAGAGACAAGCTCTTACAAGAGAAAACTCAAATGCAAAGGAAATTGGCTGTGTTTCAGCATTCGGACTCTCCTTTACAAGAGCAAACTGGAGGGTCCCAGGTGGTAGAAGAGAGGGCTGTTGTGGAAGAAGAAAAGAAGAAAAAAAACTAACATGAAGAATGTGGATGCCTCCCTAATACAGTTGCTATGACAATTACTCCTAGGAAAGTGCATTGGGAGCAAGTGATACAGTGATTAGTGATGAAGCTTTTACAAGGGCAAAAGCTCTCCCCATATTGAGAAGAAAGGAGGAGAATTAAGGAGGCCAAATGGTGTTCAGGCAGATAATTGAGGATTTCACTCAACAAGAGGTTACTGATATATTAAGCAGATTCACCCAAAGGATGGGAGAATCATTAGTGTCTTGGATGTGAGAATCAGTCATGAAGGAGCTGGAAGAGTATCTGTAGATAATGTGAACTGTTTGAAATTTATAAGTATTTGTCAGACTCCTTTTGTCCAGAAAGCTTTTAGAGATTTTCATATGGCAGGAAGTAATAATATGACCAATCTGTTAACTTTAGCTGCCAATGGATGCAATAAAATGTATCCCACTGTTTCTATGTGGCCTAGTGGACACAGACCCTGATATTTGCTTAGAGACTGCATGAGAAAGTTGAAAGAAGTGCTGAAAACTCCCATCATGGTTGGAGATGCAGATACGTGTCATCATATCCCCTTAGCAGTTTCTCATAGAAATATCATAGCGAAGATGGCTTCTCCTGCTTATAAGCACCTACTTCTGACTCTACTAATTGGTGAAATAAGAAACCCTCTTTCAGAGGTGGTGGATAAGATTTCACAGCTAAGTGACTTGGGGAAATAGGAAAATTATAAATTTCCTCAAGAGAAAAGAGTAAATAGACAGAGAATTAAAAGTAAGAATAGATTGATAAGAAAACAATTGTTTACTGCTCTGTTGAGAGGAGGAGTAGATTTTGGAAAAAAAATCATGATATTCCAACTAAGGAACTATACAAAATATATCAAGAAAATGGACTTGATGTTAGAAGGAATAGAGAAGTAGGAACTGCCCCTACAGATCTTCCTGAACCATTGTATACAAGTTTGTCACACCTTTAGGGAGATTCAAATTAAAGAAAGTACTGGGATAGGTGGAAGTAGTCAATATGCTGAACTTATGGCAGTATATCAAGCCATTAAAACAGAAGTAGGAGGACAGTGTCACATATTCTACTGTGAATGAGGCTATCATAGTGAGTTCATGGACTCTAGAAGCATGGCTGACTCTGTGTTTGTGTCTTTTTGGCTTTTTGTCTGTCTGTTAAACTTGTTTGCGAGATTTGTTTCCTGCAAGCTTAGTAGCCTCCACCTGCAAATGCCTTATTTCTTAAGTTGGATGCAACCCCCTCTCCATGACTGTGATGTGCCAGCCCTGGACCTGGTGTTAACCAAACTCCAAATGCCAGCTAAAGAGCTAACCTCTTGAATGGAAACTCTTGGGGCAGGGACAGCTCTACATCCAATGTCAGCTGAAAGTAGCTATGGAGAAGAAATCTTTGCCCCTTACCTCAAGATTTTGAGCCCCATTCATTTGAGGGGGGGAAAGATGGGGTGCTTGTGCCCAAGCCTCCACCCTAAAATATTGTTTTATGTGCTTATTTTCTGTTATCCTTCATATAGTGTTGCAAAGTTCCGTTGACACCAGTTACCTTGCTATGTAAAGGACATGAAAGATCTTGGGGCCATATGTAATGGTAATAGTAATTTGAAGATCTTCCCTGAACCTTAATAAGCCTAAGGGAATTTGAAAACCTTACCTGCTTTGAAAATATACTCTGCCCCCTAATAGGCTAACTGTGGTCACACAGAGCCTGTGGTGGGAGGAGTTTGCTGAAGGGTGGAGCAGAGCCCACAAGAAGCTAAGAGTCAGAAATAGACTTGATGGTTTGTAGGAGAACGTACTTCCCAGGGAGACAGATAGACTTGTGAGTAAATATTGGTCTTGATTTGTGGGAAGGTTAAAGGATGGTGTGGCTCTCTGTGCTGTTATGGCTTATTAGCTTCTTTGCCATTATGATGGAATGAGGTTAGTGGTTTAGGGATTTGGTTTGAAATGTTTTATCAGATGTTTTGAATTCAGGTATCTGAATAAATATTTTGCTTCTATCTTCTTTATGGAGAGTCTGTTATATTTTGCAGTTGAGCACCATGCAGGTATGTTTATAGTGATCATAGATGCTATAAATGTTGCATTTGGTACTACATATGGGTTGATCATGAGGGTTCTTTGAGGATGGGGGGAAACATGGGCATGTTGATAGACAAGCAACCAGGATAGGGAGAGATTTCAGATAAGTGAGAGGAGTTGATAGAGGATGCAAACTGTAGAAGAAGATAAGAGGTAATGAGAGGGATTTACCTTGGTAAGAAGGGCCACTTCTGCATGTGAAAGAGAAGTAAGAGATAGTTGCAGAAGGATCTGAGTGATGTGAGGTGAGGATAGAAGAGGTGGTTCTTGGTGAATGGCTTCATTTTTCTTTTTAGTGAAGTAGGAAGCAAGGTTCTCAGCTAAGAGAGTCAAAGTAGGGGAACTGTAAGAGGTTTGAGGAGGGATGAAAAGGTGCTGAGTGATTGTTACATGTTAAAAGATCTATTATTTTGGGGGTGGCTAGGTGGCACAGTGAGTAGAGCGCCGGCCCTGGAGTCAGAAGGACCTGAGTTCGGATCCGGCCTCAGACACTTAACGCACAAACAAAAAAACCTAACCGTGTGACCTTGGGTAAGTTACTTAACCCCAATTGCCCTCCAAAAAGCTAAAAAAAAAAATCTATTATTTCACTGGGTTGTTGTTTCATTAGAGTTCTAGGTGTTAAACTATGAAGACAGCTGAAAGTGTTTTATCTTTTTCATGTAGTTCATATTTTAGAGAGTTTTGAGAGACTGTGAGGATCAGAGACAGTGTCTAGTCATGCCTTGGCTAGTAAATGTTTATCAACCAGTTCTCTGGGGGAAAACTATTCATGACACATTTTAAAGTTTAATCTGAATTATTAATATTTTTCATCAGTTTCTTGAGACTATACAATCAATAAAACAATAGATTTAAGCCTAATTTGTAGTGTTTTATGATTTCTGAGGTATAAACACACATTAAAAATGTAATAGTTGGTTCTCATAAGCAGGTATGATATGACTTAAGAAAACCCTTGACAGTCCTCCATTGTCTCAATTACTTTTTTCTGTTTCTTTTTTACTCTTTGCTAAAAGAGATGCTGCACTTGAAAGAGATGTGGGGAAACTTATTTTTTCAAGTGTAAATCAAATCTAGCATGATTAAACACTTGGAACCAGGAAACCTCTCAAGTCTGAGAAGCTAAAGAACAGTAAGTAGAGTAATGCTTTTATATTTCTCAAGAGTATATAATGACCTATATGATTGCCTTCAATCAAACTTTTAATCATGTCACTGGAAAAATTATCTTAATTGGTTCATGCTTTCTGTAATGTGTTTATTATATGACTGAGTCATATCATGACCGAAGAATGGATTAGAAAGCAAAATATGCTGTTTAAAAGAAACAATGAAAACAGAAAGATTCACATGGACTTAAAATGAAGGACTGGAATAAAAGTACAATTTATTTATTGTGTTACAGGTGAACAAAAAAAAAACGCCAAAGGTAGCAATCATGATCTTAGACAAGACAAAAATAAAAACTGACAAAAGAGATAAACAAGGAAACTATGTGATGCATAAAGGCACCATTGGCAAGGAATTAATATAAAATCTTAATCTAAATGTACTGAAATGAATAGCATCTAAATGTTTAAAGGAAGAGTTAATTTTATTGCATGGAGAAATAGATTGTTGAGAATCTCATTATGTCCCCCTAAGACTTTGAAAAGTCAAATCAAAACATAAACAAGGAAAAAAGTTAAGGACCTGAATAAAAATTTTTAAAATTAGATATGATAACTCTTTGGTGATTACTGAATGGGAACAGGAAAAAAAGTATACATATTTCTCAACTGTTATGGTATCTCTACAAAAATTGACCATGTATTAGACATAAAAGCCTTGGTGGCTTCAACAGTTAGGAAGACAAGAAGGTTTAAGAGCAAAGACAATGAATTTGGCTCTGGACATGTTGAATTCAAAATGCCTGTGTAACATATGGTATGTCTATCTGATTTACTGTTACATATGCTAATTAGTGAAATGGAAACATGGGTTAGTTTTATACTATTCAATGTATGCAATAAACTTTATTAATCAAAGCATTCTAAAAACAAACCACCCTGATATTTTAGAGGTTCTTTGAAGCTTCGTTTTTACTGACCAAATGTTCTCTCTCTGCTCAGTTGAAGGTTGAATATCTCTCTCAGGGATGGCCTTCTGGAAAATCTCCAAATCCCCGTCAACCAATCAGCACTGGCCTCAAGCTGCATGGATTTACGGGAGTATCAGATGTGTAGAATATCAGAGCCATACCTAAATAGGAATAAGCTAATGTCTAGGATCTCAGGTGGGTTTTTATGC
The DNA here is from genome assembly GCA_011680675.1 of Gymnobelideus leadbeateri. NCBI lineage: Eukaryota > Metazoa > Chordata > Mammalia > Diprotodontia > Petauridae > Gymnobelideus > Gymnobelideus leadbeateri. The sequence continues at coordinate 35,218 of WOXC01001454.1, read as the reverse complement.
TAAAATATTTACCACCCAATTTGACCAATAATTTAGTGCAGAATTATGGATGAAGTTATTTATAATTTTTTCCTCCTAAGTGGTTTGCCTTACCTTTTTTTTTTTTTTAAGCAATTGGGGTTAAGTAACTTGCTCAAGGTTACACGGCCAGTCATTATTTATGTGTGGGTGCTCATTTTCTGAGGCCGGCGCTCTTACTCACTGAGGTTTGCCTTAGACTTGTTTATCAGTTGTTTTTAGGAATACACATTCTTATAACAACATACCAAATAGTGCCTATCTTATTGTTGAAAAACAATTTATTTAAGATAACTCAGTCAATAAGTAGACATTTATTAAGTGCTTACAATGTGCCGGGAACTATGCTAAGATCTAGATCACAGAATGGAGGATTAAAACAAAATAGATTAAGTTATACTAAGGTGGCCAAGAATCTTATTAAGATAATAGATCTTTTTCTTGCTGCATTATCAGTTATACTAAATTGTAATTTATTCATACTAGCCTATTGAAGGAGTATATTACCATCTGTCAAATACATAATTCAAAGTTTTAATAGGTAGTTTGTAATGTGCTAGTGGAATTTAACACAGTGACTAGATATGATATATAGATCTAGGAATAGGATCTAGGAAATCTTACTCAAATATTCAAATGGATCTATGATTTCATCAATCCAGGAGTTTTCTCCGATGATGAGATTGCAACACATTCATGCCCTGCCTTTTCTATATAATTCTTACATATTCTCACAATGATAATTCACCATAGGGAGCCCATCCAACATGCTGTAAGACTTCCTTACTTTTCCCCAACATCAGGAAGGTACAAGAGGGGCACTCTGGATGTCCACTTGTTATCTCTTACTTTTGACACATGACCAGTATATCTTATCTTTCTGTTATATAATTATTTGATGACTCCATTTACTCTTTTTCTTCTTTAGAATATTTTATGGGCTATATGTTACAGCCTGTTCATACCCACCATATGCCTTTCCATTGTTCTTTAAGTGGTACTTATATTGAATTCTTCTGAAGCAGTAATGTTTGACTTATTTCTGCTATATAAAAACACTAGTAAAATGCTAGCATTATGAAGATCAGCTTTTGCTTTGATGGGGAACTTGGGGTTAGTAAAGGAACTTGTTAGTTTATCAAAAGCAATCCAACCCACTCTTCCTTTACAAGATTGGGAACAGATAATTGTCCATCTTTGCTGTCTGTCCTAATTATCCATATGGTTGGAAATGTGTGTTCAACAAAATTCATGTTGATATCTGAGCAATATACATTCTTTAACTACTTGTTATTTACTATGAGGATGGATAAATCAAATTCTTTTAACTAATTATAGATCTCATCTAGGAGACTCTGTTATATTCCGGGGGCCAGAGCACTAAACATTTCAATCACAATTTTGAAAATCTGAAAGACTTCAATATCCAATGTCCTCTTCTGCCTGGACTCTATACTGGATCTTCTACCCATTACAGTAGCAAATATCTTCCTATTTTATTCCTTGTGTAATGTGTTTCAATCAATGTGATTATTTATGTTATTACATTTTCTAATGAAGATTTGCATAGAGATGATAATTTAGTCAATATAAGCTGATCAAGTCACTAAGTAAACCTAGAAAGTAATTATGAAGGACACAGCATAGGGGTTACACTCTCAGGGGGCATGATAAAGACGATGGTTCAGTAAGAACACTGAGTAGGTCAAATAGATAGTAAGAGAAGCAATAGAGTAGTGGAATAAAATTAACTAACAAATATTTATTAAATGCCTATTATGTGTCAGAAGCTACTAGGTTCTGGGGATACAAATACAATAAATGAAATAATTTTTTTTACAAGGAGCTTACATTATAATGCGAAAGATAATAAGGTTATATATAAGAATGTAGAGTGTCATAAAGGTTACAAATACAAAGAAATTTGAGTGGCAAAATAGTTTTGAATAATATCCCATATTTCTTTTTCATTTGGAATGAAATTTAAAATTTCTTTTAAAATTTCTTGTTACTGGAAGTTTGTTTTTCCTCTTTCCCTTTTTTTAAAAAAAAATTGTTTATTTATTTATTTTTAGTTTTCAACATTCATTTCCACAAAATTCTGAGTTACAAATTTTCTCCCCGTCTTTCCCCTACCTCCAAACCCAAGATAGCGAGCCTACTGAATATCCCTTACTCCACTCTGTTCTCTCTTATATCCTCCCCCAACCCTCCTCTAACTTTTAGTAGGGTAAGATGGATGTCTATACACCAGTGCTTGTATATCTTATTTCCCAGTTGCATGTAAAAAACAATTTTTTTAAACATTTGTTATTAAAACCTTGATTTCCAAATTCTTTCCCTTCTTCCCTCCTCACCCACCCCCACTGGGAAGATAAGCAATTCAATATAGGTTGCACATGTGTAGTTAAGCAAAATGTTTCCACTGTAGTTATATTGTGAAAGACTAACTAAATTTCCCTCCATCCTCTCCCACCCCCCACTTATTCTATTTTTTTTAAGCAATTGGGGTTAAGTAACTTGCTCAGGGTTACATGGCTAGTTATTTATTTATGTGGGGGTGCTCATTTTCTGAGTCCAGAACTGATCCCGGGTCCTCCCAACTCCTGGGTTGGGGCTCTTACTCACTGTGCCACCTAGCTGACCCCACTTATTCTATTTTCTCCTTTGACCCTGTCCCTTTGCAAAAGTGTGTGCTTCTAATTACCTTCTCCGTCAATCTGCCCTCCCTTCTATCATCCCCCCTCTTATCCCCTTCCCCCTACTTTCTTGTAGGGTAAGATAACCAATTTAGTATGTATGTTATTCCCTCCTCACACCAAATTCAATGAGAGTAAGGTTTACCCATTCACTTTCACCTGCCTGTTCTTCCCCTCCATTGTAACAGTTCTCTCTTGCCTCTTTTATATGAGATAATTTACCTTGTTCTATCCCTCCCTTTCTCTTTCTCTTATTATATTCTTCTCTTGCCTCTTAATTTTATTTTTTAGATATCATCCCTTCATATTCAACTCATCCTGTGCCCTCTGTCTATGTATACATGTATACACATATACACATATGTATACTCACATAGGTATACTCACACAGACCCCCTCCTACACATACATATGTATGTATGTATACATACATACCTTATGTATACACACCTATGTATACATACATACATATATACACACACACATATACATATATATTCCCTTCAACTATCCTCATACTGAGAAAAGTCTCATGAGTCCCAATTATCATTTTTCCATGTAGGAATATAAATAGTTCAACTTTAGTAAGTCATCTATGGTTTCTTTTCCCTGTTTACCTTCTCATGCTTCTCTTGCTTTTTATATTTGAAAGTCAAATTTTCTATTCAGCTCTTGTTTTTTCATCAAGAATACTTGAGAGGGTGGAGCCAAGATGGCGGAGTAGAAACAGCACATCCAAGCTACTCTCCCCCCAGATCACCTCCAAACTATGTAAAAGGGGACTCTAAACAATTTCTGGAGCCCCAGCAGCCACAGAACGACACAGAGAAGCTAACTTCCTGCTGAGGACAGCCCAGCAGCCCTGCAGGAAGGACCAGTGTGCGGGGAGTGGAGCACAGGTCCGCCTGAGTTGAGGTTTTAGCCCCAGGGCGGCAGGGCCAGCAGCCGGCTGGAGGGACCCCAGAACACCAGCAGCTTTGGCGATTCCAGAATTATCAACATAGACATGCTTAGGACAAAGTGAGAGGTTAGTGACCTATGGACTTTGGGGCCAGTATTTGGGGAATGAGTTGGCTTCCTCCCCTGAGGGCTAGAAGCTGCTAAGGACACACGCCATTTTGTAGTTTTCAGAGGCAGCTCCAGCTCCTGGCCTGCAAACTGTAGGGAGGTCCAGCGATCAGTCTTGGGGGGTAATCGCTCTTGCCTTAACCTCCCTGGATCTGGATTGTGATCTGGGGTGGAGGTCATAGGTGGGTTCCCAGCTTGCCAGAAATGGAAGTTGTCCCACACGATCAGGACGAAAGTTCCCCAGTCTGGCGGCAAAGCCATACTGTGGCAACAAGCCCAAAAGTCAAGTAATTAAGTGGCAACATGCCAAGGCAAAGGAAACAAATTAAACAGAAAAATGCAACCTTAGACTCCTACTTTGGGGGCAAAGAAGATCGAACAGGAGGAGGGCTGTGAGGTCAGAAATCCTGCTCCAAAAGCCCCAAAGGGAAACATGAGCAGGTTACAGGCCATAGAGGACCTTAAGAAGGACTTTAAAAATCAAATAAGAGAAGTGGAGGAAAAATTGGGAAGAGAAATGAGAAGGATACAGGAAAAGTATAAAATGAGTGTCAACACCTTGACTGAGGAAAACAACACCTTAAAAAATAGACTAGCTCAAATGGCAAAGGAGGCCCAAAAGGGCAATGAGGAGAAGAATGCCTTAAAAAGTCAAATTTGCCAGATGGAAAAAGAATCTCAAAAGTTCACTGAGGAGATTCATTCCTTCAGAGTTAGACTGGAGCAAATGGAAGCTAGTGACTTTATGAGAAATCAAGATACTATTAAACAGATCCAAACAAATGAAAGAATAGAAGGCAATGTGAAATATCTCATGGGAAAAACCACTCACCTGGAAAATAGATCCAGGAGAGATAATTTAAAAATTATTGGACTACCTGAAAGCCATGATCAAGGAAAGAACCTAGAAACTACCCTTCAAGAAATTCTCAAGGAAAAATGCCTTGATGTTTTAGATCCAGAGGGCAAAATAGAGGTTGAAAGAATCCACTGATCACCTCCTGAAAAAGATCTCAAAAAGAAAACTCCCAGGAATATTATAGCCAGGTTCCAGAATCCCCAGATCAAGGAGAAAATGTTACAAGCAGCCAGGAAGAAACAATTTCAACATTGTGGAAACACAATCAGAATAGCACAGGACCTGGCAGCTTCTACACTGAGGGGTGGAAGGGCATGGAATACAATATTCCAGAGGGCAAAAGAGCTGGGAATGAACCCAAGGGTCACCTACCCAGCAAAACTGAGTATTTTGTTTCAGGGGAAAATATGGTCATTCAGTGAAATAGAGGACTTTCAAGCATTCTTGAGGAAAAAACCAGAGTTGAATAGAAAATTTGACATCCAGACACAAGAAGCAAGAGATGCCTGAGAAGGTAATCAGGGAAAAGAAATCAAAAGGAACTTATCAAAGCTGAACTATTTACATTCCTATATGGAAAAACAAAAACTGTGACTGATGAAACCTTTCTCAGTATGAAAATAAAGGAAGAAGGATGTATGGCCATATGAATACATATGTGAATGTGTGTAAATATGTTTACAGTTATACATGGAGAGAGGGCATAGGTTGAATTTGTTCGGAAGGGAGGATAGTCAAGGGGTGAAATTATGAGGTGAGAGAGGAAAGTGGCAAGAGAAGATGGGGGGAGACAGGGTAGGGTAAACTATCTCATGTAGAAGAAGCAAGGGGAAGTGGCTGCATGGGAGGGGAAGAATAGGAAGGCAAAAAGGCAAAACCACATTCTCATTGAATTTGGTTCAGGGAGAGAATGACATACATAGTAAATGGGATATCTCAACCTGTTAGCAGAATAGGGGGAAGGGGGATAAGAGGAGGGATGATGGATGGGAGGGCATTCTTGGGGGGAGGGGAGGTTGGAAGTACCCACTATAGAAGAGGGACAGGATCATGTAGGGAATGGACCAGGTTGGGGGTGGGATGAGTGGGAGGGAATTATAAGCAGCCTTGTACAATATATCTACTATGATAATGTTTTGCATAGCTAGACATGTACAACATGTACTGAATTACTTATCTCCCTAGAGGGAATGGGTGACAAGGGAGGAAGGAAATGGATCTGAAATTCGAGGTCTTAACATTAAATGTTTCAAATATATATAAATACTATTATTAATACTCCTTTGCTTGTAATTGGGAGATAAGATGTGCAGGCATTGGGACACAGAGATTCACCTTCCTCTAATGGAAAAGTCGAAGGGGGTATGGGAGAAGATATGGGAGAGAGCAGATTGGAGGAATCAATATCTTGTGGGATTGCTATTCTGGGAGGATGGGTAGGGGGAAAACGGGGGGCCGGGGAAATAATTGTAACTCAAAATCTGTCAGAAATGAATGATGCAAAACAGAAGTTAATAAAGCATTAAAAAACATGAAAAAAAAAAGAATATTTGAAAGTCCTCTATTTCATTGAATGACCATATTTTCCCTGTAGCATTATACTCAGTTTAGGTGATTCTTGGTTTTAATCCTAGCTACTTTGACCTCTAGAATATCATATTCCAAGCCCTTTGATCTCTTAATGTAGAAGCTGCTAGGTCTTGTGTTATCCTGATTGTGTTTCCACAATACTCAAATTGTTTCTTCCCAACAGCTTGTAATATTTTCTCCTTGACCTGGGAACTCTGGAATTTGGCTCTGATATTCCTAGGAGTTATCTTTTTGGTATCTTTTCAAGAGGAGATCAGTGAATTTTTTCAATTTCTATTTTGCTCTCTGGTTCTAGAATATCAGGGCATTTTTTCTTGAGAATGTCTTGAAGGATGATTTTTAAGCTCTTTTTTTGATCATGGCTTTCAGATAGTCCAATAATTTTTAAATTATCTCTCCTGGATCAATTCTCCAGGTCAATGGTTTTTCAAATGAGATATTTCACATTGCCTTCTATTTTTTCATTTGTTTGGATCTGTTTTATAGTATCTTGATTTCTCATAAAGTCATTAGAACTTTTTTTGCTTTAATTTGCTCTAATCCATTTCATTAGCTTTCATTTGCTCCAATCTAATTTTGGAGGAATTATTCTCTTCAGTGACTTTTTGAAATTCCTTTTCCATCTGGCCAATTTGGCTTTTAAAGGCATTCTTCTCCTCATTGGCTTTTTGGGCGTCTTTTGCCATTTGAGTTACTCTATTTTTAAGGTGTTAATTTTCTTCAGTATTTTTGGGGTCTCCTTTAGCAGGCTGTTGAATTGCTTTTCATGATTTTCTTGCATAATTCTCATTTCTCTTCCCAATTTTTCCTCTACTTCTCTTACTTGATTTTCAAAATCCTTCTTGACCTCCTCCATGGCCTGTAACCAGTTCATATTTTTCTTGGAAGCTTTTGATGCCGGAGTTTTGCCTTTGTTGACTTCTTCTGTTTCTGTGTTTTGATCCTTTTTGTCCCCCCAAAAGGACTCTATAGTCTGATTGTGCTTCTTCTGCTTGCTCATCTTGCCAGCCAATTACTTGACTTTTGAGCTGTTTGCCATGGTAGAACTCTGCTTCCAGAGTGGAGAGAGCTGTGTCCCAAATCACTGGGGTTTTCCCAGTTGGCAGAACTATGAGGAGGGTGCCCTCTCTACAGCCCCCACAAGCTCTCGGCCATATCCAAGAAGGTAAAAGCAAGAGCAATTACCCTCTGAATGGTCACTTGGTCCCCCTGTGATCTGCAGGCCAGGAGCTCTGGAGGCAGCCATGTGGCAGCAGCTGCAGCCACTTCGCCTCCTCCACCTCTTGCCTTAGGGGCAGAGGCTGGACCCCACTATTCCATCACCCAGTTCCAACAGAGTTTCTTACTGACCTTTTACTTTCTCTTTGGCATTTATGGGTTAAGTCTGGAAACTGCCACAGCTGCCAGTGATTCACTCTCCATATATGAAGTCTGCTCCAGCTGGTCTTTGCCACTGGTTCAGGGCCACCCTGGTCTGTGCCTGTGTGCCTCATGCAGGACTGCCCTCAGCTCTCAGTTTGGTGTGATAGACCCTTCCTGTTGGCCTGCAAGGCTGCCTTCAGCAAGAGATTTGCTTCTCTCTGTCACTTTGTGGGTTTGGTAGCTCTAAAATTTGTTTAGAGTCTTTTTTTTTTTTACAGGAATTGGAGGTGGTTGGAGCAGTAGCTCAGACAAGTTCCTGCTTTTACTCCACCATCTTGGCCTGAATATCTCTTTTCCTTTTCATTGAATTGATTAATTCTTTATTTAAAAAAATTAATAACTTAGCTCCTAGTTTTGCTTATCAACTCAATTGATTTTTCCTTTTTTAATTTCATTAATTTCTTCTATAGTTTTCAAGATTTCTATTTTGAGATTTCATTGAGGATTTTTAATTGGATGATTTTTCTAGTATTTAGTTACATTCTCAATTCATTGATTTGGATATTTTTTGTTGTTTTTGTTGTTGTTAAATAATGATGTTTAAGAGGGAATACAATTTCCCCTAAGAATTTTTTTGACGTAAGTACCAAATTTTTTAGTATTGTCTCATTTTTGTCATTATCTTTAATGATTATCATTAATAATTGTTTCTAGGATTACTTCTTTGCTCTAATGTTTCTCTAAGATTTAGTTAGTCTCCATTTGATTTTTAATTCTTTTTTTTCAGTAACTCTTTACTTAACATAATTTTATTGCATTAGTGATTAGTAAAAGATGTGTAGAATGTTTCTGCTTTTCTGCCTTTGTGAGTTTTATAGGTCCTAAAGCATGTTCAAATTTTGCAAAGTTTCCATATACCACTAGGAAATTGAAAGTTAATTGAAAATTAGCTTTCAAAAGAAAAAAATCTAGGACCAGATGGATTCACAAGTGAATTCCATTAAACATTCAAAAACAATTTTAATATTACATAAATTACAAAAATAATAAAATAAAGTAGCCTATAAATTTTTTTTACAATGCAGATATAGTCTTTATACCTAAACCATGGAGAATCAAAACAGAAAAAGGAAACTACAGATTAACATCCCTAATAAATTTGGATAAATAGTTTTAATGAAATGTTAACAAAGAGGCTAAAACAAAATGTCACAAAGATTATACACTTATGACCAGGTTGGATTTATAGCATGAGTACAAGTTTGGCTTAATATTAGTCAAACTCTAGACTTTAGCATATTGTTAAGAAAAAAACAATGTTACTATATCAATAGATACAGAAAGAACTATGGACAAAATACAATACATTTCTGAAAAAAAAACACATAATGGACAATTCTTTAAAATGATAAATGGTATATTTATGGTTATATTTGTACATATAAGGCACATTTATAGTGATAAATAGTATACAAAGAACTACTATTTTGGTGAAACAAGGATATCTGTTGTTACCATGAGATGAGAAAATAAATTGTGGGAGTAATCATAAAGAAGAAATACATTTATCATGTTTGTTTATGATATGGTAGTATACATAAAGAACCAAAGGAGTCACCTAAATTAATTTAACAGTAATAAATTTAACAAATTTACAGGATATAAAATATATCCAACCAAATCATTAGTATTCTTATATAATACCAATAAATGCCAGCAAGAAAATAGAAAGAGAAATATATTTAAAATTATCACACAAAGTATAAAATATTTGGGCATTTGCCTTCCAATACACATGTAAGAATAATATAAATACAATTACTAACAAGTATTCAAAGTAGTAAAGACAGACCCAAATAATTGGGAAAGAATTAATTGTTCATGGATAAGATGAGCTAATATATAAGATGAGCAAAAATAGCCATATTATCTTAATTAATTTACTTACTCAATGTCATTACAATTAAACTACAAAATAATTATCTTTTAAAACTAGAAAAAATTAGTAAAATTCATATGTTAAAAAATTGTCAGGAATCTCTAGAGAAATTGAAAAGAAATGTGAACAAAGGACTAGCAGTTCTTCCTATCTACCTCTATTACATAGCAGCTATTTGATACTGGTTAAGAAATGGATTAATTTGTGGAACAGGCTAGGTATATAACATATGGAAACAAATGTATCTAATACCTTAGCATTCAATAAATACAAAGATCATAGCAACTGGGATAAGAGCTCACCATCCCACAAAATCTGCTGGGAAAACTGGACATCAACATATAAGAAATGAATTCTCTATCAGTACCTCACATCTTATACAAAGATAAGCTCCAAATGGATATGTGACTTAAACAGAAAAGGTCACATCATAAATAACTTAGAGAAACATGAAAAAAAAAATCCCACTAGATCTATGGAGAGGAAAAATGTTCATGACTAGGGAGTGAGAAAGGGTCATAGAAGATAACAGACAATATTGTTTGTATAAAATTTTAAAAGAGTTTGCACAGAAAAAAATCTAAAAAGCAAAGACTAAAAGGGAAATAATTAACAGGGGAAAATATTTGCAATAAGCTTCTCTGACAAAACTCTCATGTCCAAGATATATAAGTAACTCAAATGTATAAGAAAAAGATCCATTCTTCAATTGATAAATTTTCTGAAGATATGAACAAGTAGTTCTAGTGCTTAAGGGATGAACCCCAGATTATCTCTAGCCATATAAAAAAATTCCAAATCACTACTTTATTATTTTGATAAGTTTTTATTGATATTTTCTGCTTTTTATAGCACCATAGTATTCTATTCATCTCTCTCCCTCCCTCTCCTAGAGAGATGCATAGATATGTATATGTGTATGTGTGTGTGTATATATATATATATTTATATCTTGGATATCAAAACCTTATCAGAGAAATTTGATGTGAAGACTTTTTTCCCCCCATTTGATCACTTCCCTTCTTATCCTAGATACACTAATGTCTATGCAGAAGTCTTTTTCTTTGAAGTAATCAAAGTTATCTTTTATATCCTTTATAATTTCTGCTGTCTCTTGTTTGGTGAAGAATAAATGTGAGAAATATATGATCTGTTTCTCTTCTGACTTTTTATAGTATATGATCTTTAAAATTGAAGTCACAAATCAATTTAGAATGTTATATGGAGTATGGTGTAAGATGTTGTTTTAAGCCTAATTTCTGCTACACAGCTTTCTAGTTTTCCCAGTTTTTTTTTTAATCTAATAAGAGCTTTCCCCCTAGGTCATTAATTTGTTTTCCACTTTATCAAAAACTGAGCTGAATTTTATTGTTTCTTAATCTCCTTTATCTATTCTGTTCCATTGATCTAGCTCTTGATTCTTTAACCAATACCAAATGGTTTTGATGACTGCTCCATTATTGTAAAAGGTTACAAAAAAGGATTAAAAATCAACTGGAGACTAAATAATTCTAAAGAATCATTAAAAAATATCTCTATGCTTTTCTATACTCTATACTTTTTTAGAGTTTTTAGCATAAAAGAGTGTTGTACTTTGTCAAAGGCTTTTTCTGCAACTATTGAGATGACCATGAGGTTTGGGTTTATTTGGTTTTTAATATTTAATTGTGTTGATTGTTTTCCTGCTGTTAAGCCATTATCCTAGTATAAATTCAATTGGATCAAAATGAATGATTCTTTGAATAAACTTTGATAGATTTTTCTTAAACAAATGCTTTATTAACTTCTGTTTTACATCATTCATTTCCGCCAGATTTTGAGTTACAATCATTTTCCCCCCATTATTCCCCTACCCAACCTCCCTGAATAGCAGTCCCACAAGATATCGCTTCCTCCAATCTGCTCTCTCCCATACCTTCTCCCATACCCCCATCGACTTTTCCATTAGAGGAAGATGAATCTTTGTGTCCCAATGCCTGCACATCTTATCTCCCAATTATAGGCAAAAGAGTATTAATAATAGTATTTATATATATATTTGAAACATTTAAGGTTACGACCTCGAATTTCAGATCCATTTCCTTCCTCCCTTGTCACCCATTCCTTCTTGGGATATAAGTAATTCAGTATATGTTGTACATGTCTAGCTATGCAAAACATTATCATGGTAGATACATTGTACAAGGCTGCTTATAATTCCCTCCCACTCATCCCACCCCCCACCTGGTCCATTCCCTACATGATCCTGTCCCTCTTCTACAGTGGGTACTTCCAACCTCCCCTCACCCCAAGGATGCCCTCCCTTCCATCATCCCTCCTCTCATCCCCCTTCCCCCTATCCTGCTGCAGGTTGAGATATCCCATTTAGTATGTATGTCATTTTCTCCCTGAACCAAATTCAATGTGAATGTGGTTTTGCCTTTTTAGCCTTCCTTATTCTCCCCCTCCTTTGCAACCACTTCCCCTTGTTTTTACATGAGATAGTTTACCCTACCATGTCTCTCCCCATCTCCTCTTGCCACTTTCCTCTCTCACCTCATAATTTCATCCCTTGAGTATTCTCCCTTCCCAACAAATTCAACCTATGCCCTCTATCCATATATAACTGTAACCATATACACACACATTCACATATGTATTCATATGACCACACCCCCTTCTTCCATTATTTTCATAGTGAGAAAGATATCATCAGTCACAGTTATTGCTTTTCCATATAGGAATGTAAATAGTTCAACTTTGATAAGTTCCTTTTGATTTCTTTTCCCTGATTACCTTCTCAGGCATCTCTTACTTCTTGCGTCTGGATGTCAAATTTTCTATTCAACTCTGGTTTTTTCCTCAAGAATGCTTGAAAGTCCTCTATTCCACTGAATGACCATATTTTCCCCTGAAACAAAATACTCAGTTTTGCTGGGTAGGTGACCCTTGGGTTCATTCCCAGTTCTTTTGCCCTCTGGAATATCATATTCCATGCCCTTCGATCCCTCAGTGTAGAAGCTGCCAGGTCCTGGGCTATTCTGATTGTGTTTCCACAATATTGAAATTGTTTCTTCCTGGCTGCTTGTAGTATTTTCTCCTTGATCTGGGGATTCTGGAACCTGGCTATAATATTCCTGGGAGTTTTCTTTTTGGGATCTTTTTCAGGAGGTGATCGGTGGATTCTTTCAACCTCTATTTTGCCCTCTGGATCTAAAACATCAGGGCAGTTTTCCTTGAGAATTTCTTGAAGGGTGATTTCTAGGTTCTTTCTTTGATCATGGCTTTCAGGTAGTCCAATAATTTTTAAATTGTCTCTCCTGGATCTATTTTCCAGGTCAGTGGTTTTTCCCATGAGATATTTCACATTGCCTTCTAATCTTTCATTTGTTTGGATCTGCTTAACAGCATCTTGATTTCTCATAAAGTCATTAGCTTCCATTTGCTCCAGTCTAACTCTGAAGGAATGAATCTCCTCAGTGAACTTTTGAGATTCTTTTTCCATCTGGGAAATTCGACTTTTTAAGGCATTCTTCTCCTCATTGCCCTTTTGGGCCTCCTTTGCCATTTGAGTTAGTCTATTTTTTAAGGTGTTGTTTTCCTCAGTCAGGCTGTTGACCCTCATTTCATACTTTTCCTGCATCCTTCTCATTTCTCTTTCCAATTTTTCCTCCACTTCTCTTATTTGATTTTTAAAGTCCTTCTTAAGGTCCTCTATGGCCTGCAACCCGCTCATGTTTTCCCCTGGGGCTTTTGGAGCAGGACTTCTGACCTCACAGTCCTTTTCCCGCTCTATGCCCCCAAAATAGGAGTCTAGGGTTGCATTTTTCTGTTTCCTTTGCCTTGGCATGTTGCCACTTAATTGCTTGACTTTTGGGCTTGTTGCCACACTATGGCTTTAAGGCCAGCTAGAGGAATTTTCGTCCCGAACGTGTGGGGGGCAACTTCCGTTTCTGGCAAGCTGTAAACCCACCCACAACTTCCACCCTAGATCACAATCCAGATCCAGGGAGGTTAAAGCAAGAGCGATTACCCCCCAAGACTGATCGCTGGATCTCCCCATGATTTGTAGGCTGGGAGCCGGAAATGCCTCTGAAAACTACAAAATGGCGTGTCTCCTCAGTGGCTTCTAGCCCCCAGGGGAGGGAGCTGACGCATTCCCCAAATACAGGTCCCAAAGTCCATAGGACACTAACCTCTTACTTTGTCCTAGGCATGTCTATGTTGATAATTCTGGAGTCGCCACAGCTCCTGGTGTTCTGGGGTTCCTCCAGCTGGCTGCTGGCCCTGCCGCCCTGGGGCTAAAACCTCGGCTCACGCGGACCTGGGCTCGGCTCGGCTCCTGCGCTCTGCGCTCTGCTGCCGGCTCCCAGACCACTGCGCTGGTCCTTCCTGCAGGCTGCTGGGCTGTCCTCAGCGGGAGGTTAGCTTCTCTGTGTCGTTCTGTGGGTGCTGGGGCTCCAGAAGTTGTTCAGAGTCCTTTTTTACATAGTTTGTGGGGAATCTGGGGGCAGAGAGGCTTGGACGAGCTGTTTCTACTCCGCCATCTTGGCTCCGCCCCCCACTTTGATAGATTTTTGTTCGAAATTTTTGAGCCCATGTTCCTTACTGACATTGGCCTATAGTTTTCTTTCTATGTTATACCTTTTCCTGGTTTAGGTATTAGAACTCTCAAAAAAAGATCCTGGTAAAATACTATCTTTCCCAATTTTAAAAAATGATAGTTATAATTTATTCCACATTAATATGTATCAGCCCTCTGCTGATGCTTAAAAAACATCACACATTCTCAGCCATCCAGCCAAAAAAAGTATGATGAAAGCATTGATTATTTATTATATTTGTTTAATAATTTATTTTCCCAACTTACAGGCAAAACAATTTTTAACATTTAAAAAAATTTTAAGTTTCAAATTCCAAATTCTCTCCCTCCCTTCCCACCTCTATCACTGAGAAGGCAAGTTATTTTACGTAGGTTATACATGTGCAATAATGTAAAAAAAATGTTTCTAGAGTAGTCATGTTGTGAAAGAAAACACAGAAAAAAATAAGAAAAATAAAGTTTTTTAAAAGTGTGTTTCAGTATGCATTGAGATTCCATTAGTTCTTACTCTGAAGATGGATAACACTTCTCATCATAAGTCCTTTGGAATGGTATTGAATCATTGTTATTGCTGAGAATATCAAAGTAATTCACAGTTGATCTTTGTACAATATTGCCATTACCATGTACAATGTCCTCCAGGTTCTTCTGATTTCTCTTTGCATTAGTTTGTGTATATCTTTCCAAATTTTTCTAAGGGTATCCTGGCTCATCGTTTCTTATGGCACAATAGTATTCCATCACAATCATATACCAAATCTCATTGGGATACAAACCCAGTAGTATTGCTGAGACAAAGGGAATGGATGGTTTTATAGCCCTTTAGGTAGAGTTCCAAATTGCTTTCCAGAATGTTTGATTCAGTTCACAACTCCACTAGCCATGCATTAGTGTTTCAATTTTCCCATGTCCCCTCTAGCATTTGTCATTTTCCTTTTCTGTCATATCAGTCAATCTGATAGGTTTTAATTTTAATTTATATTTCTCTAGTTAATAGTGATTTAGAGCATATTTTCATATGACTATAGACATCTTTGACAATTTCATCTGAAAACTGCCTGAGCTTTGACCATTTATCAATTGGGCAATGGTTTTTATTTTTATAAATTTGCCTCAGTCCTCTATATATTTGAGAAATAAGGTCTTTATTAGAGAAATTTTCTATAAAATTGTTTTACAGTTATGCTTACTGGATATTTCCACCCTATTCCCCATCCCTCCATTTATCCTACTTTTTCTCTCCTTTTACCCTTTTCATCCTTTAAAAGTGTTTTGCTTCTGACTACCACATCCCCCAATCTACCTTCCCTTCTATCAGGCCATCTCCTTCTCTTATCCCCTTCCCCTCCTGCTTTTCTGTAGGCTAAGATAGATTTCCAAACACAACTGAGTGTTTATGTTACTCACTCTTTAAGCCAATTCTGATAAGAGTAAAGTTCAAGTGCTCCCTACTCCACTTCCCCTGTCTTCCTTTCTATTGTAAAAGCTCTTTTTATTCCTTTTATGTGAGATGATTTGTTCCATTCTGCCTCTCCCTTTCTCCTTCTCCCAGTGTATTCCTGTTTCTCACTCATTATTTTAATCTTTTTTAGGTATCATTCCACCAGCTTCAACTCACTCCTATGCCCTCTGTCTGTATATACTCCTTCTAACTGACCAAATAATGATAAAGTTCTTAGGAGTCACAAGTATCATGCTCCCATGTAGGAATATAAATAGTTTAACCTTATTGAGTACCTTATGCTTTCTCTTTCCTGTTTAACCTTTTGATGCTTCTCTTGAGCCTTGTATTTGAAAGTCAAGTTTCTATTCAGTTCTGATCTTTTCATCAGGAATGCTTGAAAGTCCTCTAGTTTTCTGGTTTTCCATTTCCATTCCCCACAAAGTATTGTACTCAGTTTTGCTATGTAGGTGATTCTTGGTTGTAAGCCTATAGCTCCTTTACTCTCCATAATATCATATTCTAAACTCTCTAATCTTTAATGTAGAAGCTGATAAATCTTGTGTTATTCTAACTGTGGCTCCATGATATTTTAATTTTTTCTTTGTAGCTGATTGCAATATTTTCTCCTTGATCAGGGAGCTCTGCAATTTGGCTAAAATGTTCCTGGAAGTTTTCATTTGGGGATCTCTTTTAGGAGGTGATTAGTGCATTCTTTTAATTTTTATTTTACCCTCTGGATATAAAATATAGAGGGAGTATTCTTCATGATTTCTTGAAATATGTCTAGACTTTTTTTTTTTAAAGCAATTGGGGTTAAGTAACTTGCTCAAGGTTACACGGCTAGTCATTATTTATGCGTGGGTGCTCATTTTCTGAGGCCGGATCTGATCTCGGGTCATCCCAACTCCGAGGCCGGCGCTCTTACTCACTGCGCCACCTAGCCGCCCCTTTAGGGCAATTGGGGTTAAGTAACTTGCCCAAGGTTACACGGCTAGGTTTTTGTTTGTGCGGATTAAGTGTCGGAGGCTGGCTCCGAACTCAGGTCCTTCTGATTCCAGGGCCGGCGCTCTATTCACTGCGCCACCTAGCCGCCCCTAGACTTTTTTTTTTATCATGGTTTCAGGTAGTCCAATAATTCTTAAATTATCTCTTCTCCATCCTCAAAATTTTTTTCCAATGAGAATTTTCTTATTTCCCTCTATTTTTTCATTCTTTTGATTTTATTTTATTGTTTCTTGATATCTCATAAAGTCATTTTCTTCTGCTTTCCTAATTCTAATTTTTAAGGAATTATTTTCTTCAGTGAGCTTTTTACCCACTTTTCCATTCATCCAAATCTACTTTTCAAAGAGTTTTTTCTTCAGTAAATTTTTGTATATCGCTTTCCATTTGGCCAATTGTGCTTTTTTAAAATATATTTTTCAAAGACCTTTTTCCATCATGCTTATGTACACATAAGCATATATATGTAATATATACATATATGTGTGTGTGTTAACTGGGTTATGACAATGGTAGTGAGGCAAGGTAAAAATCATTCCCAGGATCTCTGACGGCCAAAAGCAAGGTATTCTTTATATTACCTTTGTGTTTCATGTTCCGTAGACATGCAAAATAGTTGTTAATATATAACAAATAAACAAATAGTTGTTTAAAAATATTTTAAAATTATGCTTCTTTATTGTTAAAATTTTCTGTTCTGCTCTTGTCAGCTATTTTTACCAATTCAATTTAGTAACCTTTTATTAAACTCTAACTTGGTACAGCTTAATTAATCAACAAACATTTATTAAGGGTCCTCTGTGTTCCAGTCACTGTTCTAAGTGCTGGAGATACAAATACCAAAGTGAGATAGTTCCTAGCCCGCAAGAACTCGGATTCTAAAGCTGAGAGAAGGAAGTGACTTGCCCAGTCACAGAGCTGCTAAGACAATTGTGCTTTTTAAAGAGTTTCCTTCCATGGATATTGTGCCTCTTGTACCATTTATCCTTTTCTGTTTTTTAAAGTGTTATCTCCTTCAGCATTTTTTGTGCCTTGTTTACCAAGGTCTTGACTCTTTTTTTTTTTCTTATAATTTTCTTGCATCACTTCCAATTTTCCTCTACCTTTCTTCTTTGGTTTTAAAAATCCTTTTTTGAGCTCTTCTGGGAATTATTTTTGAGTTTTAACCCAATTAATGTTTCTCTTTCATGTTTTGGATATAGTAGTTTTGACCTTGTTGTCTTCTGAGTTTTTCTTTTGATCTTCCTTGTCACCATAGTAACTTCCTTTGGTCAGCTTCTTTTTTGTTGTTTGCTCATTTTTTAGCCTATTTCTTGACTTTAATTTTATGTTAAAATTGGGCTCTGCTCCCAGGATGGAGGGGGCACTGTCACAAGCTCCAGATTTTTTTTGTGTGTGCAGCTGTTTTCAGAGCTAGTCTGGAGTCTGTAATGTTTCACTTCTTCCAAGTTGGTATGATCTAAGGAGAGGTGTATTTTTATTACTCTTTATAGCCTGTGCTCTAGCTTATGAGCGACTGTAAACACTTTCTGCCCTGAAAATGTGACTAAAGTCCCTGATCCACTGGTGCAGTAAGCTCTGGTGTGCTAATGTTCCTTCTCTCCCTGGGATTGCAAACCAGGACTCTTATCCAAATCCAAGTATGGGCAATTCAACAGAGTCCTTCACCCAGTGCCAGTAAAGGAATTTCTGTAATCTTCTTCTGATTTTTGGATCCCCTTCCCATCTGTGGGCTGAGAGTTCTGAAAGACTCTACTGCCAATTTAATTGCTTCCAAGGCCTACTGCTGTCATGCCAGGGTGTTACCTGGGCTGGACTATACTCTGCTTTCATCCCATTGTGACAGACCTTTCCTACCAACCTTTTAAGTTGTGCTTCGATGGAAAATTGTTTGTCTTATTCTCTTGTTGGTTCTGTTGCTCCAAGATTCATTCTGAGGTGTTGTTTGGAGGGGAATTTAGGAGAGCGCAGGCAAATCCTTGCCTTTTCTCTGCCTTCTGGGCTCCATATCCACCTTTCTCAGTTTTTGAGAATGATTTCTGAAGTATGGGTACAAACAGTTCTTTAAAAGTTTGATATAGTTCTCCTGTGAATCCATCAGTACCAAGAGGTTTTTTTTCTTTTGTAGTTCTTTTACAGCTATATCTATTTCATTTTTATGAGATTGGGTTATATAATATCTTTTTGTGGTATTCTGATCATTTGGATATTTCATATTTTTCAAACTATTCCTCTATTTTTTGTGTTCTCAGTTTTGTTCATATATAAAGTGGTATAATGTGTTCTAATTATTGGTTCTTTATTTCTTCTACTATTTCTTCCTGCTACTGTTTCATCTGGCTTATTTACTATTTTATGGATTTGATTTTCTGTTCTCTTTAATCAGATTCACTAAGAAAGGATTTGTTAATTGTATTAGCCTTTTTGAAGAACTAGCTTTTAGTTTTATCTGATAGTTCTATGTTTTTTATTTCTAATTTATCAATTTCCCCTCTAATTTTTAGTATCTCTTTTTTGTGCTTATTATTTAGTTTCTTTATTTGTTGATTTTCTAATTTTTGAAAATGCATATTCAGTTAATCATCTATGTTTCTGTTTTGTTAATGTATGATTTTAAAGATATGATTTTCCCCCTGAGGACTGCTTCAGTTGCATCCTCGAAATGTTGGTATGTAGTTTCATCATTATCATTTTATTTAAAACAATTATTCTTCTTTTGAATTCATCTTAACATAAAAGGATCATACCCAGGTCCTCTGTCTATTCAGGCTCCCTCCAAGACCCCTGGTTTTGATAAAGTTCTGAGGGTTTATATTTATGTTTACATTCTGAGGGTTTATCATATCCACCATAAAAATGTATACAATTTAATTTTAATTAGTTTTTTTAATGATTGCTCACCCACATTTACCTTTTTATGCTACTCTTAATTAATTATTAATTAATTAATGTTAATGTCAAAATTTCTATTCAGTGCTGGACCTTGTAAAGCCAAGCACAAGCCGCTTTCCAGAGTACTGCTGCTGTGAACAGCTTCAAGGTTCTGATTGCAGAGTATAGTGAACTCTCCATTTATTCAGCAGTAAATTAAGGCAAAACATTTACAGAAATCAAAGTACAGCATTCACAATGTTACCATATAAAAACTTATCACTAAAATGGCCACATAGTTTTCACCAAAGTGGTCACATAGTTTTAAGCAAAAGATACAATCATTTCATAACTCAATCATTTAGCAACTAATTCATTTAGTAAGTCCTTAATTCAATCATCCTTAAGGAGGCTTGTCATTTCCTTCTCCAGATCATTTTATAGCTGAGGAACTGAGACAAACAGAGTTAAGAGACTTGCCCAGGATCACAGAGCTAGTAAGTGTCTGAGACCAGATTTAAACTCAGGAAGGTTAATCTTCCTGACTTCAGGCCTGGTACACTACCCACTGTGGCACCCAGCTGTCCTTCGTACCTTTCTTACAAGTTGCTAATTTTCTTTTCATGTTTTATTTTTTGCATAACTCGCCTTTCTTTTTATATATTTTCTTTTATTGCTTTCATTTGATTTTTAAAATCTCTCTCTGTGTCTCTCTTACTTTTTCTTTAACTCTTATATGAATTCTCATTGGGCTTTTGTCCAATCTGTATTTTTCCTTGAAACTTTCCTTACAGATATTTTTCAGTCATTGTCCTCTGTATTTATGTCTTGAGTTTCCCTATTACCAAATAGTTCTCTATGGTTAGTTTCATTTTTCTGGGTTTTTTTTGTTCATTCTTCCATCCTTCTTGTCTTTGAACTCTGTGTTAGTGTTGGTTTCTGTGTCTTTTTTGAGGGGAGAGCTATTGGAGGGTGTCTGGACTGCATGCTTACACTGCTCCCAAAGTGGCTTTATCCAAGAAGATGTCTGCTCACTGCCCTGCACATCTGAGCTCTATGAGCTCCTGCCCCAGATTTGGTTCTGTTGGCTTGTGTGTGGTTTAATTTCAGTAGATTGCTTCTGGACAGTCATTGTTAAATTCCCCTGGGAGGCTCTGCAGGTTCAGAGCAACTGAACATCATTTGTCTATTCTTTGTAGTTTTTTTCTCTTTGATCTAAAACTCCCAACCTGGTTATTTCACTGCAGGATTATGTTCAGGGCTAAAGATTAGAACTGAGTCCTTTATGCTTTACTGCTGAGCTCAGAGACACATTGATATTTCCAGTGCTTGTTTTGTTCTTAGTACTCAGTTAGGGCCCATCCTCCATTTCATCTTTGATCTGTGACTCAGAATTGGGCAATGAGTTACAGAATTGCCCAATTGCAGTCATTCCTGCACCCAGTGCTTACTCAGTGAACCTCTGGGATCTTTCTGCCCAGTGCTTCTTGCCCTAGTGCTCTGCCTTGGCCCTCTTTCTATCTCCAATTGTTGGAATGTTCCCTGCCACCACCACACACTCCTGCCCAACCCTTGCCCCAGTATCAGTAGATCTCTCTATCTCCTTAAGCTTCCCTAGGCTTCAAAATGACTCGCTGTGACTTTTTCTTGGCTTTCTCAATCAGAATTCAGACTGACCTATTTTCTAGATTGTTGTGGAAGAGGTGTGCTAGGCAAACTTGGCAAAAATGCTTCCTCTCACTTCTCAGTCTTGACTCCTTTGATTAACCTCATACTGATCTTTTCACTGCATTAGAAAGAGCATTAGAACCCTGGACAACTAAAATAAGTGCCAAGAATACTACTAAGACAAGGAAATAATACAGAAAGAGAGCTCTGGATAAATCAAAGGTAATCAAAATAAACATGTACAAATTAAAGTATACTGAATATAAAGGAGCCTTGATTAGGAAACTTTCTTAAACTGAACGCAATCTGCTTGGCAGCATATAATCTTGGAAAATTGCTTGGGACATTGAGCAGTTAAGTGACTTGCTCAAGGTCACACAACCAGTACATGTCATGCATACAATTTAAATCTGAGGTCTTGTTGATTCTCAGGCCAATTCCCTACTCCCTACCCATTATGACATATGGTTTTTCCAAAGTATAAGCTAGCATGTAATAAAAGGAGATGCTTATAATCAATACAGCAATACTCTGGGGAGGGATAAGAAGGAAGAGCACTAGAATAAACTTTTCTATATTTTCTATCTTCTATAGGATTTGCCATTTCAGCTTTCTATTCAAGTCTCAGCAAGAAGTTTTCCAGGGAATATGCAGGGGATAAGAAAAGGGAAGGGTGCTTCCCACATAATAACAGTTCATATAGTCAATAGAACCCTAAGGTTTATGGTACTGTCCTCAACATAACCCTGGGAGGTAAGTAGTGCTCATTCTAAACGTTAGAGAGACTAAGGCTCAGTTTTTACTTCCATGTGGTCACATAACTAGTAAGTAGGGATTTGAATCCGTCAGGCTCTCTTTCCATGCTAAGCTGTTTCCTGCCTACTTCTTGCCCAACTTTTTGAGAAATGCAAAACACAGATCATTAATCATGGAATTTGAGAAGTAGAAGGTCCTTAAAAGCTATCCCTGCCCCAAGGAGCCTATAGTCTCAAAGGGGAGATAAGACTTATCCACAAAGGAACCAAATGCATGTAATTAAATAAGACAATATGCCAAAATTAGGACAAAGAATAAATGTTACAAAGGTTTGAACAGAGAAAGTGGAGTGAGAAGGCTTCACAGAAGAGGTGAGTTTTGAACTGAACCTTGAAAAATAGAGTTTTGACTATTAGGAGGGGGAAGGAAATGAGGAAATTTATTTTTTTTCTTATTCATTCTATTATGATCATATTCCAGGACTTCAGTAGTTTATTAATTTATACTATGTAGTGATTACAAAATAGCCAAATATTTTACTATGACCCCATCTCGGTGGATACCAAGGGCTTGGTCTGTTTTTGTTTTTCCTGCAAAGATCCCTGAGTAACATGAAGTAAAGCAGCTGACTGAAAATGTTGAGTTGTACTTTAAAAAATGTGCTAGACAGGCAATTCTGGCCAAAGTCCTAAATTCCATGGAATCCACTTATTACTTACAGCTGTGTTGGTTTGCCTTTATAATGCATTCTCAGCATTCTCATTTATGTGAAATATCCTGAAGTGCACAAACACAGATATGATTGGCTTACTTTTGTATATTAGATATGTACGTATTAGTATATAAACATACACATACATGCACACACACACACATACACACATACACATGCACCACAAAGGGACTTTGTGCTTAAAGGGAACTGCTTGTTTTTCTTAAATAACACAATCTTTCACAAAAAAGTCTTTAACTGCTGTTTTGTGTATCATCAGCTCTCACATTATGTGAAGGGTGCTGGTACACTACTGGAGACTGTTACTACCCCTACACAGGAAGTCTGGGAAATTTGTTGTATGGCATCATCTAGTATAAACTTTCACCAATTTCCCTTCAAAGGGTCCACAAAACTCAAAAATGCAAAATTTTATTTATAGGTCAACGAAATTAAACTTGAGCAGTGTCCATGTAAAATAACATCACCTGCCAATGAGAAACATACAGCCTCAGTAAACTTACATTCAAATCCTAGATAGGAATCCACAGCCAGCATGGAGAGTCTCCTGAATTTCCTCCACAGTGGTTTCTTCTGTGGTTTGGGGCAGCTCCCAGTAGGTGGCATCAATAATACTTCCTGATCATAACTTCTCCTGTTTTGCTGGTCCTACCACTCAATTGTGGTTCCTCTGGGTATTTGTGCAGCTCCTTAGATGTTGCTATCCGTTTGTCAGAGAGATCCCTTCACTGCTGTGGGCTCTGTCTCAGCAATGCAGAGAGGAATGCTCCAGAATTTCCCAATTTTGCCAGGGCACAGAGTGCTCCCTGGGTGATTGCTCTAGTAACTTCCAGAAAAACAGATTATGATTTGAGCTAAAGTTTACAAAATTCTCTGTGCTACCCATCCCTGAGATGAGGAACCAACTTTCTCGTCTCCAAAGAAGTCCTATGCACCAACGCCAGGTTCAGATATAACGACTTCTAAATCTGATATCCATCTATTAGTTTAGAACCTTAATGAAACAATCCAGTCAGTTTCTCCTCAGTTATCTTTTATTTCATTTTCTCTGGGAATAATTAGCCCTTGTTAATCAGAGAATAAGAGCCTACTACTCTGGGGCAAAGAGTGTTGAGTTCAGACTCTAAAGGCAATATGAAATTCAGGAAGAGTTAAAGGGGAAGAGGGGAAAAAAAGAGTTTTTATGACACTATGAAAAAATCCCCCCTCCCTCCATCTACCACAACTTAAAAATGGTAAAGTTTAAAATAGCTTTGAAGTCATTGAGTAAACCTTACCAGACTTCCAGACTTTCCTTTCCTTAGTCAATTCACTTCAATGACTCAAGTTTTCTTGGTTAATGAACCATTCCCCCTTCTGCCATGCTTCTATTTTTTATATGCTCCAAGTATATGGTGCAGCCTGGGAAAATCTTCTGAAAGTCAGAGGCTCAAAATATCTAGGAAGTTGAGGAAAATATTTGCCAAATTGTGATGATAGGGCCATTTGAACAGCTAGATGGGGAAGGATATTTCTTATACAGCAAGCTGGAAGTAGCCAACTTAGTCTAGGGAGAAAAAGATAGCTGTCAGTTTCTTGGTGGAAATCTTTTAAGAGTATTCTACCAAATTGAACCAAAAAAAAAAAGTCAAATATTCTTCCTTGGCCAAAGGGACAAAAATATTTTTAAAAATATTTACTTCCCTTCCAAGTCCTCTCATACTTTATCCAAACTTTCTTTCTTAACCAGTTTTCCCAAAGTAAGTCTCCTGGTAATAGTGGCTGGCTTTGCCATCAGAGATGAAGTTGTCTTATCCACCATCCTATCTACTATCCTATACTAGCTCTTCTGGAGAACATGTGGTCTGGGTCCAGGTGATAAGTCTTGACTGTTCATCTTACAATAAGCCTTAATTCCCCATGACGATTCCAGTTTAGGCTATACACCCGGATTGAAAAGCCTTTCTTTTTTGTACCCTGGGCCCTCGGGTGGACTTCTCCAACTTCATTAGCAAAGCTGTTCTAACAGACACACCCAGAGCCAATAAACATTTAATGCCTTTTCTTGACCTGACTTTTGGCTATAACCATCTCTTTGCACTAGATTTCTGAGTAATGGCTCTTGTCCAAGGGAGTTGTTTCTAGAATCCTGATATATCACAGGAAAAATGCCTAAACATACAGTTATAAGAATAACAGAACAT
Organism: Gymnobelideus leadbeateri; assembly: GCA_011680675.1. NCBI lineage: Eukaryota > Metazoa > Chordata > Mammalia > Diprotodontia > Petauridae > Gymnobelideus > Gymnobelideus leadbeateri. The sequence goes on along the minus strand of WOXC01001454.1, from coordinate 10,444 downwards.
TTCCCAACAAAACCACCACCACAAATAATGATAAACTATAGTGCTACAGTCAGTACACAGGATTTGTTATTTTAACTATGATGTCTAGTAATTCATCAAAGATTGGGTTGGCACTTCATGAAATTGGATGAGGCTGAGGAGGATGGTAATTCTGCATTGAACTCCATGTCCTAACAGAGCTTTTACAGCCACAGTATGTCTAGTACTTAGAATTGGATAAATATGACTTGGCTGCTGCAAGTGTTTGGAGAAAACTTGGCAGTGCACACTTTGCCTCTTTGGATCTCCCTGTCAGTTTGAATCAGTTTTTTCAATTCACATGATTAACGACACTCCCACAACGCTGGTTCCATTGCTTCACTACTTCTGATTATTTACTGTTTTCTGAGACAGGTTTATTGTAGTTTAAATGTTATTTCTTAAAAGCAGAGTTAGCATTTTATAAAAAGCAAATTGAGTAGAGACATGGACTCTATTAATATTTGGTAAATGGAATGCTAATGATAATAATGATCGAGGAACCATGTACTATATTGTCTTGGTTTCAGGAAGACCTAGATGCCAGTACTGCCTTTGACACAAAGTAGATATATTACCTTGAACAGGTCACTTAATCTCCGAGTCCAGACAACACTCCAAGACTGCAAGTTACAAATGCAGTTTCCTGAATCAGTTGAGTAAGTTTCTATACCAAGAGATTCTCTGCACTGATGAAATCACAGGTTTGTACCACACACATCAAATATGTAAATCTGCCAGTTAACCCCAGATTAGTAAAGAACACTTGCAAGTTAGTGAACTATGAATCTGTTGACACTTTTTTATAATAACCAATTTTTCATTTAAATTCTTCAAGTGTTTATTCATATCAAAAAGGAATTAATAATACAATCTACCATTTATATAATAGTTTTAAGGCCTGCAAAGCCATTTACAAATATCTTACTTTATCCCCACAACAAACCCTGGCAGATAGGTGCTATTATTATCTCCTTTTCTCAGATGTAGAAACTCAGGCAACAGCAATTAAGTTACCTGCCCAAGGTCACACAACTAGTAAGTGTCTGAGGCTAAATTTGAACTCAGGTCTTCTTGAATGTGTCCAGTGCTCCATCTAGTATGCCACCTCTGGTTTAAGGATCCAATTCTTATTATGTATGTGCTAGCAAAGACCTAATTTCAGTTTTAGAGGCATGCCAGTGGTTTATTTCTGGTAACCTCATTATTTGGCTTGTTTTAGCCATCTCCTAAAGATACTACATTTCCTTCTTATAAGCAACAGAGGCTAAGACAGACATCAGCATAGAGAGGATTATTTCAGCACATGTAAAGAATAGAGAAGTGAGTTATATAGTTGTGGTGAGCCAAAGAGGCCTGTCCCGGGACTCTGATAATTACCCTGATGTCAGTGGACCTGCATGTCAAAAATCTCTTTGAGACGCGACTTTCCACTAAGTCTGCTCCGGAGTTCTTTTGATATAGGTTGCATTTAAAAGGATGTTGTTGGAGTTCCTGAGATCAACAGGATCTGTCCCAGGATGTATCTGATTCCACACTCTGGTATCTTTGAACGGCCACCTCTAAACATGATGACTTTTGAGGACTGTGCTTCACCTTTGAAGTTTGCTCTCAATTGTATCTGTTTATGACTGAGGCTTCATTAAGAAGTACCTGAGACCTAGATCTAAGGCTCTGCCCCAAAACTTTAGTTGTCCAAAACATTTGCAGGAAGTCAGCTCCTATGCAGACGTACTTGATGATGTGGCTTTGGCCATTAGGCTTTGAGGCCAGCTCTCAAGAGCATCCTTTGAGATGTAACTGACTACATGTGATAGGAGATAACTGACTTTTCCTAAGACTTTATGGCACCTGGGGATCAATAGGCCTTACTGCCATGCTACTTCCGGGATACAACAGACTAAGATAATTATTTCTCTTCCTTCCCCTCCTTTGTCTCTTTGCTCTATAAAAACCTTTCCCTGAGTATCAATAAATGGAATTCATCGTTCTTCCTTGAACTACCCACATGGCCTGGTCATTTCTTATTCACGTCTCTGGATCATGCTAAGTGATGGACACTGAGCAGCCCACGGCATATAGTTATAGATAGCTTTCTACATGTTATGCCTCCACAGTCCAGGTCACAGTTCCCACAAAAAAAATTCACAAAACCATTAAGAGAAGTTCCTATATCTACAATGTAGAAACAAGGTCCGATTCAGTATGAGCTGCCCACCATTTTCCCCTGGCGTCAGTATTACCTTTACTCTAGTGTAAGCTGCCTTTCTTTCAGTTGTCATTCTTTGTCATCTGTTTGCAGCAGCCACTACTGTCACTTCCTCTGCAGCTCTGACTTGCCTCAGATACCAACCCCAGCAGTCTTCCAGAAGCAGTCTCTACCCACTACAGTTGATTTTCTTTTTGGTCATTGCCATCTAACTTGCTTACAGATATGACTTTTTCTCTTCTCTAGCAATTCCTGCTAGGCTCTTTTTTGACTGTGCACTCTGGCCCCACCGTATTATTGGAGAGTGGATTCTTTAGGGAAGGGGTCTCTTTCAGCCTGTATACTCAGAAAGGGAGAGGCTGGTCACAACTCTTCTTAGTGTGAAGGGAAGCAAACTTTCTCTCCTACATATATTTATTCCAAGCTGGAGCTGTTATTGCTTACAGAGAAGGGAGGAAATACAAACCATACTATGACTATCCCCAACCCCTTCCCTATTCCTGTCATTCCAGTTGTGAACCACCCAAATGAAAACTCCCTTACCCTACTACTGCCCTATCTTCCTCAACCTCATCCATTTTGAGTTCTTATCATTCCTTCTCTTTGCTTCCCTATGGAACCTCTATTTTATGAAGAGACGTTAAGCTTCCTTTCATATGAGACCCCTTTTGTTTACATTCCTCCCATGTGTCAGTAGAGGGAGAAGGAGAACTCAAAGAAACCCCCAAAAGACATGCATCTCTAGATGTCCTTTCCTGTACTGACTGCAGTTTCTCTAATGCCCCAGGTCATTCATTGCTTCTCAATGCCACTTCCTGTCCCTTTCTATTACTTAGAAACTTTTTGTGTTTTGGGGTCCATTCAATCCATCTGTATCACCTCTGGTAGAAGGACTATCTACTAGAATCCCTCACCGTGTAGACAAGGTTAGTTTTCTTTAAAAAGTCCTGAAACTATCATCAACACAATTGGCACAAAGGACCAAATTTTTTGTCTTTGACACAAACTTTCTGTTTGCTTACTAGTCAGCTAAGCACAAAAAGTCTTAAGAACTCCAACTCCAATAGAATGGAAGGCAAATGGGGGGAGGGGGCAATCAGAAGCAAATACTTTTGAGGAGGGACAGGGTCAAAGGAGAGAATAGAATAAATGGGAGAGTGGGAAAGAGGGAGGGAAATACAGTTAGTCTTTCACATCTATTATGGAAGTGTTTTGCATGACTACACATGTATAACCTATATTGAATTACTTCCTTCTCTATGAGGGTGGGTGGGGAGGAAGGAAGGGTGAGAACGTGAAATTCAAAGTCTTTAAAACAAAATGTTAAAAATTGTTTTTACATGTGACTGGGAAATAAGATATACAGGCTGTGGGTTATAGAAATCTATTTTATCCTACTGAAATTAGGACAGAAGGGGATAAGAGAAAGAGGGGGTGATAGAAGGAAGAGGAGATTGGGAGAAAGAGTAATCAGTATGTATGCTTACTTGGGGTGGGGGAAGGGGAGAGATGGGGAGAAGATTTGGAACTCAATATCTTGTGGAAATGAATGTTGAAAGCTAAAAATAAATAAATTAACAAGAAAGCAGAAAAAAGAACTCCAGCTCCTTAAAACTTGACTGCTGGGCTGCCATGGATGTCTCAGAGGCAGGAAGCAGGTGCTCAGCTGAATCAAGATGTCTTTGCTGTATATCTTTGTTGAGTATTTGTCCCTTACCAGGGAACTGGTCCAGTCAGCCCCGGCCTATAATATCTATCCATATTTAATTTCTCCCAGACTCTGAGTCGTTTTCCCTCTTTTTCAGGGAGTTTAGCATCTGCATATCTGCCACAAACCCTATTGAAACTTCTAAATGTAGGTCTGTCTCTTCAAAACTCTTCCTTAGCCTCTAAGTTCATCTGTCTCCTCAACTCCCATAATCTGCACATTCATTCTGCTTTAGATACATGCAGGGATAGTAAAATGTATTATTTCTCCTGCATCCCAGTGAGATCAAAACCATGACAAAGGAGCATAAGAACAGAAGCGAAGATTTAACTTGAGGACTTTGACCAGTGGTTTAAAAAGGGTGACTTATTCTCCCTGAGAGAGCATGAAGTAAACAGGCTATGCTTCAGTTCCTCCTACCAGGCTATGCCGACCTTCTACCATACCCCTGGTCCATGTACCTTTATACTCATTTTCAGCTTTCTTTAACTTGTTGTCTTCCCTCATTAGAATGTAAACTCTTTAAAAGAAGGGACTGGGGTGGCTAAGTGGTGCAGTGAGTAGAGCGCTGGCCCTGGAGTCAGAAGGACCTGAGTTCGGATCCAGCCTCAGACACTTAACACACACAAACAAAAATCTAGCCCTGTGACTTTGGGCAAGTTACTTAGCCCCAATTGCCCTCCAAAAAGCAAAAACAAAAAACCAATAAAACAAAAAAAAACCCCAAGAGAAGGGACTGTCTTTCTTTTTGCTTCTTTTGTATTCCAGGCACTTAGAATAAGTACATCATAAGCACTTAATAAATCCTTACTGACTGATTAAAATCCCCAGATCTTTTCTGAGATAACTTGCTGTCAATTAATCAATCAATCATTAGGCATTTATTAAGCACCTATGTATCAGGCACTGTACTAAACACTGGAGAAACAGAAAGAGGCAAAAGACAGTCCCTGCCCTCCAGGAACTCACAATCTAATGGGGGAGATAACAAGCAAATATGTACAAACAAGCTATTTACAGGATAAATAGAAAACAAGCACTAAAATCAACAGGACTTGAGTTGTTGTCCATTTCTGCTTTTCCACCTTACACTTAAGAAGTGTGTGTGTGCTTTAGTGTAAGATTTTACACTTATTTCTATTTAATTTCATCTTATTCAATCCCTTCTTCTAGCATATCAGGATCCTTTTGTATTTTGGTTCCATTGTCTATGACATTAGCTATGTGTCTTCTAATAATTCAGGCCCAGGGAAGTTTAGTGACTTACACAAAGTTATGCTGACAGAGAGCTTCAGATGTATGATGGAAGCCAGGTTCTCTGACTCTTGAGTCTATTTCCTATGTTTTCTCTATATTACATGGCCTTTAAGGAGATATGGCACTAAAAAATTCAATGATGAAAGAAACATTAGCACAAATTGTACAGCAGAATTAGAAGGGACAGGGAATAAGCATTTATGTAGTGTCTACTAGATGCAATGCACTGCATTATATTTATTCATTTTCTTCACTCCTGTTCCTTTGTGGCCCTATTTGGGGTTTTCTTAGCAAAGATACTGTAGTGGTTTGCCATTTCTCTCTCCAGTTCACTTTATGAGGAAACTGAGGCAAACAGGGTTACATGACTTGCCCAAGGTCAGTAAGTATCTAAGGCCAGATTTGAACTCAGGAAGATGAATCTTCCTGACTCCAAGTCTGGCACTCTATTCACTATGCCACATAGCTGCCCAGATTTAATTCTTAAATTACCTCTTTCAATATATATTCCAAGTCAGTTATTTTCCTTGATGAGATATTTCATATTTTCATTTATTTTTTCATTCTATTGACTTAGTTTTGTTGTTTCTTTTTTTTTTAATTAAACAAATGCTTTATTAACTTCTGGTTTACATCATTCATTTCCACAGATTATGAGTTACATTTTCCCCCCATTTTTTCACTACCCACCACCCCAGAATAGTAGTCCCACTAGATATCTCCTCATCCAATCTGCTCTCTCCCATATCTTCTCCCATACCCCCTTCGACTTTGCCATTAGGGCAAGGTGAATCTCTGAGCCCCACTGCCTGGACATCTTATGAAACATTTAATTTTAAAACTTCGATTTTCAGATCCATTCCCTTTCTCCCTTGTCACCCACTCCCTCTGAGAAGATAAGCAATTCAGTATGTGTTGTACATATATATCTATGCAAAACATTACCATAGTAGATATATTGTAAAAGACTGCTTATATTTCCCTCCCACCTGTCTCACCTCCCACCTGGTCCATTCCCTACTTTGATCCTGTCCCTCTTTGATAGTGGGTACTTCTAACCTCCCCTCTCCCCAGAATGCCCTCCCCTCCATCATCCCCCCCTCATCCCCCTTTCCCCTACTCAGGAGAGTGAGTGAGGGTAAGATATTCCATTTAGTATGTATGTGTTTCTCTCCTTGAGCCAACTTCAATGAGAATATGCTTTTGCCTTTTTGCCTTCCTGTTCTTCCCCTCCCCTGCAACTACTTCCCCTTGCCTCTTCTACATGAGATAGTTTGCCCTACCTTGTCTCTCTCCATCTCCTCTTGCCACTTTCCTCTCTCACCTCTTGACTTCACCCCTTAAGAATCATCCCTTCCTTGGGGTGGCTAGGTGGCGCAGCGAGCAGAGAGCCAGCCCCAGAGCCAGAAGGACCCGTGCTCGGATCCAGCCCCAGACACCCAACACACAAACAAAAACCCAGCCACGTGAACCTGGGCAAGTCACCCAACCCCAACTGCCCTCCAAAAAAAAAAAATAATAATCATCCCTTCCCATCAAATTCAACCTGTGCCCTCTATCCATGTATACCTATGAACATATGCCATGTACCCTTCTTCAATTATTTTCATAATGAGAAAGGTTTCATCAAACACAGTTATTGTTTTTCCATGTAGGAATGTAAATAGTCCAACTTTGATGAGTTCCTTTTGATTTGTTTTCCTTGATTACCTTCTCAAGCATCTCTTGCTTCTTGTGTCTGAATGTCAAATTTTCTATTCAACTCTGGTTTTTTCATCAAGAATGCTTGAAAGTCCTCTATTCCACTGAATGACCATATTTTCCCCTGAAAAAAGATACTCAGTTTTGCTGGGTAGGTGACCCTTGGGTTCATTCCCAGCTCTTTTGCCCTCTGGAATATCATATTCCATGCCCTTCTATCCTTCAGTGTAGAAGCTGCCAGGTCCTGTGCTATTCTGATTGTGTTTCCACAATATTGAAATTGTTTCTTCCTGGCTGCTTGGAGTATTTTCTCCTTGATCTGGGGATTCTGGAACCTGGCTATAATATTCCTGGGAGTTTTCTTTTTGGGATCTTTTTCAGGAGGTGATCTGTGGATTCTTTCAACCTCTATTTTGCCCTCTGGATCTAAAACATCAGGGCAATTTTCCTTGAGAATTTCTTGAAGGGTGATTTCTAGGTTCTTTCTTTGATCATGGCTTTCAGGTAGTCCAATAATTTTTAAATTGTCTCTCCTGGATCTATTTTCCAGGTCAGTGGTTTTTCCCATGAGATATTTCACATTGCCTTCTATTCTTTCATTTGTTTGGATCTGTTTAACAGCATCTTGATTTCTCATAAAGTCACTAGCTTCCATTTGCTCCAGTCTAACTCTGAAGGAATGAATCTCCTCAGTGAGCTTTTGAGATTCTTTTTCCATCTGGCAAATTCGACTTTTTAAGGCATTTTTCTCCTCATTGCCTTTCTGAGCCTCTTTTGCCATTTGAGTTAGTCTATTTTTTAAGGTGTTATTTTCCTCAGTCAGGCTGTTGACTGTCATTTCATACTTTTCTTGCATCTTTTTCATTTCTCTTCCCAAATTTTCCCTCACTTCTCTTATCTGCTTCTTAAGGTCCTCTATGGCCTGTAGCCAGCTTGTATTTTCATTTGGGGCTTTTGGTGCAGGAGTTCTGATCTCACAGTCCTCCTCCATGCTTTGAGCCTCTTTGCCCCTAAAATAGGAGTCCAATGTTGAACTTTTCTGTTTATTTTGTTTCATTTGCCTAGGCATATTGCCACTTAATTACTTGATTTTTGGGCTTGTTGCCACAGTAGGACTCTGCCACCAGACAGGGGAGCTTCCGCCCAAATGTGGGGTCTTCACAACTTCCGCCAGTTGGGTGGCCTCTGTAAAGCCTCCACCCACTCTGGCAAGTTGGATACCCACCCCAAACTTCCCCCCAAGACCACAATCCAGATCCAGGCAGTTTAAAGCAAAAGCGATTAACCCCCAGACTGATTGCTGGATCTTCCTACAGTTCGAAGACCAGGAGCTAGAGCCACTACTGAGGCTGCAAAATGGCTTCTGTGCAGCTGTTTCTTCAGCAGCTTTTTGCCCCCAGGGGAGGAAGCCACGTGTTCCCCAAATACTGGTCCCAAAGTCCATAGGGCACTAACCTCTCACTTTGTCCTAGGCATATCTGTGCTGATAATTCTGGAATCGCCACAATTGCTGGTGTTCTGGGGTTCCACCAGCAGGCTGAAGGCCCGGCCGCCCTGGGGCTAAAACCGAGGACCTGGGCTTGGCTCTGCAGGCTGTGCTGTCGGTTCCCATCGAGCTGTGCTACCTGCTCTCAGAGCGCTGCGCTGGCTGCTCCCTGCAGGGCTGCTGGGCTGTCCTCAGCAGGGGGTTAGCTTCTCTGTGCCTTTCTGTGGGTGCTGTGGCTCCAGAAGTTGTTCGGAGCTCCCTTTCACATTGTTTGAAATTTGTGTGGGGCAGAGCACATTGGAAATGCTGTTTCTACCTTGTTGTTTTTTAATGTCTCAAACAATCATTAGTTTCCACTTGCCCCACTCTAATTTTTAAGGGATTATTTTCTTCAATGAACTTTTGTTTTTGTGCCTCTTTTATCAAGCTGTTAATTGTCTTTTCTTAGTTTTCTGGCATCGATCTTCTTTCTTTCCCCAGTTTTTCCTCTACTAGTCTTATTTGATTTTGAAAATTATTTTTTAGCTCTTCCAGGAATTCTTATTGGTCTTGTGTCCAATTCATTTTTCTTTCCTTTGAGGTTTTACTTCATTGGTTTGGGCATCATTGTCTTCTGAGTTTGTTCCTTGATCATCCTCAGCAGAGAAGCTGTTTGTACTAATGATTTTGTTGTTACTTTTTCTCATTTTCCCAGCCTATTTCTTGACTTTGAACTATATGTTAACGTTGGGTACTGCACCTGCAGAGGGGGTGAAGTGGCTATGGGAGACACTGTCTCAAGCTTTAAACTTTTTCACATTGCTGTTTTCCATGCTAGTTCTAGGAGTTTGGAAGCTTGGGGTACCTCTGTGATCTGAGGAGAGATGTGGTCACTTGTCTCCTAATCTTTGCTCTGGCCCTTATCCTTATCCCCTGATGCTTTGAAGTCAGAAGTGCTATTGCTCCTCAGGACCCATGCTTCCTTCTGACCAAAAGCACTCCTCTCAGCCATGGAACTGAGACTCTGAATGTGCAAAGGACTTGCCAAATAGCGCCTTGCTCTGTGCCTACTATTAGCACAAGGGTCCCCTGTAATCTCTTTCTGACCAGTTGCCAAACCCCCTTACTGTCTCTGGGTTAAGAGTTCCCTAAGCTACTGATGCTACTATTTGCTGTCAAGTCCCATAGCCACATACTTTCTAGTCCAGCCCCCACCTTAAGTGTTGCAGACCTCTCCTTCCAACCTCCTGAGTGGTCTAAGCTAGAAAAATGTCTCCTCCCAAACTTTTGTTGACTCTGCCACTACAGAATTTTATTTGTTGGGAGGGGAATATTGGGAAAGCTCAATTGTAGTGCTTCCTATACTCCATTACCTTGACCCTATCCCTGGAAGTCCCCAGGTAAGTTATTCTTAGCTGTAATGCTAGCTCCTTTGCTGTTTGGAATATCATATTCTCAATCTTCTGCTTCTTTATCTTGTTTGATTTGGCTATGTGATTGTGTGAGTGAAATTTTTGCAATAGTTTGTCTTGGACCTAGAAACTCTACATTTTGCCTATGATATTCCTAGGAGATTTAATTTTGGAATTTCAGGACATGACTGGTGGTTTCTTTCAATTTTTAATGTTCCCTCTGGTTCTAAGAGATATGGGCAATTTTCCTTCATAGCTTCTTAAAATATGATATCTAGGTCTTTTTTTTGGTTGTAACTTTCAAGTAGTCCATGAATTAATTTCTTTAATAAGGTTTTATGTCTCTTTTACCAAGCCCTTAATTCTCTATTTATAATTTTCTTCTATTATTTTCATTTCTTTCCCATATTTTCCTTTATCACTCTTATTTTATTCTTTAAATCATTTTTTTGCTCTTTGTTATCTCTTTCTTTAGCCTTTAAAAGTTTTTTTTGTTGGACTTTTGTCCAATCTGTATTTTTCTTTGAGGCTTTGCTTATAGCTGTTTTCATGCCATTGTCTTCTGCGTTTGTGTCTTAAGCTTCCCTGTCACCATAGTAGCTCTGTATAGCCAGGTTCCTTTTGGGGGGATTGGGTTGTTATTATCTCATTTTTCCAGCCTTTTTCTTGACTTT